>VDFB02271358.1:350030731-350062059 GCA_007258455.2 Sequoia sempervirens | reverse complement strand
CACACTCCAAAAGCTTCCCAATATATTATTGAAAAATCAACAAGATTAAAAAATATACTTGTAGATCAAGATTTAGCATAAGAGTAACATCAACCAAAGATCCAAAGGCAACTCAAAATATCATAAGAGTAGTACACCCAACCTTCATGTCATGCACCTAATATGTAGGAGATTCAATACATAAAACCATCAAATGGTATTATGAAACCATGAGCTAAAAATACCTAAAAAGTGGCATCCATCCTTATTTCCAATACCATATGTCAATGATGTGTCAAAACACACAACACCATGTGTAACTCCCCTTTTACATCTCTCATTTTAAAAACCCAACTTCTATAGGCCAAAAATCTTGATTTGGGAGTTCTATTGATGAACCATTTGAACCATCGATAATATTGTGAAGTTCTATATCAAGCTATAACCTACTTCTCCAACTTTGACCACTTTCAAGCCTAAAAATTTCCTCTAAGGCCTTCAAACTAGACTTTGAAAGTTTTAAAAATAAAAAAATGAATATCTTCAAATCTAGACATGATCTTGCAATAAAAGTTTACAAGCATTCTTATTTAGGAAATTTGAAGCTTTGGAGAAAATTTTGCACCAATCAACATGGTCAAACTGTCTAAACTTACTATAAATAGTAACCTTGTGTAATCAAAAGGTTGAGACACCATTTTCTCAGTATTCTCCTAATTATCAAACACCCTGCAAGAGCAAAGGGGGTATCAACACCATAATTTAATCGCTAGGGGTTTGAGGCCCATATAATATAAAAATCACTTAAAATTATTCATGCCCATAAGCTTACTTAAAAAATATAATATTCATCAAATTATCTACCTTTAATCTCCCTGATGTTCTTTCCATCTAAAAATTCCTACAACAAGATCACAAAGCATCTTCTATGAGAGCTCCCACTCAAATTTGGCTTAGTTCAAAAAACCCAACAACCCATGGCTAAAACCAAAGGTGGTCAATCTCTGATACCACTTGTAAGGAATCTAAGGTAGCGAAACAACTTCATACACTAATCTTGAGAGGATGGTTACAAAAAAAATAAAATTAAATTAAATAGCTACAAAAAATTAAATAATCATAAATATAAAAAGCATGCATTCCTCAACATGGTGATTTACATTAGGAGAAACCTTTTAGAAGAAAAACTCCACATTCCAAAGCCACCCAATATATTATTTAGAAAACAACAATATTAAAATATACTTGTAGAGCAAGCTTTCTCATAGGAGTATCATCGACCAATGATCCAAAGGAAACTCAATAACTTATAATAATCTTACGCCAAACCTCAATCTCATGTACCTAACATATAGGAGGTACAATACATGAAACGGTCAAATAGTATTACAAAACTGGATTCAAGCTAAAAATACCTAAAAATGGCACCCATCCTTATATCCAATAAAATATATATATGATGTTTCAAAACACGCACCACCACTTGTAACTCCCCTTTTACAACTCATTTATGTATACAACATATTTTTTACATCTCCTATTTTAGAAGACCCAACTTCTAAAGGCCATAACTTTTGATCTAGGTGTCTAATTAATGAACTATTTGAACTGCTAAAAATATCATTAAGCTTTGTGTCAAGATATAACTACTTCATCAATTATGACCACTTTTTCAGGTCTAAAAAACCCCTTTAATACCTTCAAACTCAACTTTGAAACTTTAAGATAAAAACTTTAATATCTTCAAATCCAAACATTTGATCTTGTGGTGAAACTATATGAGCATGCTTATTTAGCCATTTCAAAGCTTTGGGGAAAATTTTGCACCAATCCATGTTCAAATGTAAACTTACTATAAATAATAACCTCATGTAATTGGAAGGTCTAGACTCCATTTTTCTAACACTCACATTTATGACTTTCTATGTTGATGACATGTTAATCATAGGGGCCACTCATCCACCATCAAAGTAGTGAAAGTTACTTTTCATGATAAAAAATTTATGTCATAATTGGGTCTTTTTCATTACTTCCAGGGGATTGAGATTACTTAATCATCCTATAGTATCATCCTTGCACAACCCAATTATGCTCTTGATATTCTCTCCAAATTTCACATGACTGACTACAGGCCTATACTAACTGTTAACACAAGGATTTCACCTGAAGTTGCTGAAAAAACTAAACATGTGCACATGGGACTATTCTAGGTTGTGGGTATCTTATGGTGAGAATAGACTCTAGGTTTTGGGTTGGTTCCCTTTGGATTTTCTTGTAAAACTAGTTTTTTTAACAGAGGTAAAGGATGGAAGGATAAAGTAAAAATAAAACAGGAAAGTAAGGTGATTCACCAATTGTCAAAATGAATGGCAACTTTGATAAACTTACAAAAGACTCAATAAAGCTATGTGATCACAACTCATAAACTTATGCCTGCATAAATGATTCTAAGGTAAGGCTTGAACTTATGCTAAGAGTAAGGAAAACATTTTTTTTTCACAAAATTCCTAAACATGAGACTTAAAGCACAAACTGAGACCTGCACTATGACATAATATCTTATCCATTCAGTATTGGAGGAATTGATAAAATAATGAAAGAATTCAATATTTAATCCTGTAACTCACAACAATTACTAAAGAACATATAAAAATAGAGAAGGAAATAAGCTTCTTTATTGAGAAATAAGAAGTATATGCATTACAAATCTGTAGAACTCACAAGAAAATGAGTTACAAAGCAAGGAATAATTGCTCCTGCAGCCTCCAAACTCAGAACTAGAGAAAATAATGAGAGAAGAGAAGATAAATAGAAAATCCTTCCAAAATTCAAATTTGAATTTTGGCTCCAAAACTGATGTGTTGTCAAAATTCTATCTCCCCTTCAAATAACCATGTGTCTAAAAGAAAACTCCTCCAAGCATGCATAAAGAGTAATCAATTTGGAAACAACTCCAAAGGGTCATATGAAACTAAAAAATACATCAAAAAAGAGGATCATAAAATGAATGTGGACTTCAAATTTTAGGCTCAAATCACTCTTGACTCAAGTCAAGTCAAAAGGAACTCAAAACTAAAGTTAACTCCTAATTAGGGGCTCCAAACTCCTGATTTATCTCAATCATGTTGGCATAAATTTCTCAATTATTTCCATGATTTAATGATTTATAATCATCATTTAAATAAGGACTTACAATTGAATCAAATGCAAATAATTATATCTCATCTCTATTTTGCATTTATAAGAATAAACTTTATTAAAATGATTTACCTTATCATTTTAATAATTTTTTTACAATTTTTTTTCTAAAACACAAAAATAAAGTAGTTCATAAAGCCAAATATAAGACTTAATGACTAGGTCTTATGAAATTTTCAAAGGACATTTTAAAAGGCGTAAAGGTATGCTGCAGCTCAACACTTTATGAATAAAGTTTAAATAGAAAACAAAAGGAAAAAAGATTGCCTATCCCCATCATACCTTTCTTAGGGTATTCATAACCCTAAAAAAAATGAATGATGTTCATTTATTTTGTTACATTTGCTTGCTGCTAGAAACCTCTGGGTGCCGCCATGCATGTGCAAACCCTAGCCACATTTGAGTTGGAAAACTCTTTGTTGGATGCCATTTTGAAGCCGTTTGGAAGCTCTACATTTGGTGAGTTTAATTTTCAATTAAATCTAGAACTTTCTTTATTTTTTGAAAAGCTTTAACAAGCTCATATGACGTGGCCATGCTATTGTCTTTGATGATTTTCCTCTGAAAATTTTGTTTGTTGTTGTGCTTTACTGTTGAATGCCATGGAAATGTTTTGGCTAAGCTTTCTAAACCTGAAATTTCTTCTCCTTTTTGAAGCTTTTGAAGGCTTCCAGGCATGGCCTTATCACTTTTTGATGTTATTTATGTGATTTCTTCATGTTGTAACTACGGTCTTGCTCTCTATTTTGCACTGTGGTTCTTTCAATTTTCAGCCTTTGTATTTCTAGTTCTCTCAGACTTGTGCTAGCCGCCATGAGCTTTCTTTTCAACTGAGCTTATTTTTACCTGAAAGCTCAAATATTTCTTTGTATTTAAAACTTAGAAAAGTAAATAAATAATTCAGGTGGCCATTCTTCATTTTGCTAGGTTTTGATGTATTCTCTGAATTTATAAGCTTGCATGCCATCTATGCAAAACACCAGTAGGGTTTAGAACTTAAAATGTTTCCAAGACTCTATATTTCTTGTACTCTCAAAAAAATAATTAAACCTTTGAGATTCCATGATGAATCCCTAGCATGCTTATACAACAGTCATTATATATATCAAGATTAACACTTTTCATAAATGTTAACACTATTTTGAGGAAAAATTATTCTAAATTGCGTTGTTCTGAGCATAAGTCTTGAAACAAAATTATTCCTTATGAAAATAATGTTTATTCTAAAAGCTCCATTACTGTTTCATTGTTTCTGACAATTGGATGCTATGAATGTTCTTTGATAAGGATTGATTCAAACCATAATTTCTTTAGAAGCTTTTGGATAATTTTTTTGAAAAAAATTTTATTATTGCTTTTCTTTCTCTTGATAGTGAATTGCTTGTTCACTAAGGTAAAATGATTTGGCTTCTTTGAAAAATATTTTGCAAATGATAAGGTTATTCTTTTGAATCTAAAAGCAATGAATTTAACTCAGCTTTTGATGGCTAAGCTGATTTGATTCTCCATTTGTAATTATGTGACACTCTTAACAGTTGCAACAGATGATTAAATAATGAATGGTAAAGGCTTGAATTCAGACAGTGTATGATCAAATTTTGATATTATGAGTGAAACACTGTTGATTGATTTATTTGTTCCTCAAATAAAATGATCCACTTTCATGAATAGAGAATAACTTGATTTTTCCTAAAAATATATCTTAGTGATGCAATCATTTCTTGAATAAGAAACCATTTTCAGGAACTTATAAAAATCCATATTAATTTCATGAATATTTTGTTGCTATCACTGTTGTTCTTAACTTCTGTAGCTCCTTGAAGTAATGCTCAATGAATTTGGCATGTATGCCTGTTCACTATCATTGAGCAGTTGATATAACAACCTTAAACATTGCATTTCCCTCATGATGAATTCACTGTACAACTTTTAACTGAGCTGGGCTCAACCTTTGTGGGAGATTCATTTAACCACACTCATATTGATACTTGATGATCAACAATGTTACGTTTGTTGTTTTTGCACATGAAACAAACTAGTAAGTAAAAACAATAGATTCAATGGTTCCTTTTAATGCTCTGCTTTTGTTCAAAGTCAATTATCTAGTGAATGCCCGATAAGATGTAAATTTCATTTATTTTATTAACGTAGGGATAAGGTAGAATGTTATTTCTCATTTCTCTAACATCACCCTCACAATTTTGCAGGTAAACCTTTGAGTTGGAGTTGAACTTGACAGTGGAGCTAAACCAAGATTAACTTGACTGCGATGATGATTCATCATTCCAGGCAATGATGAATCACCTTCTCTCCCTGTTCTTACGTTATTTTTAGTTGTGTGATATACATTTTACTTGTATTCAAAATTTGATTAAGAAATAAAATTGGGCTACTCCCACGACTTGTGTGGGATTACAAAACATTTTTCTCAATAAATCATTTGTTCATGATACATAATGACTTATGTATTTTCCTGAGTTTATTCCATTTACATAATCTAAAACAATGAAATTTGAATTATTTGAAAACATGTTCAGTAATCATAATGAATGATTTATGTTTCTATTTTGTACTTCAATGCTTTTTTGATAATCAACAATAATAAATATTGCAGAAAATAAAGACTTTATACTTCAATTCTTTTGAATTTTTCCTTTCTTAGCTAATCTTGTTCATCGGCTTATTTGAACTATTCAGTAGTTTATCTCAAACTGTTTGAATGATTTTAATAAACCTATGAACAAGTTAACTGATTCATTATGAAAGTAAGGATTCATTTGAACACTCAAAACTTTTATATCCTAGCAAATAAACTTCATTAAATTCATACTAATTTCAAGCAAGTGGATAAAAATTGGTAACATTTTTGGCAACCTCTCAGGGATGTTTGCCTGCTAAACAAAATAGGCTAGTTGCCTTATTTATCCATTGGGCATAGAGTCTATTTATGTCCTTTTCTGACCCAAAAAACCTTGTACAAAGTTCCTTTTTCTGTTATAACTTTCTATAACTTTGTTGTTATTAGCTATAGTCTCATGGGGTATATACTTGTTGTTGATGACATTGAAGTTCTATTCCATGTTATGAATAGGAAGTATCTATCTCATTGAATTATAGCTAGTAACATCATATTTTGAGCTTTTATTCCCCATCAACAAAACTCAAAGTAAACTAACAATTGTGCAAAACAACACTTAGAGGAAACTTCAAATGCAACTAATATATGTGCATAAGCACTTATTGAACATTTAGAACCTATTGAAACATGTAGAGATTAGATCCTACCTAAAAAGAAATGATTGAGGTGAATCCCATTCACTGGGAATGGCTACACTTCACCATCCAACTTAGACAACTGAAAGGCATTATGTTGTTTCTTTTTAGTAATGATGTATGGCCCAGTCCAGAATGCATCAAACTTGGAGTGTTTTCCAAGCTTTCTTTCCAACTCATCCCACTTCAGAACTATGTCACCTTCTTGAAATACCCTTAGGGATGCTCTTTTGCAAATGATCTTTTCACTTGAGCTTGATGTTGCTCAATCTTCTTCATTGCTTCAGCTCTAGTCTCTTCAAGTTCAATCAGCTAAGCCAATCTTGTTGTCATAGGCTCTTCCTCAATCGTATCAAGCTGATTTACCAGATCAAGGGCTAGGAGCTCAAGTGAAATAGGCAGACTTTCCTCTTTTCCATACACAAGCATGTATGGTGAAAAACTTGTTGATCTTTTTGGTGTAATTTTGTTAGCCCACAAGGCTGATTTCAACTTTGTATGCCAAGTTCTTCGATTACCTTCCATAGTTCTCTTGATGATCCTCAAAAGGTTCTTATTAGTGGAATTAACTTGTCCATTGCCTTGGGGATAATAATTAGAAGAAGTATTCAAATAGACACCATTTTTAATAGCCCATTCAGATATCTGAGTTCCTATGAAAGCAAGTGCATTAACTAAAACAATGGATTTAGGAACTCCAAACCTGGTAATCAACTCTTCATAAAAGTTCAGAACAGCTGCCTCATTTTCCTCTTTAAGCGCTACAACTTCAGTACATTTTGAAAAATAATCAGTGGATGTAAGCACCCACTTGTGGCTTGCACTTGATGATGGGTTTATGACCCCAATGAAATCCAAGTCCCACTTCATAAAGGGTTTTTCAATCTAAACTGCCTGCAATGGAAGGGATGATAATTTCTCTTTTCTTACAAATATAGCACATTCTTTACACTTCCTCACCCATAAATGAGCATCTTTGAATATGGTAGGCTAGTAATAGCCTTCTTTCATTATTTTAAGAGCTATAGCTCTTGGAGACAAATGACCACCAGATAGTCCTTCATGAAATTCATGTAATACTTTGTCAATCTGATCTACTTCAATACATCTAAGTAGTACACCATGAAAATATTTTCAAAACAACAAACCATTCAAAAGATCATAAGGTATTGATTGTAATCTAAAGTACCTTCTTTTAGATTTAGTCAAACCAGGAGGACACTCACCAATTAATAAGAAATATGACATTTCTTTCACACAACCTGTAGAAGTTATAGGTGCAACAATTAGGTATTCATCATGATGAGCTAAAACAACAATTTCTTCTTCTTCTATGTTCCTATCATTATTCTCTATAAGCTGCTCACAGAGACCTTTGCCTCTTATCAGTTTGGTAACCTTGATTTCAAGGTCATACTCTATCACCTTAGTCACCCAACCAACTCTTTTTCTATCCATATATTTATTCAACATAAATTCCTTGATTGAAGGGTGAGCAATCAACAATTTAATTATGTTATTGGAAAGCATATGTTTGAATTCCTTTAAGCTTCTGATAATAGCTAAGACATGCCTTTCAACAAAGGAATAATTAAGCTCATAATATTTTAGACTTTGACTAAAAAAAGCTATGGGTTGCTCTAACTTTTGATCATTCTCCTAAACTAGCATGGCTGCAATACTATCAATATTACCATATGCATACAGAGTAAAGTCCTTTGAAAAATCAGGATTCAATAAAGTAGGAGCAGCTGCAAGTGCTTCTTTGATAAGCTGAAAACTCCTATTTCCTTCTTTAGTCCAACTAAAAGAAAAATTCTTTTTTAAAATTGAAGTCAAAGGCACTAATAATTCAACAACATCTAGAATTAATCTTCTTACAAATTGATTCTACCCAGGAAACTTTACAACCCTTTTTTGTGTGTTGGTAAAGGAAGAGAAAGGATTGCACTTACTCTCTCCAAATCTATTGAGATGCCCTATTTTGATACAATGTATCCAAGTAGTTTTCCTTCATGAATAGAAAACACAGATTTCTTTGTGTTGAGAGAGACACCAAACTCTCTACATCTTTCAAAAATTTTCCTTAAGTGATCAAAGTGTTCATTTGAATTCTTTGAAAAAACAGTTATGTCATCCAAATAAACTAACACTATCTTATACATCAAACCTCTAAAATCCATATCCATATCTTTCTAAAACATAGCTCCAACATTAGATAAACCAAATGGCATCCTCTTGTAAGCCATTGTACCCCATTTGGTTGTAAATGTTGTTTTAAACTAGTCCTCTTCCTTAACCGAGGATTTGATTATATCCTAAAAAACCATCTAATAAAGAGAATCTTTTAGAACCTGAAACAACTTGAAGGATTTGTTCCATGGAAGGAAAAGGATGATGATCTTTTAGGGAAGCTCTATTAAGATCTCTAAAATCAACACAAAGTCTGATTTCACCACTTTTCATTCTCAAAGGTACAAGATTAGATACCCAAGAGGCATGCTTAATCAGATAAATGATACCACTTTCAATGATTTTATTCAACTCTTTGACCATGAGGGGTTCAAGCTTGGGATTGAGTGGCCTCTATTTTTGTCTCATAGGCCTAGCATTTGGCTCAAGTTCAATTGTATGCTGGGTAATAGAAGGATCAAAACCTTTCAGATCTGAGTATTCCCATGCAAAAACATCACTAAACTCTTGACACAGTAAAATAAAAACATGCCTTTCTTCTATAGTGCATACCTTACCAAGCTTTAAAATTTATCTTTGAAGATCTCAACACCTTCATAATGATCTTCTTTAATCTACAAACTGGCTTTCTCCTTTCTAACTTCATCATCTATATTGAAAATGGATTCCAAAGTAACTAAGCCTTTGGGAAGTTTGTTGGTTTTCAGCTGTATGATCTGATCTTCATACTATTGTTTGAGTTTCTCTTGATTATCATTAGAAAACTTAGTGTCTTCTCTTAGGAAATTGATGATTTGTTGATCACTATCAAAAACTTGCCAATGTTCATTATTGTTAGGAATTGATGACCTAACAATAAATTTTACATACTATTGTTCTCTTGAATTACTGATATCATTTGGGATATCATATTGAGCACCTATGGCTACTAGTCTATCAACATGATTATTTTTAATTCTGGGAATTGGCAGCAAATTAAAAGCTTGAAAATCTTCAATAAGATCCCATACTCTATGCTTATAAGACTTGAGAAGATCATTCTTAGTAGTATGGATACCTCTAACTTGATTAACAATTAGTTTTGTATCACCAAATACTTGTAAACAACAATACCTCTCTTTTTTTCCTACTGAAGACCATGAATTAGAGCTTCATACTCAACTATATTATTGGTTTAGTTGAATGTGAACTTGAATGCAGAGTAGTATTTCTCACTAGCTAGAGAAATAAGCATGCAACCACCTCCAACACCATTTCTACTCCTTGAACCTTCAAAGAATAGCTTCCAAAATTCATTTGTTGGCTAATCTTACTGTTGTTCAATACTTTTTTCTAGAATAGGCATAACAGAATTAGATTCGTGCATCATATAAATTCCCAAATTTACCTCTTCAAGCTATTCATTTGAAGAACTCTAAAAAAAATTTGCTGCCCAATCATCCAACAGAATATCTGGAATATCCTTTATTTGAGTAGTAGTCTCATTGGTTGCACTAATTTCTTCTTGATCAAACAAAACACAATTTACAACAGCTGCTACATTAACAACACTTGGATTATATGGCTCAATATGATTCTTAGCAACGGGTTCTGACTTAATAGTAACTTTGGTTCCATACCTGGTCCTAAAGAACATATGAGACCAATCAGAGGACAAGTATCCTCCAATCTTAGCTATGAAATCATAGGATAAAAAAATTGCAAAGTGTGGAGGCAACTCTATAACATAAACATCCTGAGGTATTGAAAAATTTGGACATGTGTGCAATGTAAGACTCAAATTTTTAATAACTCCAACTATTTTAATAGTAGTACCATCTAGTTGGACTACCCCTTTTTCTAATGGCTTATATTCTATTCCAAGCTTGTCTACAATTTTCTTGGGCATTACTGAACTGTTGTCCCCAAAATCAATCATACAGTTATGAACTAAATGTTGGACAAAAATTAAAGAAACATAGAAATGGGGTGGTTTAAATACCTTGGTAGACTATTCTTTCTTTTCAAGTGAGTCATTGGTAAGCACAACCTTAGCAGGTTGTTGATTAGATGCATCATCAGAAAAAGAAAATTTTGATAATGCTTCATGTAGGAGAACCTTTTGTCTAGGAAGATCTAATGAATCCCACATTGAAACACTAACATTAGTCTTCTTCATATGCTCTAAAATATTAAAATTAGCAACACCAACCTTTTGTTGTACTTTAAGAACAACAACATTTTTCTAGACTTGTGTTGATTGGCCTGGTATTCCAAGCTGATCTTTGCCAACCACAGATTGTGTTCTGGGTAGAACTTGATCATTTTGTGAACTTGTAGAAGGCTGGTTTATGTCTCCATCAGTTTGTTTCCCCAATTCAACAACCCTTTTTTTACTTCTTGTGTTGGCTGCTATAGGGTTACTTGGCTGATTTTTGTGCATTATTGACCCCACAAAACTCTTCACCTTGCCAGTTCATGAAAATGACATTTGGATTCCCCTGTTCTGCATGAGCAAACTACTATTCATGAGCTTCCTGAGATGATTTTTTTCAAAACAACGGCACTACTTTACACCATTAGTGCTTGATTAAGAATTCCATTGGAACAAGTAGACTGGTTATGTGGTTGATTACATGGAAAACACCATTCGTAATCAATAGCCATGTTTTTTTGTACAGGTACCACTTCTTTAGATGAACTAGGAGCACTGGTGTTTTAAGGCTGGAAAGGCCTTTGATTGAAATTCCTCCTTTGAATTTGAGGATTTGACTGATACAAAGCTTGGGAAGGGGCTTGGTATGGTGGTTGATTTCACTGCCTCTTGATATTAACCAGCTCATTACCAAAGGTCTATAAGGTCTTTTGAATATTCTCATTTTTCTCTTTTATGATAACTAGTTCTTGAAACTAGCTAGGAACAACATGCTCTTGAGTTGCTACTTGTGAATTAGAGGCTGGAAATGCAGGAACAACAGCTATAGTAGGTGGAAAAACTGGGATAATTGGTTGTATGTTAGCAAAATAAGGCATAGGAGGCCTAGGGGCTGACTTTCTAGATTGAATTAATTTATTTTCTACCTTAAAAACAATATCAAATGTTGTTGGTAATGTATCCCCTCCTAAAGATTGGATTAAAAGTGCAATATCACTATTTAATGCTTTTAAGTAATACAAAAAAGCATATTCATTAGATGGCTTTACCATGGCTTGAATTCGGTTCTAGGTCTTCTTGAACCAGTAGTTGAAGTCCACCAACTATTCATGTGGTGCTCTCTTGATGGTAGTGAGCTACTCCACCAATGAAAGATGGTCTGATTTATCTTCAAACTGTTTGTTTAGCTTCACTCCAAGTTCATCCCATGTTGTAATTGAATTCATTGGTAACCCTCTGAACCATTGAAAAGCTTTACCTTTAAAGGAGGCTGCCAAGAGCCTTACTGCAATGTCTAGCTTAGTTATATGATGCAAACCACACAACAAAGCCACATCTTGAATGTGCTCAATAGTTGTTGTTTGATCCTCACCAGTAAAGAATGGTAAGTTCTTAAGGGTTGCAGCTAGAATATCATTATGCTGGGATAAATTTAAGGGGCTTCCTTGATCAAATGAAACAAAAGGCTGATTCCTAGGTGGAGGATGAGCCATATTGACTACTGGTAAAATAATGCTACTTGATAAGCTACTTGAAATAGTAGAATTAGCTAAAACTTGAACTGCAGAACTTGCAAATAGAGGATTGTTGAAGGATGAAATAGGGTTTGTTGCTCTCCTAACAACTCTGGTACATCTTGTTGGTAGCTCTATATGTTCTTCAGGTTCTGTTCCTGATATTCTTTGATAACTTCTCATATGCTTCCTCACTGAAAACTACTGAAACCAAGATCTGGAGTTGCCAAGTGTGAAATTCTTTCCTTCTTGAAGGCTGAAAGTTGTTGCTCACACTGTTACAACAACAAAAATAAGCTCTTTTTGAACTGATGATAATAGTTCAATGTCCCACTGGAGTACCAAAATTGTTAACACAAGGATTTGCACCCGAAGTTAAGCTAAAAACTCAATAAATCCTGTGCACATGGGACTATTCTTAGGCTATGGGTATCCTATGGTGAGAATAGACCTCCAAGTTTTGGGTTGGTTCCCTTTGGATTTTCTTGTAAAACTAGCTTTCTTAACAAAGATAAGGATAGAAATATAAAGTAAAAATAAAACAAGAAAGTAAGGTGATTCACCAATTGTCAAAATGACTGGAAAATTTGATAAACTTACAAAAGACTCAAGCTATGTGATCACAACTCAGAAACTTATGCCTGCATAAATGATTCTAAGGTAAGGCTTGAACTTATGCTAAGAGTAAGGAAAACAATAATGTTTTCACAAAATTCCTAAACATGAGACTCAAAGCACAAACTGAGACCTGCACTATGACATAATATCTTATGCATTCAGTATTGGAGGAATTGATAAAATAATGAAAGAATTCAATATTTAATCCTGTAACTCACAACAATTACTAAAGAACACAGAAAAATAGAGAAGGAAATAAGCTTCTTCATTGAGAAATAAGAAGTATTTGCATTACAAATCTGTAGAACTCACAAGAAAATGAGTTACAAATCAAAGAATAATCTACTCTTGCAGCCTCCAAATTCGGAACTAGAGAAAATAATGAGAGAAGAGAAGATAAATAGAAAAGCCTTTCAAAATTCAAATTTGAATTTTGGCTCCAAAACTAATGTGTTGTCAAAATTCTATCTCCCCTTCAAATCACCATGTGTCTAAAAGAAAACTCCTCCAAGCATGCATAAAGAGTAACCAATTTGGAAACAACTCCAAAGGGTCGTATGAAATTGAAAATCCTTCAAAAATAGGATCATAACTGAATGTGGACTTCAATGTTAGGCCTCAAATCACTCCTTGACTCAAGTCAAGTCAAAAGGAACTCAAAACTAAAGTTAACTCCTAATTAGGGGCTCCAAACTCCTGATTTATCTCAATCATGTTGACATAAATTTCTCAATCATTTCCATGATTTAAGCTAAGTCATTTAAAGCTTCATTTAAAAACTTTTTGACCAAGTCTTAAAAAATGTAATAAAGGCATCTTATTCTTGCATTCTAAATATCTTTTATTTAAAATGATTTATAATCATCATTTAAATAAATATTTACAATTGAATCAAATGCAAAGAATTATATCTCATCTCTATTTTGTATTTATAAGAATAAATTTTATTAAAATGATTTATCTTATCATTTTAATAATTTTTTTACAAAATTTGTTCTAAAAAAAATAAATAAAGTAGTTCATAAAGCCAAATATAAGACTTAATGACTAGGTCTTATGAAATTTTCAAAGGACATTTTAAAAGGCATAAAGGTATGCCACAACTCAACACTTTAGGAAAAAAGTTTAAATAGAAAAAAAAAGGAAAAAAGATTTCCTATCCCAATCGTGCCTTTCTTAGGGTACTCATAACCCTAAAACAAATGAATGATATTCATTTATTTTGTTACATTTGCTTGCTGCTGGAAACCTCTAGGTGTCGCCATGCATCTACAAACCCTAGCCACATTTGAGCTAGAAAACTCTTTGTTGGATGCCATTTTAAAGCCATTTGGAAGCTCTACATTTGGTGAGTTTCATTTTCAATTAAATCTAGAACTTTCTTTATTTTTTGAAAAGCTTTTACAAGCTCATATGGCATGACCATGCTACTGTATTTCATGATTTTACTCTGAAAATTTTGTTTCTGGTTGTGCTTTACTATTGAATGCCATGGAAACATTTTGGCTGAGATTTCTATTGGAAATATTTGTATCAGATGCAATTATTTAGCAGAAACAAGAGTCCTGGAGCATGGTAAGTCTGATTATGTTTCTATAACTAAAATTTCTTCTCCTTTTTGAAGCTTTTGAAGGCTCCCAGGCATGGCCTTATCACTTTGTGATGTATTTATGTGATTTCTTCATGTTGTAACTATAGTCTTGCTCGGTATTTTTCATTGTGGTTCTTTCAATTTTTAGCCTCTATATTTCTAGTACTCTCAGACTTGTGTTAGCCACCATGAACTTTCTTTTCAACTAAGCTTATTTTTACTTGAAAGCTCAAATATTGCTTTGTATTTAAAACTTATTAAAGTAAATAAAGAATTCAGGTTCCCATTCTTCATTTTGCTGGGTTTTGATGTATCCTCTAAATTTATAAGCTTCTAATCCATCTATGCAAAACTCTAGTAGGGTTCAAAACTTAAAAATTTTCCAAGACTCTATATTTCTTGTACTCTTAGAAAAACAAGTAAACCTTTAAGATTCCATGATGAAACCCTAGCATGCTTATACAACAATCATTATATATGTTGAGATTAACACTTTTCATAAATATTAATACTGTTATGAGAAAAAATGATTCTGAATTGCATTGTTCTGAGCATAAGTCTTGAGACAAAATTATTCGTTATGAAAATAATGTTGATTCTACAAGCTTCATTCTTGTTTCACTATTTTTGACAATTGGATGCTATGAATTTTCTTTGATAAGGATTGATTCAAACCAAAATTTCTTCAAAAGCTTTTGGATAATTTTTTTGAAAAAACCTTTATGATTGCTTTTCTTTCTCTTGATATTGAATTGCTTGTTCACTAAGGTAAAATGATTTGGATTCTTTGACAAAGATTTTGCAAATGATATGGTTGTTCTTTTGAATCTAAAAGAAATGCATTTAACTCATCTTTTGATGGCTAAGTTGATTTGATTCTCCATTTGTAATTATGTGATACTCTTAATAGTTGCAGTAGATGATTAAATAATGATTAACAAAGGCTTGAATTTAGATAATGTATGATAACATTTTGATATTATGACTGAAACACTGTTGACTGATTTATTTGTTCCTCAAATCAAATGATCCAATTTCATGAATAGAGAACAACTTGATTTTTCCTGAAAATATATCTTAGTGATGCAATCATTTCTTGAATAAGAAACCATTTTTAGGAACTTATAAAACTCTATATTAATTTCATGAATATTCTATTGCTATCACTATTGTTCTTAACTTTTGTAGCTCCTTGAAGTAATGCTCCATGAATTTGGCATGTATGCCTATTCACTATCATTGAGCAATTGATATAACAACCTTAAACATTGCATTTCCCTCATGATGAATTCACTGTACAACTTTTAAATGAGATGGGCTTAACCCTTGTGGGAGCTTCATTTAACCCCTCATATTGATACCTAATGATCAACAACATTACGTTTCCTATTTCTGCACATGAAACAAACTAGTAAGTAAAAATAATAGATTCAATGGTTCCTTTTGATTGTCTTCTTTTTTTCATAGTAAATCATCTGGTGAATGCCCGATAAGATGTAAATTTCATTTTTGTTGGTAACGTAGGGATAAGGTAGAATGTTATTTCTCATTGCTCTATGATCACCCCTCACAATTTTGTAGGTAAACCTTGGAGTTGGAGTTGAACCTAATAGTGGAACTGAACCAAGATTAACCTGACTGAGACGATGATTCGTCATTCCAGGAAATGGCGAATCAAATTCTATCACTATTCTTACATTATTTTTAGTTGTGTGATATACATTTTACTTGTATTTAACATTTGATTAAGAAGTCAAATTGGGCTACTCCCACAGCTTGTGTGGGATTATAGAACATTTTCCTCAATAAATCATTTGTTCATGATACGTAATGACTTATGTCTTTTCGTGAGTTTATTCCATTTACATAATCTGAAACAATGAAATTGGAATTGTTTGAACACATGTTCAGTAATCATAATGGATTATTTTTGTTTCTATTATTTACTACAATGCTTTTTTGATAATCATCAATAATAAATATTGTAGAAAATAAAGACTTTGTACTTCAATTCTTTTGATTTTTTCCTTTCTTAGTTAATCTTGTTCATCGGCTTATTTGAACTATTCAACAGTTTATCTCAAATAGTTTGAATGATTTGAATAAACCTATGAACAAGTTAACTGATTCATTATGAAAGTAAGGATCCATTTGAAGACTCAAAACTTTTATATCCCAGCAAATAAACTTCATTAAATTCTTACTCTTACCAATTTCAAGCAAGTGGCTAAAAATTGGTAACACTAACTCCATTTCTATGAGGGGTAAATCTTGAGGCTAAGCATTTTTTACCTTTAGTTGATGGAAATTTATACCAACAAATTATTGAGAGTCTCATCTACTTGAATCATACGAGATCCAACATTTCATATGTTGTGGGCATTGTCTCGCAATTCATGTAGGAGCCACATGAGTTACATTGGAAGGTAGCTAAGTGGATTCTCCATAACATTCAAGGTACTCATAGTCATAGGATTCAATTTACAAGAGGTGTGAATATTGACTTGGTGGGATTTATAAATTTAAACTAGGAAGGAAATTATTAAGATTGCAAGTCTACTTTAGGGTATTTATTCTAACTTGGTTCTAGTCTAGTTTGTTGGTTGAACAAGAAGCAATTTATAATTAATCTTTCATCTATAGAGGCTAAGTATCAAGGGGTAGTTAATTCCACCAATAAGGCTATTTGGCTGCAAGATATTCTCATCAATTTTCAAATTCCATTTAGAAATCCTACAATCATCTTTTATGAAAATCAGAGTCCAATACAAATCTCAAGGATTTTAGTTCATCATCAGAGGACTAAACACATTGGCATTCATATACACTACATTCAAGAGTTGTTGAACAGGAAAGGATCATTGATCTTAAGTATTGTCGTGATTTGGATCAAATCACAAACATCTTCACAAAAACCTTCATTGATAGCAAGTTCCTATATCTACGAGCTTTGTTGGTGGTGGGAAATGTGTCTACTTCATGGGGGCTTCCTAGTCCTTAATTTTTCTCTCTACTTTTGAGGAGAGGGGGAAATATTCCTCTTATGGGGAGCTCCATTATTTAGGGGGGGATCTCTAGGTAGATGGGTACCTAATCAAGCTTCATTTATTGGGACCCATATTTTCACCCATCTATGTGATGCTTAAGAGGGAGTGTTAGAGTAAGTTTTTTACTTTTCTTATATTAGGAGATATGTATTGCTTCCTACACATTATTAATCTTGATAAATTTAATTACACTTGGTTGATATGAGGCCACATTGAATAATCCATCACTACATGTGCCAATTTTCCCTACACATGGCTAGTTAAGTTTCACACCCTCTTTTGGATTCATATTCCACCTCTCATTACCACTATTCTTTCTTTATCTATGTAGCTTGAATGCCACATATTTTTGCATTCACCAAGTAGGTAAAACCTCCCACCTATTATGGGTAATTGGAGTTAATGCACCTCTTTGATGTATTTGCTCATATTATATATATATAGAAAACTCTTCTCTCACCTTATCTAGTTCAATGAGAGTAACATGACTATTCTCAAAATTCTCTTGCAGTTGTCTCTTATTTTCTCTCTCTATTCTACTATTTTGATCTTTGATCATTAGTTGACTAGAATGTACGTGATCTACAATCGACATCAAATCTTGGCCCAATTCTCAGATCTCGAGTAGAATCTAATAATGGATGTATATGGATTTCAATTGTAGGTTTAATTATTACATTTATATTGTGAATAAATGAAATTATTTAAAATTTAGAAAGTTCTATTTTCTATCAAGTATATTATGGAAAAAGGTTATGGATTTAAGAAGAGTGATTTTATGTGATAATAATGGTCTTGTTAATATTTAGTACCAAAATGTTTTTTTTTTGGAAAATTTTCCCCAATTAGAAAATTAGAAAAATTCAATGTGCATCAATGGTGAAACTCAAAAGTTATATGGTTTTCACATTGAAAAATATTTAAAAATATTTAAATTGTGAATACATACAAATGAATTGGAATTGGAGATAATATGACCCCTTAATATTTTCCATTTAGAATCTCTTAAGACCATGTCAACAAAAATATTCTATTTTGTTGTATAATTTTTGTGCAATGCTCAAGTAGTGATTTGGCATGATGAAACTAGGATTCTTGGTACAAAGTGTAGGAAAGGAGAGGATCTCAAAAAAAAATAGTATATGAAGTGATCCAAGAGGATAAAATGAGTAGGAGAAGAGTTTTTAATTAAGTGATAATTAAGCTTTACTATGTAAATAAAATGGACAAACATGTTAATTATACAATATACCTAGAGTGCTTGTAAAGGATGGGTATGGGCATAAAAAAAATCCACATTCTAGGATTTATTGGATTTCATTAGTGGTCCTACTCCTCACCTTGCAACTTATATGCGTTCTCTATCCTACTTAGCCATCACTTCAAGCTATTGCGATGACATTCCTTGTCTTAATTCTAGGACACTTTTCATTTTTTCATCAAATTTTGTATTTAATGTGAAAATTGAATCTCACCAAATACATGTTCAATTGGTTGATATATTGGTTGCATTTGTTCATGATTGTTTTTTTTCTTAGTTGTTAGAATGTGTATGCTAGATGTGATGCGGTTTATATCTTATTCCTATATGGTGGGATGTTTCTACCTTAGGCATATTATGCTATGATGGTTAGTTGTAGCTATTTGGAATGTGTATAATATGATGGTTGATTAAACCTATTTGGTATGTGTATACTATTATGGTTGATCATACATTTTTCATGTGCATATTATGACCTAGTTATTTATAATGTTCGGCATATGTGTGAGCCATAATCCCCTTATTTTGGGTGAGTTTATTTATTTTTACCCAAGTGACTATGTCTTAGTATAGTGGGGTGGACTTGAGGGTACCACATGGTTGGGTGACATGGAGCCATGAGTGGGTACCTTCAACATCTTGGAAGAGCTTGGGATTGTGTTAAAGTAGAGGTTCTATTCTCCTTGCCTTTAATTTCTCATTATTATAATATGACATCAAATATGTAATTTAGGATGTTAGTGTCCTCTTTTGTACTTTTTAAAATTATTATGAAAGTCCTTAATTGATTTCGTATAATCCTTCCACCTCTATGGTGATGTACATTTGATTGTCATTATGTATTTTTATATTGCTGTTGAACCCAAGTGTTGTGTTGAATATATTTTATCATTCTTGAGATTTTGGTAAATGAATGTAGAGAATTTTTGAATTGGTAATAAAATAAACTTAATTTATTAGTAAATGATTGATCATGATATCTTTCGATGTTGGATAGATTCATTACCCTATCCCTATGTTCATGAATGTGAACCATCATTGTGTGGTATCATTTTTTTTGGTTCACCCTTAGGAAGGGAGAGTGATTCAAGATTTGTTGTATGCATATCCCTTCATCTCTCATTCCCTCATATTCATCTTAGAGTCCATTGTTGATCTCCCTACACCTTCAAAAGTGTCTCTTTTATTTAAATAATTATAATAGATTGAGTGTATTATGAAATCAAGTGTTATTTCCTAATCAATCACCTTGTCTCTCTACTAGTCTATAGGTTTTTTCAAGTGTTTCACATGTTAGGGAAACCTAGTAGATTGTTTGAGATGAATTAATTAGTGAGGCTCCTAGAACATCCTTCCATTTGGAATCTACCTCCACACACTAGCTCTTCTCTTAGACCATGAAACTAGGTTAGCACTGAAATCCTTCCCATCTATGGTGCCACTCTCCATTTATCAAACAATGGGCTCTTCCAATATGAAAAGAACTAGGCTACCAAAAAAACCTTCCTACACTATTATTATAAGAAAAGTGTTGTGAAAATTTTAATCTATTAATAATTACATAAAGTAGAAGCACATTTAAACATAAAATAAACAATAAATGCCATTAAAAAAGTGTACATGGGGAAAACCCTTTCAAAAAAAAACTCCACATTGTGAAGCTCAACTCAATATATTATTCAATAATCATGATTATAATACAATTGAAAAGAAATCCTTCATAGGAGTATCATCAACTAGAGATCTAGAGGAATTATTACAACTTAACAATATATATAAAAATCTACACTCAACCTCCATCTCAAACACCAAGCATAGGAGATATAAAACATAAAACCATCAAGTGATAATTAAAAACCCATGAGCTAAAACTGCCCAAAAGTGGAAACCAAATTATCCTGCAATAAAATATTACTTATAATGTATCATAATATGCGTCATGAGTTGGTCAATAGGTGTGACTTCCCTTTATATCTCTTTTATATATCCAACATTTTTTTACATTTCTTATTCAAAATTTTGGGTGCCATAACTTTTGATCTAGTGAGATGATTAGGCCCTTTTTAAAAAATGAAGTAATAAAAAAGATTCACAATGAGAACCCTTGTCGAAAATGTCAAGTAACCTAGAAATTTTATTTTGGCCACCACACGACTTCATACTTAGGAAATTGGTGGTCATTCTAATTAGTCAAGGTGTGGTATCTCCTAGTTGCTCGACATCTTGCTTAGGTTTCTCTCAATTTTGTGAGTGTCTTCAAGAGTATTTGGGGAATGTATTCAAGGTAGATGGTTCACTCATCCTACCTTTTTTCTATGCTCATGAGAGAATGAAATCATAGATTAAGGCACAATCATCAATATGGTGAAGTTCCACACTCTTGTAGGTAATTGTAGCAACTTCATCACATGATTTATAAATCATTTGTTTATGTCAGCTTGCTTGGATCAATGGTGGTGTTGTCATGTGTGTCCTTTTTCTTGACATGACACTTTGTGTGTGTGTTAGTGTGTAGTGCAACATGCCAATGTTGTATCTTAGACACTGGAGTTGTTCTTGTGTTGTTTTTTCAACAAAAAAAATTTGCTTAGCTAATGTCCTTGGTGTGAAGCTTGGGGCATTACATACCATGATCCTAATATATAGATGTAACACTTGAAAGTACATTCAGTATAGTGGCATGAGACATGAAAATGCACTCTTCTTTGAATTTTCTATCCATTATGGGTTTATCCAGCTATACATGTTTGTTGTTTTCTGCTTCTATATTGATTTGATCTTTATTAAGTATATTTCTATTTGATTTATTTTTATTCTTCCCATTAAGGGTTTCTCCAACTATACATGTTTGTTTTTTTAGCTTCTATGATGAATTGATCTTTGTCAAGTATATTTCTATTTGATTCATTTTCATTATGAGCATATTAGTTAAAATACTTATGTTATATGGTACGATATGTACAATATTAGCAGTGTATTTATGTTAAGAATAGCTATTTGCATCCATTATTGATGATAGCTTGGTGTATATCTTCAATTCCATTTTAACTCTTTTCAAATTGATAAAAAAGGATGTAGAAGGTAACTCCTAAATACCTCTTATTTTGAAATTTTAATAAATACACTTAAATAAGTATCTTTATATTAATCTAATAATTACAATTAATATTTAGAAAAATATTATCATGTTGAGAGGTGTTCTATCAATCGCATAATGGGTTGAAGAACCTGATTATGCCGAGAGGTGTTATATCAATTGCATAATGGGTTGAAGAACCTGAGTACATAAAAACCCTTTGTTATTTAAATTGACATCTTAATGACAAGAAATGGCTAACAAGCAACAGTGACATGCAATGACTAGCATTATGTAACTGAAAAAAATTACAATGATAGTGATTAATAGAATTCAAAGATTAGTACATTACAAATCACCTGCAGTTGGCATTGCATAACTGATGAGAGTGGAAGAGTAAGCATTTTTGTGTTTATATCTATCGATGTAAAATTAGAATTTGTTCTATTTTTTAGTAGACTATGCTTACCATTGTCGTGTCCCTAATTAGCAAAGCCAGTGGGAAGGAGGATTTGGACTATAATATGTATCTAGACCCACTTGAATTTAACCCTTGGAGATGAAAGGTACTAACTTTTAGGAATCATTTTTAATATTTTGAATTTTTAAGCAATTAAAAATTGATGAAGACTCGACTAATGTATGAATGTGTTTTGTCAAGTGGATTTAAGCAATTGCAATCTATATTTCATGAAATTTGGAAGGAGTAGACTATGTCATGAAACAATGGAGTGAGGAAGTGCAAAGGTAGGGAGAGGGGGGAGAAAGGGTGGAGTAAAGAAGAAAAGTGTTTCCAAGTCTATCAAGGTAGGGCTTCAATTTCTTGTTGGTATACTAGCTAGGTATATGAGATAACTTGCATTATAAGCGTCAATTTTAAATTTTCACTGCATCTCTTATGTATGTTGTGGGTTGTTCTCACCAAATATAATTCTTGCATGCATTTTTGTTATGAATTTCTATTATGAGTTTCCACATAGCAATGCACCCTTACATGATTTCATTTCTATTATGAGTTTCCACATAGCAGTGCACCCTTACAGGATTTCATTTACAAAAATCATGGTTTATCTAGTCCACTCTAGGATTTCATTTGTAAAGTTTGGAGTTATGTGGTCATATCTACCTCTGTGAGTAGATCCTTTTATTGGATTCATTTCCCAAATAATTGTTGAGTATCGAATAGACACTTCCTTGAGCCATGCCTCCATTAACATTTTTTGAATAAAGATTCTTCTTCATTTGTCATTTGTTGAAGGGTGTGGCACATATAATAATCTTGGTGGAGAAAGCCTATTGGATTTGCAAAATATTTTTTCTTTGAGTTGTTAATATTTTGATGGTGGTGCCTCAAACATTTTCAACTCCTCCTACGAATTGCATTTCGTATTTTGTTTGTTGTAGAAATTACGGAACAACCTTCATAGGCAGCACAACCATGATTCTTTTAACACTAATGGAGGGATTTTTTAGAACTGCCTACTAGAGGCAGTGTGACTTGCACATGGCCTCCAATAAGTATGCACTAGAGACACCTTGAGGAAGCATCCAAGCTTCCGACAGCCTCTTTAGGCTTGCGTCCATTCTCCTTCACACAATGGGAGCTTTGGAATGGGGTGTATGCAAAATATAGTTAGAGTAATTTATCTTTAAATAGTCTTCCACTCCTATAAATCTAAATAGTCTTCCACTCTTATAAATTTACATGTAGTTAGAATAATACATCCCATATCACTAGAGGACGCCTTCACTTCCACAGGTAATGAGGTTATAGAACAAATCAACAACAAAATAATTTTTCTCCCTCCTTCGGCATTGATGCAATTTGCAATGGGGACGATGTGATCAAGGAAAAGAAGATGCTTCCCATTGTCTGGTTTCTAGTGATTCCAATTTTTTTTGTAAAATGCTTCGTTAAATCCCTTACAATGCTCTTTCTTTAAAGTGATTGAATATGCTCACTAAATTCTCGAGACTTCAGAATATTTGCTTGCCTAATTTCAAACTCTTTTTCTTTATTACTTGCATGCCTAACACACATTCATTCTCATTAAATTATGGTAAGCCTTGTAATCAAATAACAAATTCTTCCATATAATGTTATGTTATTGCACAATTTTGTGCCCAACTTCAAACACAAGAAGTGTCAATTAAATAGCTTGTGCATATAGAAAATCATGGCTTAAACATAATCTAAATGATCATGAAAGTTTTTACTTAAAAGAATTTCAATCATTTTCAAGATGGGGAAAGCTACATTAAAATAATAGAAAAATAATTTTATGTATAACTTATTGTAAGGAAGCAAAGGTGTGCGGAAATGCTTCCTACGCTAACCTTGAGAGGAGGGTTATGCAACTTTCAAATAAATTATAATTACAGAGATTTCAAGAAACACATAATACAATAAACATAATAACAATAAAACCATAACTCGGTGATTTACATGGAGAAAACCCTTTCAGGAGAAAAACCCCACACTCCAAAACCTGGACAATGTATTATCAAACCTTGAAATAGATTACAACACGCTTGCAATGCAAGTTCTTATAGGATTCTTCACCTCAACTCATTCTAGAGGAATTTCAGCAGTATTCTGATAGCATACAAACTTGCAAACTAACTCTCACCTTTTCTCTCTCAAAAATGACTATCTCAAGTTACCAATATATAGTATTACATTGCATATGAGAACCTTCCAGAGATAAAGCATTTATTTTAGAAACATCTAATAAAATCTCATAGCAATCTTATCTCTATCTCCATATAAAAGATACTTCTCAAAATAGTCGCTTTTCACCTATCACAAAATCTTTTATTCTTGGTTTGATTTATTTTTATTTTCATGCAAGGTTGAGACACTTTCTTTTTTTTATCTTTTTTTTTTTGAATGCTTTATTCCTAACATTCTCCCACTTGTCAAACACCTTGCATGAGCCAATATAAAGTAGGTATTTAATTTCTAGGGGTTGAAAGGCCCATTAATTTGGAACACCATCTAAACTTCTTTGTGCTCACAGGCTTTGTTAATGCATCTGCAACATTTGCCATAGTCTCTACCTTTTCCAGCTTCACCCTGCCATCCTCGACCATATCTCTAACAAAGTGATACTGAACATGAATGTGTTTGGTCTTGGCATGAAAATTTGGGTTCTTCGCAAGGGAGATTGCACTTTGACTGTCACAATAGACTGTAATTGCTCCTTGTTTTAATCCAATATCTGAACACAGATGCTTCAGCCAAATGGCTTCTTTATAGGCATGAGTAGCTTCCATGTACTCTGCCTCAGTAGTGGACAAAGCAGCCACAGCCTGCCGCTTTCTCATCCAATTGATTGCACCACCATTAAGAGTAAACATATATGCATTGGTGGATCTTTTACTATCGACATCACCAACCCAATCTGAATCCACAAAACCATGAATATTCAAGGAATATTGATCTCTTGTACCATGAAAACATTTAGAGTACTCTGATGTACCCCGAAAATATCTGAAGACCCTCTTAACTGCATCCCAATGCACTCTTTCAGGATTAGACATAAAACGAGAAAGAACTCCCATTGCTTGGGAAATGTCTGGTCTTGTATAGACCATAGCATACATTAAGCTTCTGATTGCACTTTGGTAGGGTACTCTGCTCATGTCTTCCATCTCTGATGGGGATGTAGGACATTGTGAAATAGAGAGCTTTGTTCCCAATGCAATAGGAATACAAAGTGGTTTACAATCCTACATATTGAGCCTTTGCAAAATAGAACAAACATACTTACTCTAGCTAAGCCATAGCTTTCTATTCTTATGATCTCTTATGATCTCCATCCCAAGTATGTGTTTTGTTGCACCAAGATCTTTCATTTCAAATTTCACAAAGAGCTGAGATTTCAATTTTGTAATCAAACCTTTTCCTTTCCCCATAAATAACATGTCATCGACATATAAAGCAATTACTAGGAAATAATCACCATCAAATTTAAAATATATATAGTGATCAAATTTAGACCGCACAAATCCCAAACTCAACACATATGTATCAAACTTCTGGTACCACATCCTAG
Organism: Sequoia sempervirens; assembly: GCA_007258455.2. Taxonomy (NCBI): domain Eukaryota; kingdom Viridiplantae; phylum Streptophyta; class Pinopsida; order Cupressales; family Cupressaceae; genus Sequoia; species Sequoia sempervirens. The sequence continues at coordinate 350,036,117 of VDFB02271358.1, read as the reverse complement.
GACTTTGTTTCAGGCCATACAAAGATTTCTTTAACTTACAAACCAACTTGCTTTTACCTTTTACCACATAGTGCTCTGGCTATGTCATATAAATCTCTTCCTCCAAATCACCATGAAGGAACACAGTTTTCACATCCATTTGTTCCACCTCTAGATCATAAGCCACTACAATAGATAATAAAAACTGAATGGATGTCATTTTAGCAACAAGAGAAAAAACCTTACTGTAATCAATATCCTCAACCTAAGAGTATCCCTTCGCAACTAACTGTGCCTTATACTTTTCAATATTTCCATCTAAACCAATATTTTTCTTAAACACCCATTTACATCCAACAAGTTTTTGACCTTCAGGAAATGGTACAAGGTCCCATGTATCATTCCTTTTAAGGGCTACCATCTCTTCATCCATGGCTATTTTCTAGGACTCTGCATCATTCATACCCAAATCCTCTTGCACACTTGTCGGCTCATCAATGTTAGTACTCAAAGAAAATATACACTTCCAATCATCAAGTGAATTCCAATACCTTTGAGGTGGTTTCCTTTTCCTTGTAGACCTTCGAACAAGCTAAGGTGGAGGTTCTTCCACTTGTTCCTCCTCTTCTTCCTCTTCTGAAGATTCAGAGCTTGATGAGCTCTCCTCAACTTCTTGTCTATTTTGGGGTCTCGATTCAACTTCCTCAGGCGTAGAAGGAAGTTGAATCACATCCTTTTTCTGTTCAATTTCTTTATGTTGTTCTGGTTGAAAATTAATAGGAGAAGACTTAGTCTCTCTAAAAATAACACTTATGGAATAAATTACCTTTTGTGCAATAGGGTCCCAAAGCTTGTATCCTTTCACACCATAGTTGTAGCCGATGAAGATACATTTGATAGCCTTAGAATCCAATTTTGTTCTCTTCTCCTTAGGCACATGTGCATATTCCTCACAACCAAAAACTCTCAAATGTCTAAGTGATGGATTTTTCCCTGACCACGCCTCCATTGGTATTTTATCAACAAGCGCTGATGTAGGAGATCTATTTATTAAATAACAAGCAGTGCCAACAACTTCAACCCAAAACTTTTATTCTAGACCAACTCCACTCAAAATGCTCCTAGCCTTCTCCATCAACGTTCTGCTCATTATTTCTGCAACTCCATTTTGCTGTGGAGAATACGAAGTTGTCTTTTGTCTTTTAATCCCACAATCTGTACAAAATCTATCAAAGTCTACAAAATAGTACTCATCGCTATTTTCAGTCCTCAAACATTTAATTTTCTTTCCAGTATGATTTTCTACCATAGCCTTGAACTCCTTAAAATGATCGAAAACTTTAGATTTACTCTTTAAAAAATATACCCATGTTCTCCTACTAAAATCGTCAATGAAGGTAACATAATAAACTAATTTACCAATAGAAGAAACATCAACATGACCAAATACATCAGAATGAATTAGATCCAAGATACATGAAGACTTATGAGAAGATGAGTAAAACTGAACGCAGTTCTATTTGCCATAAATACAATGTTCACAAAAATCAAACTCTAGATTGCAATCATTCAATCCCTCAATGAGGTTCTTATTTTTCAGGGATTTTAAACCCTTCTCTCCAATGTGGCCAATCCTTTGGTGCCATAACATGGTCTTCTCTGTAGGAAACTTTGATTCGGTAGATAGAGCACCCTTGGGTACCTAGAAGCCATGACCATCCGCAGAAGAGGAAACCATCTATTTTTTCAGCGAAATAGTTTTTGGTTTAATCTTATTAGAAGTGTTATTGCATTCCACTATGCATGCATCAAGCTGGTACAATGTACCCAATCTACTTCCTCTCGCTATCACCATGGTACCTCTCACCATTTTCACACCTACTTTAGAAAATTGTACAAGCACACCCACATCTATTAGCTTGCTAACAGATAATAAATTTCTTACTAGTACTGGGATATGAAAGACACCATCAAATCATCTAACTCCACCATCAAAAAATTTCACATGAATACTACCACGGCCAACAATATCAAGGAAAGAATCATCACCCAAATACACCTTAACACCATCATAGTTTTCATACTTACTAAACTAGTTTTTGTTAGGAGTCATGTGGAAAGAAGCACCTAAGTCTATCAACCATACATTATCACCTGCATGAGTGGCCAAGGCTGCAATAAAGGCATATCCATCTTCCTTTTTAGACTCAGAATCAGAATCTTGCTTCTTCTTCTTCTTTTTCTTCTCTTATTTATAGTCCTTTCAGAAGTGTCTGGGTTTTCCACAGTTCCAACATATTGCCTTGGACTTACCAGGATATTTTGATCTCCCCTTATTTTTGGACTTGGAACGACCATGCTACTTCTCATCTTTGCCTCATTCTTTTGGTCTTTCTTGCACACTCAAATCCTCTTTGGCACTCAGAGAGACCTTCCTTCTCATCTCTTCAGAGAGTAGAGAACCAACAACATCCTTCATCTTCAATATGACAGAAGTGCTCCCAATGGCCATGACTAAGTTGTCTCAGGAGTCTGGTAGCAAACACAACAAAGTTTGGCACCTTTCCTCTTCGTCCATCTTAACCCCAACTGAGGTCAACTAAGTCACTAGCATAATGAATGTTTCCAGATGCTCAAAAATTCGTCTACCTTCTTCCATTCTCAAGGAATACAACTTCTTCCTCAAGAAAATATTATTTACTAGAGATTTGGCTTGGTATATCTCACCCAACTTCTTCCAAAGATTCTTCAAAGTGGGTTTTTCATGGACATTTATCAGGATTGAATCTGCAAGACATAGTCTAATGATACCTTTAGCTTTTCTATCCATTACATCATATTTTGCAGCGAAAGTTGGATCCATAGGCCTCTACACATTTTCATTCACTGCATCCCATAGATCTCGATCAATCAACAGATTTTCCATCTTCAGCTTCCACATCTCAAAATTTGTGCCAAAAAATTTCTCTACTTCAATCCTCCTAGATGTGCTCCCCATCTCTATTATCCTGCAATACAGAATATCAAATACTTTGCACAAGCTCCCACTCAAACTTGATTAGCTCAAAAAACCCTGTACCCAACAAATAGAACCAAAATTGGCCAAGCTCCGATACCACTTGTAAGGAAGCAAAGGTGTGTGGAAACGCTTCCTACACTAACCTTGAGAGGAGGGTTATGAAAATTTCAAATAAATTATTATAGAGCTTTCAAGAAATGCATAATACAATAAGCATAATAACAATAAAACCATAACTCGGTGATTTACGTGGGGAAACCCTTTCGGGAGAAAAGCCCCACACTCCAAAACTTGCACAATGTATTATCAAATCTTGAAACAGATTACAACACACTTGCAATGCAAGTTCTTACAAGAGTCTTCACCTCAACTTATTCTAGAGGAATTTCAGTAGCATTTTGACAACATACAGACTTGCAAACTAACTCTCACCTTTTCTCTCTCAAAAATGACTATCTCAAAGTACCAATATATAGTATTACATTGCATATGAGAACCTTCTAGAGATAAAACATTTCTTTTACTAATAAAATCTCAATTTCTTATCTCTATCTCCATATAAAAGAATAGTCGATTTTCACTTATCACAAAATCTTTTATTCTTGGCTTGCTTTATTTTTATTTCCATGCAAGGTTGAGACACTTTTTTTTAAAATGCTTTATTCCTAACACTTATCACCTTCATGTTTAGAACTTAACAATTTTTTCATGCACAAAGATTTCACAAATCCTAGAGAAATGAAAAAGAAAACAAATTAACCAATATGATTTAAAGTGTCAAAGAAAGGAAAAAATAGAAATCACACAATTTTTGCCTACTACTTAGCCATGGCTAAACTGTCATAAAACAGCTCTAAGAAAATTCATGGCCAACAATTCACCGCCATGGAAAATTCACCGCCAAATAAAATTCGCCCCCAACAATTCACCAATATTTTTTAATATATATTTCAAAAAATTGGTGAATTATTTTACTTCCATGTTGAATTTTCCAAGTATGTTGAAATCGTTAGTATGAACCCTTTATGCACCATTTCAAATATATAATTAAAAAAATAAGTGTAAAATAAATAATTTAAATTTACTTATTTCATATAAAAGTAAGCTTCTAAATTAATATACTTAAAATCAAAAATATTGAAGATCATTTTTTTAAAACAAGATATCCCTTGACTTTTTTATGTAGATTTATTTAAGTATGAAATAAATTTCTTAAATTTATTATTCCATATAAAAGTAAGTTTCTAATTTAATATACTTAAAATTTAAAAATATTTAAAATATTTAAAAAAGAAGAATATTCTTTGATTTCATTATAAAATATTTTTTTAATAATAAAATAGAAATAAAATTATAAAATTAATAAAGGTAAATTGTTCTTTAAAATTCAAATTATCAGATTATGAAAATTAGAAAATTACAAAATAAAATAAAATAGAAATATTTAAATTTACTATTACATTTAATTTTTTTTTTTAAATGAAAACATTTCAAAAAGGAAAAATCATTCATTTTCTAAAAAAAATTATCCAACTCAAATATATAATAGGCTTTTCATAATGAGTGCAAATATATAATCAATTTAAAATTACAAAATTAAATACAACGAAAATATAATAAATTTATTATTACACATAAAAAGAAGTTTTTAAATTAATATATTTAAAGCTAGCATATCTCTCTTTAAAAAATTAATGTAATTAAAAAATATATTTCAAGCTAGTATAACCAAATAAAACAGTCCACATCTTGCACTATTTATCTTATCACATATATTACCATGCAATTTAGTAGGGCCCCTATTAAATCAACGAGGCTTGCTTTAACAAATAAGATGTCTTAATTAAATATCACGAAGGTGCCCCACTTGACCAACTATAAAACTTATTAAGATTGTAGGATAATAAATAATAATTATAAATTGTGCAAATATTGATTGAGGTTTTAAATTTCGGGATCACCATTCTTACCAAACCAATTTTTTTGTGACGTCGTTTTCCACTCTAAAAGCATACACATTTATTTTACCAATTTTGATATATGTTTTGATATTTTTATATAATCCATATATGTATAAAAGCATTCCATTAAAATTGCGATGTAATGATTAGAAGTCGGGACGCGTTAAATATACGTATTAAAACGATGGTGCGGAGCAAATATTTCTCATAATGAGTGGATGAAAGACCAGACAGAGAACAGTTTATTTCGAAAGGCCTTCGCACCTTAATAATTAAAAATAATACAAACGCATGAAAGAGTTTCCATGTATTTTACAATAGCCAAGATTCCTCAACCCACTTTCTCTGCAGAAAGACTTATTTCTCTTCTAGTGCGCCTGCTGTAGCTGTGTGTTGGGAAAGGGAGCCCACACTGTTCCGCAGGGAT
>VDFB02271358.1:349955084-350030631 GCA_007258455.2 Sequoia sempervirens | reverse complement strand
AGGTTCATTCCCTTGTCTATGCTGTGCTTACTATTGTGCTTTGATAGATTTTTTCCAAGCATCCATAGCTTGTTCGAAAGCACCTGTTTTAGGCTTTTAGCCATAGCAGCAAGGCAATGAACTGTTTGATAAATTTCTTTGATAGACATGTATGAAAAATGTGTTAGCATAGACAAGACAGTGAACTCTTTGAAAAAATGCCTCAAAGAAATGAGGTCTCATGGTGATGGAATGCCATGACAATCAAATATTTTTGATTGTCATAGCATTCCATCAGGTCATGAGACCTCATTTCTTTGAGGCATTTTTTCAAAGAGTTCACTACCTTGTCTATGATAATGCTTACTATTATGTTTTTGATAGATTCTTTCCAAGCATGCATAGCTTGTACGAAAGCACTTCTTTTAGGCTTTCGGCCATAGCAACAAGGCAACACTTGAACTATTTGACAAATGCTTTAGTAGGTATGTATCAAAAATGTAGTAGTATAGACAAGGAAGTGAATTGTTTAAAAAAATGCCTCAAAGAAATGGGGTCTCATAGAATGCCATGACAAGCGAATGCAATTGGGAGTTGCTCCTAGTTATTAGTTATGCAATGTGAAGTAATTGCATAACTCCATAGGTTGAATTTGTAATAAACTATATTGTAATTGAAATTTTGTCATCTATCGACATCTAGTGATTAGTTATGCAATGTGAAGTAATGCTTTGAAGTTTGAAAGATGTGCAATGCAATGTAATCAGCGATTATGAATATAAACTACAAAAATCTATTTTTTTACTAAGTTACCGGTTTAGTTTTGGGTTCGGGATCGGGTTTGAGAACCCGGTTCGCCGGTTCGGGAATTTTTTTTTTGGGGTTGGGTTTGTTTTGGGTTTGGTCATACAAAAACATATAAAAATTAGAAATATATACATATTTGCAGTAGTAATCAAGTTCAGAAACACCACCATATTAATAGTCAAATAACATATCAAAAATACACCACCACTTTCATAGTGAAATATTAAAATATTAGTGATCTACCGAATGTCATGATACAAAATTATAAATTAAAGTTCAAACATAAAAATGTCAAGTGTTTACAATCAGCCATTATTGATCATTGATCAATCTGAAAAGTGTGAACATTTTTCGTGTGGAAGGAAAACAAAGAAATAGTGTTACATAATTATTTACATTGTGAAAGAGCCAAAACCTTTTTTCTTGCAGATGTAGAAGAATCTCAGGTGATTTTTTGGAGTGTCCTTGCCTTGGAGCAGAACTATCTGAGCCATGAATGATTGACCAAGAACTGTGAGAAAGAAATAAGATAAATCATGCAACTTGTTGCAATTTCTTTCCTTGGGAAAAAGGGTAAAGTTTGCTTTTCAGGGAGAATCTCCTTTAGAGTTTGAACACATTGATAATTTTCAAGATAGACTTAGCCAAATATGTCATCTAGGTTTGAAGCTTTGAGGTAAAATTTTTGCTTCTTAAAATTTTGTTCAAAATTCAAGATGCAGGCTCTCCTCCCTTAGGGAAGAGAAGGCCTATCAAACCTAACACTCTTATGCAACACTTCTTAAGTTCTTGTTGATGCAGTATTAGATGCGAAGTTTCAAAATAGGCATGGTTATATAAATTCTCATCTCACGACTATCATTGCATCAAATTAAGAATTTTCAATCCTTTATGGTCTAGACAAGAGAAGTATGGAGTAGTGTTCCAATGCTAAAGTCTTATATTGTGAATCTCTTTGCTATGAGTGGTTCAAAAATGAGGAATCTGTCTTCTGCACCAAATGAGAAATATTCACAATATGTGCTAGGAAGGAATAAGTCCATAAGATCAAGTATGCAAGAACTGAGAATTGCAAAATTGGCTTACATTTGACTTCAAAACAAAATTTTCACACTTTGATGTTCACACGTAAGTCAAAAAATATATGTGCGTAAGTTGTAAAGTATACACTTGAATACATGTAACTCATATCTATTGAACCATGCATTTATAATTTGAAAATATGGACACCATCGATAAAAAGATTTGTATTAAGCAAATAGCCATGTACACATACATCAATATATGTCGATATAAGTATAAAATATAGTTACAAAATAGCCATATAGGCTTACGAGAATGCCATATAGCCATTCAATGTCAAATATATCCAATACAAAATATGTACAAAATTTCCATGTAGGCATACAACAAAGGGCTCTGTGCATTCAAAATTCATTTCTCTCCATGCTCTAGTTCAAATACAATTTTCTTTCCCTTTGCTGGGCGATCCGATGGCGATAAGTCTGTCACCCGTTTCTGTTGTGCTCGAGGAGTTCTCCTCCACTCCTCCTAGTGTTTAGCTTAGGTGAAGTTTCAACTGTTACAATAAGAAGTAAAGACATTAATATATAGAAATTACATTATAAAATTAATATATTTAACAAAATAATCACTTCGACCATCTCACGATCACTCTCCTCGATGGAAATATCTGCCCGATGCTCAAGCATGCTCAAGCCCTGTATAAACCATCCAAATAGGAATTAAACTACGAATCAATAATGGTTTGATTTTTCACTAGAACTAGTTCATCTATAACAATGAATGTAAATTGAAATTTAGTAATTTGCCTCATACCTCCCCTATCAGAGCCATCGAGGATTGTATAGTGGAGGAAACACCAATATCCATTGCCCTCATAACGTTTGGCAGTGTTTCTGTCACCAACATCTAAAAATAAAACAACAAATTATTGAATCACAAAAAAGTTACAATAGCGATCCATGTGATGACTTATAATGTATGAGATCTAATGAACAAAATTTTGAGTACAAGTATTAAACAGATATATTTCTGATTATTAGTTATCGAATTTCAAGTAATGCTTTGATTTTGAATGATCTGTGTAATGCAACATAAGGTCAACAATATGAATATAAAGTACACAAATCTATTAAACTTAGAATTCATTTCTTAAGTTCTCTTTAAATTCTATATTACCTCCGTGAACATTTGATCAAATCTACTGGCACTTAGAGGTGTTTCCTTGAAACCTCCAACAGTACCCTGTTCAACATCCAAAATCACATATTAAAATACCATTCTTAAAACAATGCTGTTAACACATGTAATAAATTTATAATTGTTTACTAACTTTACATACCCCACCGATAGGTGTACTGCAAAAATAAGTAGGTGGATGACTGGTGTATCCAGTCTCTACACTATGACCCTGCAATTTTATTAAAATAATAAAACTAAATTAGTTAATCTTGCATTTCACAATCAAAATTTAATAAATTAAATTCAATGAACATGCTGAATTTCACCTAAGTGTCAATGCCATATGCATCATGCAAAATGTCAGTCGTCCTCTCCATCCCCGTAGATGCATACAGATTAGGCTGCGTAGTAGCATATGGATCCTGCGTAGCACCCTCTTGAGTGTCAGTAGGGTCATACGAACAAGTCGCCCCGCAAGATTGACACACATGGGGTCAAAGGCCACCACTGAAGACTCCCCTGGATGGGCTGTACAATAGGGCTAGTGTGATGGATGACACTTTGGGTCAAAGTTGTGATGCCTGCAATGTCTCTATGTTGGCACTCTCCTTCGCAACAACAAGCATCACAATCTACTCATGAGGTGGCCTAGCGAGAGTCGTCTCCCTTTCCCGTAGGATCAACTGTGCACCGGGCCTATCCTGAGCTGACCCCCACCTCTCCCCTAGAACTCCCTCATATCAAAATAATTTGGGATTTGGTTCAATACAAACTCACTATATAGTTTCCTAAGAAAATATTGGGGGACTTCACAATTATTGCACGGTGGGTAATCAAAGACCATATACCATCTTTCATAAAAATGATTCTTAATCTCTTGGTGGTGGCACCAATGAATAGGAAACCTCTTTACATTGAGGGTAAGATTTTGATTTGTTTTAGGGTCAGTGAATAGAGAGCACAAATCACCTTTAGTAATTTTTAAATCTTTTACTTGTTTATATGATAATTTGTCTGCATAATATGCCCTAGTTGTTTGCCTCCTATCTTGCCATCCAAATATTTGTTAGGTGGTTGCATATACATTTTTCAACATGTCTTTCAATGAATTTGCTAGAAGCATTCTTTCTGTGGTTGAAGCATTTGGATCACTCAACCTATTGATAAGATCCTCAAGTTGTTTTCTATTGTTCTCAATTTCACTCCTCAAATTTTCTTGAGTGCCAGGAGGGAATTGAGAGAATGGTGGGGGAGGTTGATCTTGTTGTTGAGGTTGATTTTGTTGAGGATTTTGTTGTTGAGGATTTACCTCCTCTTCTTGTTGAGGATTTGCAGGATTTCCTACAGATTTTTAAAAAAACAATCAAATCTAACCTAAAACAAACAAACTCAATTTCAAACTAACAAATTCAATACAAATAGTAAAAAATACTTACCTCCTGCATCTCTTCGTCGTCGTGGCGCCACATTTGCAAACAAAATACAACTGTTCTTGATGAAATTTGTAGAAGTCCTTCCTCCTAGAACGCGAGCGCGAAACTGAGGGTTTTTGGCTGCGGGCATAGCTGAGAAACAGTGAAAAGAAAATGATACACATTTCACTTTTTTCTTTTCTTTTAAAAGCACATAACACGCTCGCGATATAACACAAGTGCGTTATATGTTTCCCCAGTTTTTTCCCATTTGGCCACAAAAGTGCGACCAACTTCATGCACCCGCCCAAAAGATGATTGTAGGATTTCTAAATGGAATTTGAAAATTGATGAGAATATCTTGCAGCCAAATAGCCTTATTGGTGGAATTAACTACCCCTTGATACTTAGCCTCTATAGATGAAAGATTAATTATAAATTGCTTCTTGTTCAACCAACAAACTAGACTAGAACCAAGTTAGAATAAATACCCTAAAGTAGACTTGCAATCTTAATAATTTCCTTCCTAGTTTAAATTTATAAATCCCACCAAGTCAATATTCACACCTCTTGTAAATTGAATCCTATGACTATGAGTACCTTGAATGTTATGGAGAATCCACTTAGCTACCTTCCAATGTAACTCATGTGGCTCCTACATGAATTGCGAGACAATGCCCACAACATATGAAATGTTGGATCTCGTATGATTCAAGTAGATGAGACTCTCAATAATTTGTTGGTATAAATTTCCATCAACTAAAGGTAAAAAATGCTTAGCCTCAAGATTTACCCCTCATAGAAATGGAGTTAGTGTTACCAATTTTTAGCCACTTGCTTGAAATTGGTAAGAGTAAGAATTTAATGAAGTTTATTTGCTGGGATATAAAAGTTTTGAGTCTTCAAATGGATCCTTACTTTCATAATGAATCAGTTAACTTGTTCATAGGTTTATTCAAATCATTCAAACTATTTGAGATAAACTGTTGAATAGTTCAAATAAGCCGATGAACAAGATTAACTAAGAAAGGAAAAAATCAAAAGAATTGAAGTACAAAGTCTTTATTTTCTACAATATTTATTATTGATGATTATCAAAAAAGCATTGTAGTAAATAATAGAAACAAAAATAATCCATTATGATTACTGAACATGTGTTCAAACAATTCCAATTTCATTGTTTCAGATTATGTAAATGGAATAAACTCACGAAAAGACATAAGTCATTACGTATCATGAACAAATGATTTATTGAGGAAAATGTTCTATAATCCCACACAAGCTGTGGGAGTAGCCCAATTTGACTTCTTAATCAAATGTTAAATACAAGTAAAATGTATATCACACAACTAAAAATAATGTAAGAATAGTGATAGAATTTGATTCGCCATTTCCTGGAATGACGAATCATCGTCTCAGTCAGGTTAATCTTGGTTCAGTTCCACTATTAGGTTCAACTCCAACTCCAAGGTTTACCTACAAAATTGTGAGGGGTGATCATAGAGCAATGAGAAATAACATTCTACCTTATCCCTACGTTACCAACAAAAATGAAATTTACATCTTATCGGGCATTCACCAGATGATTTACTATGAAAAAAAGAAGACAATCAAAAGGAACCATTGAATCTATTATTTTTACTTACTAGTTTGTTTCATGTGCAGAAATAGGAAACGTAATGTTGTTGATCATTAGGTATCAATATGAGGGGTTAAATGAAGCTCCCACAAGGGTTAAGCCCATCTCATTTAAAAGTTGTACAGTGAATTCATCATGAGGGAAATGCAATGTTTAAGGTTGTTATATCAATTGCTCAATGATAGTGAATAGGCATACATGCCAAATTCATGGAGCATTACTTCAAGGAGCTACAAAAGTTAAGAACAATAGTGATAGCAATAGAATATTCATGAAATTAATATAGAGTTTTATAAGTTCCTAAAAATGGTTTCTTATTCAAGAAATGATTGCATCACTAAGATATATTTTCAGGAAAAATCAAGTTGTTCTCTATTCATGAAATTGGATCATTTGATTTGAGGAACAAATAAATCAGTCAACAGTGTTTCAGTCATAATATCAAAATGTTATCATACATTATCTAAATTCAAGCCTTTGTTAATCATTATTTAATCATCTACTGCAACTATTAAGAGTATCACATAATTACAAATGGAGAATCAAATCAACTTAGCCATCAAAAGATGAGTTAAATGCATTTCTTTTAGATTCAAAAGAACAACCATATCATTTGCAAAATCTTTGTCAAAGAATCCAAATCATTTTACCTTAGTGAACAAGCAATTCAATATCAAGAGAAAGAAAAGCAATCATAAAGGTTTTTTCAAAAAAATTATCCAAAAGCTTTTGAAGAAATTTTGGTTTGAATCAATCCTTATCAAAGAAAATTCATAGCATCCAATTGTCAAAAATAGTGAAACAAGAATGAAGCTTGTAGAATCAACATTATTTTCATAACGAATAATTTTGTCTCAAGACTTATGCTCAGAACAATGCAATTCAGAATCATTTTTTCTCATAACAGTATTAATATTTATGAAAAGTGTTAATCTCAACATATATAATGATTGTTGTATAAGCATGCTAGGGTTTCATCATGGAATCTTAAAGGTTTACTTGTTTTTCTAAGAGTACAAGAAATATAGAGTCTTGGAAAATTTTTAAGTTTTGAACCCTACTAGAGTTTTGCATAGATGGATTAGAAGCTTATAAATTTAGAGGATACATCAAAACCCAGCAAAATGAAGAATGGGAACCTGAATTCTTTATTTACTTTAATAAGTTTTAAATACAAAGCAATATTTGAGCTTTCAAGTAAAAATAAGCTTAGTTGAAAAGAAAGTTCATGGTGGCTAACACAAGTCTGAGAGTACTAGAAATATAGAGGCTAAAAATTGAAAGAACCACAATGAAAAATACCGAGCAAGACTATAGTTACAACATGAAGAAATCACATAAATACATCACAAAGTGATAAGGCCATGCCTGGGAGCCTTCAAAAGCTTCAAAAAGGAGAAGAAATTTTAGTTATAGAAACATAATCAGACTTACCATGCTCCAGGACTCTTGTTTCTGCTAAATAATTGCATCTGATACAAATATTTCCAATAGAAATCTCAGCCAAAATGTTTCCATGGCATTCAATAGTAAAGCACAACCAGAAACAAAATTTTCAGAGTAAAATCATGAAATACAGTAGCATGGTCATGCCATATGAGCTTGTAAAAGCTTTTCAAAAAATAAAGAAAGTTCTAGATTTAATTGAAAATGAAACTCACCAAATGTAGAGCTTCCAAATGGCTTTAAAATGGCATCCAACAAAGAGTTTTCTAGCTCAAATGTGGCTAGGGTTTGTAGATGCATGGCGACACCTAGAGGTTTCCAGCAGCAAGCAAATGTAACAAAATAAATGAATATCATTCATTTGTTTTAGGGTTATGAGTACCCTAAGAAAGGCACGATTGGGATAGGAAATCTTTTTTCCTTTTTTTTTCTATTTAAACTTTTTTCCTAAAGTGTTGAGTTGTGGCATACCTTTATGCCTTTTAAAATGTCCTTTGAAAATTTCATAAGACCTAGTCATTAAGTCTTATATTTGGCTTTATGAACTACTTTATTTATTTTTTTTAGAACAAATTTTGTAAAAAAATTATTAAAATGATAAGATAAATCATTTTAATAAAATTTATTCTTATAAATACAAAATAGAGATGAGATATAATTCTTTGCATTTGATTCAATTGTAAATATTTATTTAAATGATGATTATAAATCATTTTAAATAAAAGATATTTAGAATGCAAGAATAAGATGCCTTTATTACATTTTTTAAGACTTGGTCAAAAAGTTTTTAAATGAAGCTTTAAATGACTTAGCTTAAATCATGGAAATGATTGAGAAATTTATGTCAACATGATTGAGATAAATCAGGAGTTTGGAGCCCCTAATTAGGAGTTAACTTTAGTTTTGAGTTCCTTTTGACTTGACTTGAGTCAAGGAGTGATTTGAGGCCTAACATTGAAGTCCACATTCAGTTATGATCCTATTTTTGAAGGATTTTCAATTTCATACGACCCTTTGGAGTTGTTTCCAAATTGGTTACTCTTTATGCATGCTTGGAGGAGTTTTCTTTTAGACACATGGTGATTTGAAGGGGAGATAGAATTTTGACAACACATTAGTTTTGGAGCCAAAATTCAAATTTGAATTTTGAAAGGCTTTTCTATTTATCTTCTCTTCTCTCATTATTTTCTCTAGTTCCGAATTTGGAGGCTGCAAGAGTAGATTATTCTTTGATTTGTAACTCATTTTCTTGTGAGTTCTACAGATTTGTAATGCAAATACTTCTTATTTCTCAATGAAGAAGCTTATTTCCTTCTCTATTTTTCTGTGTTCTTTAGTAATTGTTGTGAGTTACAGGATTAAATATTGAATTCTTTCATTATTTTATCAATTCCTCCAATACTGAATGCATAAGATATTATGTCATAGTGCAGGTCTCAGTTTGTGCTTTGAGTCTCATGTTTAGGAATTTTGTGAAAACATTATTGTTTTCCTTACTCTTAGCATAAGTTCAAGCCTTACCTTAGAATCATTTATGCAGGCATAAGTTTCTGAGTTGTGATCACATAGCTTGAGTCTTTTGTAAGTTTATCAAATTTTCCAGTCATTTTGACAATTGGTGAATCACCTTACTTTCTTGTTTTATTTTTACTTTATATTTCTATCCTTATCTTTGTTAAGAAAGCTAGTTTTACAAGAAAATCCAAAGGGAACCAACCCAAAACTTGGAGGTCTATTCTCACCATAGGATACCCATAGCCTAAGAATAGTCCCATGTGCACAGGATTTATTGAGTTTTTAGCTTAACTTCGGGTGCAAATCCTTGTGTTAACAATTTTGGTACTCCAGTGGGACATTGAACTATTATCATCAGTTCAAAAAGAGCTTATTTTTGTTGTTGTAACAGTGTGAGCAACAACTTTCAGCCTTCAAGAAGGAAAGAATTTCACACTTGGCAACTCCAGATCTTGGTTTCAGTAGTTTTCAGTGAGGAAGCATATGAGAAGTTATCAAAGAATATCAGGAACAGAACCTGAAGAACATATAGAGCTACCAACAAGATGTACCAGAGTTGTTAGGAGAGCAACAAACCCTATTTCATCCTTCAACAATCCTCTATTTGCAAGTTCTGCAGTTCAAGTTTTAGCTAATTCTACTATTTCAAGTAGCTTATCAAGTAGCATTATTTTACCAGTAGTCAATATGGCTCATCCTCCACCTAGGAATCAGCCTTTTGTTTCATTTGATCAAGGAAGCCCCTTAAATTTATCCCAGCATAATGATATTCTAGCTGCAACCCTTAAGAACTTACCATTCTTTACTGGTGAGGATCAAACAACAACTATTGAGCACATTCAAGATGTGGCTTTGTTGTGTGGTTTGCATCATATAACTAAGCTAGACATTGCAGTAAGGCTCTTGGCAGCCTCCTTTAAAGGTAAAGCTTTTCAATGGTTCAGAGGGTTACCAATGAATTCAATTACAACATGGGATGAACTTGGAGTGAAGCTAAACAAACAGTTTGAAGATAAATCAGACCATCTTTCATTGGTGGAGTAGCTCACTACCATCAAGAGAGCACCACATGAATAGTTGGTGGACTTCAACTACTGGTTCAAGAAGACCTAGAACCGAATTCAAGCCATGGTAAAGCCATCTAATGAATATGCTTTTTTGTATTACTTAAAAGCATTAAATAGTGATATTGCACTTTTAATCCAATCTTTAGGAGGGGATACATTACCAACAACATTTGATATTGTTTTTAAGGTAGAAAATAAATTAATTCAATCTAGAAAGTCAGCCCCTAGGCCTCCTATGCCTTATTTTGCTAACATACAACCAATTATCCCAGTTTTTCCACCTACTATAGCTGTTGTTCCTGCATTTCCAGCCTCTAATTCACAAGTAGCAACTCAAGAGCATGTTGTTCCTAGCTAGTTTCAAGAACTAGTTATCATAAAAGAGAAAAATGAGAATATTCAAAAGACCTTATAGACCTTTGGTAATGAGCTGGTTAATATCAAGAGGCAGTGAAATCAACCACCATACCAAGCCCCTTCCCAAGCTTTGTATCAGTCAAATCCTCAAATTCAAAGGAGGAATTTCAATCAAAGGCCTTTCCAGCCTTAAAACACCAGTGCTCCTAGTTCATCTAAAGAAGTGGTACCTGTACAAAAAAACATGGCTATTGATTACGAATGGTGTTTTCCATGTAATCAACCACATAACCAGTCTACTTGTTCCAATGGAATTCTTAATCAAGCACTAATGGTGTAAAGTAGTGCCGTTGTTTTGAAAAAAATCATCTCAGGAAGCTCATGAATAGTAGTTTGCTCATGCAGAACAGGGGAATCCAAATGTCATTTTCATGAACTGGCAAGGTGAAGAGTTTTGTGGGGTCAATAATGCACAAAAATCAGCCAAGTAACCCTATAGCAGCCAACACAAGAAGTAAAAAAAGGGTTGTTGAATTGGGGAAACAAACTGATGGAGACATAAACCAGCCTTCTACAAGTTCACAAAATGATCAAGTTCTACCCAGAACACAATCTGTGGTTGGCAAAGATCAGCTTGGAATACCAGGCCAATCAACACAAGTCTAGAAAAATGTTGTTGTTCTTAAAGTACAACAAAAGGTTGGTGTTGCTAATTTTAATATTTTAGAGCATATGAAGAAGACTAATGTTAGTGTTTCAATGTGGGATTCATTAGATCTTCCTAGACAAAAGGTTCTCCTACATGAAGCATTATCAAAATTTTCTTTTTCTGATGATGCATCTAATCAACAACCTGCTAAGGTTGTGCTTACCAATGACTCACTTGAAAAGAAAGAATAGTCTACCAAGGTATTTAAACCACCCCATTTCTATGTTTCTTTAATTTTTGTCCAACATTTAGTTCATAACTGTATGATTGATTTTGGGGACAACAGTTCAGTAATGCCCAAGAAAATTGTAGACAAGCTTGGAATAGAATATAAGCCATTAGAAAAAGGGGTAGTCCAACTAGATGGTACTACTATTAAAATAGTTGGAGTTATTAAAAATTTGAGTCTTACATTGCACACATGTCCAAATTTTTCAATACCTCAGGATGTTTATGTTATAGAGTTGCCTCCACACTTTGCAATTTTTTTATCCTATGATTTCATAGCTAAGATTGGAGGATACTTGTCCTCTGATTGGTCTCATATGTTCTTTAGGACCAGGTATGGAACCAAAGTTACTATTAAGTCAGAACCCGTTGCTAAGAATCATATTGAGCCATATAATCCAAGTGTTGTTAATGTAGCAGCTGTTGTAAATTGTGTTTTGTTTGATCAAGAAGAAATTAGTGCAACCAATGAGACTACTACTCAAATAAAGGATATTCCAGATATTCTGTTGGATGATTGGGCAGCAAATTTTTTTTAGAGTTCTTCAAATGAATAGCTTGAAGAGGTAAATTTGGGAATTTATATGATGCACGAATCTAATTCTGTTATGCCTATTCTAGAAAAAAGTATTGAACAACAGTAAGATTAGCCAACAAATGAATTTTGGAAGCTATTCTTTGAAGGTTCAAGGAGTAGAAATGGTGTTGGAGGTGGTTGCATGCTTATTTCTCTAGCTAGTGAGAAATACTACTCTGCATTCAAGTTCACATTCAACTAAACCAATAATATAGTTGAGTATGAAGCTCTAATTCATGGTCTTCAGTAGGAAAAAAAGAGAGGTATTGTTGTTTACAAGTATTTGGTGATACAAAACTAATTGTTAATCAAGTTAGAGGTATCCATACTACTAAGAATGATCTTCTCAAGTCTTATAAGCATAGAGTATGGGATCTTATTGAAGATTTTCAAGCTTTTAATTTGCTGCCAATTCCCAGAATTAAAAATAATCATGTTGATAGACTAGTAGCCATAGGTGCTCAATATGATATCCCAAATGATATCAGTAATTCAAGAGAACAATAGTATGTAAAATTTATTGTTAGGTCATCAATTCCTAACAATAATGAACATTGGCAAGTTTTTGATAGTGATCAACAAATCATCAATTTCCTAAGAGAAGACACTAAGTTTTCTAATGATAATCAAGAGAAACTCAAACAATAGTATGAAGATCAGATCATACAGCTGAAAACCAACAAACTTCCCAAAGGCTTAGTTACTTTGGAATCCATTTTCAATATAGATGATGAAGTTAGAAAGGAGAAAGCCAGTTTGTAGATTAAAGAAGATCATTATGAAGGTGTTGAGATCTTCAAAGATAAATTTTAAAGCTTGGTAAGGTATGCACTATAGAAGAAAGGCATGTTTTTATTTTACTGTGTCAAGAGTTTAGTGATGTTTTTGCATGGGAATACTCAGATCTGAAAGGTTTTGATCCTTCTATTACCCAGCATACAATTGAACTTGAGCCAAATGCTAGGCCTATGAGACAAAAATAGAGGCCACTCAATCCCAAGCTTGAACCCCTCATGGTCAAAGAGTTGAATAAAATCATTGAAAGTGGTATCATTTATCTGATTAAGCATGCCTCTTGGGTATCTAATCTTGTACCTTTGAGAATGAAAAGTGGTGAAATCAGACTTTGTGTTGATTTTAGAGATCTTAATAGAGCTTCCCTAAAAGATCATCATCCTTTTCCTTCCATGGAACAAATCCTTCAAGTTGTTTCAGGTTCTAAAAGATTCTCTTTATTAGATGGTTTTTTAGGATATAATCAAATCCTCGGTTAAGGAAGAGGACTAGTTTAAAACAACATTTACAACCAAATGGGGTACAATGGCTTACAAGAGGATGCCATTTGGTTTATCTAATGTTGGAGCTATGTTTTAGAAAGATATGGATATGGATTTTAGAGGTTTGATGTATAAGATAGTGTTAGTTTATTTGGATGACATAACTGTTTTTTCAAAGAATTCAAATGAACACTTTGATCACTTAAGGAAAATTTTTGAAAGATGTAGAGAGTTTGGTGTCTCTCTCAACACAAAGAAATCTGTGTTTTCTATTCATGAAGGAAAACTACTTGGATACATTGTATCAAAATAGGGCATCTCAATAGATTTGGAGAGAGTAAGTGCAATCCTTTCTCTTCCTTTACCAACACACAAAAAAGGGTTGTAAAGTTTCCTGGGTAGAATCAATTTGTAAGAAGATTAATTCTAGATGTTGTTGAATTATTAGTGCCTTTGACTTCAATTTTAAAAAAGAATTTTTCTTTTAGTTGGACTAAAGAAGGAAATAGGAGTTTTCAGCTTATCAAAGAAGCACTTGCAGCTGCTCCTACTTTATTGAATCCTGATTTTTCAAAGGACTTTACTCTGTATGCATATGGTAATATTGATAGTATTGCAGCCATGCTAGTTTAGGAGAATGATCAAAAGTTAGAGCAACCCATAGCTTTTTTTAGTCAAAGTCTAAAATATTATGAGCTTAATTATTCCTTTGTTGAAAGGCATGTCTTAGCTATTATCAGAAGCTTAAAGGAATTCAAACATATGCTTTCCAATAACATAATTAAATTGTTGATTGCTCACCCTTCAATCAAGGAATTTATGTTGAATAAATATATGGATAGAAAAAGAGTTGGTTGGGTGACTAAGGTGATAGAGTATGACCTTGAAATCAAGGTTACCAAACTGATAAGAGGCAAAGGTCTCTGTGAGCAGCTTATAGAGAATAATGATAGGAACATAGAAGAAGAAGAAATTGTTGTTTTAGCTCATCATGATGAATACCTAATTGTTGCACCTATAACTTCTACAGGTTGTGTGAAAGAAATGTCATATTTCTTATTAATTGGTGAGTGTCCTCCTGGTTTGACTAAATCTAAAAGAAGGTACTTTAGATTACAATCAATACCTTATGATCTTTTGAATGGTTTGTTGTTTTGAAAATATTTTCATGGTGTACTACTTAGATGTATTGAAGTAGATCAGATTGACAAAGTATTACATGAATTTCATGAAGGACTATCTGGTGGTCATTTGTCTCCAAGAGCTATAGCTCTTAAAATAATGAAAGAAGGCTATTACTAGCCTACCATATTCAAAGATGCTCATTTATGGGTGAGGAAGTGTAAAGAATGTGCTATATTTGTAAGAAAAGAGAAATTATCATCCCTTCCATTGCAGGCAGTTTAGATTGAAAAACCCTTTATGAAGTGGGACTTGGATTTCATTGGGGTCATAAACCCATCATCAAGTGCAAGCCACAAGTGGGTGCTTACATCCACTGATTATTTTTCAAAATGTACTGAAGTTGTAGCGCTTAAAGAGGAAAATGAGGCAGCTGTTCTGAACTTTTATGAAGAGTTGATTACCAGGTTTGGAGTTCCTAAATCCATTGTTTTAGTTAATGCACTTGCTTTCATAGGAACTCAGATATCTGAATGGGCTATTAAAAATGGTGTCTATTTGAATACTTCTTCTAATTATTATCCCCAAGGCAATGGACAAGTTAATTCCACTAATAAGAACCTTTTGAGGATCATCAAGAGAACTATGGAAGGTAATCGAAGAACTTGGCATACAAAGTTGAAATCAGCCTTGTGGGCTAACAAAATTACACCAAAAAGATCAACAAGTTTTTCACCATACATGCTTGTGTATGGAAAAGAGGAAAGTCTGCCTATTTCACTTGAGCTCCTAGCCCTTGATCTGGTAAATCAGCTTGATACGATTGAGGAAGAGCCTATGACAACAAGATTGGCTTAGCTGATTGAACTTGAAGAGACTAGAGCTGAAGCAATGAAGAAGATTGAGCAACATCAAGCTCAAGTGAAAAGATCATTTGCAAAAGAGCATCCCTAAGGGTATTTCAAGAAGGTGACATAGTTCTGAAGTGGGATGAGTTGGAAAGAAAGCTTGGAAAACACTCCAAGTTTGATGCATTCTGGACTGGGCCATACATCATTACTAAAAAGAAACAACATAATGCCTTTCAGTTGTCTAAGTTGGATGGTGAAGTGTAGCCATTCCCAGTGAATGGGATTCACCTCAATCATTTCTTTTTAGGTAGGATCTAATCTCTACATGTTTCAATAGGTTCTAAATGTTCAATAAGTGCTTATGCACATATATTAGTTGCATTTGAAGTTTCCTCTAAGTGTTGTTTTGCACAATTGTTAGTTTACTTTGAGTTTTGTTGATGGGGAATAAAAGCTCAAAATATGATGTTACTAGCTATAATTCAATGAGATAGATACTTCCTATTCATAACATGGAATAGAACTTCAATGTCATCAACAACAAGTATATACCCCATGAGACTATAGCTAATAACAACAAAGTTATAGAAAGTTATAACAGAAAAAGGAACTTTGTACAAGGTTTTTTGGGTCAGAAAAGGACATAAATAGACTCTATGCCCAATGGATAAATAAGGCAACTAGCCTATTTTGTTTAGCAGGCAAACATCCCTGAGAGGTTGCCAAAAATGTTACCAATTTTTATCCACTTGCTTGAAATTAGTATGAATTTAATGAAGTTTATTTGCTAGGATATAAAAGTTTTGAGTGTTCAAATGAATCCTTACTTTCATAATGAATCAGTTAACTTGTTCATAGGTTTATTAAAATCATTCAAACAGTTTGAGATAAACTACTGAATAGTTCAAATAAGCCGATGAACAAGATTAGCTAAGAAAGGAAAAATTCAAAAGAATTGAAGTATAAAGTCTTTATTTTCTGCAATATTTATTATTGTTGATTATCAAAAAAGCATTGAAGTACAAAATAGAAACATAAATCATTCATTATGATTACTGAACATGTTTTCAAATAATTCAAATTTCATTGTTTTAGATTATGTAAATGGAATAAACTCAGGAAAATACATAAGTCATTATGTATCATGAACAAATGATTTATTGAGAAAAATGTTTTGTAATCCCACACAAGTCGTGGGAGTAGCCCAATTTTATTTCTTAATCAAATTTTGAATACAAGTAAAATGTATATCACACAACTAAAAATAACGTAAGAACAGGGAGAGAAGGTGATTCATCATTGCCTGGAATGATGAATCATCATCGCAGTCAAGTTAATCTTGGTTTAGCTCCACTGTCAAGTTCAACTCCAACTCAAAGGTTTACCTGCAAAATTGTGAGGGTGATGTTAGAGAAATGAGAAATAACATTCTACCTTATCCCTACGTTAATAAAATAAATGAAATTTACATCTTATCGGGCATTCACTAGATAATTGACTTTGAACAAAAGCAGAGCATTAAAAGGAACCATTGAATCTATTGTTTTTACTTACTAGTTTGTTTCATGTGCAAAAACAACAAACGTAACATTGTTGATCATCAAGTATCAATATGAGTGTGGTTAAATGAATCTCCCACAAAGGTTGAGCCCAGCTCAGTTAAAAGTTGTACAGTGAATTCATCATGAGGGAAATGCAATGTTTAAGGTTGTTATATCAACTGCTCAATGATAGTGAACAGGCATACATGCCAAATTCATTGAGCATTACTTCAAGGAGCTACAGAAGTTAAGAACAACAGTGATAGCAACAAAATATTCATGAAATTAATATGGATTTTTATAAGTTCCTGAAAATGGTTTCTTATTCAAGAAATGATTGCATCACTAAGATATATTTTTAGGAAAAATCAAGTTATTCTCTATTCATGAAAGTGGATCATTTTATTTGAGGAACAAATAAATCAATCAACAGTGTTTCACTCATAATATCAAAATTTGATCATACACTGTCTGAATTCAAGCCTTTACCATTCATTATTTAATCATCTGTTGCAACTGTTAAGAGTGTCACATAATTACAAATGGAGAATCAAATCAGCTTAGCCATCAAAAGCTGAGTTAAATTCATTGCTTTTAGATTCAAAAGAATAACCTTATCATTTGCAAAATATTTTTCAAAGAAGCCAAATCATTTTACCTTAGTGAACAAGCAATTCACTATCAAGAGAAAGAAAAGCAATAATAAAATTTTTTTCAAAAAAATTATCCAAAAGCTTCTAAAGAAATTATGGTTTGAATCAATCCTTATCAAAGAACATTCATAGCATCCAATTGTCAGAAACAATGAAACAGTAATGGAGCTTTTAGAATAAACATTATTTTCATAAGGAATAATTTTGTTTCAAGACTTATGCTCAGAACAACGCAATTTAGAATAATTTTTCCTCAAAATAGTGTTAACATTTATGAAAAGTGTTAATCTTGATATATATAATGACTGTTGTATAAGCATGCTAGGGATTCATCATGGAATCTCAAAGGTTTAATTATTTTTTTGAGAGTACAAGAAATATAGAGTCTTGGAAACATTTTAAGTTCTAAACCCTACTGGTGTTTTGCATAGATGGCATGCAAGCTTATAAATTCAGAGAATACATCAAAACCTAGCAAAATGAAGAATGGCCACCTGAATTATTTATTTACTTTTCTAAGTTTTAAATACAAAGAAATATTTGAGCTTTCAGGTAAAAATAAGCTCAGTTGAAAAGAAAGCTCATGGCGGCTAGCACAAGTCTGAGAGAACTAGAAATACAAAGGCTGAAAATTGAAAGAACCACAGTGCAAAATAGAGAGCAAGACCGTAGTTACAACATGAAGAAATCACATAAATAACATCAAAAAGTGATAAGGCCATGCCTGGAAGCCTTCAAAAGCTTCAAAAAGGAGAAGAAATTTCAGGTTTAGAAAGCTTAGCCAAAACATTTCCATGGCATTCAACAGTAAAGCACAACAACAAACAAAATTTTCAGAGGAAAATCATCAAAGACAATAGCATGGCCACGTCATATGAGCTTGTTAAAGCTTTTCAAAAAATAAAGAAAGTTCTAGATTTAATTGAAAATTAAACTCACCAAATGTAGAGCTTCCAAACGGCTTCAAAATGGCATCCAACAAAGAGTTTTCCAACTCAAATGTGGCTAGGGTTTGCACATGCATGGCGGCACCCAGAGGTTTCTAGCAGCAAGCAAATGTAACAAAATAAATGAACATCATTCATTTTTTTTAGGGTTATGAATACCCTAAGAAAGGTATGATGGGGATAGGCAATCTTTTTTCCTTTTGTTTTCTATTTAAACTTTATTCATAAAGTGTTGAGCTGCAGCATACCTTTACGCCTTTTAAA
The DNA here is from genome assembly GCA_007258455.2 of Sequoia sempervirens. Lineage (NCBI taxonomy): Eukaryota > Viridiplantae > Streptophyta > Pinopsida > Cupressales > Cupressaceae > Sequoia > Sequoia sempervirens. The sequence continues at coordinate 350,012,035 of VDFB02271358.1, read as the reverse complement.
ATGTCCTTTGAAAATTTCATAAGACCTAGTCATTAAGTCTTATATTTGGCTTTATGAACTACTTTATTTTTGTGTTTTAGAAAAAAAATTGTAAAAAAATTATTAAAATGATAAGGTAAATCATTTTAATAAAGTTTATTCTTATAAATGCAAAATAGAGATGAGATATAATTATTTGCATTTGATTCAATTGTAAGTCCTTATTTAAATGATGATTATAAATCATTTTAAATCAAAGATATTTAGAATGCAAGAATAAGATGCCTTTATTACATTTTTTAAGACTTGGTCAAAAAGTTTTTAAATGAAGCTTTAAATGACTTAGCTTAAATCATGGAAATAATTGAGAAATTTATGCCAACATGATTGAGATAAATCAGGAGTTTGGAGCCCCTTATTAGGAGTTAACTTTAGTTTTGAGTTCCTTTTGACTTGACTTGAGTCAAGGAGTGATTTGAGGCCTAAAACTGAAGTCCACATTCATTTATGATCCTCTTTTTGATTTATTTTTTAGTTTCATATGACCCTTTGGAGTTGTTTCCAAATTGATTACTCTTTATGCATGCTTGGAGGAGTTTTCTTTTAGATACATGGTGATTTGAAGGGGAGATAGAATTTTGACAACACATCAGTTTTGGAGCCAAAATTTGAATTTGAATTTTGGAAGGATTTTCTATTTATCTTCTCTTCTCTCATTATTTTCTCTAGTTCTGAGTTTGGAGGCTGCAGGAGCAATTATTCGTTGCTTTGTAACTCATTTTCTTGTGAGTTCTACAGATTTGTAATGCATATACTTCTTATTTCTCAATAAAGAAGCTTATTTCCTTCTCTATTTTTATATGTTCTTTAGTAATTGTTGTGAGTTACAGGATTAAATATTGAATCCTTTCATTATTTTATCAATTCCTCCAATACTGAATGGATAAGATATTATGTCATAGTGCAGGTCTCAGTTTGTGCTTTAAGTCTCATGTTAAGGAATTTTGTGAAAAAAAAATGTTTTCCTTACTCTTAGCATAAGTTCAAGCGTTACCTTAGAATCATTTATGCAGGCATAAGTTTATGATTGTGATCACATAGCTTTATTGAGTCTTTTGTAAGTTTATCAAAGTTGCCATTCATTTTGACAATTGGTGAATCACCTTACTTTCCTGTTTTATTTTTACTTTATCCTTCCATCCTTTACCTCTGTTAAAAAAACTAGTTTTACAAGAAAATACAAAGGGAACCAGCCCAAAACCTAGAGGTCTATTCTCACCATAAGATACCCACAACCTAAGAATAGTCCCATGTGCACATGATTTATTGAGTTTTCAGCTTAACTTCAGGTGCAAATCCTTGTGTTAACAGTTAGTATAGGCCTGTAGTCAGTCATTTGAAATTTGGAGAGAATATCAAGAGCATAATTAGGTTGTGCAAGGATGATACTAGAGGGTGATTAAGTAATATCAATCCCCTAGAAGTAATGAAAAAGACCCAATTATGACATAGAATTTTTATTATGAAAAGTAACTTTCACTACTTTGATGGTGGATGAGTGACCCCTATGATTAACATGTCATCAACATAGAAAGTCATAAATGTGAGTGTTAGAAAAATGGAGCCTAGACCTTCCAATTACATGAGGTTGTCATTTATAGTAAGTTTACATTTGAACATGGATTGGTGCAAAATTTTCCCCAAAGCTTTGAAATGGCTAAATAAGCATGCTCATATAGTTTCACCACAAGATCACATGTTTGGATTTGAAGATATTAATTTTTTTATTTTAAAGTTTCAAAGTTGAGTTTGCAGGTATTAAAGGGTTTTTTTGGACTTGAAAAAGTGGTCATAATTGATGAAGTAGTTATATCTTGATAGAGAGCTTGATGATATTTTTAGCAGTTCAAATAGTTCATTAATTAGACACCTAGATCAAAAGTTATGGCCTTTGGAAGTTGGGTCTTCTAAAATAGGAGATGTAAAAAATATGTTGTACACATAAATGAGTTGTGAAAGGGGAGTTACAAGTGGTGGTGTGTGTTTTGAAACATCATATACATATTTTATTAGATACAAGGATTGGTGCCATTTTTTAGGTATTTTTAGCTTGAATCTAGTTTTGTAATACTATTTGATCATTTCATGTATTGCACCTCCTATATATTAGGTAAATGAGATTGAGGTTTGGTGTAAGATTATTATAAGTTATTGAGTTTCCTTTGGATCATTGGTTGATGATACTCCTGTAAACTTTATCCAAAGCTTCAAATTTCCTAAATAAGAATGCTTGTAAACTTTTATTGCAAGATCATGTCTAGATTTGAAGATATTCATTTTTTTATTTTTAAAACTTTCAAAGTCTAGTTTGAAGGCCTTAGAGGAAATTTTTAGGCTTGAAAGTGGTCAAAGTTGGAGAAGTAGGTTATAGCTTGATATAGAACTTCACAATATTATCGATGGTTCAAATGGTTCATCAATAGAACTCCCAAATCAAGATTTTTTTGGCCTATAGAAGTTGGGTTTTTAAAATGAGAGATGTAAAAGGGGAGTTACACATGGTGTTGTGTGTTTTGACACATCATTGACATATGGTATTGGAAATAAGGATGGATGCCACTTTTAGGTATTTTTAGCTCATGGTTTCATAATACCATTTGATGGTTTTATGTATTGAATCTCCTACATATTAGGTGCATGACATGAAGGTTGGGTGTAATACTCTTATGATATTTTGAGTTTCCTTTGGATCTTTGGTTGATGTTACTCTTATGCTAAATCTTGATCTACAAGTATATTTTTTAATCTTGTTGATTTTTCAATAATATATTGGGAAGCTTTTGGAGTGTGGGAATTTTTTCTCCTGAAGGGGTTTTCTTAACATAAACCACTGTGTTATGGTATGCATGTTGTTTATGTTTATTTTTATTTTTAATTTTCTATAACTATTTAGATTTGAATTTTTTTTACATAGCCCTCCTCTAAAGTTTAGCTAGGAAGTTTTTCTACTATTTTAGCTTCCTTAAAATTTGTATAAAAGCTTTATCACCCTTGGTTTTGGTTGTGGATTGTTGGATTTTTTGAACTAATCAAATTTAAGTATGATCTTGTGTAAAATATACTTTGTGATCTTGTTGCAAGAAATTTTCATATGACAAGCACATTAAGGAGAATAAATGTAGAGAATTTGATAAATATTTTAGATTCTTTAACTAATCCTATGAGTACAAATAATTTTACATGGTGTTTGGATTCTATGGGCCTCATGACCCCTAGTGATTAAATTATGTTGTTGAAATACTCCCCTTTCTCTTGCAAAGTGTTTGACAAGTAGGAGAATGTTGGGAAAATGGTGTCTCAACCCTGCAATTATATGAGGTTAATATTTATAGAAATTTTATATATGAAAATGTATTGGTATGAAATTTTCCCCAAAGCTTCAAATTGGCTAAATAAGTATGATCATAAAGTTTCATCACAAGATCATGTCTCGATTTGAAGATAATTAAGTTTTCATTTTTGTAATTTTTAGAGTCCACTTTCAAAGCCTTAGAGGAATTTATTGGGCTCAAAAGTGATCATAACCAGTGAATTAGGTAATATCTTGATAGAGCACTTCATGATATTTCTAGCAATACAAATAGTTCATCAATTGGACACTTGGAAAAAAAATTATGGCCTTTGAAAGTTGGGTCTCCTAAAATGAGAGATGTAAAAATATGTTGGATACACAAATGAGCTATAAGAGGGGTATGTGCAGGAACATGATGGGCCAAAAAGTGGCAATATGTAAGTGATATAATGGCCCATGTGGATGACGACTTTTTTTTAACCCAAAATTGATAAAACGAAAAGGGTTTTTAAAGGAGATTCTCAGCTTTCCACCAATATAAATTATGCTTTACTTTGAATTTAATAAATAATTACTATTAATTTTCTATTTGAATTATGACTAAACTCCAGATTGATAGGATGATTGAAAAAAATCTATAGCTTTCAAATGGTGTCACATTTTTTGAATCTAAAACATGCATTGCATTCTATGCTTTGCATATTATAGGATTAAAAGAAAGAAAAATGAACTTCATGAAGTTTTGACCAAGTTAAGGTGGTCAGACATACGAGTTTTTATATTTTTTAAAATTTTTAATAAAAAAATCATAATTAATTATTTACTTGGAAAAAAATTACAAAAAATATGCATCACATCGAGACATGAGTCCTCTACTTATATCTAAAATATTATAAAAAAATATTATTATTTTATTGTGGTTAGGGTGGTCGGACAAACACCTACTTTTTTTTACCCGAAATTTAAGTACTACTACATTGAAATTTCAAATTTTCACCAAATAGATTTTCTTTTCTTAAATAAACCTAGTAGTTTAGAAACTATATTCAATTTTCTATAGATTCTATTCTTACATATTTTTGAAAAAATATAGATAACTTATTCAAATTTTTACATCAAGTTTCCTAACTCTAATTTTTCTGAATTTTATTGCCACTTAAGGGCCTATTTTTTCCATGATAATCCTACACATACCCAAAGGGGAGTTACATATGATGGTGTGTGTTTTGACACATCATAGGCATCTTTATTGGAGATAAGGATGGATCCACTTCTTAGGAATTATTTTAGCTCATGTTTTTGTAGTACCTTTTAATAGTTTCATGTATTTTTTAGGTATGTGCAAGATCATGATGGGCCAAAAAGTGGTGATATGATGGTATGTGTAGGGTATGTGGCTGATTTTTTTTTTTTTTAACTTAAAATTGATGAAACGAAAAGGGTTTTTAAAGGATATTCTCAGCTTTCCACCAATATAAATTATGCTTTACTTTAAATTTAATAAATAATTATTATTCATTTTTTATTTGAATTATGACTTAAGCCCTGATTGATAGGATGACTGAAAAACATCTATAGCTTTCAAATGGTATCACATTTTTTGAATCCGAAACATGTGTCACATTTTATGCTTCACATACTATACCAAGTTAAGGTGATTAGACATACGAGTTTTTATATTTTTTAAAAGTTGTAATAAAAAAATCATAATTAATTATTTACTTGGAAAAAAAATACAAAAAATATGTATCAAATTGGGACATGAGTCCTCTACTTATATCTAAAATATTATAAGAAAATATTATCATTTTATTGTGGTTAGGGTGGTCAGACAGACACCTACTTCTTATTTTTTCCCTAAAATTTAAGTACTACTACATTGAAATTTCAAATTTGCACCAAATAGATTTATTTTTTTAAATAAACCTAGTTTTTTAGAAACTAAATTCAATTTGCTACAGATTCTATTCTTACATATTTTTGAAATAATATAGATAACTTATTCAAATTTTTACGTCAAGTTTCCTAACTCTAATTTTTTTGAATTTTTCGCCACTTAAGGGCCTATTTTTTCCATGATGATCCTGCACATACCCTTATATCCTATATAATAGGTGTGTGAGATTGAGGTTGGTTGTAAGATTCTTATAAGGTGTTGAGTTGCATCCAAATCTTTAGTTGGTGATACTCTTATGAGAAAGATTCCTCTATAATTATATTGTAATTTTATTGAGTTTTTAATGGTATATTGGGTAGCTTTTAGAGTAAGGGGTTATTTATCCCAAAAGGGTTTTCCCCATGTAAATTACTGTGTTTTGGTATGCATTATGTTTAAGCTTATCTTTATTTAAGTTTTTGTAATTGCTTAGTTTTGGATTTTTTTTGCATATCCCTCCTCTCAAGATTATTGTAGGAATTTGCTCTGCTACCAAAGCTTCCTTATAAGTGGTATCAAAACTTTCATTCAACTTTGGTTTGAGTTTTGATTTGTTGGGTTTTTTGAACTAATATAGATTTGAGTGGTAGCTTGTGCAAAACATAATTTGCGATCTTGTTGCAAGAAATTTTAGATGCAAAACACATCCAGGAGAATAAAGGTAGAGACTTTCAAGAATTTTGTAGATTATTTAAGTAGTCCTTAAATCGCATAGAAGTTTAGATGGTGTTTGAGTACCTCATAGCCCCTAGTGATTAAATTATGTTGTTGATACTCCCCTTTCTCTACAAGATGTTTGACAAGTGGAAGAATGTTGAGAAACTAGTATCTCAACCTTTCAGTTATATAATGCTACTCTTATAGAAATTTTACATTTAAGAATGGATTGGTTTGAAACTTTCCCTAGAGATTTGGAATGGCTAAGTAAGCATGCTCCTAAAGTTTAATCATAAGATCATGTTTGGATTTGAAGATATTAAATTTTTCATTTTTGAAAGTTTTTATGTATAGTTTGTGTTGGAAATATGAACAATAACCCAAATGAAGTTGTCCAAACTTCAAAGGATCAACCAAGAAGAATACCATCCACATGAATAAAGAAGTGATGCATCATGAGCAAGAAGATAACTTGATAAAATGATGATCTTGAATATATTGAGATATTAGAACTCATGAGATGATTTAGAAATGTACAAGAGTCTTCCTTATATAGGAAAGGAGAGAGGTAGTTGTATAACCACCTTGGTTACAATCATTAAATACCTAATGCATAATATAAAAGCATGAGAGAAATATTAAATTTCTAGATAATTACATGCTTATTAATGAGAAATGGTCCCATTAAATACTAGTTTCTAGAATGCCACCTAGGAAACTAACTCCTAAGTAAACTTATTAATGATGTTAATAGGTCCAACTAATATCTAGTTAGGAAATATCCCAATTCACACTAACATCCCCCATAAGTGCAACATGGGAGTGTAGGGTATGTGCAGGATCATCATGGGAAAAACATGCCCTTAAGTGGCAAAAAATTGAGAAAAATTAGAGTTAGACAACTTGAAGTAAAAATTTGAATAAGTTGTCTATATTATTTAAAAAATGTGTAAGAATAGAATCTGTAGAAAAATGAATGTAGTTTCTAAACTATTAGGTTTATTTAAAAAAAAAAAAACCTATTTGGTGAAAATTTGAAATTTCAATGTAGTAGTACTTAAATTTCAAGGGAAAAATAAGAAGTAGGTATATTCGACCACCCTAACCACAATAAAATGATAATATTTTTTATAATATTTTAGATATAAGTAGAGGACTCATGTTCGGATGTGATGCATATTTTTTTGTAATTTTTTTCCAAGTAAATAATTAATTATGAATATTTTATTACAACTTTTAAAAAATATAAAAACTCGTATGTTTGACCACCTTAACTTGGTCAAAACTTCATGAAATTCATTTTTTTTTTAATCCTATAGTATGTGAAGTATAGAATGTGACATAGGTTTCAAATTCAAAAAATGTGATACTGTTTGAAAGCTATAGATATTTTTCAATCATCCTATCAATCAAGACCTTAGCCATAATTCAAATAGAAAATGAATAATAATTATTTATTAAATTCAAAGTAAAACATAATTTATATTGGTAGAAAGTTGAGAATCTCCTTTAAAAACCATTTTTGTTTCATTAATTTTTGGTAAAAAAAGGTCGTCAGCCACATACCCTACACTTACCCATCATATTGCCACATTTTGGCCCATCATGATCTTGCACATACCCTGTAGTTATTTTGCAAATGACACAATATGATGGGTCCCAACTATTAGGTCATGTTAGGTACCTATGTACAAATGAAAATGCACTATCTTACAACTGTATAAAAGGAGAAAACCTCATGGGAAAAAACCCCTCTCTAGAAAAGAGATAATACAAAATCTAATGCTAATCATGTACAAGTAATGAAAGTGATATTTAGAGGTCTCAACATCAATACCCCCTAAAACATAGATTTTTGGGTCCCTAATTCCTTCTCTTGCACTTCTAGGGTTTTTCACCTAAAAGGAGAGAGATAGGGTTAAAAATGCTTATGTATCACTCAAATCAGGATCTATGCAATGTTACCTAGGATAAATGAAGTAAAATATATGCAATCGACTAATCTAAATGACTGAAAATGAATGCAAAATTGAGATATATGCCTTGTTTGAAAATAGAGTGTTGTTTATAAAAGGCTTAAAATAATGAACAAAATGCAATTTTTAACTAAAAAAAAAGTTGTTTCACAAAATGCGTGCACCTAGAAGGCTATAGAGGGCTTAAAAACAATTTGGAAAGCTGATGAAATCTGAACTTGGGCTGACTGGGAATCATTCGCCACCTTGGGTGAATCAGTGCCAGATCAAGAATTTTTTCCATAGAACCTATTTTCTGATAGTTGGGGATCTGAAATTGCATCTAACTCAAATTTGCACCTTAGGAGGGACTCATTCACCACCCATGGTGAATCAGTCCACTTTTTTATTTTTGCAATCCCAAAACTTGGATCTATACCTTGACACCTGCACAACAAATTCTGACGAAAACATGATTCTAGATCTCAAAAAATTCCTACAAAACAACTTAAAAGAGTTGATCTAATGGGGGGTTTCCCTTAGTCAAACCCCCAGATAGGTAATTAAACCTTGTATAGAGAAAAAATTGCATAAACCCTAGCCTTAGGTATGCTAAAGACTAGGAAAAGATGAAATGTAAGAAGGGCTCTATACTATTACTCTAGAACAAGACATGGAAGAGTGATTAAAATGATGCAAGATCTCAACCCTAGAAACCTTACAACACATGAAACATAGGAATAAAATGACATGCAAATGTTAAACAAACACAACACAAACCTTAATATGAAGATATAGTGAAAATGGAAGATGGAATCAATAGGAAACCAAGTCCTTAGGCATGATTTGGTGGCTAGTTGCACCTCCTCACCCTATATTTCTTCATGATTCACCATAGGAATCCATCATCAACCCTTTGCAATGTTGGATCTTGACAAGAAAAGTGAGCTTTAAGACCTACAAAAACTCTAGTTCGTTGTCTTAAAACTTCAACTTTTGCTTATGAAACTTGTTGTAGAAGAATTTGCTTTAGAAATTACTCTTGAAGAATGATAATAAGATGATAAGAGATGATAAAGATTGTGTAAAATGAATTGAAATGTGTATTTATAAGCAACAACACCTTATTTTCCTATTAATTAGACCTAAGAGGCTGACATTCACCAAAAATAAAAGTTAAATTGATTAAATTCCCATTTAATTTTGAATTTTCCCTCAAAGGGGACTCATTCGTCCAAGGTGGCAAATGGGTCCTGCTACTATTGTTTGAAGGTGGGTTGTCAGGGTATGATGTCATTAAATGTTGTTTCGTAGGTTTTATGTGATTTCTCATGTGAAATGATGTGAAGGGACTCAAAAGTGGGTCCAATTATGTATGAAATTGTCTCTTTTCTCAAGAGGGTCCTATTTACTATGGCACATTTAGCCCCCACTTTAGCACCCATATGACTCTATGTGCATATGTAAGCTAAAGGACTCTAAATGATGCACCTTACTACATAAAAGGATACTCATTCAATAGACGGGAGAATGAAGCCCCCAATGCAGTTATCTGCATAACCACAACATTAGGAACCACATCCTGCAATACACATTCATTAATTGTCCAAAAATTCTTTTATCTAACTCTTAGGAATCTCGTTCGAGGGTAGATGTATGTCCCCCTTGATTTCGCTTGCTTTACAGAGGTGGAATGAAGGTGGCAATCTAGCCACATCGAAGGAGAAAGACCATATCATAGGAAATTTCCAAGTACCATGCCACATAACAATAGACAATTGATGATATTGAGTGTGGAATCATGATTCCAACACATCAAACGACATCGAAAATAGATTACCCTAGCTCCCATTATGTTAAGTTGAAGAATGAAAATATTATAAGTTCTTTGAAAAGATGATAACATTAGGTTAATATGTGGAAGTAAAAAGAGATGAAAAGTGATTAAAAGGAGTGGATGAAAGTAATTTGTCACTTACTATTCATTTTACCTTCATGTAGCTTGAGAGTGATGAGTAGGAGAAGAACATGCTGAGCAGATGGGATTACACACATTTGCGGCTGGATGAGCTTCATGAGTAGGTGGCACGTGGTGAGCAATATCATGAGGTGAGTCAATTATGCAATTGTCGCTATGTGATTTGATGATATTTTATTTATTTTTCTGCATGTATATGTTAATTTAGGGTTCTTGGAAAAATGTTCGCAAAGTGTTCCCTTTTTCGCAAAGTGTCCAATTTGTTCGCAAAGTGTCCAATTTGTTCACAAAGTGTTCATTTTGTTCTCAAAGTGTCCCTTTTGTTCGCAAAGTGTCTCGTTTCTTTGCGAAGTGTACTTGTTTCTTTGCAAAGTGTCCCTGTTTCTTTGTGAAATATCCAAAAAGGGATCTAAAGTGTCTAGGGCAATTAGAAAATCACACTAGATTAACTTTAGCACACTAAAAATTGAAGATTTTAGATAAAATTAGAGCATTTTGTGATGATTTTGATAGTTCCCTCCCAATCGTGATAGTGGATAGGGGGAAGACAACTGTCATTTTTGAGAGATCTATCACCAATGCTATCAGTGGAAGAGACAGAGCATCTACAGTCAGTGGGTATCTATTGGGCATACATGATGCCACCCATGAGATACCATGATGCCATGCTAATGGCTTTGTGTGAGCGTTGGGATGCAAATACCTATACCTTTCATCTTCCCACTGAGGAAATACACCACATTCTTCGAGTTCCTATTCGGGGAGCACGAGTGTATTTCCAGGGGGATTGGTCATTTTGGGAGAAGAAGAGAGATATGCAGTATTGTTTAGGAGGACTGATACATGATGAGAGAGTTAGAGTATGAATTGAGTTGCCTATGTTGTTGTACTCTTGAGTTCTAGTGGTGAGATGGATTATGATGCACATAGTGGCACTAGTACTCAATCCAGATGGATGAGCGACACACTTGGATGGGGGACTGGTACACCTGATACGAGGGATGTATGATTAGAGGATAGTCTATGCATGGGGTCACTACATTATATCAAGAGATTGATAGTATGGTCAATTGTATGCTTCTATAGGTGTGGTGCCTTGAGAATATCACATGTACTAGGCCTGTCAGATATCTGTGTACTATAGTGATAGAGTACCCATGATCATTCAGCTACCCTTTATGATGACTATGAAAGTATGGTGTTTTACACTTTTGGAGGGTGAGATTCAACTGGTTGGAGGAGGACAAGATCCTATGGAGACTATATCTACTCACTCTTTAGTGGCCAAATCCCACTGGGCAGTTACGGAAGATGAAAATTGATAGATATATAGTAGGGAGACATGACTATGTCGTATGACCATTCTATTATAGGCAAGTCATGTGGTAGTTTGGAAAGGTTTGGACACCACCGAGGGCATGCCCATTCATTAGATGATTAGTGCAAAGTGCCCGAAGGCTAGGGGATACTATTCAGCTAACTATAGATCATGTTCATGAGATTGATTCTAATGATTCAGATCATGACCAACCACCAGCATTTGATGTTGATGATGTTAGTAGCACAGATGAGTACGAGGAGTGGTGGTCATATGAACGACTAGCTCCTGTGTTCCCCATGGATTTTCCTCTAGGTGATGTGGAGGTAGTAGCAAATGAGGGTGATGAGCCAGAGGAGAGAGCAGATGAGGTATGGTATAGGCCAGCAGATATTTTTATGGATGTGATCGATCAGGAGTACCAGTTCGATGTTGATCTTGGCTATGAGGACTAGGATGGAAGAGAGGATGATGAGGAGGAGGACTATGAGGAGGATTACTACTACGAGGAGGAGCTTCCCTTGGGTGAGAGTGATGAGGTAGCTATTGAGGATCGGTATGAGTATGGAGAGTCCTCACATACTTACAGGACCAAATCACAAGCAATAGCTATAGCAGACATGAGTACTCAAAGTCAGAGAGAGGCTAGCACATCCTCCATGCCCCCAAGAGATGAGGAGGTTGACATTCCTCATGCATCTGGAGACATAGGTGATGACATTTGATTTTATGCATGTCCTTTAGTTATATATGCTTTATTTTTGTATATATATCATGATGATGTGTTACTAATTGTGTACATGATCTATCTTGCAGGAGTGACGAGAGACTAGCGAGAGTTCTATCGTCAGGTAGCCACAAGGATAGTCCCAGCATCCCTCAAGGAGGATGAGATAGATCCTGACTACGTGCCCCCACTGATAATGGAGGAGGAGTCAGAATCACTCAGAACATTTGCAAGGATGCGGGCAACCTACAAGAGTGTGAGGAGGAAACTCTGTCAGGCTAAGAGTGCACTATAGTTAGCACAAACCTCAACAAAGGTAGAGAGACTACAGGAAAAGCTGGCATAGACAAGAGTGAAGAGGGATCAGATGGCAGATGAGCAGCTTATAGCTGTTGGGCAAGTACAGGGTCTGGAGTATGCACTTAGACTCAGAAGTTTGTGATCATAGTCACACATGACCGTCTCATGACATCCAAGGACTGGATCATGAGCACCAGATCCTGAGGGGTCTAGCTCTCATAGACCATTATGATATTGTATATGATTCTAAGATGTAGATAAAATTTGATATATATATAGTCATGCACCGTTGATATTATGATGGTGTATCTTGTTTATGTGAATGTTAAATGTTATGTGATTAATTAAATGACTTATGGTAAAAGTATCTAATTAATGGCTTCATGATTTAATAGAATTGATGTGATCTAATGTAAAACATATTTCAATTTTAGCATAGATACAACATTGGTAATGAGAAAAAGGATATGTTAAATTAAATACACTAAGAAGGATTTAACTTAACATACTAGGAAAGGGATGAATAGTATGAAACCTAAAGCAATTATTAAATGAGAATAATTACCTTAGTGTTCAAGACAAACACAAATTTAGTTGTTAAGAACAAAGCAATGTGAAAGTTAGTTAGAGTAGAATCAAACAATTTTAATCAACACTGATATACCAATCATATTATTCAAAGGGGATTAGAGATAATACCGATGCAAATACATGGAATTAATATGTTCCCTAAGGGGTGTTCCATCAATCTTCTTTAAGAGATAAGCACCCGACCAAAAATTGGTATCAACTATATAAGGTCCCAACCAATTAGGGATAAACTTATCTTTATCTTTGTTGCCAACACTAACATTTCATTGATTTTCAATAAGAACAAAATATCCCTTAGAAAACGTTCTAGGGATAACATGAATGTTGTGTTTGCGTTGTAATTTTTTGATGTGAGCTTGTAGATGTTCAAGAGTGTTAATGTGTTGTTCATTGAGCATCTCAAGTTGATGTAATCATTGAGCTTTATAAGTTTCATCAAAAATATCTTGGAGAGCAACTCGCAAAGTAGGAATTTCTAACTCCAAGGGCATAATCGTATCAGTACCATAAATAAAGCTATAAGGGGTATTTCCAGTTGATGATCGAACATTAGTTATATAAGCCCAAAGCACATAAGAGAGTTGTGTATGCCAGTCTTTTCTTTATGATTATTGATAATAGTTTTCTTAAGGATTTGTTCAAGAATTTTATTAGTATTTTCATCTTGTCCATTGGATTGTGGATAATACGATGCGGAGAATCGATGTTGGATGTTGAAGAGCTGGAGAAATTGTTGAACTTCATTATTCTTAAATGGCATTCCATTGTCTAAAATAATTGGGAAAGGAAGTCCAAAGTGAGCAATTATGTATTCCAATATGAAACAAAAAATTACTTCAATAGTTGTTGAACGAAGGGGGATAGCTTCTACCCATTTTTTGAAATAATCAGTTGTGGTGATGATAAACGTATGTCCAATAGAAGGAGGTGAAATTTTTCCAATAATATCTAACCCCCATACTAAAAACGGACAAATGGGAACATTGGCATAGAGCTCAGCAGTAGGAGTGTGAATCAAATTATTATGTTCTTGGCATTTGTGACATCATTTAACATAGGTAAAACAATCCTTCTCCATATGTCTCCAATAATAACCCATACGAATAAGTTTTTGCACTAACGAACAACCTCCAAAATGACCTCCACAAGCACCAGCATGAGCCTATTCAAGCACTAAAGGGATTTTAGAATCTTTAAGGCAACGTAATAGGAGACCATTGAAAGATCTTCTATACAACGCATCTACAAGGATCACATATTTAGTTGCAAGTTTACGTAAGCACTTTTGAGTATTTTTTGTGGTAGGTTTTAGAATGGCACCATCCTTTAAGTAGTTGTATATTGTATCATACCATTCACATGAAGTTTCTTGCGTTATCACCAAAATGTCTTCTAACGGAGTATTGATCAAAATTTTCATGATGGGGTGAATAACGAATGTGAAATCTATAGAAGGATCATGTGGGGATATGAGAGAGGCTGCACTCACCATTGCATCCACATGTCAGTTATCTTTGCATGGAATGTTATCAATGGTGAATGAATCAAATTTTTCTAATAGTTTCATTATAAGATCCTTGTATTTTAATATTTTTCATGTTTAGTTTGATATGTACCATTGATTTGTTTGATGACTAATTGTGAATCGCTAAAGATCTTAATATGTTTAGCGTGAAGAGATAAAGCAGCTTGCAGTCCTGTAATCAATGCCTCATACTCAGCTATATTATTTGTGCATAGGAAATTTAAATGGTAGGATAAAGGAATAGGTTTTCCATTGGGTGGAATTAGTACCACTCTAGCACTAGAACCTGTTCAGTCGACACTTAAATCCATCAAAAAATAATTCCCATGGTTTAATATTAGAGGTTAAGACATGATCATCATGAAATGAATCATTAGTAGGTAAAGCAAAGGGAGAAGGAGCATCAACTAAGTGATCGGTTAAGGCTTGACCTTTGATTTCTTTTTGTGAAACAAATTTAAGATCAAACTCAGTTAGCATCACCCACTTAGCTAAGTGTTCAGAGAGATCAGTTTTGTTGAAAAGATATTTAAGAGGATCAAATTTTGTGACAACTTGTACTTCAACATTTAGTAAATAATGTCACAACTTACTAGTAGTGAATAAAAGAGCTAAACATTGTTTTTCAATTGGTGAATATCGTGTTTCATAATCAATTAAGATGCGACTAATGTAATAAACAGGGTGCTCATTAACATTATCGTCATGTTGAGCCAACAATGTTTTAAGAGTATGGGTAGATGCAACGATGTACAAGATAAATGGTCTATGTGGCACAGCCGGTTGTAAAATAGGTGGAGTGGCTAAATATTCCTTTAAACTCTCAAAAGCCTGTTTACAATCCTCATCCCAATCAATAGGGAAACCCTTTTTAAGGAGATGCATGAAAGGTAATGTGCAATCAGCTAAAGATGCTATGAAATGATGAATAGCTTGAATGTGAACTTGTAATGTGCGTAACTGAGAAATATTGTTCGAAGGTGGCATGTTAACAATGGCATTGATTTTATTTTTATCCACCTCAATTCCTCTATGAGATATGACAAACTCTAGGATTTTACCACTATCTACACCAAAGACACTTTTTTGGATTCAATCGCATGTTATATTGTTTGATTCTTTCAAAGATTTTATGAAGGAAATTTACATTGTCTTGTCAAGTTAAGGATTTAGCGAGAATATTGTCGACATAGTCTTCCAAGATTTTGTGAATATAATCATGAAATATTAATGTAATTGCATGTTGATAAGTTGCGTTGGCGTTCTTTAAAGCAAAGGGCATCACAACCCAACAAAATGTTCCCTAAATAGTTTTAAAGGTAGCTTTGTATTGATCTCGAGGGTTAATAAGGATTTGATTATAACCAGATAATCCATCCATGAATGACAAAAAAGCATGTCCAACAGTTGAATCCATGATCATGTTGATATTAGGAAGCAGAGAATTTTCTTTTAAAGAGGCTTGATTCAAGTCTTGAAAATCGGTGCATATCCTAATATGATTATTGGGTTTTGCAACTACAACAATGTTTGAGCTCCAAGGAGAATACTCAATAGGTCAAATAAAGCATGTATCAAGAAGTTTCTCAAGTTCTTCTTTAACCCGCAAGGCCACATTAGGATGCATTTTGTGAATCTTTTAATGAATGGGTTTAGCATTGTTATCAAGGACAATATTATGCATTACAATTTTTGGGTCAATTCCTGGCATATCAGAATATTTCCAAGCAATTTTTTTAGGAAAATCATGAAGTAAAGTGGTTATATCTTCTTGTTCCTCATCATCAAGGCACTTCCCAATTATAATAACTTTATCTTTGTCATGAATGTCCATAAGCACATCAATTGTGTCACCTAAAGGGAGTGCATTGGATTTAGGACTTCCAAATTCAGAAAAGTCTTCAGTGATATCACTTGCTTCTTGCTCATTAACATTCATAGCACAAGTAATGTGTTTGATGGAAGTAGGCAAGGATGGGGTATCATAAACACCTAATATTTGTTTCAAAGCCTCATCACCATTGGCATACAACCATGAAGGTGGTAGGTTTGGATCAAGCAAATCAGGATGGTGAATGATAAGTTTGTGTTGTGGTTGACATGTGATCATGTTAATGTTTAAGGATGGTCGTTGAGTAGCTTTGGTTGTTTTAGAAAAGAATATCCCAATCCTGTTTTCATTTCTTGTATATTAGGTTCAATAGGGACACGAATACCTTGTTCATGTTTTCCACACTCTTTTCTAGTATAGCCTAATTGTTTTACAAATTTATAACCTTTCCTGTAAAGTCTTTCCATTTCGTGAGGGGTAGGCGGGGATTGATAATCTATCTCATCCAAATTTGTTGTGTATGTTTCATTTTCATCCATATTGTAAGATATAGATTCTTTGAGATGATTGTTTAGAATTTTGAGTGGACATTATTGTTGGTTGTTCATGTTTTGTATCTTTCTCTGTGTAAGTATGTATTCTCCCATAAATGATGGTGTGAATTCTAAGGATCCCCAATCATCACCAAATAATTTAGAGACTAATTTTGTATCATTGTGTTCAATTTCAAGAGGGTAAATGTTAGAAGATGGAATCAATGTTTTCCAAGGACTTGTAACCCCTTTTTCAAGGTGTAAGCAACTTTTAGGCTCAAGGTCTATTTCAATTTGATATATATGATTGTTATAAACATACTTCATGATACGGTGAAGGGTGGAAGGCACTGCATTCATCTCATGAATCCATGGTTGGCCTAAAAGGGGATTATATGAAAGATCATAAGGCATGACATGGATAGGAGTATTCAAAGCAACCACTCCAACCATAATAGGTAAAGTAATTATCCCAAGCGGTTGCTTTGTTTTATTATCAAATCCTCAAATAGAAATGAAATTAGGTATTATTTGTGATCTATCAACTTTTAATCAATCAAGGAGACTCACACTACACACATTAAGGGCATAACCATTATCTATGAGAGTGTGTTTGATACCTGTGCGATGGAATTGAGCAATGATCATAAAGGCATCATGTTGTTTTTCGTAACTCCAAAGGAGTGAGCTCATGTTGATGAAAAGTAATACCAAGACTATGTTTTTAGACGAGTTTCCACATCATTTGGAGTGGTTGTAGGAGGAACTATGTTAAAGTGGTTTGAAGAATGGTGTTGTAATTTGGTGAAGTTTGAAGTAAATCCCAAAGAGAAATTTTGGTAGGAGTATTCTTTAATTGTTCAACAAGATCATACTCCTTTGTAGGTGGGTTATAATGAGGAGCACTAGGGGGATTAGGTAAAGGTAATGATGGTGGAGTTGGTTGTGGCAGTTGTGGGTTATTTCATGTGTTATATGTATGAGCAACAATATCATCACTGGATTGTTGTGACACATTAGTGTTAGGTGAGTATAAAGTGTAGTGTGGTCAATTAGAGGGATGAAGTGGATGTGAGGGTGGGTAAAGGATAATTTTAGGTTGAATTACATTAACATCCTTGATTTTAGAGGTGTCACAACAAACCATAGCAGATGAGTTGGACAAGATGAAGTCCTGAAGAGACTCATCGAGCAAATGCAAATAATCACTAGTAAAAGACCTGTTTTAGGGGTAAACAATCATCAACTGGTTTAGGATGTTCAAGAAAATCATTATAGGTATGAACATTTGTTATCACAAGTTGGTTACCACAAACCTTAGTGGATAGCTTATGCGAGATGAAGTCTTGGAGGGCTTCATCTAACAAATCAAAGTCATCACAATCAAAAGGTTTGAGGGGGGATTTATCATTAAGGGTGTTAGGTTTCTCATTACAAGAATTAGAGGATGAAGTGAGTGAGAGAACACCCTTAAGGGATTCATCTAACTTATCAACATCATCACTATTAAGTGGCTTGGATGAGATTTTGTTTCGAATTTGAATCATGTGTTTAATTGGATCATTTGATGTGTTGTGTGATTGGTTTTGGATATTTGCTAGAGTTTCCTCAATGTAAGATGATCTAAAAGGACTATGAAATATGACTGAAAGTGGAACATGTAAAAGTCTAAGACTATCCATAAATACCATGAAAATAAATGAACTTTATGCTAAGAAAATAGAAAGAACTGAACTAAAACATAAATGTAATGATAGAAAATAGAAAGATGCAATGTAGGAAATTAAAATATGGAAATTCTAATGAAAGATTGTAAAGGGACTGATTCACCCTAGGTGGTGAATGAGTCCCAGGAGATGAATTTTTCAATTTTTTTCTAATTTTTTTGTATTTGCTATAAAATTTCAACTCTGTATAATGCAAATACATAATGCAGATGTAGAGATGTGGAATAATGAAATAAAATGCAATAATGTAAAGAATGCTCTCACTAATGCAATGTTTTTAAGAACCCTAAAACAATGTAAGAGCATGAAATAATGAAGACCTAAGATGAAATTAGATGTACAAATCAGAATTTTATGATGCTTAAAAGTTAGGTTCACCAAAATGAAACATAGATTTTTGGGTACCTAATGGCTTCTCTTGCACTTCTAGGGTTTTTCACCTAAAAGGAGTGAGATAGGGCCAAAAATGCTTATGTATCACTCAAATTAGGATCTATGCAATGCTACCTAGGATAGATGAAGTAAAATAAATGCAATTGACTAATCTAAATGACTGAAAATAAATGCAAAACTGAGATTTATGCCTTGTTTGAAAACATACTGTTGTTTGCAAAATGGTCAAAATAATGAACAAAAATGCAAATTTAACTAAATAGAAAGTTGTTTCTCAAAATATGTGCACCTGGAAGGCTATAGAGGACTCAAGAACAATTTGGAAAGATGATGAAATCTGAACTTGGGCTGACTAGGACTCATTCGCCACCTTGGGCGAATCAGTCCCATATCAGAACTTTTCTACATAGAACCTATTTTTTGATAGTCGAGGATCTGAAATTGCATCTAACTCAAATTTGCATCTTAGGAGGGACTCATTCACCACGCATGGTGAATGAATCCACTTTCTGATTTCTGCAATCCCAAAACTCAAATCTGTACCTTGACACTTGCACAACAAATTTTGATGGAAACTTGATTCTAGATCTTAGAAAATTCTTGCAAAATAACTTAAAAGAGTTTATCTAATGGGGGGTTCTCCTTAGTCAAACCACTAGATAGGTAATTAAACCTTGGATAGAGAAAAAACTACATAAACCCTAGCCTTAGGTGTGTTAAAGACTAGGAAAAGATGAAATGTAAGAAGGGGCCTATTCTATTGCTCTAGAACAATACATGCAAGAGTGATTAAAATTATGCAAGATCTCAACCCTAGAAACCTTACAACACAAGAAACACAGGAATAAAATGACAAGCAAATGTTAAACAAACACAATGAAAACCTTAATTTGAAGATAGAGTGAAAATGGAAGATGGGATCAATAGGAAACCAAGTCCTTAGGCATGATTTGGTGGCTAGTTGCACCTCCTCACCCTAGATTTATTCATGATTCACCATAGGCATCCATCATCAATCCTTTGCAATGTTAGATCTTGAAAAGAGAAGTGAGCTTCAAGACCTGCAAAAACCCTAGTTTTTTGTCCTAAAACATCAACTTTTCCTTATGAAACTTGTTGTTGAAGACTTTGCTTTAGAAATTACCCTTGAAGAATGATAATAAGATGATAAGAGATGATAAAAATTGTGTAAAATGACTTGAAATGTGTATTTATAAGCAACAACACCTTATTTTCTTGTTAATTAGACCTAAGAGGCCGACATTTACTAGAAATAAAAGTTAAATTGATTAAATTCTTGCTTAATTTTGAATTTTCCCTCAAAGGGGACTCATTTTCCACCCTTGGCGAATGGGTCCCACCAGAGGGGACTCATTCACGCAAGGTGGTGAATGGGTCCCACTACTACTATTTGAAGGTGGGTTGTTAGGGTATGATGTCATTTAATGTTGTTTGTCGGGTTTTATGTGATTTCTCATGTGAAACGAGCCTCTAGATCAAAATTAATAGGTCTAAGGGGCTTATAAATGTTGTTTTGAAGGAGAAATGATGTGAATGGACTCAAAAGTGGGTCCAATTATGTGTGAAATTGTCTCTTTTCTCAAGAGGGTCTATTTTTTTATGGCACACCCCCTAGAGCTAAATCCATCAGAAGAGTAAAATATAATCAATAGCCCCTCCATAGGAGGGAAATAGAGAGACTATATAGCTCCCCCACAATGTAATCACCTTCAAAAAATGGTAAGTTTCTAAGGAAAAAATATGATCCAATGTCGACAAACAACTTTTCTCCCTTTTGGAAGAAACAAAACCAAGTACAAATGTAGGGATGCTTCCCATTCTAGATAATAATTGAAGGAAGGAAGGATGGATGTGTATGATGATGATGAAGTCTCTAAAAAATACTCATGTGTCTCTTTGCCCAAGGAAGATGAAGATGCCACAATCAAATTAGGTATATTCCCAATCAATGAAGAAGTTGAGAAACCAAGACTATGTGGAAACTAATGCTGAGCAAGATCCAAAGACAATACAATGATCCCTTCATTGAAGGAATATATGGAGACTAGATTTCCCCCATAGAATGAAGTTTCCTCAAAAAACACTGAGAGAAGTCTGAAGCCAAAAGAGTGTCCATTGATGACAAACCACATGTCTCCCACTAGGAAGAAGAAAATTCAATGGTAGATACTAAAGAAAATCCAACTCCATAATGAAATGGGAGGGAAGAAGCCTCATATATGAAATCTCTAAGAAGGAATAAAATGCCTCCAAGGTCGTCTCACCAAGATCAGGATCCCCAATCAAGGTCAAAACAATGGAATGTGGAGACTCAAGAAAACCCTCCAAAGTAGAATCTGCATATCTAGGAGAGATATCCCCTCAAGAATATCCTCCAAACCTATGGAATTAGCCAAGTTTGCAATACCTAAAACAAAGCCATCTTGTGATCCCAAGCTTGGAAAATTGAATATGTCCTGATGAATAGGAATGATGGAAGCCTCAATCAATGACTCTGGACAAATAATAATTGAAGGTGAAGGTACATCATTTGTCTTTGATGGAGAAGAAGCATCTAAAGAACCCTTGACATCCTCATTTGAAGATTCAAATCATTCCAAATCTGTAAGCTCCCGTATAGCATTATCATCATAGGGTATCTTGTCTGAAGAATGAAGAGGCACATGACATTTTGAATCATGATCATTAGGGAATGGTGGAATATAAGGATCTCCATATATCTCCCAAATCTTAGTCCAAAGAGTATGAGGGCAATCATGTAATGATCAATATCTTTCAAAATATCATCACCAACATGCCTTGCAATAACCCCTAAAACCTTATATTTGTTGCAACTGCAAGAAATTTTTTGAATACCTCAACTTGGATGGGGAACAATACCATACAAATGTGGAAACAATTCAAGAGATTCAAGATCATCTATGATTCCATCTCTCCATTGTTTATAGTTTTTGTTTTGCAACATAATCAAAGATCGATAATATGTAAACCCCATAATGAACTATGATATATCTCCAATATTACAAAGACATGACCTTCAATATCAAATAGAAACTCCCAAATATGATGCACAACTGAAAATGAAGCCTCCCAATGCAAATAGACTTTCTCCAAATTGTAGTATGTCCAAGTTATCAAGTAAATGCCTCAAATTGTAAAAATCAATAGAATGTACTTGGGGCTGAATCTAAAAAAAGTAGATGGACAAAATGATAGAGCTCTAAATCAAATTTTCAATGCCACTAGAATCTCCAAAATCCAACAAATTGGTGAAAAGATACAAGGTTGGGAGTCCAAAAGGAAGCACTAACTTTAAGTTGTGATAAAATATTATAGGAATAAAATATGATAATAATTCCTATACCATTGCATAGTGCTTAGAACCAAATTTCCAATGATATCTCATTTGCAAAAATATGATACCCAAGTCAAAATTGATGGAAATTTTAAGAAAATTCCCTAATTAAGACATGATGGGGATTTTATGATCATCATTTGGATGTAAAATTTAAGATAATTGCCTAATTTTTTGAAAATCACCAAAAAATAAATTTACCTCAAAATATGAAGTATTTTATATGATGTCAACTAAAGAGTGGATTTTTCCTACAAGGGGGGGAATTTTTTCCTGCAACTTGTACGATTCATATGATGCCCTTCCAATAACGCTACAAAAAACCTCTGATGGCCTCTAGATGAAGAAGTCAAATTTCAACGAATGGGTAAGTGATCCTTAGGTTTTCAGACCTTCTAAACACAACGGTGGGGTCAAATCTAACCCAAAGTGGCTTAGAAATTAGTTGTTTCCCACATGAGAATAACTAGCCCTTCATGAAAACCCTTTAGCCTTAGATAGTCTCCTCAACTCAACTTCTTGATATGAGATGGATCTCCTATGGCCTATGCTTTGATACCATGTTGGAAATATGAAAAATAACACAAATGTTGGCCACACTTTAAATGATTAGCCAAGAAGAATACCATCTACATGAATAAAGAAGTGATGCATCATGAGCAAGCAGAGAACTTGATCAAATGATGATCTTGAATGTATTGGGATAGAACTCATGAGATGATTTACAAATGTGCTATGGAGGACAAAGACGCCCTTACTATTTTCTTAGTCTCGTTGCTATTTTTTGGGGTAGATGTAGAATCTTCAGATGTTAGAACTAGATCTGAAAGAATTTATGAAAAATACCCTTGGGAGGATTAAGATAACCTCACTACCATCTTAGTCCCGATTTGAATTTTTGAAACCTCTGAATATGATCTTGAGGTCCAAATTTTTCTCTTTCTTCTTCTCAGATCTCAGGTTCTGAAACTTCTAGATTTGTCCTGTAGGTGAGTTTCTATGAATATGCCAACTTTACAATGTAACTTTGCACTTCAAACTATCTTCAAGTCTACAACCTAAATTTCCAATCACAAACACACAAGAGGCAAAAAACTTGTTGATTGTTAGTAAATGGGGGTATGCCTTGGTCAAACCCCTTGTTGGTAATCAAACCTTGAAATGAGATGAAATGAAGGAGGAAAATGGTGAATGAACAAAGTACTATGTTGCAACTCACCAAACCCTTGTTGTAATTTTTTCCAACTTGTGTGAAATGGCTAGCTTGGATATGGATCTTGAATCAAAGAAATGTTTGATAGATATGAACTTGAATTGCTTGCTTGAATTAAAAACCTACATCACAAATGTTAGTGCAAAAACACACATGATGCAAGAATCTCTTTGATATGATGTTTGAATCTTGATGCTAGCTCCAAATGCTTGAAGGACTGCTCTTGAATTCTCTTGTGAACTCAATTATGCTATATGGAATGTTCTCACAAAAGACTTGATATCTTGGATCATAAAATGAGTGAAAGAACCTTATATTTATACGTATCCATGCTTAATATCCCAAAATTACACCACAACAAGCCAACATATGAATTCATTAATTAAAGGAGGCTAAATCCCACAAAAAATTGAAATTAAATCCCAAAAATACCCTAAGGGCCCAAACTAAGATGCCCTAGGTGGTGTCTTAGTCTCGAGGCATAAAACTCGGGGCACAGACTCCAAAAAGGGACCTTTTTAAGGTACATTCAAAATCAGTGTCCCAAGACCTTTGGGGGACAAAGACGCCCTAAGTGGTGTCTTAGTCTTGACCAAAAAATTAGGGACACTCAAATAGAATCATTAAATTATCATTTCCCCTTTGAAGTTTGTCAAGATTAGTCAGAAAAAGATGTAGTTTATTAGGCTTGTGGATGTAAAATAAGACCAATTAAGACATAAATAAGGATAAACAAAGCAAGGCAGGGCCAAACAAGTGTGAAAATGCAAGGGTATGCATTTTCCTACACTACAATGTATAACTATAAATGCATGAGAGAAATATTAAATGCCTCTAGATAACTACATGCATATTAATGAGATATGGTCCCATCAAATACTAGTTTCTAGAATGCCACCTAGGAAACTAACTCCTAAGTAAACTTATTAATGATATGAATAGGTCCAACTAATATTTAGTTAGGAAATATCCCCATTCACACTAACAATTTGAAGGCCATAGAGGTATTTTTGGGCCTAAAAGTGGTTTTAACTATTAAACAGGGTTATAGCTAGATAGAGCACTTCATGATTTTTTAATAGTTCAAATGGTTTGTTAATCAAGCACTTAGATCAAAATTTATGGCCTCTAAAATATGAGTCTCTTGTAATGAGAGATTTAAAAATGTGTTGGACACATAAATGAGCTTTAAAATTGGAGTTAGAAATGGTGGTGTATTTTTTGACACATCATAGGAATATGTTATTGGTGATAAGGATGGATGCCACTTTTTAGGTGGTTTCAGCTCATGGTTTTTTAATACTATTTGATAGTTTCATGTATTGTATCTCCTATATATTAGGTGCACGAGATTGAGTTTGGATGTAAGAGTCTTATAAGTTTGTTCAGTTACCTCAATATCTCTATTTGGTGATACTCCCATGAGAACAATTTCTCTACAGGTATATTGTAATATTATTAATTTTTAATAATATATTGGGAGGCCTTTGGAGTGTGGGTTTTTTCTATTGAAAGACTTTTCCCTATGTAAATCACTATGTTGTGGTATGCATGATGTTTATGGTTTATTTAAGTTCTCTTAATTGTTCAGATATGATTTTTTTGCATAACCCTCCTCTCAATATTAGTGTAGGAAGTTGTTCCTCTACCTTAGCTTCCTTACAAGTGGTATTAGATTTTGATCACCTTTGGTTTTAGTTGTTGTTGTTGGATTTTTTGAACTAATCTAGATTTAATTGGGAGCTTGTACAAAAGATAGTTTGTGATATTGTAGCAAGAATATTCATATGGCGTGTAAATCATGGATAATAAAAGGAGAGAATTTGATGAATTTTATAAATTATTTAACTAATCCTATGAGCATAGAGAAGTTCACATGGTGTTTGGAGTCTATGGGCTTCATGGCCCCTAGTGATTATCCATTTTCTCTTGCAAGGTGTTCGATGTGTGAGAGAATATTGGGAAAAAGGTGTCTCAACCTTTCAATTACATGAGGTTACTATAGTGAGTTTACATTTGAGCATGGATTAGTGCAAATATTTTCTAAAAATTAAAATTGGCTGAATGAGCGTGCTTATAAAGTTTCATTGGAAGATTGTGTCTAGATTTGAAGATATTGAAGTTTCTATTTTTGAAAGTTTCAAAGAATAGTTTGAATCCCTTAGAGGTGATTTATGGGCGTAAAGGTGGTCATAACTAGAAAAGTGGGTTATAGATTGATAGAGAACTTTTTGATATTTTCAATGGTTCAAACAATTCATTAATTGAACACTCAAATCAAAATTTGTAGCCTCCAAAAGTTGGGTATCCTAAAATGAGAGATGGAAAAACATGTTGGACACATAAATGCTCTTTAAAAAGGGGAGTTACATGTGGTGGTGTTTTTTTTGACACATCATAGGAAAGTGTTATTTGAGAAAAATATGGATGCCAATTTTTAGGTGCTTTTAGCTCATGGTTTTGTAATACCATTTAAAGATTTCATATACTATATCTCCTATAAATTAGGTGCATAAGATTGAGGTTGGGTGTAAGAATATTATAATATTGAGTTGCCTTTGGATCTTTGATAGGTGATGCTCCTATGAGAAATCTTTCTCTGAAGTACATTGTAATCTTTTTAATTTCTAAATAATATGTTGTACGACTTTTGGAGTGTGGAGTTTTTCCTTCTGATAGGGTTTTCCCCACATAAATCAATGTGTTGTGGTATGCATGTTGTTTATGTTTATTTTTATTTAAGTTTTTGTAATTGTTTAGATATCTTTTCTTTTGCATAATCCTCATCTCAAGATTAGTCCAAAAATTTGTTTCATTACTTTATCTTCCTTACAAGTAGTATCAGAGCTTGATCATCTTTGGATTTAATTGTGGGTTGTTAGGTTCTTTCAATTAATCCAAATTTGAGTGAAATATTGTGCAGAAGATACTTCCTAATCTTGTTGTAGGAACTCTCATATGGCAAGAACATCAGGGAGAGTAAAGGTAGAGGCTTTCATGAATGTTGCATATTCTTTAACTAAGCCTATGAGCACAAAGAAATTTAAATGGTGTTCAAATTCTATGGGCCTCATGACCCTTAGCACATAAATTATGATGTTGATACTCCATTTTCTCTTGCAAGGTGTTTGATAATTGGAATTACTATTTGTACACTTATACTGGTGAAACATTTCAGTTATTTAGCAGAAGCCTTGGGATCACAGACTATTATGCTTGAAGAAATTATGATAATACAAAAAGAGAAATGACTGGTACTATTTAGCTTCTCATTGAAGTAGAACCTGAGTCATTGAATCATACCATTTGTCATGTCTCAGATATAGAACTTCTCTACAACATATTTCTTAGTCAACCATGGCTCCATGCCATGCAAGCCATACCCTTTTTCCACCATCAATGTCTTTAGTTCCCATACAATAGTGTGGAAATTACTATTCCTATTGATCTCCAATCCTATCATTTTTTCCAAAAGTTGGAAGGGAAATATGATAACTATTGTCCATCTTCTAACATTGTTCCTCAATCCTCTACCACAAAATCCACATCATACATAGACCCTAGTGATTTAACTTCCACATCCTCCACTCCATCCAGTAAGTAACCATCATTAAAATCCACATTCAAAATCCTTGATGAATGATGTAGAGAATACCAAATCCTTGAATCCTTCATATTATAAAATTACCCCTTTCACCATTATCTTATGGTTGTCTTCACCTAAAGTTTCAAAACACTTGTTTCATTTTGCAATGGGGCCCCACTTCCTTCCTTTTCAATGGTTATCTTACAAGTGAGGACATACAAGGCTTTAATATCACATGGCTTTACAAAGACGAGCAATATGTTACTCACTTCAAAGAACATTCATATCCTATTCCCTTATGTATTTATAGTAAAATGAATTATAAAGAAAAAGGTATTGGTTTACATGAATAATTCCCCCTTGATGCTTTTTGCATACCCATAAATTATAGAACCACCAATTTAGGATATGGTGCTTACAATGACCATCTTGATGCCCTTATACATTTTCATGATAATTTTAGGTACACCTCTTTTAATTTTGATAATAGATAAGTAAGATTAATTCCTATTCCTTTTGAATATCTTGTTTCCACAAACCTATTCCATGATAATTCCATTATTACCATACACCTTGACCTCAAATATGGGTGATCCCACAATACTGGTTTACAATTTCTAGGAGATCTTGATTTTTGGTAGAACCACACTTTTTTTAGAAAATATAATGATTTAAGCCTTGAAAAGTCCCATTTAAAGGATTCCAATGGAAGAGGTTTTGATCAAACCACCTTAGATCAAACCCCCTTGTATAGAACCCTGCTAGCTTTAAACCATACCTATAATGAAGTCTCCTTTACACCTATCAAAATGCTGATAAAAAACCACTTTTGATTTACCTTTTGGGGGATCAAATGAATTCATTTAATTTTTTATATTTTTAAGTATCTAGTCCTTATTATAAGCTTCCCAAAAGGAATAATTTTAAATAAATTTAATTTATTATTATATTTATTTTGTATTTCTTGTGAATGTAGGTTTTTCACCAAAAATAAAGCTCTCTATTCTGCACATGTGGAAAAATAGTAGATTATCAATTTATTTTTTTAAATATCAATGCACTAGATATTGATGTCCCTGATCCAACAAGAAAAGAAAAAAAAAAAATGATACATACAAAAAAAATTATGTTTTAGCCAGTAAATGATGTCTAAATTGTAACTAGTTTGACTTTAAAACTTAATTAAGAAAATAATATTCAATGAAATGCTATGAAACCAATTCCATGCATTAGATATCATTGATACAAATCTAAATTCAAAAAAAATAGAATTTTATCCTTCATAGAAAAAAAGTTATGTGTTAGCCAGTAACACCACTCTTTAAAAATGGTGTTTACTATTAAAAACTAGTTTTTGAAGATGGAAAAATAAGTGCAATATGATTCCAAAAACTTTGAAAAAAAATAAATTATAATCTACAAAAAAAAATGTCACAAATCAGTAGTTTACATCATCCTCAAATTCCTCACAATTTAGCCGCTATAGGTGCCTGAAAGTGAAGATTGAGTTAAAAAAATTTAGTTCAATGTCCAGTTTGGGAAAAAATTGTAAACCAGTATTGTGGGATCACCCCTACCCAAAAATCATTGAATGGGACAAGCATAATTCTCCTAATTTGGACACATTTCAAGTCAATGAGGCCATTGCAGAGCTTATGCAATCCCATACCTATATTCCACTAGGAGATGATAATCAAGGTTTTCAAATCCTATCGATTTAATCATCATACTTTGAAGAACACAAAGGTATTTAAAAGGAACCATTAGAATCTGTAGGTACATCCTTTGATATTGATCTTTTCCTTCCTTGGCTCCAACTCCACTTCAAGATGGATCATCACTCCTTATTGAGGAAGCTATAGATATATATTTGGGTATAGAAGAGACACCTAAGGTGAAATAGATTGAAGTTGCTTTAGATCTTGAGTTAAATGTGAACATCTCTATAGTGCTTAGACAATATCGAGATATATTTGCATGGTCCTACACTGGTATGCTTGGCTTGAAAATGTCTTTAGTTGTATGTCACCTTGTGGTAAATCTTGATGTTAAACTAGTCCTTCAAAATATAAGAAAAGTGCATCCTAAAGTGGACCTTTTAGTCAAGGAAGAACTTTAGAAGTTACTAGATGTTGGATTCATTCAACCTATTGACTATCTAGAGTGGGTTTCTAATATAGTACCCAAGAAAACCAAAGGAATCAAAGTATGCAAAATTTTTAGAGATATCAATAAGGCTTGTCTCAAAGATGATTTTCCACTTTTGAATATCAATATTATTGTAGATTTAATAGTTGGTCCTAAGATGTTGTCCCTTATGGATGACTTTTCAAGGTATAACCAAATTTAGATAGCTCCTAAATATCAAAATAAGACAAATTTTAACACCCCATGAAGTATATTTTTCTATAAATTCATGCCATTTGGTCTCAAAATTCTTGTGCCACATATTAAAGGGCCATGCTTATCATATTCCATGATATGCTACATTATATCATTGAAGATTATGTGGATGACATCCTATTAAATTCAAAATATAAAGATCACTTATTCATCTTGTGTTGCATCTTTTAGAGGATCGTAGAGTATAAAGTCACATTAAATACCATGAAATGTGTCTTTGGAGTCATATTAGAAAATCTCTTGAGTTTCATTATTTCTAGATGTGGCATAGAGGTAGATCCAACTAAAGTAAAAGCAATAACAAAAATTCCACCTCCTAAGAACCTTAAATAGCTACATAGTCTACATGGGAAACTCCAAGCTATTAGATGATTCATTTCCCAATTAGTAGATAAGTTTCATCTATTTTCACATAGATACTTCAAAATAATGCCAACTTCAAATAGGATGATTCATGCTAAACAACATTTGATAAAATAAAGGAATACCTATCTAATTCTCTAGTTTTAGTGGCACTCACTCTAGATAGGCCTTTGTTGTATACGTCTCAATTATACAACACTCCTTAGGTGTCCTTTTAGCTCAACATAATGATTAAGGGAAAGATAATACCATATATTAACCTAGTATAACATTGGTTGGATGTGAACTCAATTACTCATCCATGGAAAAAGCTTTTGTTGCAATAGTGTTTGCCAGATATAAACTTCATCATTACATGCTTAATGCTACCACTCATTTGATTGCCAAAATTAACCCCATTGAATTTTTTTTGTCCAAAGAAACCCTTACTAATTGAAAGAAAAAGTGGGTCATTATCCTTAGTGAGTTTGATATTGATTGTATCAACCAAAAAAATATCAAAGTTCAAGTTATATCAAATTAGTTAGCAAAATATCCCATTTAGGACTTTCAATCTTTGAACATAGAATTTATAGATGAATCCATCCTTCACATTGATGAATTGAATACATGGGCATTATACCTTGATGGATCATTTTAATCACATGGATCAAGTGTTGGAATTTTTTATCACCCCAAGGTAATTTCATTCCTAGAGAATTTCAAATTGATATTCCTTGCACAAGCAACATAGTAGAATATGAGGTATTATTATCTAGTCTAAAAAGCTAGTAGGTCAATGACACATTTAACACTTGCAAGTCTTTGGAGATTAATATTTGGTAATCAATCAAGTCAATTTGATGAGTTCCTTACTAAGGATGGAAAACTTGTGCCCTATGAACACATGTTTGACAATTTCAAGTAGTACTTCTTGGATAAATATTTTGAAAAGGATCCTCATATCAATAATAAAGAAGCTAATACAATAGCCACCATTGAATCTATTTTAAATATGATCAATGAAGCTAATGATTATTATTTCCTTGTAGATAAACTTCTTATACCTTCTTATGATCTTTTAGATTTCAATATGATATGTGCCTTTTTTGGTCCCAACACTCCTTGGTACAATGAAATTTTTTCTTATCTTCAACAACAAACCATCCATCATGACATACCATCCACCAAACGTAAATACCTTATACAAAACACATCTCATTATATCATTCTTGGTGGAATGCTCTATCATAGGTGTTATAATGACACTTTTCTTAGATGTCTCAACTCATATGAGGCTAACCTTGCACTTCAAGAAGTCCAAAAAAATATTTGTGGTGCTCATATGGATGACTGTGATGCTATACAAGAAGCTCCTTCATAAATGATAATATTGGCCTACCATTGAATCTAATGCTTATCAATATGTAAAAGAAATTCCTTTCTTGTCAAAAAAACGGTGACCTTATTTGTGCATGCTCAAAATCCCTCCAAACCATTACCACTCAATGACCCTTCTCTACATGGGGCCTTGATCTCATTGGAAAGATTAATCCCCCTCCTCCAATGGTCACAAGTTTGTTATTACCAATACCAAATATTTAATTGAATTAAAGTAGTTTGACTCACTTTTACTACATGCATCCAAATTTCTAAATTCACCCTTAACCATCTCATTTATCATTTTGGCATACCATCAATTATCATCATATATAATAATAAATCATTTAAAAATCATGAAGTGCAATCCTTATGTGAGAAATTCCATATTAAGAACAAATGGTCCACCCCCTATTACCCACAAGGAAATAGTCAATTCGAGACATCTAACAAAATAATTATCAAAATTCTTAAGAAAACTATCAATGATGTTGGTTGTGACTAGCACTTTTAGCTTAGTCCAACCCTCTGATCCTACCACATTTCCATTCATGCTCACACTGGTACCAATCCATATTCACTTATCTATGATACCAACTAATTTTTATCAATAGAGGTTGAGATCCCCTCCTTGTGTGTCTCTTTGGATAACCTCATCCCAAAAGAGGACTACCAAGCATCATGCTTACATGAGCTAGAGATCCTTGAGTAGCACAACCTCACAACCCTCAATCACCTTAAAGCATATCAACATTGATTATGTTTTGGCTATAAAAACTTCCTACACATTCAAGAGTTTGATATTGGAGATCTTATCCTTAATAAAAACCAAAAGAACACCACCCAAGATAGAGAGAAGAAAGGGAAATTTGAGCCAAACTGATTGTTTTTATACGTCATTATCGCCAAGTTTAGATTTGGAGCCTACAAGATAACCAATCATGAAGGAAATTATCTATTTAATCCCATGAATATTATCCATATCAAGTGCTGCTATGCTTAATCCATTTTGCACTAGTTTTCAAAAAAATATTAAAAAATACAAAAAAAAATCCTAAAAAATAGTAAACAAAAATAAATTCATCCACTGGTGAAAACCACACCTTATGGTGCCTTGGGAAAGTACCATGATAAAAAAATGATAAAAAAGTGTCATGTATAGTAGGAAAACACTATGGTCTATGAGTGGATGCATCCTTTCATATTATTCCTACCATCACATTTTTCATCCCATTGTATCCATTACCTCATATTATTCTCTCAATTCCCTTACCCATTCATCACATTTCATATATTTTTGTTATCCCCTACATATACCTTATCTACTTATGATTATCCTCCTTCGTTATATTTATTAAATTACCAACACTTCCCCTCATCAATCCATTTTTCTTTCCCCATCATTTCATTTCATTTCCACTCCATGCCCTTTCCTTGATTTTGTGAATAATTAGGGGCATCCCCTTGCTGAATTTTCTTAAGGAATGGTCCACATGTACATATGAACTAGGGAATGACCTTTTATCACCATCTATCATCACATTGATTCATGATTTACTCCTTATATGGAATCTACCCATTGATCATCCATCGTCCATCCATCCATCCATCCCATCTACCCATGGATTCAATATTTCATTAGATAACAACTCATGTTTTCTTCTTACTTTTGATTAATTGCTTGCTTTTCTTTGTATTTTTATTTTTCTTTGTTTATTTCTAGTTCTTTTTTTATTTTTTTCTTGTTTGTTGCACTTAATCCTAGTGTTCCATATCTCACACCATCCTAGTCACCTTCATCATTCATATGATGGTGTGCCTATGACATGCTCATTTCCTCACTACACTATTTTCACTTTCTTTGATTTTTTTTGTCTTTTATGTTTGGTTCATGTTTTTTTCATATCTTGTAGTCTTAGTGCTTCATCCATCACACTATCATGCAATCACCTTCATCCTCTATTTGACAGTGTGTCAATGACAAAATTTCTATTGGATTACTAGTCTATTTTCAACTTATTTGTTTGAGTGTCAGTCCATATACACATGGTGCATCATCATCATGATTAGTTATATCATGGTGGATAATGCTAAGCACTAGAATTAAATAAAAAAATTATCCTTGCACGCGAAGTTACTATGACAACATGTAATCTTCAACCCTTACATCCTTTATATTGTCCCATCATTTATTTATACCTCAAATCATGTGCTATTTTTTTTCATTACATCCTTGTAATGAAAAAAATAAGAATTAAACAATGATTAGTGATATCATGGTGCATAATGCTAAGCACTAGAATTAAATAAAAATTTCTCCTTGCACGTAAAGTTACTATGACAACATGTAATCCTCAACCATTACATCCTTTATTATTATCCCATCATTTATTTATACCTCAAATCATGTGCTATTTTTTTTCATCATCCAACATGTATATCCATGCAATTCAATATCATTGTCCTTAAAGAATCAATCAACATGTCCAATCATTAATCCATCATCAATCCTATATGCATGGCATGTACATCATCCCAACATTATTTCTCTCAAGTAATCTATTAGCCTTTATGACACATATTTTTATCATCCTTTGTATTTTCAAGATACCTATTGGGTTCCATTTCACCCAACAATTATATTCATGAGCATCACTTCTATCATCATCCCTAAGTAACTACATAAACTTTCCACCAAAGCTTCATTCCATCTAATCCTACTTTTTAGTCTTTATTTGACATAATTCCACTTAGTTTCATTGTATCAAAGAGGGGTAAAATGTAGACACATAAAATAATTCCTAGTCATCCATCATTGAATTATAGTTAGTCAATTCCATCATCTAGGCCTAATCATGTTCACCTAGTCCTAATCAGCCAATATCATCAACTAGTCTAATCCCCTTCACCTAAATTCCATCACTTAATTAAATAATCATATTATTTAATCAATAACCTTTTCCCACCTCCTCACAATAAATAACTAAATAATTATCATTTCCACCTATTATCCATCTCACAAATGTGGCTAAAATAATTAAACCTATATTCCCTAAACACATTCCAAGAATAATGGGTACCTAAGAGCACTTTTTCTTATGGTCCCATTATTATCTTAGCACATTACAAGATTAAAGGGCACCTAAGGACACTTGTCCTTATGGCCCCCTTATTCTTTCAACATAATTGAATATTATAGCCTTCTTAGGTGTACATTTCTCATATTTCTCTCATGCTCACAACTACTTATTAAATTTGGTAAGTTAATCCTACCCATTCACATTCTAACCACCTTCATCTCCACCCTCCATCTTCTCCTTGATCCTACAAAATTATTCTCAACCATTTTCCACCCTTGATCTCATAATCAAATATTGACCATCCATTCCCCTTTTCAAAATCCTATAAATTCAAGCACTCTATCCTTCATTCCAAATCAATTATCACTTATGCTAGGTATATGCTGTCAAATTGGTAATTTCAAAGCAAGGATCATCCACATCCCAAAGTCATCATTTATGATAAATG
This sequence comes from Sequoia sempervirens, assembly GCA_007258455.2. Classification (NCBI taxonomy): domain Eukaryota; kingdom Viridiplantae; phylum Streptophyta; class Pinopsida; order Cupressales; family Cupressaceae; genus Sequoia; species Sequoia sempervirens. The sequence goes on along the minus strand of VDFB02271358.1, from coordinate 349,977,405 downwards.
GAGGTTATGGTAACATTTTAAGATAATTTTGATATTATTTCCTTGTTTTGATCTCTTTTGTGAGCTCTATCTAGAGGTTTTACTTATTTTGAAAGATGGGATTGAATACTAGCTTTCTTCCATTTCAATTTTAAATCTTAGCATTAAAAATTGAGATCATGTGATGAAATAATGTGCTTAAACTTGATGAATATGTGTTTTTTTTTTTAAATACCAACTTATCCTACAACAAGAGAGGAGGATATGAGATAATCATTAACAAAAAACATGGCCCGAGTACTTACAACTAAGTCATTTATAGGGAAATGAGAAAATTATTCTTGTAGCCAAGAGAGGGTGTGGATTTAATGCAACTACTGAGTTGGACATGTCTAAGGAGAATCAAATATTTGCATTGAATTCTGCCACCAACAAATGATTGTTGAATCAAGGAATCTTATTCTATAGTTATTGTAAATTCCTTTCTATTATGTGCTTTGATCACTTGACTGCACATGTATTCATGACCAGATTTTCTCTTTGATGTTAAAACAACAACATGAAAGGACTTTATCTCCTAGTTGTACTCTTCTAGAAAATAAATTTATCCCTACTTAATAAGGATGAACGTTAGATATAGTGATGAATCCATGATTAGTTAAGACTAGTTAAGCTTATATGTATTACAAAGATTAGTGGATCGTTATTGTTGAAAATATGTTCTCTATTTTTTTCGTTTTCAAGTAAGCAATAAAAACTCCAAAAAACTTTATTCATTTTTGTGAAGTAATCAACATGAAGCTTTGAGCATTGGTTGATTCTCTAGTATAATGAGTGTGTGTACATGAACAAGTCAAGTCCCACTTGAGGTATAGTGTTACTTTGTATTTTAATTTGTTAATATTGTCGCATTTGATTGTGAGTTGAAATAGTAAAATATTCTTATTAATGTAGTGACTATTGATTAGTGTTTAATATAAGACTTTCAATTGAACTAGTCATTTACTTGTAGCTGTGATTTGTAAGATTAATATTAGTAGTAATATTTGACCTTTTAGTTTAAATGATAATTTAGTAATACTTACCCTTTGATTTTATGATTTCAATAATGAGTGAAAGTATTTTAGAGACCTTCAAATTCTCTTAGCGTACACACAGTACAAACCTCATATCAATTGTACATCCTTGGTTAACAATTCAATGTGTCTTATTATAATTTTTGGTTTCTTAATGCAAGATGACTATATACATTAAGTAGAAGTGTATGACCATACTACTCTAGATCATTAGTTGTATATTGGAACATACAATGACATTGACCTTGTCATGCTCCTTCCATATTTTCCCATAATGACACCCTCAAAATGGTTGTCTCTACACACCATCATTCACTCTATAGTGAGCACCTCAATCTTTGATCCCAACACCAATACTGTGATCTTTTCCATGCCTTCCACTGAACTCACACATTTCTTTATTTTTCCCTTCACTTCTTCCCTTTCACATTATTGCAATATCTTCTCCATGATCACCTACATTGTAAATTTCTCTAGAATGTGAAATGATTTCATTAGCATCACTAGAGTCTGTGTACTAAAAGGTAACTTATCAACCAAGGAACTAGAAATAAATGCATGAATGAATAATTTTAATGACACCCATGAGATCAAGCAATCTAAGGGACTAAGAACTGTAGTTCAAAGTAATATTCAAATTCCTTTGGATGTTGAATCTATTACTATTGATCTTGACTATCAATCTAGCAATCTTATTGATCTTACTTTCCTCAAATAAATCACACAAGCTACCAAATTTTAAGTTGTTTTCATACTAAGTACAAATACCCTCATACATTATGCACTCCATGATAAAGTGTCATTCCATCTCCATTTCCCTCTTACTACAAAATATGCAAGTTCTCTTTTATGAAACTTCTTTAGGTATAGTCCATTTCCTGGTCTTGCATTTAAGATGATGAGATTGTTTCCTCAACTACACAATTAACAACCTCGCTTTTCCCTTAGTAACTAACTCTAAATATGTGTTTAACCATGTTCCCATGTTGGGTTAAACTCTTTGATGTAGTACCTTTTTTTTTACTAATTTGCTTTGTCGACATCACTGTTTTGATTTTTTTCATCACATATTCTTTTGTTTTTCTTCATTAGTGTTAGAAAATTCATATAAATTGATGTCCCCACTTGCTCAACCATTGTTGTTGTTCTTCCCCAAAGTTTTCTTCCTACACCCTAATTCCTACTCCATAATTATTTTGGGTGAGTGATGGTTATCCATATTTTTCACATTCTTTAAATAACTTAGCAATCAATGTTATCGCTTATGCCTCTAGTGGTAAAGTTCCTACTTCAACCAAAATAATCTCATATGGGACTAAGATTTTCACTACTATAGAATCCTAGAACTAAGTACCTTAATTTTGTTATCTCAATTTTAATGCATATTTATTGATATATTTCTATCACATTATCAATCTTGGCTCAATTGTCTAGAATTTAAATTTATTATTATTTAATTAATTTATTTATCTTAGAAATTATTTATGTATGTGTGATTTTTTCCATTATAAGAGAATCAAACTTAAAAATGATAATTTATTTATCTTAAAAATTGTTTATGTATGTGTGATTTCTTCCATTATAAGAGAATCACACTTAAAAAATAACATTTAAAATTTCATTGTTATTTTCTATGATTAAATTCAAATTTCAGATGTTTTTTCAATACATTTTTTTTAACTAAATTCAAAATTTGAGAGGCCTTTAAAGAGGGTCTTTTATTAAATAAAACATATTTCTAATGAAATAATTTTTTAAAAAAAGAAATTGGTAGAATAAAAGGTTCAATAATTTTTGAAATATAATTTGATCTTTCTTTTCAAATCAGATAATTATTTATCAAATTCTTATATTAGTAAAGACTTTATATTATACTTTATGAGGAAAAGATGTCAAATTTCACTTGTAATACCATGTTTTGTGAGATGTATACATGTTACTTCATAAAGAGAGCATATGATGCCTATCATATTATTGTCTAATAAAATGAATTATTCTATTAAAACTAAATATAACATTATTAATAAATTTAATTTAATTTAATAAATAGAAAAGTGATGAAAATAAAATTATTTTTAAAAAGAATAACACAATATAAAAAGTGAATGATAAGATACAACCTTCTAAATTTATATTAAAATATTTATATACATAATATCTAAAATAAGACTATCAATTAGCATTAGAATAATAAAAAATTACATAGGATAGTAAGGAATTTATACTTATAAAGATCTCATTATAGTTTAATTTTATTTTGGATGCATGTGAGATTCATTTCAATCTTCAATCTTCAAATGATTTTGATGAATTAGATTTCATCTATCATGAATTTAAAGTTGAAAGGGTGAAAAAATCCATTTGATAAAAATAACATTATAATAATGAATTCCAAACTATATGGACCCCCCCAAAAGTTATGTCTTGTTACTACTTAATCCAACCATCATTTCAGTCAAGCTTTTATTGGGAATGAATGATTTCCAAGTCAATCACATCACCATTCACATCTGCAACTTATTCTATAAATTCAACATTAACTCAAATGAGTTTTTAAGGGATTTACAAATTTTTATAAAAGATATGTCTTCTTCATAAAATTGATTCATAAATTGCTAGTGCTCTTCAATCATTGCAAGAATCAACCATTGGACTTACAAATCAATAAAGTGGTTTTAAATGTGGCAAACACCTTTATGAGAATCTTTAACAATGTTTTAAATAGTGTAAATTTGTTGGTGCACTTAACCCACTCAAGATAAGTGTAACGAGAGGTGAATGAGTGATCATATTGATCTTTCTATTATACCATATTTGAATATGATTAATATAATGCCAAATAAAATGATACAATTATTGTAATGCACCTCTTAATGTCTCAAAATAAATAAGTTTATAGCAAATATTTCGAATACACATAGGTGATGTTTAGTAGTGAGATAAAATAATAGTTCAAAAAAATTGATGACGTACGTATCATAATATATTTTATTTAAAATATTTTCTCAATGTATTATAATTTTAAGAGAATAAATATTCTCATTTGAAAGTGTTTGAGGTAGAAAATTCAAAATCCAGTATTTTCATGGTCATATATTATGAATATTTTAATCGTCAATAGCACACAAATTTATCAATAGCAATTTTGTTTACAATATTTTCTTCTTGTTGAAAGTTTGTATGACACATTTATAAATGATATCACACAAATGGTTATTGCTTTAAATAAAATTATTACAAATTAATTAGGTATATTGATTTGAGCTTTCTATCTTAGATGATTATACATTATAGTTTACACATTGCCACTGCTAAGATGAAAAATAACAAACTGTATTAATCATTACACGATACTAAACAAAATTTTCAAAATGTAGATTTAAATAATTAGTTGGAGTGAAATCAAATGCTTATATGGATGTAGTCATATAAACATACATTAATTCAAATGAGTGCTTAAATAGTCATACCATATGATATAGGGGGATCTAGCATTATAATGATAAGGTTGTGAGCCATTCCAAGAATGTATCTAGTCATGCTTCAAATCTCTATCTCATTTTCTTTTATGTCACACAATTTGACTATATATATATATCAAACAATGAACAAATAATTGTATTTCTTAAAAAAGTTATAACATCCTTCCATCTTCTATACTTCGTATTACTATAACATGATTATTCTTTAAAGATGAAATAGATTAATCAATGAAAATTATATTAACTCCACAAATTATATATATATATATATATATATATATAGCTTTAGGCAAATTCACCGTCAACAATAAACCGTCATGATAAATTCATCTCATGGAAAATTCACTACAAAAGAATAATCTCCACCACATTAATAATAGAAATGACTGATATTGTTGTATAATTGATTTACAAAAATAAAATAAAATATATTGAATTTTTTTTAATTTTTTTTATCATAAATCAAAATTTTCAATTGTTCAAACCCCACTTTTGACTAAGAAATAAAAATATTACCATCTACAAGCATCATGATTTCTATTATTTGACTAAGTAATAAAAAATATTATAATTTACAATCATAATAATTTATTATCTAAGAATGAAAGACGCATAATAATGGGTAATGATGCAGCCATGTCTTATGGGCGGACTGCGGACTGGGGTCGCAACAGAATAATAAAATAATAATAACATTCTATTTTAAAGCCCGCTTTTGTCGATGCCACAAATTTCAAAATAATTTTGGATGCCTTGAAGTTCTAACAATAATTAGCTTTAGTGATTATGTTTATTATTGTCTTTATCAAGTTGAATAATATACATGGTTTCTCATAGTTACAATTATGATGAAAATTTAAGGATTTTATTAATGATTAATAATTACAAAATTAGATTTCTTCATTGTGATTTTTATGTCATGTATTATTTTATTTGAAGTCCATCAATAATTAAATTGATCTATCCATCTCTTCAATAATTTTATTCTATGAAAACAATTTATAGATATTCTATTGGAAAATGGAGAATATATAGAGAAAGAAAATATGAAACAAACATTTTATAATAGAACAATTGAATTGTTCTTTGTTTCTTAATGTATTCTCTCAGATGAATATGTGGGACAATGTAGTATCTTTCTTTTATGACATCAATCATTGTATAATTTAGCTTTCATTTGCTCACTCTTAAAATGAATAGGTAGATTATTTTGTATTCAATTTATGTGATTGAAAGCTTCATCTTTTTTGAATCAATTCAAAAATCATGGATTGAAACTCGAGTCTTGTAAGCTTTTTGAATTTATCCATTTAATTATTGATTTTTTTATTTGTATAAAAATAATCAAAATAATTTAGAATGAAGAATATTTAAAGAATGATTTTAATAAAAAAATATTTTAAAATATAGGTATCAACTTTGGATGTGCTTAATGATAAGTTATTCTTCCTCTTCAATTTTATAACAAGAGTGAGAATATAATGGGTGAAACCTATATTAAAGAATATTGTTAATACAAGAAGAAATTAAGGTAGCATACTAATGATTGGAAATGTAATATAAAATTATTTTAATAATCTATTTTATTTGAAAGATATATAGATTCAATCACTCATAGATTTTACATCCTCAAGGATTCCATATTATCCATTTTCTTGTAATTAAATGTGGAGATAACAACTACTTTACATCTCTTATGGAGACCAATGATACCTCCTATTTTCTCAATAATGAAGGAGTTATTGTTTATAATTTATTAATTTAAACTAGTCATAGAGACCCATAGTGGGAATAAGGTGAATGAATTTTTAAACCCAAATAATGATTAGTTATGTTTACAATAAAAATATACCATAACTAAATTAGAAAGACTAAATCTCAAATATGGACAAATGTAGGTTCTAGAAAAGTAAAAATTGTTTATATAATTTCTAATAATTGATAACTATGAAGAATTCAAATAAATCAAATCTAACTAAATTTTTATATATTTTATAATATATAAAATCAAATAATAATAATAATAAGTCTTCCTAAAACCCCACAAGCATATATAATTCTATGCAATTTTATATGATTCAAATAGTAACAATACATTCCTAAAACCTTTTTAATGCATGATAATAATAAAATCACAAACTTTCATATTAGTTAATTCGAGGGAGCTCATCTCCACTACAAAAGTAAGGAATACTAACTACTTTGGAGCTCCAAGTGGTAATGAGAATATGTTGGGGAGGAAGGTGCATGGATGTGGATGTGGGGCCCCTCCATATTAACCTATATTAGTTTTGGTAAGACTAACACCATTTGACCATGTTAAGAATGAATGTATTATTACAAAAAATGTCATTTAAGAGCAATATTTAAATGTGCCAACAAAAGTATTTTACATTTTATGGGTTTTGGGGATAAACCAACTATGAAAATACTAAGTTGGGTGGGTGAATTCCAACAAAGGCCTCAGTACATTATGTGGGTCTCACATCCCTTGAAAGCTACATTATTTTGAAGTTGTCTCTTAAGAGCCTTAAAAGAATTTTTTCCAAACAACAATAGAGTAGTTCTCAAATTTTGTGGCACCTAATAATGTTTACAAGTCTAGACCTATAGGTAAATGTGGGATCCCTCCACATACCTTTCTCAATTTTTCTTAACTTGACACCATTTGACCATTTCAAAAATGAATTCATTCTTCCAAAAAGAATCATTTGAGAGTATTGTTTAAATGTGGCAACAAGCTAGTTTTATGTTTTGTACATCATGGGGCTAACCTGACAATACAAAAAAATGGGGTGAGTGGGTGAATTCTACTAGAGGAATCAATACATTCCCTGGGTCTCTTGATCTTTGTAGGTTATGTTATCCTAACACAATATCTTAATATCCCTAAGAGAAAAAAACTACCAAACCATAGTAGTGTATTTCTTGAAGCTCATGGAACCTATATGTGTTCTATCTAGACCTAAAGATGGATATGTGGTCTCTTTATAGTACCCTAAATTGTTTCTTAACTCAATTCTATTTGATTGGAAAGAAATTTGTACCCATCTATGACAATTTCCACATAACCAAAATAGAGAAATCCATGCAAAGAAGTATTCAGAATCTATATGCAAAAGAATAAAAAGCATACCATCAAAGATGACACAAGATATACCCTAGGAAAACCCTAAGAGGTAAAAAAAATAGCATCCAAAAGAATCCATTACTCATATATTATTCAACAATGAAATCATTACAATACATATTAAGATTCTTCATGAATACCCTTGAAACATCAAGCTCTCTACATGCACTCCATGTGAAAAATAATGTAACCACACATCTCATGTCATGATTCAAACCCTTGCATATGAAACCTACAAGAGAATCTCTCATAAGCCAACCTTAGATAACTACACATGTGCTTTCTTTTATATAGATAATCTTGCACAAAACCACCAAGTGATAATACATAAATCATGTGACTAATACAATGAGCTTACAAAGCCATTTTCCCCCACATTTACTTTTTAGTACTAAGTTTTCCTAATATTAAATATTTTCCCAATGTGCAAGCCCACATTAAATATTTATCCCAACATTACATACAACATATAAAGTAGCCCCAAGATTGTCAACCCATACAATGCATGCATCCCTAGATCCCCTAGGTGCACCAAAAATAATACTAAATTGCATTATAACAATATGCAAAGATGGAAAACATACATTTTCCCAACATTCTCCCACTTGCGTACGTTACAAAAGGGGTAACTCCCACTTGTATATATTGCAAAAGGGGAAAAAAGTAAACTTGAACCTCAACAAGGGAATAATCCCTATAGCCACATATACCATCAAGGAATCAAAGTGTTCCATATGCTCCATCAAAATACTTGCAACAATAATCAAGGTGATCACCATCTCAAACATGAATCCTCTCATCCTTCGTAATGTTAATTATGCACAAAAGATAAGATAACATCCAAAAAGATGCCACACTACTCATCATATAGAAGCATAAGTCTTGCCTCAAATTGATATCTAAACACAAACACTAAATACAATGGTATAAAATATCCATCAATAACTATTAAGAAATAATCACCATAGTTGAAATAACAACCAAAGCTAGTTGATAACACATCCAAATAATTAAACCTCAAATCCAAGTTATACACATCATAACAAGTAAACCTCATGTCATCAACATATCCAATCTAATCTATAATCACAATCTCCATATATCAAACTTGTCAATGAAAAACATATACATGCAAGAACTTCTACTTCATAGGTAATGTAAAATCTAAAAATGATCAAGGAATCCAAATATTCACCAATGGAATAACATATAATTTTTAACCAATATCATGTAAGGAAGATCCATAAAGATATGAAAAACCTACAAATAATTATGCTACAATTAAACTCTCACTACAAGTCTTCATAACTCTCCCAAGTTCTCCAACCTCCAAAAAGAAAGAGATAAAGGAACCTCAATTTTTTCATCAAAGGAAAACAATGAATAAAAACACATGAAAACAAACCTAATGATCACCATAACTCTGCACATATCTCAACTCAAATGTCATGTGAATATAAACATCTAGGAAGAGGAATAAGACCAAAGAGAGAACTTGTAAATCACATGTAGCATGTCCTACATAATTCTCTAAATGATCTAGTTGTGATAGTCTTATCTCCTTCATAAAACCCCAAAGATAATAGAATTATCCACATCTATCCATAACCAATATGTATGCATCTCAAAATAAAGGAAGATCAAACCAAATAATAAATTCTCATATTAAGAAATCATCCCAATAACACCTTTTAAAACTCCTCATCAATGAATGATATTAAATGAACTTATATACACAAGGATATAAACATGCCAATGCTCCTGAAATGAACTCAATATAACTAAATAGCCATATCTCAAGATCCATATCCATGAGAAGAAAAGGAATAAAATATAATGCATATGGAAATAAGAATAGACAATACCTCTCAAATCACTATCTGTCAAGTAGACCAAGAGTAGGGAATGACAATGCTCCGCTAGGATAACCAAGTCATCATGATTCTCTCTAAGAACAACCTCCTCTATAGATCCATCATAAACTTGCATCCAAATAGGGTGTAGGATCCTTAAAATTCACATTGAATCCTCATCAAAGAGTATCCATTTCAACACATGTCTCTAATCCCAAGAGATATCCTAGCCTCACCCTGGAAGTCTCCAAGAATCCATGAGCACCTAAAATTTATTGTTCCATAATAAGCTCCAAATGTAACTCAAAATTGTCATGAATCTCTCAAGTAAATGATAAATGTACTCAATACCAAGATAACTGTAGAAGTTGAGAAAGCCAACTTCACAGACCCCGAAGATCACCTGCATGCAAATAACCTGTCACAGAAAGAAGAGATGGAGACAAACAAGCAAGGGTGCTCTGAAAGCTGAAAAATGTATTCATCCGAGAGAGATAAAAATACAATGATGAATCCTTATAAAAGGATATTGTGCAACCCTAAAAGAAACCCTAATAGGTAGACATTTAATAATTAATATAATTATTAAATGTCACAAAATGCAAACTAAAGTGAAATCTTAAGAGAGGAATAAAGGTAATTTAATCAACATGATTAAATTAAAACCTTTACTCTAACAACAACCAACCAAAATCAAACTCAAAGCTCCAATCATGAAAATAGGAACAAAATAATGACACTATGATGGGTATCTGTAGGATCATGGTGGGCCAAAAAGTGGTGATATGATGGTTATGTGTAGGGTATGTGGCTGACGACTTTTTTATTACCCAAAATTGATGAAACAAAAAGGGTTTTTAAAGGAGATTCTCAGCTTTCCACCAATATAAATATGCTTTACGGGTATGTGCAGGATCATGATGGGCCAAAAAGTGGTAATATGTAACTGATATGATGGCCCATGTGGCTAACAACTTTTTTACCCAAAATTGATGAAATGAAAAGGGTTTTAAAGGAGATTCTTAGCTTTCCACCAATATAAATTATGCTTTACTTTGAATTTAATAAATAATTATTATTCATTTTCTATTTGAATTATAACTAAAGTGTGATTGATAGGCTGATTGAAAAAATTTATAGCTTTCAAATGGTATCACATTTTTGAATCTAAAACATGTGTCACATTCTATGCTTCGCATACTATAGGATTAGAAAAAAAAAATGAATTTTATGAAGTTTTGACCAAGTTAAGGTGTGACTTCACGAGTTTTTTATTTTTAAAATTTATAATAAAAAATTCATAATTAATTATTTACATGGAAAAATTACAAAAATATGCATCACATTAGGACATGAGTCTCCACTTATATCTAAAATCTTATAAAAACATTATCATTTTGTTGTGGTTAGGGTGGTAAAGACACCTACTTCTTATTTTTCCCTAAATTTACTACCGCATTGAAAATTTAAATTTTCACCAAATATATTTAAAAAAATAAAATAAACCTAGTAGTTTAGAAACTACATTCAATTTGCTACATATTCTATTCTTACATATTTTTGAAATAATTATATAGATAACTTATTCAAATTTTTACGTCAAGTTGCCTAACTCTGATTTTTCTGAATTTTTTGCCACTTAAGGGCCTATTTTTTCCATGATGATCCTACACATACTCTTACTTTGAATTTAATAGATAATTATTATTCATTTTCTATTTGAATTACTACTAAAGTTATGATTGATAGGTTGATTGAAAAACATCTATAGCTTTCAAATAGTATCACATTTTTTTAATCCAAAACATGTGTCATATTTTATGCTTCACATACTATGGGATTAAAAAAATAAATAAATTTTATGAAGTTTTGACCAAGTTAAGGTGGTCAGACATACGAGTTTTTATATTTTTTAAAAGTTGTAATAAAAAATTCATAATTAATTATTTACTTGGAAAAAAATTACAAAAAAATATTCATCATATTAGGACATGAATCCTCTACTTATATCTAAAATATTATAAAAAAATATTATCATTTTATTATGGTTAGGGTGGTGAGATAGACACCTACTTATTTTTTCCCTGAAATTTAAGTACTACTACATTGAAATTTCAAATTTTCACCAAATAGATTTTCTTAAAAATAAACCTAGTAGTTTAGACACCGCATTCAATTTTCTACAAATTCTATTGTTACATATTTTTGAAATAAAATAGATACCTTATTCAAATTTTTGTGTCAAGTTGCCTAACTCTAATTTTTCTAAATTTTTCACCACTTAAGGGCCTGTTTTTTCCATGATGATCCTTCACATACCCTGATATATAATCTCCTCAAAAGAAGATCATATGATTCAAATGAACATATCATACTCCCAAGAGCACATATATCATGCCAATAATCTAAATTTGTAATCAATAGTATACTCAAGATACAATACCAAACCATCCTATCAAACAAGGATCACTTGTTTAATGACAATCATATCCAAAAAAATAACCAAAGACTCCAAGAGTCATCCTTGGTAACAAGATGTAAACATCTCCAAATCACATGAAGATAACCATTTCTTGTCAATTGAACCAAAGATTCTAATGAACTCTCATTACATATGAAGCATAATTCAAGGGCTCCTCCATGGCACCAACAACCACTATAGAAGGCCATATATTATCAACTAATGAATCCACATCATTGCCTCAAGCTCCCATTGAACCATGATAACAAGATACACATGCCATCATGATAATCATCTCCTAAATTAAGATCCTCCATGACCCCAATAAAATCAAAGAACTCAACATCAAGAGCTCCCAAGGGGAATAGTACAACCATGATATCCAAACCAAGAAGAAATAACATCACCAAACCATCACTATCACAAGTTCCAATTAAAGTATGTGCAAAATTATCCATGACATCATGATAACAATATCCTAACTAAAGATCAACTAAAGGCCCCACACAATAAAATAACACAACTACAACATCAAGATCTCCCAAAAGGAAAAGTAAAATCATGATCCTCAAACAAGAAGATATAGTTGAAAGGGAGAATTATGGATCATCAGGATTAGTATTAATGAAATCAATCAAATGAAAACAAAATAAAAGGATAAAACCAAGCCTACTCATGAAATTCAATTACCATAGCTATAAATTCAACAAACAAGGTTAGCACAATCAAAGAGAAACACAAATGAATTCAAACTACACAATCTTACCATCCCATGTTGGAGTGTATTCGTGTTCATAATGGATGTTAGATTGCTTTTGAACATAAAGTATCCATGGTTTGCAAAAGCTTGATAATGATGATGATGATGATGACCTAGAATACAATATTATTTTCTCAAATTTTTCAAGAATCAAAATGACATGACCTTTCCACAAATTCTCCAGATTAATTGTAAGAGGGATGAGAGCTATTTCATAGATTTTCTTGTTTTAGATGAATGACTTGGATGCAAAGATGAAAGAACAAGGTTGACTATCAATGTCTATTGGGAGGAAATAAATTGATTAGTTAACTAACCTAATTGATCCAATCAAGGGAATTGATTGAATAATAAGTGGAATAGGATTGAATAATTAGTGGGATTGGATTGAATAATTAGTGGGATTGGAGTAATTAGTGGAATTAGCAAATTATATTGAGTAATCAGTGGATGTGATTTTTTCAATAAAAATGTGTGAGGATAATCAATTAATTAAATAATTAATTAATATTGAGAGGAATGTGCAATATGCATTTGATTTAATAAATAAAATTTTATTTACTAATAAACTATGTTAAGTGAATTTTGGGAAATCAAATAATTAATTTAATTATTTAATTTGGAAGAGGGAAAGTAGATTAATTAAATAATTAATGATAACTATTTAATTAAATTAGAAGAATAAGTAATATTAGAGACATAATTAAATAAATAATGTTTATGACATAGTGAATTAATTAAACAATTCCAGATTATTTAATTAATAGAGGAAAATAGGGTTAATGATAGAAATTATGTTAAATGATGCGAATAATGGAAAAATGCAGTTTTAGGATGTGTGATGGGTTAAGCCATTTTTACATGTCTAAAACACTACCACAAACAATCAAGAATTAATCCAACACCACCAAAAATACATCTACATAAATAATCATGTCATAAAGTCCCAAGGGCACAATGAACATATATGACACCATGGTCACCACCAAATGTACTAGCATCAAATCCCAACAGGACAAACATGTCTACATCACATAGACAACAAGCATAGTTGAATAATTAGTGGGAATGGAGTAATCAATGGAATTAGAAAATTAGATTGAGTAATCAATGGATGTGATTTGTTCAATCAAAATGTGAGAGGATAATAAATTAATTAAAAATAATTAATTAATATTGAGAGGAATGTGCAAGATGTATTTGATTTAATAAATAAAATTTTATTTATTAATAGACTATGTTGAGTGAATTTTGCGAAATTAAATAATTAATTTAATTATTTAATTTGGAAGAGGGAAAGTAGATTGATTAAATAATTAATGATAACTATTTAATTAAATTAGAAGAATAAGTAAATTAGAGGAATAATTAAATAAATAGTGTTTATGACATAGTGAATTAATTAAACAATTCCAAATTATTTAATTAATAGAGGAAAATAGGGTTAATGATAGAAATGATGTTAAATGATGTTCATAATGGAAAAATGTAGTTTTGGGATGTGTGATTTGTGTTAATCCATTTTTACATGTCTACAACACTACCACAAACAATCAAGACTTAATCCAACACGACCAAAAATACATCTACATAAATAATCATGTCAGAAAGTCCCAAGGGCACAATGAACATATATGATGTACCATGGTCACTGCCAAATGTACTAGCATCAAAGCCCACCATGACACACGTCTACATCACATAGCCAACAAGCATAGGTGAATAATTATTGAGAATGGAGTAATCAGTGGAATTAGCAAATTATATTGAGCAATCAATGGATGTGATTTGTTCAATCAAAATGTGTGAGGATAATCAATTAATTAAATAATTAATTAATATTGAGAGGAACGTGTAAGATGTATTTTATTTAATAAATAAAATTAATTTAATTATTTAATTTGAAAGATGGAAAGGAGATTAATTAAATAATTAATGATAACTATTTAATTAAATTAGAAGAATAAGTATATTAGAGGCATAATTAAATAAATAATGAACTTATGGCATAATGAATTAATTAAACAATTCCATATTATTTAATTAATAGAGGAAAATAGGGTTAATGATAGAAATGATGTTAAATGATGTCAATAATGGAAAAATCCAATTTTAGGATGTGTGATATGTGTTAAGCCATTTTTACATGTCTACAACACTACCAAAAACAATCAAGAATTAATCCAACACCACCAAAAATACATCTGCATAAATAATCATGTCATAAAGTCCCAAGGGAACAATAAACATACATGACACCACGGTCACCACAAAATGTACTAGCATCGAAACCCACCATGACACACATGTCTACATCACATATTCATCAAGCATAGGCCCTAGATTATGATTTTACCTTGTAACACCATCTCTCCACCTCATAATGATAACCAAACCAATGATACATGTGACTAAACCAAACCAAAAATCTAAATTTGCATTAATAATAAAGTATCTTGGGTACATACAACCCATATGTGAGTCATCTATGTAACCTATAATTATAAATAGTCTACAACACTGAATAACCCATAGATCTCATAATGCAACTGTGGACAAAGATTTTGGCACCCTAATGCTCTCTCACATTTCTAGGGTTTTTCACCTAAAAGGAGAGAGATGGGCCAAAATGGGTAATGTCCTCATTCAATATTAATGTATGAATGGATGAAATATACCTAACTATGATGCATAAATGCGATAAACTGAAAAAGAAAGGTGATTATTGATGTAAAATCTAAGAAATTTGTGAAGTGCTAGAAAACACATGGTGATATGTAAACATGTGATAAATGATCTAGAAATGTAAACAAAATTAGACAAAAAGATAGGAAATAGGATGTGTGCACCTGGAGGCTGAAAAAGTATGTGGAGAGATTCTAGAATCCTGAAAATTTGACTAAAAATGTTTATTGGGACAATTATGCTAGGTTGGGCAACTTAGTCTCAGTTTTAGGAAAACTGTTCAGAAACCCATTTTAGCTAAATGGGTATCCAAATCTACAAAAATATTTGAAAAATAGGTTCAATGGGACTAAGTTTCCAATACTGGTGACTTAGTCCACTTCTAAATTTCTAAAAATTTGAAAGTGGAAACAGAAGCCCTTGGTTTGCACTTCGG
Organism: Sequoia sempervirens; assembly: GCA_007258455.2. NCBI lineage: Eukaryota > Viridiplantae > Streptophyta > Pinopsida > Cupressales > Cupressaceae > Sequoia > Sequoia sempervirens. The sequence continues at coordinate 349,961,543 of VDFB02271358.1, read as the reverse complement.
TTCCTAACAGGTGTCCGCTTCTAAAAATCTAATTTTTGGGCTTGAAAGTGACTTTTTGTTGATATTTTGGCTTGGTCAACAAGAACATGTCTTCAATGAGTCTTCAACCTAATCTTCAATTATCTTCAAACCCACAAAGTACCTAAATCTTTCCATGATATTTGATCTTGAACTTTTGCAGCAAAACATGAAGAATCTACCCTTGAATGTTCTTGGGAGATATCAAGTGATGACTTGCAATGATAAAAACCTAGCTTGCTTGAGAAGAATTATGAAGATGAATGATGCAAGAAAGAGGAGTGAATGAATTAGGTCAAATCAGAGGCAAAACCCTATATTTATACACAATTATGCCCTAATTCCTGGAAATACCTCATCGCAGGCTAACCTTAGGTCTTAAGGAATAAAAAATTGAAAGAAATTTAAATTTATTTTGATTTTTGAGCCAAATGGGACTAATTCGCCACCAATGGTGATGTAGTCCACTTGGGAATTTTTAAGTGGATTTCGGGAATTGTGATAATTTAAATAATGTTTATCGAGTCCTTCAACATGACAATTAAGGCCTGTAAGTGTATAAAGGGGCCATTTAAATCATAAGAAAGGTGTAAATATTGATGAAAAGCCTAGGAAAGTATGAAATTTTGTTACAAGACTTTACAAAACTTTGAAATAGGTATTGGTTAGGTTATTTAGGTGAATTATGATATTATGGTCTTAGAAAAGTGTGAAGATGTGTTACAACACCTTTACAAGACATCAATAAATGAATTTTATTCAATTTTCAAGGGCCCAAGAGCTAATGTGGATGTCTAAACACCTCACAACACCAAATCAAGGCCTCATTAAGTACAATTTTTCATCAATTATTCCCATATCAAGCAAGCAAAAAGGGATACTTTTTTCGTGTCCACAACAACATACAAATTAAAAATATAATGGTAACCATGTCAAATAAGGATAATAAGATATTTATATGTAATTATCCAATGACTCAAACACCAAATCACCTTATATTTGATTTTTCATCAACTTACAAACGTAGCATAGTCAAAGGAACCCATAAGAATATCAAATGGAAATAAAAGTAAATAAATCATAACAAAACATTTATAAACCTGATCCACTGTGTATTTCTCTAAACAATACTTTTATCAACAATAAGAAATCCAAAATCTAAGTATGTACTATGACCTCTCCATGTCTAAAAATAATATATCTAACTTGTAGCAAACATTTCTTTGTCAAAACAAAAAAATATATAAAAACTAATGATATTAAATGATAGTGTTTGAAAATACCTTCCCAATAATTATAAGATGTTAAAAAAATTGATAACCTTGGTGAAAGTTATGCTCGCTAGAAAAATGTTACAAAATTAAGCTAGTTGGGTGGCTAAAGGGAAACCTTATAGTTGTTTTCACCATGGTTGTTGATGGTGATGTGTGGGTAGTGCAACAAGGCAGTACTACTAGCTGGGTGGTGGAGATGAGTGGCACAAATTTTAAAAGGGTGAATTTAAAAAGTTTTTAGTTTTTGTTTTTATTTCCCTGCATGGGTTCTTATTTTTAGAGTCACTCAAGGAATTAAACCTCGAAGATCACTTAAAAAACCAAAAAATAGCCTTCTATAAGAGAGAAAAGCAAGATCATAAATTTTCAATGATGAATGCAAGATAATATGGCCAATATGCAGCACTCAAGATTTTAGTGGAAATGGATTGAATTGGATTATGATGCACATATGATGCCTTGATTTTAGAGGAAAAAATGTGAGATAGGATTACACAAGATCTTGACATGTTTCTTAATATTGTATAATAATATAACTACCTCAACTTTATTTAATGACCTAGGACACAAGCATTGAATAAAATCCAAAGAGATAAGATATGATAAGATCGTATCTATACAACTGAATTCTAGAAAAAAACCTAGGACCTAAGTGGAATTAACATGTAAATAGGACCTATTAAAGAAGTATATAGGAAAAACACCTATTTACACCAACACCCCCTTAATTACAACTTAGGGAGTTTATTATGCAAATGATGCAAGCATGGGTCCTAGCTACTCAGTCATGTTAGGTACCCCCGTATAAATCCATTCTCTTATAAATGGAGAAGAGAAGAAAACCCAATGAGAAAAAACTCCTTCCCTAAAGAGAAATTAAAAAAAATCTTACTAAAGAATGAGAAGGAAAAAAACCCATATGAGGAAAATGGCTCCCCATCAGAGAGAAGAGAGACCATGCATCCACCCCTCAATGTTGAGTCTCCTGCAATGATGGTAGAATATTGATATTGAATGTTGAAGATGATCTAATCTCATAGAACAAAATTCCTCTTCTTGGGAAGAAACAAAACCAAGATGGATTTCTCACCATTCTTGAAAGGAAGATGTGGGAAGAAGGATGAAATGTGATGTATCTAAAGTATTATCAAGTTTATCCATGATGATTTCAAAAGCTTACACACTCCAAACAATTTTTCTATGCCACACTGTAAAAGATGAAAATATAGAATTTAGTAGAGACACATGTAGAACACAATCCAAAGACAGAGATATCTTCATTGAAGATAAAGAATCCTCTTCTAAATGTTGTCTAAATGTATTCACACTCATGTAAAACTAAAAAGAATGATCATGTAGAGAATGAACAAGAGGGTCAAAGTGTTCCCTCACAAAAATTAAAGAAGCATCATCTCCATCAAATAGAAGATGTATGCAATCAATGGTATCTCCCAATATAGAAAGATGAGACTCAATAAACAAACCAATAATGTTTGTTAAGTATGCATTCCAAGTAGATGTATCTGGAAGATGATGTAGATCATGCTGCACTAGATCACTGTTGGCAACACAAGGGTAGACAACTGAGAGGGGGGGTTGAATTAGTTCTCACATAATTTCAAACTTATTCAACTTATTAACCTTATTCTCAAATTTGATCAATAACCATGAATGCATAAATCAACAACACATCAAAAACATAGATAACACCAAGATTTTTTATGTGGAAACCCTATTAGGGTAAAAACCATGGTGCAGGTTAGTCCACAAGATTATACCGGGTATGTGTAGGATCATGATGGGCCAAAAAGTGGCAATATGATGGGTATTTGTAGGGTATGTGGCTGACGACTTTTTTTTTACCCAAAATTGATGAAATGAAAAGGGTTTTTAAAGGATATTCTCATCTTTCCATCAATATAAATTATGCTTTACTTTGAATTTAATAAATTATTATTATTTATTTTCTATTTGAATTACGACTAAAGTCCTGATTGATAGGTTGATTGAAAAACATCTATAACTTTCAAATTGTATCACATTTTTTGAATCCAAAAAATGTGTCACATTCTATGCTTTGTATACTATAGGATTACTAAAAAAAATTTAATTTCATGAAGTTTTGACCAAGTTAAGGTGGTCAGACATACAATTTATTATATTTTCTAAAAGTTGTAATAAAAAATTCATAATTAATTACTTACTTGGAAAAAAAATTCAAAAAAATATGCATCACATCAAGACATGAGTCATCTACTTATATCTAAAATATTATAAAAAATAATGATCATTTTATTGTGGTTAGGCTGGTCAGACTGACAACTACTTATTTTTTCCCTGAAATTTAAGTACTACTGCATTGAAATTTCAAATTTTCACTAAATAGATTTTATTTTTGAAAAAATAAACCTAGTAGTTTAGAAACTACATTCAATTTGATACAGATTCTATTCTTACATATTTTTGAAATAATATAGATAACTTATTCAAATTTTTACGTCAAGTTTCCTAACTATGATTTTTCTAAATTTTTTGCCACTTAAGGGCCTGTTGTTTCCATGATGATCCTGCACATACCCACCCTGTTAAAAGTATAAAGAAATATGAAAGAGAAATTCACATGCATTTAGGTGCATTGCCTAGAGCTCACTTCTCAATTACAAAAATGAAGATGCACTATCTTACAAAAGATTTGGATTACATCCACAAGATTTGAATTGAGAAAAATAGCATTTGTTAATGCCCGATTACAATTCTGGTTAAGCACATGAACACTTCTTCACTCTTCTTCACACTCTATTTTTTCCTTCAAAAGGTTTGAATAATATTCGTACATAGGACTCGTACACTTTACATACTCATGCCTTCAAATGATAAAACAATCGCTCTTATATATCCACAACAAGAAATTACATCACTACATGTCGGCCTTAATGAAATAATCAAATGAATACAAACTGTTGGCCCAAAACATTAAAGATTATTAATGTGAATCAACCAAGGTTGGCCACAACATAGTGAAGACCCAAAATAAAATTCTCAAACATGAACCACTTTCAAAAATTACTCCTTGAAGATCCACAACATGCTACAACACCCTGTCGCCCAAGAACATGAAAAACATGAACACACAAGAGAAAATATTGAATCGTGAGCACAAAAATCAATGTAGATGTGCAACATAGATAGAGCATGATCTAGAAACATGAAAAAACATCATGAATTACCAGAGAAGCATCCGTAACAACTAAACTTACTAAAATCGCATCATCTTCATTCAGGAACATCAACTGAAGAAACAAAAAAACTATCAGAATACAAATCTTCATAACATGAACAAATCTTCACACAGATCTCTGAAAATTAATGTGGATAAAATAGATATACTCAACAGGAAACCCTTTAATCCACAAACTCTGATCATCATTATACTAAACTCACCGACAGATTGAACTTCAATTCACCACTAACAACCTGCAACTTATTTCATTACAATTTTCTCAATATCCTTGACATATACAACCTCTAAGACATTAATGATAATAGTGTTGACATCAATGACAACCACAACATCCAAAAATCTCCCCCTTTGACATTGATGGAAACACATGATTTGAAAAACACCATCAACACAACTATCTTCCGCACTTACTCCCCCTTAGATTCTGACTCTTTTCTCCTCAACAACTCTTCTCCCACATGACTCTTCTCCTCAGATAATTCACATTTTTCACATGACTCTTCTCCCCCTTTGACATCAATGACAAAGATCTCTTTTCTCCACATTGTAAGCTTTGAACCACATATCCGAACATCTAACTACTCCCCTTGAGTAGCAACCACCACAACATCAATTTGGATCAAAATATGACCATGAAATGCATGGATTGATGCAAATCAACGCATCTTAGTTTTGATTAGGAGGGGTAATCACCCCTAGATTCCCTCTAAGATACTCAAAACTATCCTTAGGCAATGAATTTGTAAAGTATCTTTAGTAGGCACATACTCCAGTCTGACTTCCATTTCATTCACCTTTTCTCTCAAAATGTGAATCTTGATAGATATATGCTTAGTCTTTGAATGCAGCACCAGATTCTTAGAAATTTTAATTGCACTTGAGTTATCACAGAATATAGCAATGGGTTCTGTTGATGGTGAAAATGGCACAACAACAGTTAAATAGAATATTGCTACTTTGTTTCTCCTGAAAGAGAAAGATAACACATGGATATCTTAGCTCCCAAGGTCTTTGTAGTTGGTTCTCAACTATGCTGATGTCCCTCAGTGGTCAATGTAATAGTAATGTTCAAGGGGCCTGTTGGTGTGAGCTTCTCGATTTTTCTAAGATCAAGCATGAATTTTAAACCTACTCTAACTAGGGTTTTAAAGAAACATAAAAAGATGGGTCAGAGGTTTAGGATAGAAAAGAATGATAATTCACCTATCTTAACCAGACTTGTTATCCTTCCAGGAATTGTAAACTAAAACTAAAGAACAAAATTAACTTGTGATTAACACACAGTTGCATTCATTCACAGTGTTGATTTCTACAACAGAGTACTAGTTACCATTTTTGAATAAAACACCAAAATAACATTCCATTCCTTGAAGACTTCACAAATCAAATGATTAACTTAAGACAAACACCATTCTGAAACACAATTTGAAGTAGATTAAGATCTGGTTGCTTCTATTGTTAGTGAGATAGATAAGCAACAATTACAAAGCTGGCACAATCACCAGTGTACAGAAAATATATGACTCCAAATTGTTTCCATTTATATTAAGAAAACTTGAAAGATACATTACAAGCTTTTTCCAAATCTAATTCCTAACTAGGAAGACAAAAGAAGCTCCTATTACAAAGAATCAAGATGCAACTCTGTCTCCTGTATTTCTGCTAACTACCAAGTAGAAGTTCTTTAACTTTCTTTTCTAACCTTAGAAATTCTAACTTTTACAAAGAGGCAAGAATGCCATATATATACAGAGTGTACCCAAAAAGAATGCGCTGGCCCCCCTATTTTAGGGTTTACAAAATATCTGCTTCTAGGAGAGTCGACTCTCAGATCTTTCTAAAGAGAGTCAAAGCCACATTCAATGTGAAGCCCTATTGTCCATGCTGATGAGAGATTGTTCCGGGAATCCTCTTAGATCTTTTGCA
>VDFB02271358.1:349926769-349954984 GCA_007258455.2 Sequoia sempervirens | reverse complement strand
TGTTGTCTCCCTCTTATGTTCACTTCATTTTCTCATTGCTATCAAGTTACATGTTTTCAATAATCACAAACTACTTGTTTTTTAGTTGCTTCTACCTCATCGTTTGGTAGGCAAAAATTGATTATCTCAAGATCCATTCAAAACCGTGGTAAAACGGTAGTAGCCTAGAACTTTGGATATCTATATTTGAATTCATGTGTTCTCTCTTGGAAGTTTTAAATTTTTTCTATATGAACCTGCCTTCACTGTTGTACTTCCACTTATATGTACATTTCATCCATGCATGTCAGGTCATGGCTACAAATGATACTTCTCCTATAAAACTGGATAAGGCAAACTCTATTCAGACAACCGTTCAACATCTCTCCGCAACTGTATCCAATAGTTGCACCGACATAATTAACAAATTCAAACTTGCAAGTCAAACAACAAGTCCTATTCAAGATTTGGATGTGGAGATGATTCAGGAAGCAGTGTCAACTTACCAAGCTAGCTGCACACAACTTGAAGGATTGTGCAATTTCCTAAGGGAGCTTAAATATGATGAATACTATAATACTGGAGTAGCACCTACAATAGTTGCTGCTTTCGAACTTTACCTTCAAAGCATGTAGTTCCTATTAAATCTTACAATGACATTTTATTCTGAGAAACTGGAATGTTATTTAGATTTGTTCAGTTAGTATGAGTAAGAATGTATGGGACACAACTGTTCATTTAATTACTTATGGTATTGATGCCATTAAATACCTCTATGATCTGTTATTGGATGATGGATATGACAATATGAAAAACAAAGATGCTTTTATTGTTGCATATGGTTGGTTATTTACAAGAACTCCTTAATTATTTAATTCTATTATATGTTTAGACATTCTCATTTTACTATACTGTGTAGATTATTAACCCTTATGGTTAAGTTGTAATTAAAATGACAAGTATTATACTTTTTTACAAAACTGGTATTTTAGCATGCCTTATTATTTAACACTGTCATTCACAAATAAACATGTATTATACTGATTTAAGAAACAAGTATACAACAATTTTCTACAAAATTGGTATTTTTTCTATTCATTTTCAAAATACTTTTTCTACAATCTTATAAAGTTTGGAGTAGATGTTACAATGCTTTTTTACCATGGATAGTGTGATTGCTTGGAATGTAGATTGTATGGGACTTAATCTATCTTGTTATTGAAAGAATCTTAGTCACAATTGTTCATTTAATTACTTATGGTATTTATGCCATAAAATACTTGTATGATTTGTTATTAGATTAATGCAAATGGTATTAATGGTGACAATAGCTGAGTTATACACCTTTGGGATCATATAAAGCTTGATGATTCAAAAGACATCTTCTTACAGAAGCTCCATGATTTAATTATTATTCAAACCTTTTATTTACCCTCCTTTTTAAACTGGACTAATATCTACTATTTTTACACGTGAATGATGTATTAGAAAGACAGGTAATCTATTTTCTGTTCAGAATATCATTGGTGCCAAACAATGTTGTCTAAATTCACTTACTTTATCTTCAATGGTGTAACTATCACAAGTAAATGTCTTAATGTAGTACTCAATAAACAAAGATGTTTAATTGGTGGTCTAAAATCTTGAGTCTCGTGTATTTTTTACTCAATAAGTTCATTAAAATGATAATAATACATAATTTTTAAAAATGGATGGATCAAAGGCTATTGAAGCACATCAGCCTTGGATGTACTTTCATTATGAAATATGGAAATGGAGTCTTGTGTTTTTGAACTTGTTAAAGTAGCTTTTAAATTTTGATGGTTCTGTGTGGTGTGAAAATATATAATAAATATTAATATAAATATAATATAATAACATATGATATATTAAATATTAGTATATTATAATTTAAAAATAATAATAAAACAATAATATAATAATTTAATAATAAAATTAATAATATTTTATTAATAATATAATATAAAGAATAAATATAATTTACTAAGTATAGTATTAATAATAATTTACTAAGTATAATATTAATAATATAATATTGATAAAAATAGTAATAAAAATATTAAAAATAATATTTCAACAAAATCAATTTTTAAATGACCAACCATTTGTAGATATCATCTGCCATCTCTCCCTATCCCTCTCTATCTATATCTCATTAAATCTCTCTCTCTCTCTCTCTCATTCACTCCATCTCTCTTACTCTATATATCCCTCTCTACCCCTCTCTATATATCATTTCCTATAACATTTTCTAAATGGCCTACCAATTGACTTCATGTATTACACAAATGTATACAAAAAATAGACCAAAATTTTCCCTAATTGACCTTCCACAACTCTTCAGCGTACCCATTGCACACACAAGTTGCAATTGCTAGTTCTATAAATATGATACTACATTCTTATAAAAAGATGAGTTAATTATATACTTTTAATATATTATTTTGAAGTGATATTATACAATCTTTTAGGAACAATGAAAAAATATACTAATAATTCTTTATATTTTAGGTTAATTAAATAAATATTTTAACTAAGTATTAATTAATTTAGATAATAGAGTTTGGATTGTTAGCTAAAATAAATATTAGATCAAATATAAATAAATTAAATATGGTACTTAACCTAAAATTCCATGATGTAGGAATGTTACAATGGTTGTCAATAGTTGATTCAAACAAAGATATTAGACTCTACAATCAATTACTTCTGGATAACTTGAATGAAAAATTATTTTTGTGTATGTGGTCCTAAACTTGTGTGCAAACCTAATTTAAGATTCACATATCTAATCTAGAATAATATGTAGTAGATTGTAATTCACCTTCTCTCAAATTTTTCTATCTAAATGTGCATAAGGAAAATTGGTATTTATAAAGACCTTTGAATTTTTTAATCATAAGGGTTAATTTCTCCCCATTCCAACCCCAATAAACTAGCTTTCATCTCTAAGTGAAAGAATAAAGAAAAATATGAAAAATATTCATTATTCTTAAAATGATATATGTAAATGTTGCTTCATCTTTTTCATTCTCCAAAATATAAGAAATCATCTATGCTCAATGAGAATTCCCTAAGATATGTTAATGATCTCTATCATTTTTGAATGAGTTAATGAGAGATCTTAATGAAAAAAACTAAATGCATAAAAAAACATAAAGTCGTCTTAGTTTAGCTCAAAATAAGTATTGTAAAGGTTGACAAAGGTAAAATTTTAATTTTAATTATTTTAAATTTTAGAGATTAGATTTGCAACCACAAAATTGACTTAGTTCAAGTAAATTAAGAATGTTACTAGCAACATAATTATAATTAAATTAATATTTTTTTATATATTCTAGATTAAGAGTGTATGTATAAAATTGTCAGCAATACAATTCAATTAATAAGTTGGGTTGCTTTGGGATATCTGCTTCTGGATTTTATGAGCTGATATATTGGAGCATTTATGTGGCTGAAACTCTCTCATTACACTTTATTTATCTTCATTTGGGAATTTCAAGTACAACTTCTTAAGTTCCATTTGAGCCCTTGAAGCCATTGTATGACCAATATCATACCAGCACTGTCCAAAGACATCATATAAAAACTAGATGTCATTTAGTAAGATCCCAATTAGAGGGTCACTCCCTTAGTATACACCTTAAAAGTCATATTAGTGCCATTAGCAACTCTAACCTTAACAGACGGTTGTGGTCACATGTAAACCAAGTGTTGGAGCAAGTTTAGGATTTGTGAAATTATGTGTGCCCACCAGAGTCAATCAGTACTATGACTCGTCTCCTTTTAATCCTTCCTTCTACTCTCAGGGTAGGTTGCCAAGATAAGTCTCTGATAGCAGCCAAGTTGCCTCCTGTAGAAGTTTCATTCCTTCCTTCATCCATCTGGGCTGTTTCATTTCTGTTTTTGAAAGGGCCCTGATTCCTTTTATAAAGAGAAAGATATAACGTTCAGCATAACAAAATAACAAAAAATCAACAAAGAATAATAGCAAGACAGGACAAAACAGCAATCAAACATAACTACAACAGCTCTATCGAAAACAGAGCAAAACACTACCCAACCAACTCAAGATGGTTTAAAAAATTGTTCCAAAGATTTCTGCTAAACTATTATACAAGAGTTCTTCTCCACCAATCTTTCTCTGTTACTTCCCAATTCATCCTACATTTCAACTAATTAAAGTTACCCCTTAGCCAATCACTCTGTGCCTTAAAGCCCATTCTCCTTGCATGAGGAAGAACGCTCTTACTTCCTTCAATCTTCTCTTGCTACTTTAATAGCTTCCATTTCAACATTAGGTGGGCAGTTTGTATTGATATTCGATGTTGTTCTAATTGAGTTAGGTTGGTTCTTACCTTGCTTCTGGTCTTGCTTTTGAGCAATTTTTCATATGGTCTAGCTTGTGCAATAGCTCCATCTAAGTCGGTTCAAGAGCCTCAATAACTTACATGCAAAATTCTTTTAAACTTTTACTTTAATTGTTTGTATAGATGTAAATTTCTCAACCTCTATTTGAGGTTTTGTGTCATTCTCAAGTCCATTGATCGCACCAGGTCCATATCAAACCTAGGCCGTAAGAATTATTCTACTTTCCTGTCAATTCCAATTATACCTTCTTACCATTCTACCTGCGCGATGAGAATGGGAGAGAGTTCACATTATATTAACTTATTTGTAGACTAAAAGTTAGCATTGATATTCAAATCCAGTAGAATAATGATTTTGATAGAATTCATCCATAAACATATAAGATCACTACCTTCCATACACAAATGAAGTTATTATGACAAGCATCACTATCAAAATGTATAAATCAGGAAAAGACGAAACTTACAAGTGCGACCACCAAGGCAATCATGACTTACATACAATGGCGATCCATTTTTAGTATGCATTTTTGACCTGTCTTTAAGCCTTTCTATACCCATTTTCCATGGGTGGAAAGAGCCTGGGTATTTGTGTAAGCGTTTCTAAAGGCTTTGGCTTTTCATCAAAGCTATTTTCATGAATATCCTGTAATCATGGCGGTCACGAGAGCACATTTCATTGAGGCATTTTGTCGAACAGTTCACGTGCTTTGTCTTCAGGGCATTCCAGGAGGCCGCATTCCTGTGAGGCATTCCGTCAAACAAATCATATGCGTCTTTTCATGTTTATACCTTTTTTATCAAATTAATCATACCAATATTAAAGTCATGGGTATGAAATTGGATATATACCAATACTTGGACTTTCCTGTTAGTTCAATAATCATTCAATCGCTTGATTCTTAACCCTGCCGATGTCAATAGTTGCCTTTCCTATATGTGGAATAGATGAGATTTTAAGATTACTTAAAACCCTAAGTATGGTTCAGTCCTAATTGCGGAATAAATGCATCTCTCAGACTAGTACCCAGCAAAATAAAGACATAATCAGAGTTCTGATATATAAACTCGTAGAAGCTTGATAGATGGCTTTTCAAAAGTTGGAGAGTTCTGTGGTTTTATGTTCTATATGTGCAAGCAGTCAAGGTGATATTTTTTCTTGTTGAATTGATGATCATCGGGATTTTTTATGAAGATACAGGCAAATGGTTCTATATTGTTATCATTTCCCTTAAAACTCCCTGTTTGAGTATTGTGTCATTATCAGAATAATAGAATATTTGAAGGATGCTTCCTTTTATGTTTAAGATGAAAAATAAAATAAAAAATCTTTTCTTTAACTTCATACATACCTAGTAGAACAAACAGATAAATGCATGGAAATGAAGGATCAAAGGATTCTTAAGTGATCATTTTTTCTTTAAAAATGATCTTGGATGAGAAATTGAAGATAGTTATGTTCAAAATTTGAAGACATGACAATAACAAGAGTTGTAGTGCTATTTAAATCTACTTTCTAAACTACTAATTTGTTTTGAAAATAGTGGATATTAAGGGGTTCAAATAGGGGAAGAACACAAAGTACTCCCGTTTTTGTCAAGAAAACATAACATAGTGTCTGATGTGCTCCTCCTAAAACATCAAGTTATTTTTAGTATTTTAAAAATTGTTCAGTGAAAAATTAGCTAACACCATGTAGTTTATGCTTGTTTTTTTTACTAATTTTTTAATGAATATATGATGTTTTACTAATGTTCAAAGTGGAGACATTCTGAAAAATGAAAAAATGATAATTTTCCCCCCAATTTAAAATCATGTGATTTAGACTATTTTTTATATTTATCTTTATATATCACTTATATTTTAGGAAGGGTTATAACACTCATATTTTTTAGAAGCAAAAATATCACTTCATCTATATAAAAAACTACATCACATTCGTTGCAACCTCCTCTTCACTCTCTCACAGTCTCCTCAGTCACATAATGCTCAAGCTCACAATACACAACCATTATTTTATTTTAAACTTAGTCATTTAAAAAAGTTCTCTTTTGGGGCACTACCCCAAACCCCCACCATGGGGCTCCAAAATATATCACCAACCCTTTGGACCCCCTAGTGATACAAGTGTGGGGGAATCCCCCCACACCCCCATCAAGAACTAGGATCCAAACATAGTTGAAAAAAATATGAAGATAACCAAGTTCCATTACCAATCTCTCTCTCTCTCTCTCTCTCTATATTTATCTCTCTCTATTCCTTTCTCCTCTCTCACTTTATCTCTCCCTCTTCCTCTCCTTCTCCATCTCTATCTCCCTCTTTCCCTCTCTCCCTCTCTATCTCTACATACATATTCTCTCTATTTATCCCTCTTTGTCCCTCTCCCTCTTCTTAGACCTATATATATATATATATATATTTCTCTTTATCTCTCTCCTTCTCCTCCTCTCTCTATCTCTCCATGTTTCTCCTTTGATCTCTCCCTCTCTTTATCTATATCTCCTTATCTATTCATCTCTCTTTACCCCTATATCTCTCCCTCTCTCTACCTCTATATATCACTTCCTATCTCTATCTTTATTTCATCTCTTCATCTATCCCTCTCTCTTTCTCTCCCTCTCTCTTTGTCTCCGCCTCTTTCTATTTGTAGCATCGAAAATTGTCACCCTTGATAATTTCACACTAGGTTTTATTCCCCCTATGTGCTTGGACCTAATTATGCATTTAATTGCTCATTTTATGACTATCTTCAAAAAATCAAACAATGGGAATGAAAATAAACATTTAATATTTGTCCCTGATGTTTAAGGCCCCAAAAAGGATGTGTCTAGACTAGGGAAGCCCACACCCTTGTTCAATCCTTTTTTGCCTCAATTTGAATATGTCAATGTCGATATTTTATTATTTGAATTTCCAATTTCATTTGTCGGCTATTGGTATTTATTTTTTAGGAAATTAGAAGAATTGCATATATAAATACTAGTTATTTTCATCATTTGAAATCCTAAGAAGAGCTAACATTTTTATTGAGCAAAATTAAAGATCTTAAAATTAGTCAAGGCAATTCATGGGTAGAATTAGTAGTATTAATACAACACTTTCATCAATCAAGTTCAAGATTGCAAGACATCAAGATGAATGGAGAAAATTATGTGCAAGAAGCTATTATGATCAATCATGCCAAATTATGAATATTGAGTTATCCTCTACTTGCTATCTACAACAAGCTATTATGTTTTGGGAACTAACCTTTTACAGGTATATCAAACAATTAAGGCATCCATCAATCACCATTTGTGGCAACTTGTGGTGTGATATTACTTCATCAAGGATTTCACATCAAGGTAACATTGTCATTTATCATTTATCATTTATAGTCAATTATCATTGTTTTGGCCTTTGCTCGACCTAGGATAACCCCTCTTGATCATCATCATTTGTTGTACATGGAGGTAGAAATACCAAAATATGGTTTGACTTAGGTAAGCCCCTATACAACACAAAATTTCCCCCTTTTCATGTGTGCAAGTCAAATTTGAAATTTTTAGCAGGAGACAGTTCTAGAAAACATAGAGCAGGTTATGACCTATATCTTAGACTTTACAGATCTAAAAAAGGAGTAAGCCATCCTAGAGGGTGACCCATGCCATTGACCAGTCAAATTAGCTCCAAATTTTTGTCACATGTTCCTCTTTGTAACTCAATCTCGGATTTGAAGCTTTTCTAGTACTTTCCATTTTCATCTATGTGATAAATTATATTTTCATATCCAGGGTTACTTATCAAATAGGATCATTAAAACACACATCAAGTTTATCTCTTTTACAACTCAAGAAAACATAAACCCTAGGAGATTGGCTCTCTCTTACAGTAGCAAGATAAGCATAAAATCCTACTTGGTTTATGTTTGAATGTGGAGTCAAAGTGAAAAGGAGATATTAAACAAACTTTTTTTTCATTTTTTTTGTTGTTCAACCCACGACCCCTATGTATTTTATGCTCCTCACCCCATGCTCGTCAAAATACTACCATTTTTTCCCTTGGAGGTTGTGAAATCTTCATCAAGATGCCACCAAGATGCTGAGGAGGTCAAAGAGGTAACTATCTCTACTTTTTTAGTTTCAAATTTTGACTAAATTGTAGATTGAATTAGGTTTTTAATTAAAATTTATTTTAATTTAAAGGAAATGATATTCCACCCCCAAATGTTTAAAATCATCCATCACCTCCTCATGAAGACCCTTATGAACAAGAACCATAGAAAACACCTCCATCAATTCCTAGACATCCCTGGGAACACAAGAAAATATACTAGGGCAAATAGAAGATAATAAAAAATAGCTTGAGGAATTGATTACAAGGCTAAAAGATACTGCTACAACAAACCCTCATAGGAGAGGCCTTGTTGAATCCATGCAATCTATCATGTCTCATGTAGGATCAATGATTTCACAATTTAATATTTGGTCTAATAAGAGGGAAGAACAATTTTTTTTTTATGCAAACAAACTATCCTATGAGCAAGTAAAGAAAAAGAAAATTAACAAATTTGACTTGTGTGCCCTCTTCACCGACCCATGAACCAATCAACCCTTAGCAACTAGATGCAGGAGGTTCTCCATCCATTGGTGCCACCATGAAGGGATAAAAAATATTTTTTGTGATAGGTGGTGGATGGTTTTTTACCAGCCTTCGTGCAATAATTATGAGGTGCCACAATACTTTTTAAGGAAACTCTACTGTGAGTTTGTCCTCAATGAGATTTCAAACTATTTTGACTTTCTAGATTTCTAAGGTAGAGGTGGGGGTTCCTCACATGACATAGTGGGGGCACAATGTAACCCACACTTGGTACCAAGACCCTTAGGTAGACTTGTGGTGGAGCATGTGATTGTTCCTTTTGTCATGAAGGATAATGTTGAGGTGGACACCTTAGAATATATTAGCTCTCTCACTTAGAGCCTTATATAGTATGTGAGGCCTCTAGTACATAGTGATGTGGGTGAGTCTTCTAAGCCTCGATTCCAGTTCATTTTTATCAATCTTGTGGCATTATTTGTACTTATGATCTTGAGAGTAGTCAAGATGCAACTACGTAGGATACATCAGCTGCACAGGGGATGGTTATGACAAAATCTTTGTTGAATGAAAAATTCAACATTGATACTCAGGTAAATTTCAACAAGCTCATTTAATTATGTTTATTAAATATTATTCTGAATGTAAGAATAACTAAATTAGTAGAATGCTTATAATGAAAATCTAGGGTTAGAGTGTTCATGTTACTTGCAGTGTTTCCCCAACCCCCTACTTCATGACATCAAGTCCATAGGTATGTAACTAGTAAAGAAATATAATCATTACATGTGAATAGTTGAACCTTATATGAATGGTTTTCTCATAAATTACTTTGGATGTCAAATACTTTGATGGTGGACCTTCGATATCGACACCTCACAATAGTCACCATCGATGAACTTTCACCCAGGTAACCTTTATTAATCAATGGTGTTATCAAATAATGTTAGGTAGTTTTGGTAATTAAACAACATTTGTTGTTTTATTTTCAGATGTTGACATTAGATACTCCTCTTGATGTTTGTGCCACATTGGACCATGGTGTTGCTACAACAGTAGCAAGTTTTTCTCCTTTGATAGAGGTATGAGACAAATTAGTAAATTTCACATTATATTTGTTCTTTTATCGATCTATTATTGAAAATTTTAATGATAATCGTATGTAGTTTAATTGTTATAGTGATTCTTGCTATAGGGGCTTGTAACTCCAGATCGTGAACATGCGTCTGTTGTGGATAAACATGCTGATTATTTATATGTGGTAAGTGATTATTCTATTATATATCATTCTATAATTCAATTTCTATATATATTAATGTCTATACTTTTTATTTTATTACATGGACCTCCAGAGAAGTCTAGAGAGGAGGATGAGTGAGCACACTCAAAAGACACCAACATCATGTATGCATCTCCATCTAGTTGACAATCAAAGGTAGCTCATGATCTATTTCCTTCCCCTAGTGGAAAATGACTACATAAGGGTCCTTTGTTGTATGCGTATGTGGCATTTTTGAACATATATGTTGTATTATGGATATGTGACATTTTATGTCCATATGGCTTTTTTGCAAGCCTATATGAATTTATTAGATATATTTTATACTAAATTATCAACATATAACATTGTATGGCCTTATGGATTTTTTATTAATGCAAATATTTTTTTACCATTTTTATCCATATTTACACTACAAATGATTAATTGAATAAATAAAAATAATTACACAAAGTTCATTGTTAGTAACCATAGAATTGTTACAAATATCCTAGGCCTCTTTAAGGGGGCAAAAATCCCCTTTACTTTAAATAATATTGGTAGCACAAGCATGTGAGTTTTTGAAGTCTTTGTCAGATATATTATGGATGAATTTGAGATCACACGCATTTGGTAACATAATGAAACTAAACATTATTATTTAATTCAACCATAAAAGATATATTATTGGGTCTAATTCACTATATCACATGTGTAGAGATCACATTGTCATCCTATTTTTTGTAATGATAACGATAGCACTCAAGTGATGAAAAAAAAGACTTTCTAATTTTGTCATCCTATTATCCCCATCGTTATCTCTATGTTCTATTTCATTGTCACTTTTTCCTAATGTTTACGTCTTGTAAGGATTTCCCTCATTATTATGAGGATATACCATTTAATTTGCTTGATGACTGTCCACTACATCTTTGACTCTTGTTATCCACAATACTACCCTAAGTGTTAAGTCATTACAAACTATCCCTGCACCTTTAATATGCATGTTCTTGACTTTGAAATTTTCCTATCCATAGTCATACGCATTAGCAAACCCTATCATTATCTCTAGATATTCCATTCAAACCCTATAAACCTCTGCCATGCTTTTATGTCATATATTGTAATGAGTATCTTCTATCTCACAAAGGACAGTCCTATTGGCATCCTATGTGACTATCCTTTTGATGTAGTTACTGTCCTTATTCTTTTGTTAATGGTGATTGTCCTTATGGATGACTCCCCTTATCATTGTGGTTGCTCTCTTCCACTTAAAATTTCACTTGCCACATTTCATTGTCCTTAGCATGGTGATCCATTTATTTTTTATATTTTTCATGTTGACTTGACTATCCAAACTCTTTAATGAATCCTTATCATGGTCTATCTTCTTTATGACAGTCCTCTACTTATATTGTCCTTACATGGTGACAATCATCCTTTCTTTTAGCGATCAAAACCTAATATTGACATGCCCTATGTCAATATTTCATGACTATTGTCCTCACATCATGATATAAGTTTCTTCCCCCTATTAATTGCATATGATTATCTTCATGTTTTGTCAATGCTATCTTCACTATGCTTTTGGAACTTCATATTGACTGTCCTTTCATATCAAAACCATCATAGGCCTATAATATCTTGACTTTTGATGCTACTAATTCCATTAAATATGACTATACAATGATTCCATAGGTTACCTTCATTATCTTAAGGCTATCCTATACAAGGCTCCATGATGATTGCTTCTTTTAAGGACTGTCATTTTCCTTTCTTCTAGAAACTTGTGTCTCTCCATGATCTCTCTTGGTGTTGGCCTCAAATTTCATTCATGAAAACCAAATATTAGATCAAAAGTCATATATGGTCTATCACCTACTTTTTACCATATTCTTTTGTAGGTGTATATCTTTCTTGTGAGCAAGGTCTATCAGTATATCATGATATTGTAAAATATCACTATAGAGTACCCTCTTATCCTCTAAATCGTACTACTACTATTGAACAATTCATTCATGTTTATGATTGTCACTTTGATGACTGTAACATTCTTCATTTGATGACTGCAACCTTGGTGTGGACTGTATTTTATGTGTTAATCATTGATATCTTTTACCTTGTGCTACTTGAACTTCACCATTGACTTGTGAATGCCCTCACTAGGTCTTTTATTTGTCACTATGAACTATTGACTAGAAACCTTTGACACACCCCATACTAGTGACAATCCCTTGTTGCTATGTTCACCTATGACTGGCTTGTCATAAGGGTTGTACCTTTAGAGTTACTTCCCTCTCATTCACTACCATTTTGAGAGAATCTCAATTTAGGACTGTGAATTATATGACTATCCTCAACTTTAAACTTTCATCCAAAACCCTAACCTAGGTCTTCAAGCGTGGTAAAAGATGTATTTGAGATGAGTTTTAGTAAAATATTTTTTTGACATAAGTTTCACATAAGAACACAATATGAATCAACATAATTTAAGGATAAAATAATCAAGACAAAAACTAACTAAACGAAACCTTTAATAATACCAAAAACTATTGAAAAATGGACAACATGGATCTTAAGAGAAAGCACAAACATAGTGTAGCCCAGAAAATTCAAGAGAGTTGGGGTAAAAAAAAAGACTATTCATAGCATAGACATGCCCACCTGGATGTGTTGGGGTTGATGGTTCAGCCACATGACACACATAATGAAAATTAGGCTACCTTGCAACTTCACATTGCATGCATCTAACGGTTTTTGGGGTAGAATAAAACTTTCACCATGGAAAAATGGTTTTGATTCTTCAAAATATGACAGGGGTTGTTGTAGAGGGGCCTCACATGCACCTATAAGTCCCAACATAACATTTTTATTTGCAATCAACTATGAGATACAACATAAATCAAAGTTTCACATTTTTTTACACTTAGGTATCTTAAGAGAAAGTGCTAGCATAGTGTAGCCCAAAATGTTTGGGAGAGTTGGGGTGAAAAATAAGACTATTCCTAGCATAGACATGCCCAATTGGATGTACTAGTGTTGATGGTTTGACCCCATGATGAACATAACAAAAATTAGGCTACCTTGCAACTTCACATTGCATGCGTCTGATGGTTTTTGGGGCAGCAAAAAAACTTTCACCATGACCAAACGAATTGGAGATATAAAAAATTGAGGTTATTATAGAGGGACCCTACATGACCTTGTACCTTTATCCTAAATGTTTCTAAGTTCCACGATTATGGAGAAACAACTCATCAAAGTTTTCCAATTTTGACACTTAGGGATCTTAAGAGAAAGTGTTGACACAATTTAGTTTGGAACAATCAAGCATGTTGGAGTGTGAAATAGGACTTTGTATAGCATACACCCACCTACTTAGATGTCTTAGAACTATCAGTTTGGCCCCATGATGAACAAAATGAAAATTATGCTTCCTTGCAACTTTCTCTTCAATGCATTTGATGCTTTTCTCAATGTGTGAAAACTTATCGCCACGACCAAACAACTTGGAGATATAAAAAATGAAAGAGGTTATTGTAGAGGGACCCTACATGACTCTACAATTTCATATGAAAAATTGATGAGTGTTATGATTTCAGAGAAACAAATCGTCAAATTTTACAAGTTTTGGCACGTGGGGCTCTTAAGAGAAAATGTCTGCACAATGTAGTCTAGAATGATTGGGCATGTGAGGTGAAAAATAGGAACTTTAATAGCATACACCCACCCACATAGAAATTTTGTAACTATCAGTTTGGACCCATGATGAACAAAACAAAAATCATGCTACCTCACAACTTTTTCTTTTCAATGCATTTAACACTTTTTCAATGTGAAAAAACTTGTTGCCATGGCCAAACGATTTGCAGATGAAAAACTGAGAGAGGTTATTGTAGAGGGACCCTACATGACCCTATATCATGAAACAAAACATTTATAAGTGTCAGGGTTTAAGAGAAACATCTCATCAAATTTTACCAGTTTTGGCACTTAGGGCTCTTAAGAGAAAGCACTAACACAATGTAGTCTAGAACGATCGGGCATGTTGGGGTGAAAAATAGGACATTGCATGTGGTGGAACTTTTGATTTTGCCCCAAAATGAACAAAACAAAAATTATGCTACCTTGCAACCTTCTCTTCTATGCATTTGACAAATTTTTCAACTTGTGAAAACTTTTCATCATGGCCAAACGTCTTGGAGATATGAAAAATGAGTGAGGTTATTGTAGATGGATGCTACATGAAATTTTACCTTCAAAAAAAATGTTTCTAAGTTCCATGTTTTTGGAGAAACAACTCATCAAAGTTTACTAGTTTTGGCACTTAGGGCACTTAAGAGAAAGTGTCAACACAATGTAGTCTAGAATGATTGGTCATGCTGGGGTGCAAAATAGGACCTTTCATAGCATAAAACCACCCACTTGGATGTGTTGGAACTATCAATTTGGCCCCACAATGAACATAACAAAAAATATGCTACCTTGAAACTTCCTCTTTAATACATTTGACATTTTTTTCAACATGCAAAATCTTGTTGCCATGGCCAAACGATTCAAGTGCATATATGTAAAACTTCAAGAGAGGTTATTGTAGAGGGAATCTACATGACTTTGTACCTTTGTATTTTTTTTCTAAATTCCATAGTTTTAAGATAAACATCTTATCAAAGTTTTCTAGTTTTGGCACTTAGGGCTCTTAAGAGAAAGTGTTGACACAATGTAGTCTAGAACGATCGGGCATGCTGCGTTGTGAAATAGGACCTTGTCTAGAATAAATCCACCCACCTGAATATGTTGGCACTATTAGTTTTTCCCCACTATGAACATAATGAAAATTATGATACCTTACAACTTTCTCTTCAATGCATTTGATGCATTTTTCAATGTGTGAAAACTTATTGCCAAAACCAAATGGCTTGGAGATATAAAAAATGAGAGAGGTTATTATAGAGGGACCCTAAATGACCTTGTATCTTTAGATGGAACATTTCTAAGTGCCATAGTTTTAGAGAAACAACTTGTGAAATTTCACCAATTTTTGGCATTTAGGGCTTGTAAGAGAAAGCATCAACACAATGTAGTCTCAAAGGAATAATTGGTTATATAGGAAGTTATTGGATCCAAACATAGTTGAAAAAAATATTAAGATAACCAAGTTCCACTACAAAAATATCCCTATTTCTATCTTTATTTCTCCCTCTCCCTCTTGGACTATCTCCTTTCATCTCTCCCTCTCTTGTCTCTCTATATTTATCTTTCCATCTCTCTCTATCCCTCTCCTCTCTCACTTTATCTCTCCCCTTCCCTCTCCCTATCTCCCTCTCTATCTCTACATGCATATTCTCTCTACCCATTCCTCTCTATCCATCTCCCTCTTCTTAGACCTATATATATCTTTATTTTTCTCTCTATCTCTCTCCTCCTCTCTCCATCTCTCCATATTTCTCCTTCTAATTTTCCATCTCTTTATCTCTATCTCATTATCTATCCATATCTCTCTACCACTATATCTCTCCCTCTCTCTACCTCTCTTTTATATATCACTTCCTATTTATGTCTTTATTTTATCTCTTCATCTATCCCTCTCTTTGTCTCTCCCTCTTTCTATCTATATTTATCCCTCTCCGTCATCTCTCCTTCCATATCTCCCTCTCTCACATTCTCTATATATTTATATCTCTCTCCATACCCATTTCTCCATCTCTCTATACACCTCTCTTTGCATTACTTGTCTCTATCACCTCTTTTCTCTCTCACTCTTAACCCCTATTTCTCTATCTCTCTATCTCTCCCTCTCCCTTTGTATCTATATCTCTCTCTTATTAACTCCATATCTCCCTTCATCTCTCCCCTATATATCTATCTCTCACAATCTCTCCCTCTTAATCCTCTCTATCTCTTTATATCCATATCTTTCTCTACCTCTATCTTCCTATCTCTCTATCTTGCTTTATCCCTCTCTATATCCCTTTATCTATATCTTTCCATCTCTCTCCCCTCTATATATTGAGCTATCTCTCCCTTTTTCCACCTCTCATCTATCTCCCTCTCTACCTATCTCTCTACCTTTCTCTACCTCTATATCTCTATCTCCCCCCTCTCTCACACTCTCCCCCTCTCTATATTTCCTTATATCTCTATCTATTTATCATTATATCTCTATCTCTTTATCATTCCATCTCACCCTTTATATCCTTCTCCATATCTATACCTCTCTCTCCCTCTTTCCCTTTATACCTATCTCCTTATATCACTTCCTATTTATATGTTTATATTTTTATTTATCCATCTCTCACTCTATTTTCATCTCTCCTTGCACTGTCCTTCCATCTCTCTCTCTTTCCCTCTCTCTATATTTATCTCTCCCTATATCTCTATCCATCTCTCCTCTCTCCTCTCTCTCTCTCTCCTATCTCCTCTATCCCTCTCCCTCTCCCTCTCCCTCTCCATCTCAAAATATATCTTCCTCTCTCTCTCTTAAATATCTCTATCTTATTACCCCCTCTCTCTATATATATTTCCCTTTATATCTCTTTATCACTCTATCTCTTCCTCTATCTCTCTCTTCCTCTCCCTCTATCTCTCTCTCTATCTCTTCCTCTCTTTATCCCTCTCTATTTCTACCTCCATATATATCTCTAGCTTAATCTCTCCCTCTACCTCTATTTATTTCTCTATCTATTTCTCTCACTCTTCCTCCATTCTTCTACATCTCTACATGTACATCTCTCTATCTCTCCATCTTTATCTCCCTCTCTCTCTATTCTTACCTCACTATCTCTCACAATATTTATCTCTCCCTCTACCTCTCTCTATCTCTCTATCCATTTATCTCCTTCCTCTCTCCATATTTATCTCTAGATGCATTTGTCTCTCTATATCCATCCCCCCCTCTTTCTAGACCTCCATATCTATATCTCTATTTGTCTCTCTATCTTTGTACCTATATATCTCTCCCTCTCTCTACCTCTCTCCATATATCACTTCCAATCTCTATCTTTATTGTAGGAGTTGAATGTGAATGCCCAACACCCTAGGATTAATTGACAAACCAAAATATATTTCACAAGAGAGAAATTACAGGAATAGGTTGTTTAATTATGGATGCAAGATTGATTGATTGAATATGCAATGTACATGATATTCCTTGCTTATAAAGACAAGGTTGAGAGATAGGATTACACAAGATCATGGCATTTGTCTTAATCTTGTATAATGAGACAACTACCTCAACAATTATTAAATGACCTAGGATACTAGAAATAAATACCAAGAGAAGATGAGATTTAAGATCTTATGACAACTAATAACCTTCTAGAAATATTCACTAGGACCTAAGTAAACTTAAGATGTGAATGGAACCTATTAGTGGACTAGATAGTAAAACACCTTATTCACACTAACAACCCACCTTAAGTGAAACTTAGGGAGTAATATATTATTTTGTAGATGATGCAAAACATGAAGATTATTATGGGTCTTGGAAACTAGGCCATGTTAGGTACCCATTTACAATGCAATCTTTCATACAAAAGAGAGAAAATATATAATCAATTTCCCCTCTATAGGAAGGAAAGAAGAGAGACTATATAGACCCCTATAATGAGACAACTTGCTACAAAGAAACCCTGAAAGTATATTGGGGAGTAAACTCTAGAATGTTAATCATAGCAAAAAAGGACAAGTTGTATCTAATACCAAAAACACTATAAAATCTTGATTGTTAGAGAAACTATGGAATTATATTGAAACAAAAAAAAAATTACTATCTTGATGTCAAGGAACATTGGAATTTTTTTGATATGGAGAAATAATAGAATTTGATTAAATCAATAGGAGATAAAAATTTGTTCTAGAACTAAAATGAAGTGCATGGATCAAAACAAAACCTTCCCAAGTGACAAGATGTCCAAGTGATCAACTAGAATGCAAATACACACAAATATGAATAAAAGACACTTGGGGTTAGATATAGAAAAAGTACATGGATAGCTTGATAGACCTCCTCAATACCTTTCCAACACTGCAAGAATCGTAAAATCAAAGGTTGTGGTAAAAATTTATGAGCTAAAGAGCCGAAAATGTTAATCTAACTTCAAAAAATAATTAATGGCACTAAAAAACATAAAATAGAAAAATAACCTCCTCCACTGTAAAGTACATTGAGCCTGTTTTCTAATGATATCTCATTTTTGAAAAATAGACATTATGGCGAAAAAGTTATGGCCATTTGAAAAAATTGCCAATTAGGGCATTCAGGAGCCAATTTTATGTCGCTAGGCCATCAACCCATGGGCACCCATATGAATAATCCTACTATAGTTTGAATTTTTTTTACCATCGCCAACAACGATGACACCTATAGGGAAAAGTGATTCAGGGGTGGTGGCACAAGATTGTGTCGCCCAAGGCTTTAAGTCCCCCCTATGAGTAAGGTGGCCATGAGTGTTGGGCATTCAGTGACCAAGCTCTGCATGCTATGACCAACCATTGATAGATAAAAAATAAAAATTTAATAAAGCTTTCCCAAAATGTATCACCGATGCAAATAAAGTACCCTATGATGTGATTTGATGATGCCAAAATCATATGGATTATGTAGAGAATCTGCAAAAGATTTCATTGGGTATTGTAGAGAATATTCATTGACTACAAACTACTACCAATGACTACAAGGATAAAAACATACAATATGGCTAGGTTTGAATCCATACAATCATACAAAAAATTATGATAGATGAAAAAACCTCTGATGACCCAAAGATAAAGTGTCCAATTTTGAGGATTTGATAGATGATCTTTAGGTTTTTAGGCCTTTCAAATGTGATGGTGGGGTCTATTTTTGTCCATAGTGCTCAAAAAATTTAGCTGCCTCATGGATCTGGCAACCTTCACTCTACTTGAAACCCTTATAGATCTGGCCCAATATGTTAGATTTTGATGATAAAAGCCAAATCTAACTTTATCAGATGCCTTGTCAACCATGAGGTCCTTGAAAATATAAAATGTACCCAAAAAGTTCTTCAAGACAAAATATGTCCCTTATATTTAGGAAGGAATCTACAACACTAGAGATTTGATACCAATTTAGAAGCTAAATATGAACTCCCAACACCACAGGATCAACTATCAAACCAAAATATCTTCCACAAGAGAGAAATGGAAAGAATAGATTGCTTGATTATGGATGCAATATTAATCTATTGGATATGTAATGTACATGAGATGCCTTGCTTATAAAGACAAGGTTGCGAGATAAGAATAGAAAAGATCATGACATGTGTCTTAATCCTATACAATGAGACAACTACCTCAACAATTATTAAATGACCTAGGAATATAGAATTAAATGCTAAGATAAGATGTTATGACAACTAATGACCTTCTAGAAATATTCCCTAGGACTTAAGCAAACTTAACATGTGAATATGACCTACTAGTAGACTAGATAAGTAAAATACCTTATTCACACCAAAATTTATCTTTCTATATCTCCATAACTCCCTCTCTTTATCTCCCCCTCTTCCTCTCTTCTTCCATCTCTCACTCTATCTCCCTCTTTATATATTTGTGTCCATCTCTCTCTATCCATATCCCCTCTCTCTTCATCTCTCTCTCCATCTCTATCTATAGCTCAATCTTCATCTCTATTTCTCTCCCCTCTCTCCATCTCCTTACCACTCTCTCTCTCTATCTCCCTCCTCTCTCTATATTTTTTTATATCTCTATCTCTCTATCACTTTATATTTCCCTCTATATCTATCTATCTCTCCCTCTCCCTCTTCCTCTATATGTCTCTATCTCTCCCTCTACCTTTTCCTCTCTTTATTCTTACCTCGCTTTCTCTCTCTATGTTTATCTCTCCCTCTACCCATCTCTATGTCTCTATTATTCATCTCCTTATTCATATCTCCCTCTCCCTCTTCCTAGATCTCTATATCTATATATTTATTTTCCTCTCTATCTCTCCATATTTATCCTACTATCTCTCCCTCTCTTTATCTCTATATCCTTATTATTGGTAATGGAGCATGATTATATTCATGAATCAAAGGTTTTGTTTCATCCATGTTTGGATCATAGTTCTTGATGGGGGCGTGGGGGAAATTTCCACCCCACTTGTGTTGTCAGGGGGTATAGGGGGTGGCAATAGATTTTCAAGTCCCCTAGCCAAGGTTTGGGGGCAACACCCTTGAAGATATTTCTTTAAAGTGTCTTGTAAACTAGAATAATTTTTCCCCTCTCCTTCCATCTCT
Source organism: Sequoia sempervirens (assembly GCA_007258455.2). Classification (NCBI taxonomy): domain Eukaryota; kingdom Viridiplantae; phylum Streptophyta; class Pinopsida; order Cupressales; family Cupressaceae; genus Sequoia; species Sequoia sempervirens. Next base: position 349,934,519 of record VDFB02271358.1, on the reverse strand, counting down.
CACTCTCTGTGTATTTATATATCTACATATCTCTCTATCCTTCTCTCCCTTTATATCTCCCTATCCCTATCCCTCTCTCCTTCTCCATTTCCCTCTCCTTCTCTATCTCTATATTCATCTCTATCTCTCTCCCCTATCTCTTTCTCCTTACCCATCTCTCTCTTTATGATGGATGTAATTCGAGCACATTATAATGTGCTCGCATTATAACACATTCACTTTAGAATGAAACTCATGTTATGGCTTAGTAGAAACTACCTAGGCTTAGTCACTATTGCTTCATAATGCAAGCATGTTATAACACACTTGTGTTATGCCTTAGATGGACCAAAAAATGGTTGTGGAAAATTTTTAGTCCCCCATCTTTTTGCACACACCCAAATTAATATTTTAATAGTTTTTTAAGTTTGATGTATAATTTAAAGTTGAATCAAATTTTATTTCAAATCTCAATTATATTTTGAAATAGTACTTTGAAAAGGTTTCAATTTGTCGTAAATTTAAATTATAATTCTTTTTCTATTCAAGTTTTAAAATAGGTGGTAGCATTGGTATTTTTCTTTGGTAAACTACATAAAATTAGCTGTTAAATATTCATTAAATATTAAAAAAAAATTTCACAAGCTTTTAGAATATTTTAAAAAGGTATTTTAACCAAAACTATTCACAATATTTAGTATTAACGATGTCTCATAGATTTTATTATTACAAATCAAGTTGTCATGATTAAACTACTTCATCTATAGCCTAGCATAGACACAATAATAATATTTGTGGTATCATCCCTTTAAATTATTGGGGAGGAATAAGGGCATCTTATTATTTTTAAATCCAAGTAAACAAGATATATTTTTCAAATAAATAAAATTAAAAATAATGTGATAATAAGTTAATAATCACCATAAACTGTAGAAATAGAGAAGTAATTTATCTAAGATAAAATAGTAATTAGGTCTTTGTCTAAATGACTAAATACTTAATTAATTCTTCCCTTAGTGGATAACATTCAAAGAGGAATCTTCTAGGGAAAAGAGACCTTAGAAAGAATTGCTTACTCACTCATTATAGTTCACTACAAACATAGACAAAAATAGAACTACATATAGATTGCACCTTTATTATGTGAATATGGGTATGTAGGTAGTCTTGATAAACAAACAAAATTTCTAGTACATAGGTTTTTCAAAGCAAGGTTGGTAATTATTCTAAGGGATTGGATATACCAACTTACACTAAATAATTAAATATCGTGATTACTCAGTTAAGTCATATAACTAAAACCCTTAATTAAATATAAAAACAAAAATTGAAATTACTCTATAATTGAAAGAATCTAGTGGATGGATTTGCTTGACTTCCTAAGGCTTTTAACCAAAGTCTAAGGTAGAAATCAATCTTTGTGTTATGAAGTCTTGAATGATAGTGGCCTCATGAGCTTCTATTAGACATATATAGTCATTAGTAAGAGAATTTGGATAGTGACCCACCTTTTGATGAGTTAAAGTCTTTAGCCAGAGTAATACATGTATCATATATGGATGGATGCCTATCCTAGATAGATAAATTCTTATCTCATATCAATGTATGGCTATTTTTCATGGATAGAAGAATCTAGTTGATTATAAAAATCAATGAACATGTAATAACTTTGATTAAAATTATAAATAAGAAAAAAATTAAAAAATGTGTAGCATTAGGGTCATTAAATCTGATCTACACACATCAATTCAATAGTATTACTCCCAAGTATGAGGCATTTAGTTGGAACCTAGATGTGGGTTTAGAAAATAATTTATTTTCCTATTCCAAAGATGATTAAATATAATCAACTGTATGTTGCAAGTATGTTGTAGGTGTTGTCATTGATGTCAATAGTATGGAGTTTCTGGTTGTCACTGATGTCAACAATATGGAGGTTATTGATGATGTTGTCAGCAAAGTGGTAGTGTGTGATGGTTGCAAATGTGGTAGTGTGTGGATGGTTGCAAATGCTACAATCAGGATGTTAAAGTATAATTTATGTGGTTAGATGTCATCAATTTCTATAACAATTGTTTCCCATTGCTCATGAATAAGTGTATGGTTTTGTGAATACTGTTTTCACTATCTATTGATGTAAAGTTGTATAAAAGAGTCTCTTACAGTTAGTGGCTCAAGAGGTTGCTCTAAAATTCTTTGGATAATACTCTGTATTCCTCTGTATTTTAAGATGTGGTCCTATGGTTTGAAGGATAGAAAAATTCAAGTGTGAAGCATGCGTTTTCCAATTTTTAGATCATAGAAGTTACTGCAAAAGTTTTTTGAGTATGTAGAGTGAAGACTATACTGTTGCAGTCATGGAAGGTTCTAAAAAATGCTTTGTATTTCTCTGTAATTATTATTGTAGTCTTGTGGTTTGGAGGATTTGTCTCTCATTTCTATTTGTTGTCTCTCCTCAAGTTTTAGTTTTCAAAGTGTACTGCAAGTTGAGCTATCAAAGTTATATCTCTAGATTGTGTTTTATGTGTTTGTAATAGATATTGGTTATGTGTTTGTTTACTTGCGTTAGCATATTGGTGCATGAAGTTATGAAAGAAGGTCATGGAAATATTCTTGAATATCATTTGGTGCTTGTGATGTAATATGCATGATGATATTTTTTTCCCTCCGACATCGCTTGTGTTCTAGAGTTAATATTTTGAGGGTTGAGTGTTTGTTGGGTCGGCTTAATTCTTTAAATTGTTTGCATCAACATGGGAATGCATGTAGAGTTAATTTAGGTCACGATTATCTCATGGATTGGACTACATTTAATTTTCTTCCCATGAATGTTTTTGAGGTAACTCAATGTGGCTGTTGCATGTTTCATGTCCATATGTTTTAGGGTGGTCAAGGAGAAATTTTTTGATGCTTGTGGAAGGTATAAATGAAAGATCAAGTGTGTGATCAATGTGTACAAGAGTTCAATGAGTGGTTAATGAAAATTTTCAAAATATGTACACTGAAGGAAGAAGAATGTGTGTGAATTTTATGAAAAGTGTTTGATGCATGCTAGAGGCAATGAACCAAAAAAGAAAGAGTTTAAGTGAAGTGTGGAAGGTAGTGAGCTGACCTAAGTGTATGAGTGAGTGTTGGAGGTAGTGAGCCAAAGACAAAAAGTTCAAGTCTGAATGTTGGAGGTAGTGAGCCAAAAGCAGAGGTGTATAAGTGTTGAAGGTAGTGAGCTAGAGGCAACAAAAGTGTTGCAATAGTGATTGATCATTAGACTCATCAAATTGTTGTATTCTAAGGTTGCAACCTCATTCTATAAGTGTTGAGTAGGGATTTGTAAACTTCCTTAGGTTAAAGACCTTAAAACCTATTGTAATTGTTGTTTCATTTTTGTGAGGCTGGATTTGGATAGTAGCTCCAAGCAACTTTCTCCCTGTGGTTTTTCTCTTGTTGGGTTTTCCATGTAAATCTAGTGTCGTAGTTTTGTGCTCTTTCTTTGAATGTTCCATCTGGTTAAGGAAGTAATAAGTTTTGATTGATAAGTTGAATTGAATTAATTTTAGGGATATACTAATTCACCCCCCTCTGAATATTTATGTGTTACTAACAATTGGTATTAGAGTTGAGTTCACTAGTCCAGACTAATAGCTGAAGGTAGATCTTGATTTAGAACACATGGCTTAGAAGGATTCCTCTAAGGAACCATAATTTGATTGAAATGACTATGCCTTCTGGAGTGTGAGGATGGATTCCTATCTCACATCACTTGGTTGTGATATTTGGAGAGCTGCCAAAGATGATTATATTGAACCTGCTCATCCTATCATTGATCCAAATATAAAAAGGGCTCATGAGAACAATGCAAAAGAAAATAATGTTGTTCTAAGTGGGTTAGAAAATTCTAAATTTTTCAAGGTGGTGCAATGTAAGACTAAAATGAAGATATGGGATAAGCTCAAGAATCTCTATGAAGGGAAGGATAGTGTGAAGCAAGCAAAGTTGCAATTTTATAGAACACTATTTGAAAATCTGAAGATGGAGGAGGAGAACATAGACAACTATCTTCTCTTGGTAGATGGAGTTGTGAATGGAATCAAAGCTCTTGGAGAAGACATAACTGACTCTGTGATGGTGAAGAAATTTATGAGAACTCTCCCTCACCGATTTGACTCAAAATTTTTTGCAATTGAAGAAGCCAAAGATCTCACAAAGGTTACCATGGAAGAGTTGTTTGGGTCCATCACAACCTATGAAACGAGTAATGAAGTTCAAAGTACACACAAAAGATAAGTTGCATTCAAAGTTGTAAAGAAATAAGAAGCATCCAGTTCACCTAGTGCTTTTGAGGAAGAAGAAGCAAAATTTGTGAGAAAGCTGAAGAAAGGATCAGGGAAATACAAAGGTAAGTTACCATTCAAATGTTTTAATTGTGGTAGAATTGGTCATTATGCTTCTAAATGTCCCTTTGGAGAAAATAAAAACTATAAAATAGTTTTAAGAGAAACAACTTCAAGAAGAATCTTCTTTCCAACAAAGAATATTTCTCCTTGGATGAAGGAGATCACTGCACATTAGATGATGATTGATATGAAACCCTATTTATGGCCACTGTAATCTTCAGAAGTTCAATCAAAGCTATAGTTGAAGAAGAAGGTGAAGTTGATTTTGAAGGTGAACTTGTCTTCTCTTGAAGATCTTGAATGTGCAAGGAAAGAAAAAAAAAGGCAAAAGGCCCTGATTGAAGCCAAAATAAGTGAATATAAAAAGCTTGGAAAGGAGATTATTTTACTCAAACAGGAATTGGAGAAAGCTATGTCCAAAAGCTAGGAACCTGATATCAAACCTAAGGAAAAATCTCATCGTGTAAGATTTAACCCTCCACAAATAGGTTCAATCATGCATTTTTTGGTTATTTTTTCATTTGAAATAAGTATGGATATAAGGCTATAGAGTGAAAATTTGAAATGAATAGAAAGAATTTTGTAGGTAGAAATTCTCTTGCTTCTCTGGTGGATGTCAATGTGACATGTTAGATATGCAAAAATATTGGACATACAAAAAAATATTGCAAAAGTGATTTTGAAAAATCAGAAATCCAAAAGGCAGATGATGCTAAGCAAGTCAAGGAAATAGGAAATCAAAATTCTATGGTCATCAAAACAACATTTCATTCTTAGGGACAATCAAATCTCTGGGTAATAGATAGTGGGTGTTCAAGTCCCACATGACTGGTGACAAAATAAAATTCATCAAGTTGGTCAAATGGAATGGTGGATTAGTAAAATTTGGAGACAATTCATCAACAATCAGTGGAAAAGGCGTGCTATAAGCATTGATGGTTCAAAATCTAAAATTGAAGATGCTCTTTATGTTGACGGTCTCAAGCATAACCTTCTTAGTGTAAGCTAGATGTGTAACAAAGGATACAATGTATTATTTCATGATCAACGATGTGAAATACAAAAATAAAAATTTGGTAGACTTGTGGCAGAAGGCTCCAAAATATAAGGAAACATGTACAATCTCAAGAGTGCCAATGGAAGTTGTCTCCTAGGACATGTACATGTAAAGGCTAGTTGTGGCACAAAAGAATGGGACACATTAAATTTGATAATCTTGTCAAGATCAGCTCCATGCAAGCAGTGAGAGACATGCCAAAGATTGTTAAGCTTGCAAGTACCATGTGTAGAGAATGTCAAATTGGGAAGTAGACAAGGATAAAGTTCAAGACCAAAGAATATTCTACTATAAGACCTTTGGAACTAATTCATATTGATATGTGTGGACCTACTAGAACAAAGAGTCTTCAAGGTGAAAGGTATTTCATGTTACTTATTGATTAAGCATGGGAAAGAGTTAGGCATGGAACCACCTATAGTGGCCATCCAAAGTGATGTGCCTCATAAGAACTTCAATGATTTTCTTCTAGACACTTGGTAGGCATTCCCTATTGAATTTATTTTGCAATCTGTTCAATTTCTTATCTTTTTTCAAAAACCTCTTCATGTAATCCTAATGATTTCCTTTAACCTTCTTTGAGATCCTGACACCATCCAAAGGAAGCCTCGTAGTAGAGTAAATAAACTCCATCATGACTTGGAAGGAAATTCCCCTAACATAAACAATGTCAGACTTCCAAGAATTCGCAAACTCAACTAAGAGAACAAATTCGTGACTATTCATGGCTTTAGGGTAAGTGCATCAATTTGTGACACAAAAATGGCTCTTAAGATGCCACTTTTTTATTTGAAATCAACAAAGTCTAATGTTCACAAGAAAATGAAGATAGTTACACTCAAAATTTGAAGATGCAACAAGAACAAGAGTTGTAATGCTCCAAATCTACTTTCTAATCTACTAACTTTTTCTGAAAATAATGAAGATTAAGGGTTTCAAAAAGGGGGCCCCAAAAGTGGTCCTGTTTTTATAAAAAAAACACCATAGTGTTTGTGGGCCCCTCCCTTTTTCATGAACATTTTTTTAGAATTTCAAAAATCCGAACGGTGAGAAATTAGCTAACACCATTTAGTTTATCCTAATTCTTTTGGCTAATTTTTTAATGAATATATAATATTTTATGAATTTTTGAAGTGGACACATCGTGAAAATTTTGAAATTTAAGCATACTCCCCCCTAATTTTTTTGAAAACTAATTGAAAATCATTTTATTTTCATTACATGTAGAATGGAGTCTAGTTTATAAAAATGTAATTTTTTCAAAATTCGATGAATGAGTAAAAATATATAGCAAAACTAGCACATGTTGGTTTTTGACAAAAAATGGAGGGAATAACAAGAGAAGTTAAAGATGAAAACCTTAACATAATCAAAACATAATTTTTTTTATATATTTAGATAGCTAAGAGAGAGCCTAACGTCATCATAGTTTTCTTATAAAATTGCATAGGAAGATGTGCAAACCTGATGGAGAGCATGGCCAAAAATATGTGAAATTTTGTTACCCTTTCAAAAAATCACGTCCTTGGCATGAAATGGTTGTCCAACCCTTTGGGTTGGATGCCCAAGGAAAAATCCAACCCTTTGGGTTGGTATTTCCCAATGCAACTCATTTGGCGAGCGCCAAATTTGGCACTAGCTAAATGAATTTCATCATTTGGCGAGTGCCAAATTTGGCACTAGCCAAATGAAGTTCATCATTTGGAGAGTGCCAAATTTGGTGCTAGCCAAATGAAGTTCATCATTTGGCAAGCGCAAAATTTGGTGCTAGCCAAATTAAGTTCATCATTTGGCGAGCGCAAAATTTGGCGCTCTCCAAATGATGAACTTCATTTGGCTAGCACCAAATTTGGCACTAGCCAAGTGAAGTTCATCATTTGGAGAGCACCAAATTTGGTGCTCACCAAGTGATGAACTTCATTTTGCGAGCGCCAAATTTCAAGATGTATATAGTTTTAGGATAATTGAGAGTGGTTTCAAATCTCTTGGAGTTATAATGTAAATTCTAGTTTTTGAAAGATATTATAATTTTTACTTAGTCCAATTTTAGTAATCAACATGTCAAATTTTAGTAATTGGGAGGTCAAATTTAAATAATCAGCAAGTTGTATCATATTTCTCTCTCTATCTCACTCATTTTCATCTCTTATGCTCTAGACCTATCTCTCTCACTATCTCCATCCCTTTATTTGACTCTCTCTCCCTTCAGCTCAATAACTACCTCTCTACATGTCCATCTCTCTCTCTCTCTCTCTCTCCCTTCTTCCATCTCTAATCCCTCCCTCCCTCTCTCTCCTTCCCTCTCTACATCTCTCTATCTCCC
>VDFB02271358.1:349743067-349925054 GCA_007258455.2 Sequoia sempervirens | reverse complement strand
GAGAGAGAGAAGAGGGGGTAGATGTAGTTCTTGAGCTCAAGGGAGAGAGAGTCAAATAAAGGGGAGGAGATAGTGAGAGAGAGAGGTCTAGAGTATAAGAGATAAATAATGAGTGAGATAGAGAAAAAAGAGAGAAAATGATACAACTTGCTGATTATTGAAATTTGACCTCTTGATTATTGAAATTTGATATTGTTGATACTAAATTTGACTATATGAAAAATTGTGGATCTTCCAAAAACTAGAATTTGCATTACAACTCCAAGTGATTTGAAACCACTCTCAAACATCTTGAAACTATATACATGAAATATAACTTAAAATATAAGAAAATAAATGTCCATATGTAAATGTCAACTTAAAGTATAAGAAAGTAAATGTTTATTTCATGTATATAGTTTCTCTGGTAGAGGTAGAGAAAGAGAAAGACAAAAATAAAAAAAGAGTTCAAAAATGCATTCCAAAAGTCATGCTTCACATTTGGCAAGCGCCAAATTTGGCACTAGCCAAATGATGCACTCCAAATGATGAACTTCATTTGGCTAGCGCCAAATTTGGCGGTCACCAAATGATGCAATTCATTTGGCGCTTGCCAAATGAGTTGCCTTTTGAAATACCGAGCCTTAGGCTCGGTCATCAGAATTTGGCGCTCACCAAATGGTCATTTCGGGTAAAAAAACAATTTAAGTGACATCTCTTTTGTGTCACAGATTGGTGCACTTACCCTTCAATGTACTAAAAGAGGTTTTCTTTTTGTAGGATGGTCCAAACTTCTCTATCACTTTTGAGACCTTTGCAATCATTTGACTCGACCTGAACTAAATCACTCATGATAGAGAAAAAATAGTAGGTAATGAAAAGGCAAGACCAGATCAGACAATACTAAAAGAAAGTAATATTCGAGATTGAGGCGTCAGAATAAAATGCCAAGAGAAAAAAAGATGGGATGAAAGAGCTGCCTCTTAATCTTATCATTGCTTTGAAGTACACTAGCCATCATATCAAGGGGTCAGAGTAGTGCATTACCTCTATCATTACATATTTTGATAGACCCTTTGCATCATTTAGGATATTAATTTTCACATGCTTCGACAATGAATTATCTTTATTCCAAAGCGTGAAAGAGTCAATCTACGAGCCCAAATTAGTCAACAAGTCTGATGTCATGTTGCCCTCTCTAAACACATGCACAATCTTATGATCCCCTATACTTAACAAATTCGATTGTGACTCCCTTATAATGTCATGGTAAGTCTAGCACGGATAGGCCTTGTCATCAAACATAGTCAATAATATTCTTAGAGTCACCTTCAACAATCACTTTGTAAAACCATTGATTTTAGCTAACTGAATCCCATGAAACGTCGCCATGACCTCGACAAAATTGAAAGTTTGGGTGTCTAGATTGATAGAATAAGCATAAATCATGTGACCCACCTATAATCTCTTACATAAAAATGTTTCCATTACATTATAATATAAAAAGCATTTTAGCCCGTTATCACATAAGAACGGCTCTTTTCCCACACGACACGAATTCTTAGAAATCAGAATCCCAATGTTTAAAAATACATTGAAATCTTGCATTTCAAAATTTCATTTGACCATTTCTTCCACCTACTTGAGAACCATCAATTTAAAGGTGGGCACTTTTTATGTTATGATTTTTAATTCAACAATGGAGACAGCTAAAATAGAGAAATCCTCGTGCTTATCCAAAAGGAAAAGGCAGTGCCCACATTTATAACTTCCAAGACAGATTTAAATCCACTTCTTTTCCTACCTAAGGTCCACCCACCAGTGCCATGCTCAGCTTTCCTTCCACTCGTTAATGGGGATGCACGAGCTTAATAATCGAACAAAAACAAAGAAAACTATTATCTTCCATCACAAGTTTAAAGACTTTTCCTGGCCACTATGGACTGCAGGAGATTTATTTATCAAACGGAGGGGCAAATGCCGCTTTGTTGTCTTTTACTTGGGAGAAAGATCTGTACACAACAAACACAAGACAAGTTAAGAGGAGAGCGGCACCCAGATGAGATCGTTCTCGAAAATCCAATGGCAGACCTCGATCTCCCCTGGCTGATGTCCCAATGCCCTGAATGCCGCATGCGTTGCACTCCACTGTGTGGTGTCCAAATGGCAGATGGCAACTCCCTCGTTTATTTTCTTTTTCTCCTTGATTGACAACAGTGCAGCTTGGTAGACTTTAACCTTGGGCACAGCGTGACAGTAGTAAACCAGAAATGGAAATAAACTCTGATAGCACGACACCGACCTTGTCACCTTCCCTCCGTCTTTGCCCGTGACGGACCCCACGGAAACTTGGCCTCTTGACCCCGCAGTGCTTTCTGTGGTAAGAATCTCCACTTTGGAGCCCAATACGGACACTGCAAACTCGGCCATGCCTTCCACCGACCTCACGCATTTCTTTATTTCGTCCTTCACCGCCGGCCTTTCGCATTCTCGCAGCGTCCGCGCCATGATCGACGACATTGTCGAGTTCTCTGGAATGCAGAACGTCTTCATCAGCTCCGGCAGAGATTGGGTAGAAAAGGGCAGGTTGTTTGCCAATGAACCGGATGGGAACGATATTTTGGGCATGTAATCCTTGATGTCGGGCATGGGCAGAGTTTTGCCCTGCACCAAAAGATTCTCCCTGAAGAACTTTCCAGCCTCCACGCCCGTGGAAGTCGCCGTGGTGTTGGTGGTGTTGGTGTAGTCAGAGAACGTCACGCCGATGTTGCCGTAACCTTTGAATGTAGAATTCTGGGCGTATGAAGTGAAGTCCGCGGTTTCGGCTTTGGTGCCTTTCCCGTACCCAGCAAATTCGTTGGAAGCGCTGGTAACATTCTTGCCATAGTTGGTGAAGGTAAGCGTGGCACCGTTGCCATCCTTTCCATAAGATTTGAACACATTCTGCGGCACATTTGCCCCGGCGGAGTAGCTTCTGAATTGCTAGAGCGCCCCGTTTGCGCTAGCCGCATAGTTCTGAAACTCGTTTCTGACCGCATTGACGTTGTCGGCGTAGGAGGTGAATTGCTCAAGGGGGCCGTTTCCGCCTTGGTCGTAGCCCTTGAAGTCATTGGTGATGACATTGGAATTGTTGGCGTAGCTGGTGAAGTCGCTGGTAATCCCATTGGCGTCCTTGCCGTAGGCGGCGAAGTCGTTCTTAATAACATTGTACTGGTCTGCGTAGCTCTGGAAGTTCTGCAGGGCACCATTGCTCTCGGTTCCGTAGTTTTTGAAGTGGTCGCGGGGCACGTTGGTCTGGAAGCTATAGAGTGAAATCACTGGTCTCACCGGCTCTGACTCCATAGTTGGCGAAGCCCTCGTCGACGACATTGGAACCGGGGGAGTAGTTTTGGAATGCCGTTAGATTCCGGGCCGTATCCTTTGAAGCCATCCTTTACTACATTGGAGTTGTCGGAGTAGTTTTTGAAAGTGTCGTCGTCGGCCTTGTACTTTTTGAAATCTTTATTCTCACTATAACTCTCGAAATCGGAAGGGCCGGCAACGGCTTTCTTGTCCTCGACTGCTCTGCGAGTGCACAGAAGATCCGCGGCTGTGCAGAAGGCCGCGATGTGTTCAGAGAGCTTGTGATTTCTCAGATAGGCTGAAAACAGAGCAACGGAAGTAGCATTGAGAGGAGACGCTTTGTCCAGCAGGAAAGCCGGGAGCCTCGCATTGGGCAATGTGCGACGCCAGAAACGCAACAGAGAAGCCTTGGCTGCAAATGGCTGAGCTCCTCCGCCTTCACACGTACTTATCTGCTCAATCCATCACATCATCCGTCAAATCATCAAATAAAACATTGTAAACTCTGCAATATCAGTCTAATGTTGAATCAAGAAACTTACCGCGACTGCGCATACAAGCAAACCCAGAAGGGTCGGGATCGCGCGGCATTCCATCTCCCAATGTATGAGTCTGCCAAGACCTGGTTAGACGAAACTTTTTTAGGGCTATATACAACTAACACTGGGAAGCCCCGTTTCGTTGCGCCGTTGCCTATAACAGCAAAAACAGACACCAACCTATGCCAAAAACAGCGAAGCTAATATTAGCTAATACTCGATTCAAAGAGACGAATGAAAGGTTCTGGTAAAGGATGTAACAGAGAATCCCCCAGAACGCCTAAAGGAAATTAATGAGAGCAAACGTACATGCTATATGAATACCTAAATAACGGAAAAAATAAAACAGCAACTTGACCCCAAATAAACTCCGATCTTACAAGCTTTCGCCAGAGCTCTTTGTATATTGCACTATCACAGTGCAGCAGGATAGTCATGCGCTACCTACTGTTGTTTTTAAAGGTCGAGTAGATGGAATTCATCAGTGGTCAAATGTTGTTTTTAGAGGTGTTTTAGATGAAAGAAAGAAGGTATGGATGAAGCAAAATTATAAGTGGATGAGCAAATGAAACATTCACTTGATCTAATGTTCTAATAATGGTAAAGAATTAAAGTTGGATGTGGTTGAAAAATTTAGCAAGATTATGTAGGCAAGGGTGGTTGGAAGAAAGAAAAAGAATTATGTAGAAGAATTTAATCCCAACATGGACCATCAACAAAAAGACATATATAAAGCCCAATATTCCGTGGAGGTCAAAGATTTTCATTGCACAATTATGGACTAATTCACACTGTCTTGGGTGTGATATAGGGAGGTGGAAAAGACCAAAAGAAGGTTTAGCCTGGTGGGCTAGCTCAAGTGGTTATTGCTGTTATGCTTCATGTGGGAGGTCTTGAGGTCCATTTCCTTGGACTGACCACCTCTATCGTGCTGGGCCCCACTTGTTGTATCCATCAGATTAGGCACTTGTAGTCGTGTTGACAGTTTACTTCGCGCCCATTCTTCGACTTACTAGGGGGTGTGCGTAGGGGTTCACCGCGAAGTACATTTCTTCGGAGGAAAAATAAATTTTCTTTAAAAAAAAAAGACAAGACCAAAAGAAGTTTGGGAAAGAGGGTTTTAGGTGGAAACAGAAAAGCATTTAATCTTAGATTGTAAAGCTTATAGTGACATAAGAGGAAGCTACATAAATGGATTAATAGCAACAAATTTTCAAGATTTATTCAACACAAAATCGATGGACAGAATAAGAGAGCTCATTATCAAATTAAACTACAGAACAACACTTTACGATGCTAAAATAGCAGGGTTACTGTCCCATAAACTTTTTTTTTAATCAGATAGAAATTAAAAATCTTCTATTCTATCTTACAATCTCTCGCTACAACTTTTTTCATACGAAGATTTTTATGATATCCTTTTCCAATGGGCTCGTGTGACGTCACGTGGGCTCCATTTTCCGGAAACAGGCTGTCAAGCGGCAGTCTCCATACAAGCAACACACGGCCCCTAAATTGGTGCCGATCTCTCGTGTGGTGGATGGTGTAGATTCATTCCAAACTTTTTAGAGTAAACTTCATCCACTCGTGCACGAAGGATTCCAAACACTTTATCACTGCCACCATTTAACGCTACAGTCCTGATTCCCCCAAGTCCAATTTTTATGGCTTAACTTCGCGCATACGCTTACTTCATTGAGAAGAGGGAAAGCCTGTGTCTGCTGACCGACAGAAGGATGGCTTCATCAACAGCAGGATGGATTCATCATGCCCATTTCTCACATGCCTTTTAATTACAGTTTGCAATGAAATGAAATGATGTTAATTACATCTATAAAACAAAACAGTTCACATAATTATTGATTTTAATTCTTACCAGATTTTTGAGATAGGAATATTTTTCTAGAATAAATTATTGATTTGATTTAGATAATTTATAATTTATTTATATTTTAATAAATAATTCTATTATGAATCGTTCTGTGCTTGTCTGTCCGGGGTAAAGATTATGGTCCAGTTTGTCGGGAACAGTCGGATTAAACTGAAACTTTATACAAAGGAAACTTGCGTCATAAGAAAAATGTATTTTAATAAAGTTCAGTATAAAATGCCGGGCAAAAACAAGATGAATGACGTTGAAAAATTCCAAGCACGAATAATATTTTTGTAGCAACTTGTTCTTATAACGCGTCGCTTGTGCGTTCTGACAGATTATTATGCCCCAGTAATGATTAAATTTGACGATTGTTTACAATATTTTAATAGTAAATTAATTAGTATGCTTTTGTTTTTTTCACTTAGATTTGTGTTCGTTTTTATGTGAGTGTTCTTCTGTAAATAACAACTGGTATATATTTTTTTATTAGATTTGGTTTATTCATTTTAATTTCTTTCTGGTTTTGTATTATTATTTTTTTCTTATTTTAAGATTAGTATTTTATTTTTTGGTTATTTTTAGGGACAAAATATTGATTTAGGTTAAATTTAAGAAGTGTGGAAACAATGATATTAAATATAAATATAATTTTTTTTAATTTTTTAATTAATCGTTGTGAGTTGAGTCAGCGTACATTTCAATTGACATGTTGTTATATTATTATATTTTAAAACATTCATTATGCATCTAAATATATGTGAGAGTACAAGAAGAATTAATATGGAGAATCGTTTTAAATAGCATAGTTAGATTTTGAAGGCCAATAAAAAAACAAATTTGAATCATCATGTAGACTATCTACATGTTTATGAATGTTTTTTCCAATCTTTCTCATCACTCTTAGTCAAGTAAATTTGATTGATCTAGGAGACCAATTCACATGTTGAATCAATGAGCTTATCAACAATGTCTCTAAACATCTCCAATTGACTTCTTAGATATCTAGTAACAAAGGTGGATAAATGTCTATTCCTCAACTTGTGAATACCCTTTGGTTGCTAGTTTCGCTTTGTACTTGTCTAAATGATCATCCATATTACATTTCTTCTTGAATACCTATTTATAGCCAATGAACTTCCTTTATTAAGGTAGTTCAACTAGATCCCAAGTCTTAAATTTCTATAAGGTCATCATTTCCATTTTTATTGCCTTCTTCCAAGACTTGTGCTATTTATATGTGAGAGGTTTCTTCACATATCTACATTTTACATTAATGCAAGGCAAACAATATACAAAAAAAAAGGTGGGCTATACATTTCAACTAGCCTTCACATGGATATGTGCATGTGTGGAGTTTTAAACTCCACTTCTTCTTCATCTAAATTAGAACTTTCTTCTCTTCCTCATCTTCATCTTCATCATGTTTCTTATCTTGTTCATGGCTAGATGCATTTGACTCCTTTTATTACTTAAAAATTCTCCTTAGAGTTATCTTTTCTTTTGACTATTAAATATTAGAAAAACACTACCTTCCCTAAGTAAAATTTTGGGAGTACAAAGTTTTATGAGTTAATGATTTCTAAAACATATATCATTTAACGTTTTCACCATAGTTAATGAGAATATATTTTTTAGTTTTAAAATTCAGCTTTGACCATTTTTCTTTAGGCACATGAACAAAAGCCTCACAACCAAAAACTCTAAAATGTATTAAGAGAGTGATTTTATCCATTAAAAATTCCTACGAGTCTAATCAACATAAACAAAACTATGAGACCTATTTACTAGATAACATGTAGTACTAATAACTTCTACCCAACTTTTTAATTCTAAATTATCACCACTAATCATAAATTCGACTCTTTCAATTAAATCTATGTACATCCTCTCAACAAACCCATTTTTTGTGATATGTATTCAATTGTTTTCTATTTAGATATCCATTTTGTTTGCAAAATTCTTCAAATTCCTTATCGAAAAAATTAATACACACCTAATATTCTTTAAACATATTAAAAAGTCATATTTATGTTTTAGGAACTGAACAAAAAAATTCTTTTAGAGAATTCATCTATGAAAGACACATAATAAAATAATTTTCTAAGAGATGGTACATCCACCAAACCAAAAAAGTTATTATGTAGATCATCTCTAAAATCTCAATTGATATAATTCTACTAGAAAAAATTAACCAAGTTTCAAATTCTCCCTTGCCACTTTATAACCATCTTTATCAAAAGTAATAAGTACCCTAGTTTCATTTATCTTTGAAGTATAAATAAGGTTTCTAATTAACCCTCAAATGTGTAGTACATTAGAAAGAGTCTTAAATCTTCCATGATGGAAGAATAATTTTTCCTTCCCATGGCTAAAAATAATATGATAAGTGTTGTCACAAAAAAAATCTACCTCCATTATACCTTTCATATTTTGAATATAATTCCTTATACATATTCATATAAAAGGGATCACTTAAATCAAATAGTCACAAGTCATTACTAGAATGAACGTTAGAAGAAGTTAGAAAAATATTACCATGAACAACATCTTTATCAAAGGATTTATCTATAGAATCATCAACTTTATTCATTTTCCTAATATTTACACTCCTTTACATGACCTTGTTTCCACAACTCCAACAATTTAGTTTAAAATTTCTAGAAGACTTAGACCTAACCTTTGGCTTGGAATTTATTTTATCCCCTTCCTTTTGTTGATGTAAATAGGTGTTTAACCTAAGTAATTCACTAGTGGATCCTATTCACATAATTAAGTTTGCTTAGGTCATAGGGAATCTTTCTAGAAGGTTGTTAGTTATTATAAGATCTTATCTTATCTTTTGACATTTAATGATTGTGTCCTAGGTCATTTAATACTAGTTGTCTCATGACATAGGATTAAGAAACTTTTTATGATATTGTTTAATCATATGTCTTGCCTTGGCTATGTTGGTGATTCCAATTGAATGTCTAGGCTTTTCTAAGGGTTAGCTAAATCCTATGCTCAAAAACCCTAGGTCAGTGGCCAACGAACAAGAGACAAATTTATATTTGTTCTCCTCTACACTTTAGGCTCTACAAAACCAAAGTGGGTTCCCCTATACAACATTCAATTTATAGAAATACTTATAGTGGTGTTTTAAATAGATTTTATTCTTCATATTGAGACTCTAGAAACTAAATTTGACTAGCTAGGTCATAACCTTCTATTAGTTCTGTATTTCCTTAGTAGTGTGGAATAAGCATAAAACAATAAAATGTAATAAAATTAAGATTCAATTTGTTATATTTGATCATTCTTAACTTTGAGCTCTATGGATCATTTGGCTTGTTTTATGTCATCCACCTCCTTTTCCAATTGTTTCCATTTGTCAAAAGTGGCTACCATCTCTTTGAAAATCTCCTACTAGTCGTTATCCATATCCTTCCACAACCACTCCAAAGACTTAGACATCACCATGGATTCTAAACTGTAAAATTTATTTAGAGTAATCTGCCATTGGGAAAGTTGCCACTTCAAGATGTCATTTTGAGTATTGTAGGCCATGCATAGATCATCAACCTGATCACCAAAATTGGGAGAACAAAGAACAATGATGAGAGCTCTCTGATTGGGGCTCAACTATAGGGGTTTCAAGGCTAGGGCTAGACATAGTTTCAAGAATCTCCTTGTAGGAGGGGTTGTCATAGTCCAAGGTGGAGAAAAAGGAGAATTAGGACATGGTGAGTGCAGGGGGAGGAATCCTCACCAAAAGCAAAAATACAGAGATCCTCTTGAGTGTTTTTAAAAGAAACATTTTTCCCTTTAGAAGAGGAAAGGGAGGGGTGCACATAGGGCACAAAATCCACAAGGGGATGGGTAAGGTTAGCCTCAAAGGAATGGGAGTTAGATTTTCTCCTTTTGGGTGTGGTACCCTCATCCTAAAAAATGAGGGATGAGTTGTATATTCTAGGATGGTTGGTGGGGACTAGGGTGAGCGCAAGATTGAAATGGTAGAGACGGTAAATAAGCCCTTGTTGAAGGGGCATAACTTTCCTAGAGATCAAGTTTTTTTCAATATAATCCTCCAATGAATAAAAAATTCAGAAGAAAAAATTCATTTTAACATTGTGATGAAAATGATTAACCATGGGAAATAGATATGCATGGAACTGCCTATATCAACCTTCCAAAGTGATGTACCTCATAAGAACTTCAACAATTTTATTCTTGACACTTGGCATGTCTTCCCTATTGAAGTCACTCTCCAATTTGTTCACTTTCTCACCTTTTTTGAGAAACCTCTTCACGACATCTTGATAATTTCCTTTAACCTTCTTTGGGATCTTGGCACCATCTAGAGGAAGCCTCGTAGTGGAGGCAATAAGACCCATCGTGACTTGTAAGGAAATTTCCCTAACATAAACAGTGTCGTGCTTCTAGGAGTTTGCAAAATCTATCGAGAGAATAGAGTCATGACCATTCATGGCTTCAATGTACTAGGAGAGGTTTTCTTTTTAGAGGATGTTCCAAACTTCTCTATCACTTTGGAGACCTTTGCAATCATTCGGCTTGACCTGCACTAAATCACTCCTAGAGAAAAAATTGTAGGTAATGAAAGGGCAAGACCATAGACACTACTAAACACAAAGTAATATTTGAGATTGAGGCATTGAAATAAAATGCCAAGACAAAAAAGATAGGATGAAAGAGTTGCCTCTTAATCTTATCATTGCTTTGAAGTACACTAGAGCCATCATATCAAGGGGTTAGAGTAGCATTACCTCTATCATTAGAGATATTGATAGATCCTTCGTATGATTTAGATATTAATTTTCACATGCTCCAACAATGAATTATCTTCATTCTAAAGTGTGGAAGAGTCAATCTACGAGCTCAATTTAGCCAACGGGTCCGCCGTCATGTTGCCCTCTCTAAACAAGTGCACAATCCTATGATCCGCTATACTTAACTAATTCGATAGTGACTCCCTTATAATGTCATGATAAGTCTAGCGTGGGAAGGCCTTGTTGTCAAACATGTCAATGATATTCTTTGTCACCTTCAACAATCACTTTGGTAAACTAAGTGAATCCCATGGAACGTCCCCATGACCTCAACAAAATTGAAAGTTTGGGTGTCTAGATTGACAGAATAAGCATAAATCATGACATCCCTTATAATCTCTGACAATACATAAAAATGTCTCCATTACAATATTATATTGAAAGCATTTTAGCCCGTTATCACATAAGAACGGCTCTTTTCCCACACAACACGAATTCTTCGAAATCAGAATTCCAAGGATTAAAAATAAATTGAAATCTCGCATTTCAAAATTTCATTTGACCATTTCTTCCAGCAACTTGAGAACCTTTATGATTTTTAATTCAACAGTGGATACATTTAATTCAACAGTGGATACATTTAATTCAACAGTGGATACAGCTAAAATAGAGAAATCCTAGTCCTTATCCAAAAGGATAAGGCGGTGCCCACATTTATAACTTTCAAGACATATTTAAATCCACTTCTTTTCCTACCTAAGGCCCACCCACCAGTGCCATGCTCAGCTTTCCCTCCACTCGTTAATGGGGATGCACGCGCTTAACAATCGAACAAACCAAAGAAATTATTATCTTCCATCACAAGTTTAAAGACTTTTCCTGGCCACTACTGGACTGCAGGAGATTTATTTATCAAACGAAGAGGCAAATGCCGCTCCGTTGTCTTCTACTTATGAGAAAGATCTGTACACAACAAACACAAGACAAGTTAAGCGGAGAGCGGCACCCAGATGAGGTCGTTCTCGAAGATCCAATGGCAGACCTCGATCTCCCCTGGCTGATGTCCCAATGCCCTGAATGCCGCATGCGTTGCACTCCACTGTGTGGTGTCCAAATGGCAGATGGCAACTCCCTCATTTATTTTCTTTTTCTCCTTGATTGACAACAGTGCAGCTTGGTAGACTTTAACCTTGGGCACAGCGTGACAGTAATAAACCAGAAATGGAAATAAACTCTGATGGCACGACACCGACCTTGTCACCTTCCCTCCGTCTTTGCCCGTCACGGACCCCACGGAAACTTGGCCTCTAGACCCCGCAGTACTTTCTGTGGTGAGAATCTCCAACTTGGAGCCCAACACCGACACTGCAAACTCTGCCATGCCTTCTACTGATCTCACGCATTTCTTTATTTCGTCCTTCACCGCCGGCCTTTCGCATTCTCGCAGCGTCCGCGCCATGATCGACGACATTGTCGAGTTCTCTGGAATGTGGAATGTCTTCATCAGCTCCGGCAGAGTTTGGGTAGAAAAGGGTAGATTCTTTGCCAAGGAACCGGGAAGGAACGATCTTTTGGGCATGTAATCCTTGATGTCGGGCATTGGGAGTGTTTTGCCCTGCACCAACAGATTCTCCCTGAAGAACTTTCCAGCCTCCACGCCCGTGTAAGTCGCCGTGGTGTTGGTGGTGTTGGTGTAGTCAGAGAACGTCACGCCGGTGTTGCCGTAACCTTTGAATGTAGAATTCTTGGCGTATGAAGTGAAATCCGCGCTGGCGGCATTGGAGCCTCCCCCGTACCCAGCAAATTCGTTGGAAGCGCTGGTAACATTCTTGCCATAGTTGGTGAAGGTAAGCGTGGGACTGTTGCCATCCTTTCCATAAGATTTAAACACATTCTGCGGCACATTTGCCCCAGCGGCGTAGCTTGTGAATTGCTCGAGCGCCCCATTTGCGCCCGCCGCATAGTTCTGAAACTCGTTTCTGAGCGAATTGCCGTTGTCGGCGTAGGAGGTGAATTGCTCAAGGGGGCCGTTTCCGCCCTGGTCGTAGCCCTTGAAGTCATTGGTGATGACATTGGAATTGTTGGCGTAGCTGGTGAATTGGGACAGAATCCCATTGGCGTCCTTGCCGTAGGCGGCGAAGTCATTCTTTATAACATTGGACTGGTCTGCGTAGCTCTGGAAGTTCTGCAGTGCACCATTGCTCTCGGTTCCATAGTTTATGAAGTGGTCGCGAGGCACGTTGGTCTGGAAGCTATACAGAGTGAATTCACTGATCGCACTGGATCCGACTCCATAGTTGGCGAAGCCCTCGTCGACGACATTGGAACCCGGGGAGTAGTTTTGGAAATCCTGAATGCCGCTGGATTCTGGGCCGTATCCTTTGAAGCCGTCCTTTACTACATTGGAGTTGTCGGAGTAGTTTTTGAAAGTGTTGTCGTTGGCCTTGTACTTTTTGAAATCTTTATTATCACTATAACTCTCGAAATCGGAAGGGCTTGCAACGGCCTTCTTGTCCTCGACTGTTCTGCGAGTGCAGAGAAGATCCGCGGCTGTGCAGAAGGACGCGATGTGATCAGAGAGCGTGTGATTTCTTATATAGCCAGAGAACAGAGCAACGGAGGTAGCATCGAGAGGAGACGCTTTGTCCAGCAAGAAAGACGGGAGCCTCGCATTGGGCAATGTGCGACGCCAGAAACGCAAAAGAGAAGCCTTGGCTGCAAATGGCTGAGCTCCTCCGCCTTCACAGGTACTTATCTGCACAATCCATCACATTATCCGTCAAAACATCGTATTAAACATTGCTAACTCTGTTGGCAACATAGTTAAACCAGCGCCAGTTGATTCTGCCAGCGCCAGTTGATCTAAGCAATTTCTATTTCTATTTCAATGTTTTTTAGAAACTTCTTTATACTGTTATGCGTTCTGTTTTGCAACAGAGGAATAAACTCTGTTTTTTTAGTTACTCTTTTATGGTGGTAACATAGTTAAGCCAGCGCTGGCAGAATCAACTGGCGCTGGCTTAACTATGTTACCAACAAACTCTTCAATACCAAATCTAATGCTGAATCAAGAAACTTACCGCGACTGCACATACAAGCAAACCCAGCAGGATCGTGCGGCATTCCATCTCCCAAATTATGAATCTGCAATGACCTGGTTAGACGAAACCTTTTTAACAGTTGCACCTATGCAACCAACAACACTGGGAAGCCCCGTTCAGTTGCCTATAACAATAAAAGTAGATACCGACCTATGCATTAACAGCGAAGCTAATATTAGCTAATACTAGATTTGAAAAAGACGAATGCAAGCTTCTGGTCAAGGACGTAACAGACAATTCCCCAGAAAGCCTAAAGGAAATTAATGAGAGCAACGGACATGCTATATGAATACCTAAATAACGGAAAAAAATAAAACAGGAACTTAAAAAAGAAAACAGGAACTTGACCCCAAATAAATTCAGAACTTACAAGCTTTGTGCCAGTGCTCTTTGTATATTGCACCGAATGTATCACAGTGCAGCAGGATAGTCATGCGCTACCTACCCTCTTCCATCTTACAATCTTTCGCTGGAGCTCTTTGTATATATGGAGATTTTTCGTTATCCTTTTACTCGGGCCATGGGTCCCGCATGGGCTCGTGTGACGTCACGTGGGCTCCATTTTCCGGAAACAGGCTGTCAAGCTGCAGTCTCCGTACAAACACTAAATTTAATTCACACAGCCCCTAAATTAGCGCCAATCTCTCGTGTGGTGGATGGTGTAGATACATTCCAAACATTCAGATTTACCTTCATCCACTCGTAGAAGAAGAATTCCAGACACTTTATCACTGCCACCATTTACCGCTACAGTGCTGATTCCTCCAAGTCCAATTTTTCTGGCTTAACTTCGCGTACACGCTCACTGCATTGACAAAAGAGTAAGCCTCTGTCTTCTTACCGACAGCAGGATGGACTCATCATGTCCGTTTCTCGCATGCTTTTTAATTACAGTTTGCAATGAAATGAAATGATGTTAATTACATCTATAAAACGTAACAGTTCACATAATTATTGAGTGTAATTCTTACCGGATTTTTAAGATAGGAATATTTTTCCAGAAGATTGTATTTATTTTGTTAATTTGAGTTCGATAGTTTATAATTTATTTATTTAATTGTATTATGAACCTGACTTTTAATCGTTCTGTGCTTATTTGTACGGGGTAAAGATTATGGCCCAGTTTGTCAGGAACAGTCGGATTAAACTGAAACTTTATACAAAGGAAACTTCCGTCATAAGATAAATGTATTTTAATAAATTTCATTATACAATTAATCTAATCCCCCTGATTGCAGGGGAATATTCCTTCTTTGCACATTCTTTCAAAAAGAATATTTTCATGGAATATTTTGTCCCTTTTCGCACATTAAAACTTTGTTTTAATTTGCTAAATGTCTATTTTCTTCACCCATGAGAATATTCCAAAGAATATTCTCTTTCTTCACTCATTTGAAAAAGAGGAATATTCATTTTTGAAACAAACTCTCAACAAACTTTTGGGAAAGCTTTTGAAAGTGTTTTTGTTTGGATAAAGGTGAACCTTTGATTAAATCTCATCATTGATTCTCATCCCTTGATGATAATCCATGATCCATTCCTCCAACTTCTTTTTTGACCATAGATTAGTTTTTCAATCTCAAACCTTAATTTCTGGGTTATCTCACAATAGTGGTTTACAATTTTTGGCCAAATTGGACACTGAAATTATTATTTTTAACTAAATCTTCACATTCAGACACCTATAGCGGTTAAACCGTGAGAAATTTGAAGATGATGCAAATTAGAGTCTCGTCACATTTTGTCTGTAGATTATAAAAATATTTTTTTCAAAATTTTTGGAATTAGATTGCACTTCTTTTTCCATCTCTCACGAAAACTGGTTTTTTTCAAAAAATATTTTTAAAAAGTGACGCACACCGTATAACGCATAACTTTTTTTTCCATGAAAGATAGAATTCTAATTCTTTCGAATTTATATTTGTAACTCCGATATCTAAAGCTTCCACGGTTAGATAGTTTTTATTGAATATTTTTCTTTAATCAAGTTTCAAAAGTCAAACCAATTACAATTCATTATGCAACCAGATAACACGTAACTTTTTTGTATATAAATTCAATTTTGTTTTTTTGTTGGATCAAGGACTTAATATCCGGTGCGATATTTTTCAATTTTTTTTATAATCTACTATTTTTCCACATGTGTAGAGAGACCTTCATTTTGGTGAAGAGCCTATGTTTAATAAAACTAAAAAAATGCATAATAAAATCAAAACATATTAAAATTATATTCGTTGGATAGCTCGTTCCAAGGATTATCTGATTCCAAAAGGGTTTCTGAAGACTTCTCCATTTTCATCCTCAACCCGAGCTCTGAAGCGTAAAAAAATATACTTTTTTTGTGTCTCAGGAGGGGGATGAGGGGCAAGGGGGTTCGATCGAACCTTGGTTTGAGCGAATCTATTCAAGGGGGTTTGCTCGAACCCCCTTTTCTATGCGTATTTTTGGCAGCCAAATTTTAAAGGGGTTTGCTGGAACACTGGTTCGACCTAACCCATTAGGGGTTCGGTCGAACCAGGAGGTTCGTACGAACCCCTAAAATCACTTTTTTTTGCTTTGGGGTCATTTTTTGTGAGTTTTCCTTCCTCACTTGAATTGTAAACCACTATTGTGGCTTCACCCTTTTCATTTTTCGTCCTATAAATAAGTCACTATTAGGAGGTCCAAATGGATCCATCTTTTAACATCAAAATTATGTTGTTAAAATCACTTACACTTGCACTCATGTATTTAGCACTTATTTAGCATCTTTTAGTTTAATTTACTTGCATATTAGCTTAGCTTCCATTTATGGCTTTCAGGTAACATAGATGCATTCATTTAGTTTATTTGGTAACTATGGTTTCAATCTTTTTAGCTTAAAATCTATTTAGATTAGCTTTTCACTCACCCATATCAATCATCTTAGCATAGATCATGTTAAAATAGCTTGCATCATGTTCATTTAGCTTTAAATCATGTTTCATCACATATCTATCATCGGTTTCGTCGATTGTCTTCAATAGAATCGATTGGAACAAGCTCATTTATCCACGTGATTGGGAAAGGGTCGTCATTCCACATCAATGCGACACCACTCCCCCCAATATGATAAGTTTCAATGGATTGGAATAGGTGTTTCTAAAGCTTTCATAGTTTAATATGCTAAGTTTTAATAGATTCCTAGTTTAGTTTTGTTGATTGATCTTATTAGGATTGATGTTTAGTGGCATAATTACGCTTTGCATCCTCATGGATCAAGTGTAGTTGGCCCATACTAATCCATCAGTCACAGGGCGTATCAGTCATAGATCTGGGTTTTTGTGTAGGAACTGGTTTTTGAAAAAGGGTATCTGAAACTGCCAAAATAAAAAAAAATGACCTAAACTGGGACTCATACGCCAGGACTGGCATATGAGTCCAGTTAGGGTTTTTTGGAACTTCAAAGTCTAAATCTGGCCTTCAATGTCTACTCTGTCATTCCCAATTGATTTTTGAATTTGAAACCCTGATTTCAGGGTTGTAGGTGACTTTTTAGTGAAGATTACAACCTTGCAAATGAGGGGACAATTCCAACAACTTTCTCCAAGCTTGTAACCTAATCTTCAATGATCCTTCAAGCTCCAAGACATCTAGATTTGCAATCACACATGTAAAGAGGAGGAAAACTTGTTGATTGTTAGTGATTAGGGGTTTGCCTTGGTCAAACCCCTTTTAGGTAATTAAACCAAATGATGAGATAATGAAGCAAGAATATGAAACATGAAACATAGGACATGAAACATGGAAAATGATACCTTGAATGGTGTCTTGTAAATGATGCCTTGTAAATCTGTAATCTAACATAAAATGGCCATGTGAAGGATGTAGATCTAGATCTTGAGATAAGTGTAGAACAATGCTTGACTTTGGATCTAGAATGAATCACAACACTAGCTCAATAACATGATTGATGCTTAATAATCTTGACATGATGATGGATCTTGAATTGTTGCAACAATTGATTAAGAATTCTACCCTTGAATGTCTTAGAAATGATCTTGAATGCCTCTTGATGATCTTGTAAAGTATTGGAATGCTTAACTCTTGAGTGCTTGACTTGATATCATGTAGGATTATATGAAATAATGATTTGAGACCTTGTTTATATAGGCAATCCATCTAATATCCCATGCATTAGATCTCAAAGGCCAACATACATGAGATTTGAACTTAAAACCCAATTTTTCTTTCTCAAAACCTTAAAAATAGGCCAAATGGGACTCATACGCCACCAGTGGTGTATGGGTCCCACCTGGATGGGACTCATACACCCAAGGTGGCGTATGGGCCCCACAGGGCCTTTTTGAAGAGAGTGAATTCCAGGGAGTCAAAAAATTAGGTTTATATGGGGTCTATGCCAGGATTTTGGTTAAAATATGCCTTGGGATGCATAATATAGGGTCTTAGGGGTCTATTAATGATGATATTAAGGTCATAAATACAAGAGGGCCCAAAATCCAATGTGAAAGTGTAAATAAATACACTTTACAACACTAAATTAAGGAAAAATTGGGTCTATTCAGCTAAAAAGGGCTCCAAATCCAATGTGAAAGTCTTAAACATACAACACTAGATTAGGCCCATTGAATTTACAAGCCTCCTAGATTTAATGTGAAGGTGTAAATAAATACACTTTACAACACTAAATTAAAGAAAAGTTAAGTTTATTTAGCTTAGAAAGGGCCCAAGACCTAATGTGGATGTGTAAAACTCATCACACCACTAGATCAAGGCGATATAAAGTCTAATTTATCATTAATTATTTCAAAATTAAGCAAGGAAAATGCATACTTTTTCTATTGCCACATTTAGCCCCCACTTTAGTGAGAGGATGAACTTGCTTCAAACTCACACTAAAGTAGACATTCAAGAGGGGTCCTCATCTACAGATGTAGATGGTTTAGGATAACAAGGATCAAAGGAGTGGTCAGTCCCCTAGGATCCGAGATCTTACATCAAACTGACATAAGCACAAAAAGGACCTACACAAGATGTATGATATGCAACATCAAGATACACAAACATGCAATGTCAAAGATACAAAGAAGAAAGGAAAAAAAAGAGGTGGATCAAGCCTCAACTGTTTGTCCAACATGCTGTGGATCAGATCTAAGTTGTTTGTCCAAATATGTACGCTCACTCTGGGGCAATGAAACTTTAAGTTGTCCACTGAGTGAGTAATCCAAGAGAGTGAGACACATACACATGTGGTTGGTATGTGCTCACAACACATGCGAGTGGCTAAGGGAAAGTCATGCCTCGAATCAACTTCCTGTCAAACCCTGCCAAAGTTATACCTCCTAATAATTTTGACAACGTTCCATGCAAAAATGAATTTTGAGCTTCATGAGGAAAGAAAAGCTTCGTATGCTTGAAACTCATGAACAAATAAAATGGCTCCACAGGCATGCAAGATGTGTTATGCAAGGTGGTCATATAACAGTTATTATAAATACGAAATAGTGTAAGGTACATTCAAAGGGATTTTGCTTAGTTTATGTAAGGTCTCTTCTTGGGGTACATTGTACCTAATGTCTCCAAGAGAGGACAAGTCAAAGAAATATCACACTCTTAGAGGAAATCAAATACAATGACACCACTAAGAAAATGACGCATCACAAGAAGAAAGAGAATCACACAATGAAACATGAGTGTTGATGTATGTGTTGTTCCTATAGCACACACGCCCCATTTGGAATGGGGACCCTCTCTTTTCACCTTCTCTAGGTCACTTTTTCCTTCACCTTGTTTTGTGTGCCCCTAATTTTTGAGCTTAGAGTGGTCAAGAGCCTCAAAGTCATCATTCTTTAGTTGACCAAAATTCATCCCCTAAAATTTTCTAAGTCTTTGGATTTTGCAAGGTTTCCTTGTCAGGTTTCCCTTAGTCTTTAACTCTGACGCCCTTTAGCCCATGCAGGTCTGCAATTGCGGACATCCTGGTGCGTGATGTTGTTGTCTCTTCACTGTTTACACAGCGACTGACCTGAGATGCCCACTCACATGGCGGATCCTGAATCCTCCCCCACCATCCTTTTCCATATGTTCAACAACGACAATGCCTGAAGGTCTCTCCATAGTGCAGGCTCCACTTTTCATGTCGCCATCCCGTTGAACTCCGTGCCCAACTACCCCACCGATTGCCGTACACGCATTCAATGCGGGTCATTAATGAAATTTTTACTATAAATAGGTTTTCCCAGCCTGTCATTTTCACATGCGCCAGTTAGAAATTTTCAGAGCAAATAGAGATTTGAACCCCTGTGCTCGCACGAGCCTTTGAAGCACCTGAAACGTGATCTTCACTAAAATTCTTTGCGCCTCCCAGGTATGTCCACCGTCGTAAACTTAAAATGCGTCTTTGAGTAAGGTTTTTTAAAAATTATTTAAGAATCTTAAAATTAACCTTCAAACTCCTTTCGACGGTCGTTTAACCATCAAATTCTAAAACCCATTTTGAAAATCCTTCGAAATTCATTCAAACACTTCCCTTTATGGCAATGCGGAACCTCGCCTTGCCATCACTGTTCTTCGCAGAGCATTGTTTCCTCTATGGCTCGTAAGCTCCTCATTGTCGTCTCCCGAGTGAAACCCGAAACGGTGAAAACCTCAAACACAAAACTTGAAGTCTCAAAACCCTTTTGGGTCCACCTCTGTGGGCTGCCGCATGCGGGCGACCCTCATCTCATGGTCGTTCTCAAACGACCGACCTTTGCTAGCATCTTGCATTGCGGGCCCTACTAGAACCATTTCCTTTTAATGCTGAAAACGATCGTCTTAGTCTACAGGAAACTCCCTGCGGGCCGTAGCCTATGGCTCACTATCCTTTGAAAGCCATTCTCTAATGTCCAAGCCAAAGTTCCTCCTCATGTTACGGATCTCACTGCCCTGTTGGTCGTTCACTGTCTGTGTAAGCAATCCTAAGCTAATTCATCCTTCCGGGTCGTTTGGTGTGGACCGTCGTGTTCACTCTTCGTTGTTGCCTTAATGCCTCTCATGAATGGCTAAGTAATTGCCCCTTTCCACCTTGCGGACCGAGTGTGTCTTTGCACTGTCTTAAGTTTCCAAATGAAAAAATGTTAAGTCTAAACCTTGTGCAGGTAAATATTTGTGGGGGTTAGTCTACAGACCGCCCCACCATCGTCGCCACTCTAAACAACTGAGGAGCCCCATTCGCCCGCATGTCAGACTCTGCCCAGACCTTTTCGCTTCAGGGCTTCAATGAAAAACCAAGTGTGTCGCATTGTGGGATTTTTGTTGTGGGTCACCATCTGCGGCCCACCATTACCTAGTTGCCGTTTATTTACAGTGGTTCCTTCTCTTCTTCCCACAACGTGGAACTCATGTCTTCCTCTACCATTCGAACTTGTCCGAGGAAAAATAACTAAGTAAAGCGTTTGGTGGACTCGCCTTTGTGGGCTGCTATATGCGGACCATCATCTCATCATTGTCATTCCCCAATGGCCTTCACATGACGGTTTTCCACTAGTTCTTTCCTGCATATCTTCAAGTGACCAAAACCAAAGGGAGTTGATTCACACCATCTTGACCGGCTACGAATCTTGCATTGTGGGATTCTCCCTGTGGGGCTTCATACCTTTTCCGTTGTTTCTTAATAGCAGAGTCCAAACGTTTGAGAAGCCTTTTGCCTCTGCCTCCTCAAGCCTGCACGAGCTTAGTGACCAACCAGATGCCTCTGAGGAATTTATAGCTGACCTCCTGCATGTGCCAAGTGCCTTATTGAAGATTTTGATCGCCAAGTCCCTAATGCAAAATTTTGAGTGTGGGTGGCTTCCTGTGGGCCACTATGGCCCCGGTGCTGTCCTGCTCCTGATTGCTCCTAACGGCTTCCAGCCTAGGGAAACCTGCATCTCTAGGCCCGCATCCTTGAATTTGATCCAAGTGAGGTTTGACTGATGAATGTTGATGAATTTCATGATCTCCTGATGATGAATTGTTGGATCTAACCCTCATTTTGTAGGATTTAATTAACACTTCCCTAATTTTTATGAATGCACTTACTGCGTATTTGTATGCAGGATTTTTGGAATTTGTTGTGGGACCATCGAGGAAGTCTGACGAAAAAGAGAAATTAAAGAAGCCTACAAAATCACCAAGAGGGAAAGAGGAGAAGGATCAAATGAAGTACCAGTTTGATGGGGTGGAGTGCACCTCCAAAATCACTTCCACCTGGGATTCAGTGTCAAACACCAATCTAGGGCACATGGATATAGATGAGTTCCGACGAAGGGTCATGATCAACCTTACAACTGAAAATGCACAGAAAATCAGAAAGAGTGGCCTCACCAAAGTGGCCGACAGAGCATTGGTAGATTTGTCTACTAGATCTATAGGCCAAGCATTCCATATCCCTACAT
The DNA here is from genome assembly GCA_007258455.2 of Sequoia sempervirens. Lineage (NCBI taxonomy): Eukaryota > Viridiplantae > Streptophyta > Pinopsida > Cupressales > Cupressaceae > Sequoia > Sequoia sempervirens. The sequence goes on along the minus strand of VDFB02271358.1, from coordinate 349,903,055 downwards.
TTGATGTGAAGGAGGAAACAAAAAAAGGATATGCTGAAAACATGTGGAAAGTAGACCCCCTAGGATGCAAAAAACTGATCAACCAACATTGGTTGAAGGAAAAGAGGGGCAGTTCCACTAAGGTCCCACAAGAGCTGTTTAGAAGCGATTTCTATGAGGATTATCATGATTTGGTTACCATACCGAGTAGAGTAATGGGCCTTTCCACTACTGCCTTCTTTCAGAAGTGGATGTTCTACTTTATCGAGGAGATCATTCGTGGCAAAGCAAAGTTCCATTGGGCGAAGATGATCAGTGACAACATGCACAACCAACTCATGGTTGTGAAGCAAATGTCCCAGTTCTACATGACCTCTTACTTGGTGTATTTACTAGTAGAGCCATTCCCATACAAGGGCCTCTTTGTTGCTCACAATCTGAATCCAGGGAGAGGAGAACTCAAAGTGTACGACTGCTACCCTTAGTTGCAATACAAAAATTTCAAGAAAGAATATCAGAGGGTAAATGATGCCTTCATTGGGCATATCATTAGGCTCCTTGGGGGAGGCCCCGAGAGAATAGTCTCGCATAGCGCCAGGGCTTTCATCCAGAGGTTTCGGTATCTGTTTATACAGTTCCCAAAATTTACATACATTAGAACAAATGGATTCTCTGAGAGACCCTACAAGTTGCCACGATAACCCAATGACTGAATGATCTTGTTGGAAGTCTCCAGGAAATTGCAGAATTCCCATGCCCTATTGAGCAACAAACATAGAGTGGGGATCCCATATCCCCTGAACTTTGGGCAAGGAATGTATGCCTGTCCCACTGCCCAGTGTGTGGAGTATTCAGAGAAGGAGATAGTGGAATACAATTTGGATCTCCATACAACCTAAGCAAGAATGGAACCATATGGGAAATTGAAGAAATAAGTTGAGAGGCAGTATGCTAATCTGCCTCATATCGAAGACTTTTGGGCCAACTGCCAGGATGATAAAGAAGTGCGAATGAGGCACTATATGTGGATGACCGACTAGTTTGTGAGGTCAATAAACTTGTTCCCTGTTCCTGATCAAATTGTAGAAGAGGATGATACTATTTTCGATGAGAGGTTCAATGTTGTGTCGAACTTGCTATTGCCGTTAATAGACTGGGATGAAGAAGAGCTCAATGACCTCAATATAGTAACCCGACCAGTTGAGAACCAAACTAGACAATGGGTAGATGCCCAAATTGCTCAGCTTAAAGTGCATGGTGTAGTATTGAAATATGGTGAGCTCGAAGATCAACTCGAGAGTGAAACTGATAGTGGAGCAGCTGCTGCCCCAATAGAAGAGGCACCTAAATCCCCTCTAGCAACAAGATCAAGGAAAAGGAAGGATGTGCTTGAGCGCCATCCCAAACACAAGGTATATACATGGAAGGCTGCAGAGGGAGAATCCTCAAAGAAGGAAAATAAAACATGAGGATTCATCAATGAGATGCCCACAATTGAGGAGGATCCCCAACATGAGGGAAAAGAAGAAGCTGAGTGGCTGCAATCACCACCCACCACCTCTGTTCCTGCCACTGTCGCTACCATTGCCACTCCACCTCCCACGTCTCAAGCATTTCCTGTTTTGTCTCTGTCCACCTTGGATATCTCAGTCCACCTCGCTTCTACCTCACTGACGGCCTTGATTATGATATTGGATTCCTCCTCAGCCACAACATCCCTCCTGTTGTCCACCTCACTGCCTCCTCCACTACCCACTCTCTCTACTCCAATGCCTGTAACTGCCATTGCTACTATGCCGCCACTCACCTTGCTAGATGGTTTTACAAAATACATGCAATGAATTCTTGGTGATATCTATGGGGTGATTATGAATCCCATAGTACAAACCTTGATGGCCCAGATTGTTGTCAGCTTGCCTATTCCTCTACCACCTACAGAGCCACCAAAGATGGAGGCCACTATGTAAATTTTTTGTTGAAATGGAGAAATGCCAAAGGGAGGCTTCCAAAGGAATAATTGAAGAGCCCGAGGGCCCCTTTAAAGATGATTACTTTGAACACCCAGACAACAGACTAAACATAAACCTAGATAAGGTGGCATCCGATGAAGAAAAATCACATTCTTCTGAGGAGGATGCTAAGGCTCTGAACCAGAGATATGTAACAAAAACCTCAGATTAGGAGTTAGAAGAGGAGCTGGCCTAACAGCTCAAATAGATAGGTGAAAAGGTTGAATCTAATCTGGAAGGGAAGCTCCATGAAGGGAAAGATGGTACTGATGACAATGTGGAGATACTCGAAGAGCCTTCGCTAATTAGCCAAAATAAGGGCCCTGTCTAAGAAGGAGAAGTGCATCCCGAAAAGGAGGAAGAAGAGAAAGAAGAAGATAAATAAGAAGAGGATGCACCATAGAAGATCCTCGAGTCTGATCACCATTTTGAGCTCAAACTCCCAGAGAGGGAAAGTACCTCATAAAGAGGATGTCACTGAAGAGAACATAGCCTCTGAATTGAACAAGGAAAATGCTATAGATATTGAGGACTCAGATGAAGAAGAGAGAATGGATCAAGAAGCCCTAGGCCATGAAGAGAAACAACCCCAACATGAGCAGAGAGAGGAAGGTGATCATGAATCACCCAAAGGGGAAGCTTAGGTTTCTGATTGGCTAGAGAGGCAACTCCAAAAGAAAGCCCCTGCAGTCTTTGATCCAAAGCCCCGACTCGAGGTGATACTAGCTAGAGTGCAGAAAAAGACAAGGAAAAGAAGCCTAGGGTCCACTCTCACATCACGATTAATGCTTCCAGATCAAGAATGATAAATATTTATACCCCAGTCCTAGACAAAGGTGAAGGAGCCAACTATAGCATCTCTACCATCAATTTAGGCCTGAAAACTAGAGAACAAAAAATTGATGAGTTCCAAGGGTCGGTAGCAACAATTGTGTAACAAATGAACAAGGATCAATCCTCCAAGGAGGAACTAAAGGAACAAGTGGTAGATCTCACTGCCTATATTTAGCAATGGAAGTCCTTAGAAGAAGAAGCCCCGATGAAATCATCTGCACCCCCTCTTCTCTCTTAGGAAGAGCTCACCAGAATGGAGAAAATGAAGAATTGGACCAAAGCCACTGCGGATTGGTTCCAAAGAGTGCTACATAATGGCAATATGGGCATTCGCCACACTGCTCGAATGTTCAAAAAATTTTAGGATTTGGAAAAGCAGCTGGAGGCCATAAAGAAAACATGCCATAGATTCACCGAGCTATACAAAATCACATATCCTAAGCTCGAGGCCATTCTAAAGATGCTTGAAAAGACATGGGAAAAGGAACTGGCACTCATCAAAGATGATCACTGGCTAATAGAGACCTAATGGGCTTGGATCATCAGAGTTGAGTCTTGGAAAGGGTGTTGCATGAGGTTGAACTTGACCTCAAATGGGTTGTAGAGCATAGAACTGAAAACAAAGACTATCTCAAGATGATGAAAGATTATGACATGTCTGCCTTGGAGCTAGATCCAGAGAAAATTAAGCCATTCTTCCATAAGAAGATGGAACAAGGGGTTGCAGATGCGCTAACACCAAATTTCATGGATTTCGTTGCAAGGGCATTCACTCAGTCTAAGCAGGTAAACAAGGCCACGTTGAGGTGCACCAAACATTGGGAGTAGATCACAGAGAGATTCAAAAGGCTGACCTTTCAAGTCATCCAATCAAACATCATGGAATGGAACAAGTTCTAGGCATTAATCAAAAAAATTGTGGAATATGCCACCCTTCAAAAGAATGAAGGAAAGCTAGTTATTGATGATGAGTTTCTGACAGTATAGCTAGAAAAGAAGGCAGTCACTAGAAGACAAAACTACTATAGTGTCAGAGCCACTAGAGGACAAAATAGGAATGAGACAAAAATGTATTTTATAATGTTATATTTTTGGGGTAGGTGACACCCTAATGTAAAATGAATCTTGGCCACATAATGAAAGTAAATCCTAGCCATTCATTTCACTTTTGGAAAACTATAAATAAGGGTCTCCTCTCATTTTTAAAGAGAGAGTTGAGTTGTTGTGTAAAGACATGCTGTTGAAATTTCAATAGAATTACATTGTTTTGTCAGATTCTCGTGTTTCTCACATGTTGCACGATTCATCTTCTCGAAATTAGTAGATTTAGTTTGTTGTTCTAAGTATTTCAAGTTTCTCTTAGTAGTTAGTTTCATGCTGCGCATTGATAGTGAAGAATGTTATTGTGTTGATGCCTTTCATGTTCATGCTTTTTGTTGTTTGTTGATGATGAACAACAGTGTAAATCTATTTTGAACATTAACTTATTGCTGCACTTAAAATTCATCTACTGTTCATGCTTTATGGTGAATGGATAGCTGAAAATATGTAGATCTTAAAAGATAGCACTAGTTTCATGAGACTGTATGCTATTTTGGTTAAGTGGAACTTAGTTTTGGGAAGGCTGTCCACTGTAGCATCCTCCATTGTCACTGTTCATCATTAGTTGTAGGTCTAGTAACTCTTCTATCCCTTTTCTCTTTTGACTTTTCTTTGAAACTAGAGTTGAAAAAAAGTTCGAACATCATTGTAAAGCCAAATTTGATGATAAACATGGGGTTTTAGACTGTTGTTTTGAACTTGCAGCAATTGTACCTCATTTCCAAAATTTTATAAACTCCATCTGAAGATCCAATTCCCTCCCAACTTAGCAAACTGTCCATGCCCTTTGTGATTACCAACAAATCACATCAATCAATTGAGTTATTTTTGCAAGTCATGACCTGACACCCGAGAGACCTTGGGATAATTTTCTGCAACTTGTTTGTAGGAAGTTGTCTTTCAAGAGAGATAGTGCACTTGTGTGCTGCCTATGTTGAGAAGTGCAAAAAACCCATCAATAGTATGCCCCCACTTTAAAGTGGTTGCTGACACCATTACTGTGAGCAATTGCTTTAAAGTAGAAGAAGACATGAAACCTTATTCGGAAAGCCCTATTGAATTTAGCTATTATCACGAAGGCATCATTTTTCTTTCACTTCCAAAGGGGGTAGCTCATATTGATGAAAAGTAATGTCTATGTTGTTCAAAGTTATGGCTTGAATTTGGGCGTCCACATCGTTTGAGTGCACATTAGGAGGGGTAGGAACTTTTTGTAAAGCACTTTGAATCATGTTGTGATAATGAGGGGAGGCTTGAATAAGGTCCCATAATGATATCTTAGCAAGAGTATTCTTTAGTTGTTCAACAAGATTATACTCCTTTCCACTTTGTGGAGGAAAACAAGGGGGCCTGGTAAAATAGGGTTAGGCAATGGGAGGGATGTTGAAGGTGTTTTTCTTGGTTACAGATTGTTTCTAGTGTTATATGTATGAGCAATGGTATTATGACTCGGCTATTGCAAAACATTATTCTTAGGTGGGTAAAGGATAAGTTCGGGTTTGTTTTGAGTTTAAGGTTTGTGTGAAGGTGGGTAAAGGATGAGTTGAGGTTGAATAATATTAACTTCCCTTAGTGAAGGAGAGTCTAATGTTACTTCATCATCTTCATCTAAGGAAACTATAAGGAAACTATATCACTATTGTCAATGTTATCATTTTCTTGCACCATGATATCCTCCCTAAGAGGAGAGTTTTTAGGAGAACTACAAACTAGATGTTCATGACATTTAGAGGTTGGTTCTTCTAAAATGACTTCATCGCAAGTAGGGGAATGATCAATGGAATTCTATTATTCAACAATGTTTTCTCTAGGGGGAGAGAGGCAAATAGGATTCTTGTGACTCTCATAGCTTTGATCTTCTAACATTGAAATATCTTCTTCACAACTAGGAGAGATATTAGGAGAAGGATAAATGTGATCATCTTGATTTCCCATGATTTCATTCTTGTTTTCTAGGGTCTCATTCTCTTGTGCCATAAATTCTACCCTAGTAGGAGATATTTTAGGAGAGGCAAATAAAAGGTTCATCACTCTCCATTATTATGCCATGTAAAATAACTTCATCACTGATAAGGGAGGCATCGAGAGAGGTACTACTATTATTTTCATGCTTATGAATGATTGGATGCTTTTATTCGAATAGGTCTTTCCAAATGTTAGGGAGATTAGGAACGAGAGAGATAATATTATCACTTTCAATCCATATATCCTCCTGAAAAATGTGATTTTTATGATCGTTCACGATTGTATCCTCTTTTACCAAAGCATTATTACAATTAGGGGAGGTGTTGAGAGGTGAATTTAGACTAATTAAAGTAGTGGAAATGATCTCGTCTTCTTGTGTCATAATATCTTTCCAAGAGGGAGGAGGAGAGAGACAATCAAGACTTTCATGATCCTTAATGATTGTATCTTCTTTCACCAAGATACCTTCACCACTAGTAGGAGAGGTATTAGGAGAAGAAAAATTATGGTTTTCATGATTGTATATGGTTGTATCTTCTTGTATCATACCATCCTCACCAATAGGAAAAGTAATATTAAGGATTGTGTCAATGGTTTGATCCGTTTTCTCTAAGATTTTTTCATAATTATGAAAGATAGTGGAAGGATGACTAACATGTTTCTATAATGTCATAAAATTGCACCCTTGCAATTTCACATACATTCTTGCATCTACTTTAGTGTCCACTCTCCCAACATTTTATGTAGTTTCATTTTAGCTCCTGCATTAGCCTTATTCCCTTAGCTTGAAGGATGCTCTAGACCCCTTTTTAGTAGCTACCTTCACACGTTAGCTTTGCATCAGACCTTGTGCTTTTCCCATTCTTGTCATTTTGTAGCGTGATGTATCTAGACACTATCATGTCGTGCAAATGGCTGCACACCACACTAGTGTCCCGTGATGTTTCAATGTTCAAACAACCATTTCTGAGCATTTTTTCCACTCGTCAGCCCCTTTTGTCAGTGGTAATAGTTTGAAACACCTTGTAACCACCTGGGAAGCTTGTTTTCCCTCCTATTCTCTCTTTATATGCTATATTTTCACTCTATTTTGGGTTTTCTGAATCTTTCTAGCTTGGGATTTTACCTTTTCCTCTATTTCTTTTGTTATCTTGCTTGTATAGCCCTTTACAACTTTCCACAACAACACTCTCAAGCTCTTACAACGCTCTTTGCAGCTCTCTTGGCTCTCATAGCTATCTCTTGCTCTATCTCTTTGGCTTCCTTAAGCCTTACAACTAACATCTCCCTTATCTTGTGCTTGTGAACATCTTGTGATTTATCACATCCATGTGATAAGGGTTCTCCTCCTTGAGTAGTGATAGATTTTATCACTCTTGCATTCATTGTACTCCTATTATCTCTATCTATCTATTTGGTTGTTCGTGGAGGTGGCAACACCAAAACGGGGGTTTGACCGAGGCTCACTAGATCCTATCAATGTAGAATAATCCTCATATTTTACAATATTAATTTAATCAACCAAATATAAAAATATATGAACTATAGACTTACCTTCATTACCTAGATCCATTGTAGTGTTATAAAATTTAATGTTATATGTTGCATTTGTCAAATTTGTATTATCTTTGTACTTCAACTCTTCTCATGCTAAGACTCTTTTAATATATGAACCTACACCATCATGTTGCCCCTTTCCATGGTCAACCTCGAATAAATTCCACATGTGTTGAGTACTAGTCATATTATGTATCCTACTCAACTAATAGAACATCTGCGAGTTCTTAAATTATGATGCATAATTATTTGCCATATGATATCTTGACCAAATGTGATCTTCCTGCTTACCAAATCATTGTAGAATATCTAAAAGAAACCTTGTACAAAATCTGTAGCATGCATGTGATCATCACTAATATAAAAATGATACTCCCTCAATGTCTTCTTGTCTTGCTCTATACTATCAAGTTCATGTTCACAAATGTTATATACAAAAATATAACAACCTAAGTGGAGTTTTCATATTGTGATTGTTCCTCATTTTGTGGTTGTAGTGTACATAGTTCTCTGTAAAGTCTTTAACTACAATGATAGTACCAAGTTGAAAAGTGTCCTTACATAATTTGAATTGAAATTCCATTAACCATCGATCTCTATGGGGATGCCTTGCATACTCATACAATATATTCTCTCAAAAAATAGTTTGATACACTACTATTGTAATGCCCCATCAGGGAACTCAAAGAACAAGATAAAAGTAACACATTAACCAAATAATTTTTTTTTTTAAAAAGTCATTCAATTACACAAATTTTTAAGGATTCCAAGATGACGTTACATAAACATTAACAATTAAGAACATCACGTCATAATATTAAAGTCATAAAACATAAGTTCTTATCATGTTCATGAATGATCAAATTTTGAAAACCTTTATACAATCATGTTACATATATAGCCAGATTGCAACAAGTGAGATTTTAATAAATCTAAAATCAATATAGTATCATTACAAAAGTTCTCTCATAGACACCAAGAGAATATACAATAAAGATGAAGAACATGTCACTTTTGTCAGCCTCGTTCATGAGTACTCTCAGCGTCCAACATCATGAACAATGTAAAATCAGGAATTTGACCCACGAAAAAAGTTATCCAAGTATAGCAACATCTGCAAAAGGACCCAATGGAGGAAATAGCACGATTTCCTTCCAACTGCGTGGTACTCGAAGGTCCACTCCCTCCGTGCTAGGAGATAATGACAGGTCCACAAAACAAGAAAATAAACAACAAAGAATAGACAATATATTACATGGCTGACAAACACATAATGACATGACATAATCAAAATTACATGATTACTAATAAACTCCCAGAGGCAACAACAATAACAAAAGTGACTCTACATAAGAGACCACAATCATGCAATACACAAAGAGTTTCATCACACAGTTTGAGATAGGTTACCTTGGTGAATCTTCCTAGACTACCAACCCTCTCCAAGAGTTACTTTGGAAGTCTCTACTGATTCTCGGCCCCTATACAAACTAATGTGGAGTCGTTCCATCTTTCAAGGAGACAAGATAGGCGACTAAGCCATTCCAGGCCTTCTCAACCTTACCTCAATCTAACCAAGCATCAAGGTGATAGGCGAGGCATACAATTATCTGAATTAATGTTAAGTACTACCCAACCCCTAGTACATTAGTTAGGTTTCCACTAGATTACAAAACCCATGATAGGTTACCCTGGCAACCACTTAGGGTTTTGGCCCCTATCACAAGCCACTCTTCCTAAAAACATGACAACATCAAAATACTAAGGACTACCGACATGCGTATGAAACAAAACCATAATAGAACATATCTCATCCATGGCCCAATCATTGAACAATACAAACACCTCTAAGGTGAAAAATAAAGTCTTGCATGGCTAAGTCCTAGAATAGACCAAAGTATAAAAAAATCAATAAACAAGCATTAAAATCTCATATCCCAAATAAATCTTCAAGCCTCTGGAAGATCTAAGAGTTCCATAACATAAACCACAACAACAATCAAAAGACAATTATGAAATAATAACTTATTATTATTTTATTAAAATTTCAATATGGCTATTTTCATAATGTAAATATAAGCATTCCTAATTCCTTAAAAACATTTATATTACATATAGATATTCATTTGTTCAAATATTAACTAACTCCCACTTAACTTTTAAATTTACTACAAATATATCTGAAAGTACTATAATACAATTAGATTTATTCATCAAACTTAATCAAACATTTTCTAAAATATATGTAAATACTATCATATAGATTTACATACTCTCTCTACTACCTACAGTTAAAATGGATTAACTACTATGTGTATGAAAATATGCCTGTTATAAAGGATTCAAAACACATTCAATAAAACATTATATCAAATAAACTGAAAGAAAATGTAAACAAACTCTCTATGGCAGCTTCTTCGAAGTCGTTCTATTGCTCTCTATCTCCAGCGTTTCGTTGATTCAAGTTGCTCTCAGATTATGTATGCCAAGCTCAACGAAATGGACTACTAGAGAATGATATTTAAATTAAAATGCATACTATGCTAAAATACAAGATTATGCTATGCTATGATAAGAGTATTGATAAAATGCTAAAGATGCAAAAGCGTAATTGCGTATATCTATCTTTGTGTGTGTGTCGTGTGTGTGTCTAACCAATGCTTGGATTTGCACATGTATTTAAAGAGTTTTTGAAAGAATTTGATTGGCTGCCATGATTAACGGTTCAGATCAAGCTTGTTGGGATGAATGGTGAGAGATTTTTGAAAGTTGAGAGAGAAATAGAAGGTTTTCTCTTCTTCAATTTTTCTCATTTAGAACTGAAGGAAGGTTGCCATTTGAAGAATGAGTTGAGAATGAATTTCATAATTAAATAAATAACTTATTTAATTATATGTGAGGATGAATTTATAAGTTTACATAATTAAATAAGTAATATTTAATTATGTGTGAGAGATGAATTTAGGAGGTAATTAAATATTTAAAATATTTAATTATGTATGAGAGATGAATTTATAAGTTAATTAAATATTTAAAATATTTAATTATGTGTGGAGTGAGAAAATGTATTAAATTAAATATTTATAATATTTAATTTAACTATGATATGAAGAGGGTGTTTGGAGGAATATTCCATTATTTGAATTTATAAGTAATATTTAAAATATTTAATTATGCATGAGAGATGAATTTAGAAGGTAATTAAATATTTAAAATATTTAATTATGTGTGAGAGATGAATTTATAAGTTAATTAAATATTTAAAATATTTAATTATGTGTGGAGTGAGAAAAGGTATTAAATTAAATATTTATAATATTTAATTTAACTATGATATGAAGAGGGTGTTTGGAGGAATATTCCATTATTTGAATTCAAATATTCAAATTTAGAATAACATGATAATTAATATAAATAAATTATAAAATTTATTTAATTTAATTAAGAGGAATATGGAAGATGTAAGGTAGAAGAATTTATGAAAGTGAACAATATAAATAAATAATTAAATTTATTTATATGTAGATGACTTTAGAAGATTAATTAAATAATTTATATTTAATTAATTTAACAAGCTTGATTATTCCTGACCATTTTTAGACATATACATTTTTCCCCTCTTTGAAGTGATGTGTGAAACGCATTGCTTCAAAGAAAATATTTTTTTTTTTCTCGTCCCTGATATGTTTTTGATGCTGATGCTGATGATGCCCCCTCGGGAGGTAAATCACAGATGATGATGAAATCCTGATGGTGATTCAGTGATTTAGCTCCTGATATTTAGTGTAAAAGATGCCCCTAGTGAAAAAAATAAAGTGAAAAGAATAAAATGCCACCAAAAACCCACCTTAATTGACCTATATAAGGTAAAAGGGTGAAAGTGGAAGTCATTTTCACTCTTTTTCTATAGTGATTTTTTATGCTCTGACAGTGACCTAGCGAGATGCCGATTCCATTTCACATGCATAGATTCGAGCGGGCCCGCCGATTCCAGAGACCAGCCGCGTATGGACCACCGGTGAGTCAATTTAACCCATTATGATTCAAAATTCTGTGATTTTGATCGATTTTTTTTAAGTTTTTCACGCGGATTTAGGTTTTTTTATTCCGTTTTAGTGCATACAACTGTCTGTTTTAGCGCATTCGAGAAAATTTCTGTAGCGCATATAGGGTGTTCTTTAGCGCATATGGGTGCAGGGTAAATGTTGGGTTTTCTAGCACATACGAAGTGTAGATTAGCGCTTATAGGAGTGAAACCCGGCTAGAAAACTTTAGCGCATTTAGGGAATAGAGTCGCGCATTTAGGAATTGGCCGCCAGAGAGGTAGATTTAGTGCATCCAGGGTATGAAGTAGCGCGTTCGTGGGGTATCTTAGCGCATATAGGGTTTTAGCGCTTTTAGGGTGCAAAACCGCGCATATGGAGTTTTAACACTTTTGAGGTAAACTGTAGCGCTTATGAGTTTCAGCACATCTAAGGCGCATATTAGTGCATCTGGGAAAATTTTGACAGAATGCCATTGTGATGAAAAATGATGGTCTATATTGCTTCTTTAGTCAATAAATAGAGAAATTAGCGTGCCATCATGCTGATATGGATAAAAATGATAGAAAATCTGATGATTAACTAATAACTTTGCTTCCCTGAATAGAAAAAAAAGAGTAGATGCTCGATAACTTTGTTTCCCAAAAATGAAAAACAACGAGTAGATTGATTGACTGATTGCCTGATAACTTTGCTTCTCATGAATAAAAACAAAGAGTAGATGGATTGATTGTTTGATAACTTTGCTTCATATGAATGAAAAAAAGAGAGTAAATGTCTGATAAATTTGCTTTCGATGATAGAAAACAAATAGTAGATGATTGATGTGAAAAATATATTTGCATTTGTGATTGAAATACAAATAGGATGATGTTTTGATTGATAAATTTGCATTCTTGAAAAAGAAAACAAATAGTAATATGATGATATGATTTGATTGTTTGATATGGGTCACTGATATGGGTCACTTGATATGGGTCACTGATATGGGTCACTTGATATGGGTCAATGATATGGGTCACTTGATATGGGTCATTGATGGATAGAGCACATGATAGAGTCACTTGATATGGGTCACTTAATATAGGTCACGGATATGGGTCACTTGATATGGGTCACTGATATGGGTCACTGATGGATAGAGCACATGATATGAGTCACTTGATATGGGTCACGGATATGGGTCACTGATAGATAGAGCACATGATATGAGTCATTGGTATGAGTTTGATTAATTATCCTTGTGATGACCAAAAAAATAGGAGGTTTTTGACAACCTCCAGATTAGAGAGCATTTCCCGATATGTTGGGATTGGGTAGGAGAGTTGACTCCAACAGAGGTATAGTGGATAGGTGACTATGGGTTGGGATCCTTGTTGACTGCATTGGAAGAGAGGTGGCATTCTGATCATAACACCTTTCATTTGTCGATTGGTGAGATGACTGTGACACCCGAGGATGTGTACAGGATTCTAGGGATTCCTGTGGTAGGTGCCCTTATGGTTTATGACCACAAGGAGATAGGAGGGATGAAGGCACTGAGGAGGATCTGTGGTGATATGGCGATAGCCGGATATTGGGTGCCGTGGGTGGATTTCAGTAGATATCCCGCCTTAGTGGCTGTGTTGGTTGCATTCATTGGAGGCTTCCTTGGACCAGACCATCGGTCGAAGGGATTTTCAGTTGGTTGGGGGAGGATGCTGGAGTGGATGGTGACTCAGCTGTGGAGGTACGTCTGGGGGAGATGCATTTTGGCTCACTTGTATCATGATTTACATCAGGTGGTCTACTGAGGATCGACGAGTTTGGCCAGTGGTGTGATTCTGCTCCAGATATGGGCATGGGAGCATATTGCAATTACGAGGCCAGAGTGTGCTAGGGCTAGGCCACCAGGCAGGCCATATGTATATGCGTATTCAGGTGCACTTGTCCAGCCCAAGCTGGGCAAGTTGGAGTACTGGCGGCGTGTGCTAGATGATGTGGATTTAGTGATATGGAGGCCATACATAGATTGCGACCCCTGGGACATGGATCATTTGGAGATGCCCTTTTTCTGCATGCCTCGATATCTGATAGGACAGACCCCATATATTCTTGAGAGATTTTTGGCCTTGTGGGTTCAGAGGCAATACAGATTCACACAGGGGATGCCACAGGGCAGTGCTCACTATGGGTGGTGCAAGGATGATCCTAGATGGGGACGCTGTATTACCTACCAGGTGGCATATACAAAGTATTCGAGCTTATAGCCTGAGGTATGGGAATATAGGCTAGAGGTGACAAATGCAGGGGTGTCAGATGAGTACCTAGTGTATTTCCACACACATCGCTTCCCACGATTCACATTTCCAGATGAGCCAGGGCCCATTGTAGTAGTACAACAGCCAGGGGTGGAGAGACAGGAGGAGGTGGCAGGCGAAGAGCAAGTGGTGGGTGGAGGAGAGGAGGAGGAGAGCATAGATGATGAGGAGGGGGACAAGGATGAGGAGGAGGAGGATAGAGATGAGGAGGGAGTCAGAGATGAGGATAGCTGAGATGATGGAGATGACAGGGGAGATGATGGAGGGGAGGAGAGGAGGGAAGTGAGGTAGAGATTAGACATCTTAGGCAATGCTCAGATTATACGGAGGCCTAGATCTGGTGGAAGACCACGAACCATTATCAGGGTTTCCTCCTCTTCGCGGCAGACGTAGATAGCCACTTTGCAGGCCCAGGTGCAGACTGTTCAGGGTCATCTAGGTCAGGCGCAAAGTATGATAGCTCAGTTACAGTCACAGCTGACACAGGCACAGGCTTAGGCTCAGGCTCCAGCACCGACACAAGTATCTCAGCTTGCCCCAGACCCACAAATAACCTAGCTGATCATAGAGAGGGATGCTTTGAGACGGAGGGCAGTGGAGGCTGAGGGCGTTGCTTAGAGGCTTATGGGCACTGTAGAGAGTGCATTCTTGTGGGAGGCGATTGCAGAGGGCATGGAGATGGCGAGGGAGGTAGAGTATTACCATGTTAGATATGAGGAGTTGTGCCCTCTTGAGTGCAGAGATCCATTCCCACGGTCTCGTAGTAGGACCAGGAGCAAGTCGCGGACAACCACTCAGAGCATGGGGGTTACTGGGCCTCGGCGGGATCTAGACGCAGGTACTAGTGGCAGGCCACCTCCTTCCAGACTAGCTCCATCAGGGGCATCGACCAACTAGTTTGTGATGTGATGCAGATATATTCCACACATGTATATCATTTTTAATCATATCCCATGTATCCCTCTTTGGACTTTTTAGTTTCATTGGACTTTTGACATTTGTTTTATTTATGATGAGCGATGATATGCAGCGGCAATGATTTTTGATGATGTGATGTGCATTTATGAGATGATTATGTGATATGCATTTATTTCTATATGTTACGGATTTTGATATGCATTTGAATGATTTGATGACTAACATGATATGCATGATGATTTGATATGATGTGTTTATGATGATGATGAAAAATGATTGATGATGCGTACTAATGATGTCATGTAGGTGGATGACTTATGATATGATTATGAAAATATGTCATGGGATATTTGATATGGTTTATGAAAAATGTTGTTTGGAAAATGATATGAAAATGTATATATGGCATGTTTGTTTTTAGATTTTCAAATGCAAGTAAATAATGATAATATGATGGAAAATGAATGTTGTGTTTATGATATGCATTATGAATTTGTAATATGAATTGATATGATAGGATGATTAATGAGATGAGATGAATGTAATGTGACAAATGATATGAAATGAGATGATTAATAATAATGTGATGTATGATAAGATGATAAATGATATGTGATGAAATGTAATGTTTTGTAATGATGATTACGTGAAATGATAAAATGAAATGCAATGATAATGACATGTATGAAAATGATAAGTGATATGAAATGATAAATGAAATGATAAGTGATAATGAAATGATAAGTAATAAATGATAATGAAATGATAAATGAAATGATAAGTGATAATGAAATGATAAGTAATAAATGATAATGAAATGATAAATGATAATGAAATGAAATGATAAATGATAATGAAATGATAAGTGATAAATGAAATGATAAGTGATAATGAAATGATAAGTAATAAATGATAATGAAATGAAATGATAAATGATAATGATAAATGATAATTAAATGATAAGTAATAAATGATAATGAAATGAAATGATAAATGATAATGATAAATGATATGACAATATGAAAATGAAAGTGATATGATAATGACATGATGAAGAATTTGGATGATAATGATAATGAAATGATAATATGAAAGTGATATGAAATGATAAAGGATAACGAAATGAAATGATGAAGAATTTGAATGATATGAAATGATAACGGATCCTAAATGATATGCAAATGAATGGAAAATGATAGATGATAGGACCTAGATGAAATGATAATGAAGATGAAAGGTGATGATGAAACAAATGTCCGAATGTCCTCCACAAATAGTCCAAAGAGACATGGCAGTCGTTGATGTTCTTGTTAGCCCTTTTGAAAACTTTGATGCAAATCCAGTATGCATATATATACACTGATCTAAAATGAAATGCAACTAAATGAAACGAACCATTGGTTGAGCCTTTTGGTAGCTTTCTTGGATCATCATAGAGCATAAAAAATGTTGGAAGTATGTACAAGCATCAGAGGGTAAATTAGCACCAATTATGACCTGAGTACAACTTTCATGATTTTTGATATAGCAAGTAAACACAAGCATCAGGGTATAATTGAACCGAGATGACCTGAGCATTTCTTGCATAAACAAACAAAGACTAACCACCTTCTGATGCAAATGTGGAACTGTTATCAATGATATTGCTTTGGAAATCATGTCTCGTGACATATTTGCAACAGATGGATAGTTAACCTCAAGACAACAGACAAAGAAAAAACATTCTCTTTCCTCGCCACTCTAGTTCAATACATCATCGAGTGTGCTCCAGAGAGATGATATCGAAAAGCAAACAACAATTGTTCAAAATGAAATACTGTTATTCCAATCATTATTCATATTATAGATCATCCAGATATGAATCATGATATGGTGTGCAACTGAAAACTGTTGTGATTGGGATCAACGATTGGATAGTTGTTCATGTGATTTGATTGTTTTTTCGCATGATTGGTTTTGATGCCATTGTCTAGCTGTTTTCCACGCTATCAATCAGATTTAGTGTAATGAGAACAATAAATTAACTAAACCCTATCAAGCACAATAGAGTACGAGAAAATATGAAAATCAAAATAAGAAGCAAAACGCAAACTGATCTCCACACTAAACTCGATTTATCTCCATTGCTCTTCTCCACCTGCACAAGGATGCAAGATTTCAAAGGTTGATAATAGAGGAGTGTTGAGTGCTCATTCCTGCAACATAACGACTCGATGACGAAAATGACCAATGAAGAGAATGATGGATAGAGATGGAAGACTGATTTTGACAGAGTCTGGATGCTAGATGAATCTCCTTAAATGGATCGTGAAAGGTTTGATTTATAGATTTTCGATGTGGACAGAGATAAGATTTGATAAGATTAATAAGGATTTGATTTTTAACAAAAGAGGAAATACAATGAGATGAGATAAGATTTTCAAAAGATAGAAAGATTTTGATTTATTGTTTTAAAGGAAATAAAACAAGATAAGATAAGATGTGAAAAGATAGAAAGATTTTGATTCTCTTTTAAAGGAAATAAATCTTGAAAAAGATGAGAGTTTAAATTAATTAGATGCACATGAGTTCAATTTTGGAAAGAAAGCGAGAAGATATTTTTAAGATTTTATTAATTAAATAAATATTTGATTTATTTAATTAATGTTGGATTTATGATTTCATCAATTAAATAATATAAATTATTTAATTAACATTAGAAGAATTGATAGAAATTATTTAATTAATTGAATAATATAAAATATTTAATTAACATTAGAGGAATGGATGGAAATGATTTAATTAATTAAATAATATAAATTATTTAATTAACATTAGAGGAATTGATGAATTATGAATATGAATTTAATAGATGATGACATGGGTACCTAGGGCAAAGCATACTACAAGATGCCTAAATGATGTAATGTCGAGACAAGTGTTGTAAGAGGACAATTTTTTGATGTCTACATTTTGCCCCTCTTTGAGATGATGAGATTTGTGTCGAGTAACATCATTTCAAAGAAGTTAAGGTATGGATAGAGGAAAATGGATAATGATATAAAGATAGGATGATGATGGTGATGATGCCCCCTCGAGAGGATAAGCGGGTTGAACAAACATGGGTAGGTTCTCGAAATGAAATGATAAGGATAGACAAGATGAATGATGCAAGATAGAAAGTGGATGAAGGAGATGAATGATACGTTATGCTGCAATGAAAGTGAGCAACCATGATGTTTGATATAGCACTAGATGTTATGCACCAATATATAAGGACCAAGGTGACGATGTGTCTCGTGCCCCAGCGTAATACAACCTTGTCTAGACGTATGAGGAAGTAGACTTAGAGCATTAAAGTCCTAATGCACAAAAGGTATTATATGACCTTAGATGCAAAGGATAGTGCAAAAAGCTACTCCAACATACACAAGATATGAATATTAGCTAGAATGATATGGATTTGATACAAATGCAAGATAAAATGACAACACACACAAGCAAGCAAGCAAGCATGCACAAATGATACAAAAACAAACAAGGTATTGCTCTTGTCAAGCTATAAACCGTTGATTGATTGATTGATTGATTGATGATGATAGTGTTGTCATTGTGGGGAGCGACATGTCCCTAGAGCAACAAAAGGATGACTGATAGTTAATTGATTGATTGGTTGATTGATTAGGTTTACAACAAGATTAGGATCAATACCAGAGGATGTGATTGGATAATTTGACAAGATTGATTGACTTGATTGGTATGGATTAAGGATTGACTTGCATTTGGATTATTGCTTGGATTGATTCGATTGAGTTGATTGGATGCAATGGTTTTGATGAAGATGATTGATTTGGTTGAATGGTTGAATGATTGGATTGAGGTGATGGATTAAGTAGATGAAATTAAAAGAATTAATTGGATGGATTTTTGTTGGATATTTAATTTTTTTGTATTTTTGGGGATATTTTGATTTTTTTTGTTTTTGAAATGCTTTGACTTTTTGGACTTTTGAAATGTTTTGATTTTTTTTGGACTTTTGAAATGTTTTGAGGTATCAAAGGATGAAAAATTGAGTAGCCTTTGTGCTAGATACCAATGACAAGGGGAAAACCAAGTCTAGGTGCAAGGGTGGGTGATGGGATAAGGGATAAAAGGCTCATGATAGATGGATGGATGGTATGGATGTATCATAAGAGGGTAAGGATGTGATCTCCAAACACTATGTCACATAGGAATAACATGCCCCATTCTAGGTACAAGACTTAGGATGTTTCTAGGAAAAATGTATGACAACAGGATAATGATATGATTGGTTTAGATAGGATGAGGTATGTCAAGAGATACCCAAAACATGTTTCAACATTTTTCCCCTATGTCTTCATCAAGATCAAAAGAAGAAGGGTGGATGAATGTACTCAATACGATAGGTATGTATGAATGGACTCAATATGACGGCTAAAGATGGTAGGTAGGATGGGAATGATATGACGTGAAAATGATAGGTTGGATAGATAAGAAATTGTGCCCCCAAGTGTAAGTGACATAGAAGATCAACCTACACATGATGCCTATTTGCTAAGTTTTCATCATGGTACTTATCCAAGGCGCCTGTTTACCAGGTTTTCACCATTGGACAAAGGGATTTCTCTTTAATTTTTTTTTTGTCCTTTTGGATAGAAGGGGAATATGGATAGGAGGGACTCAAGTGTCTAGTTCCGTGAAAGTTGATAGTCCCACTAGATGGATGTCATTGCATGGACCATGTCAAATATCATTATGCTAATAGATGTTGGTAAGAGATGACATGAAAGGGATGGATTAGGTAGATGGCGGATTATGAAAGTCTTATGTAAGAATGGATGGGGAATAGTGGATGATGATGTGGATTGAATAGGACTTGTGCAAAAGGATGGATGAAAGGTTTATGCAAAATCATGGACCATAGGAAGATGGTGGGGGAGATATGTAAGATAATGCATGAAGGATGAGGAGATGGAGGTATGTGGAATTGTTGTGAAATGGAAGGGAACCATGACCAATGGTTGCACACACTGTGATAAACATTGAAGCTTTTGATGTGGATGGGGTGTAGGAAGCAATGGAGATGTTGGCTTAGAAGGTGGTGGATGAAGTGCCTTAGGTACCCACATAGACTTGATATTTGTATGATTTTTGTTTGGCTTGTGGGATGGAATATGATATTTTTGAAGGGAATGTGCATTTTGGATGGGAGTGGATGGTTGGGATTTTTGTGATGTGGATGCCTCGTGTGACTTGATTTATTTTTGCTTAGGTACCCAAACCATTTTAGTTTTGGCCTTTACTTTTGGAGGTATGGGCTTATATAGCCTTTTAGATGTACTTGGCTTTGACATTTTGCAATTGTATGCTAAGGCATTAGGACCATTATATTTTTTGACTTTATGTGTAGAGGCATCCAAATTTTTATTTTGGAATCCCTTGGGTTTGATGGAATGAGTGGAAGCTTTATGTTTAGACAATGTGTGCATTTGTTGGTCATGATTAGGAATGCTAGGGTATTTATGGATAAATGGATAAGAGGATTGAATGGTAGGGATATTAGGTGTTGGGAGTAATGGTGGTAAAGTTGATGGAGGGATATTAGGAATTGGAAGTAATGGTGGCAAAGTTGATGGTGGAAGGTGTATGGTCACATGCTTTTGACATTTGTGGGATGATGGAGGGGGGTGGCAAAATATGTTTTGGATGTATGATAGGCTTTATGGTGAAAGGAGGTGGACTTGGGATGCATGGAGGAAGTACCAACATCTTTAGGTTGTTGTCCTTGGGGTGTATTTCCAAGGCCATAAGAGTGTGGAGGGACTTTGACATGGATGGGCTCCAAAATACCTTGTTCATGAATGTCTAAACCTTTACCTTGGTGGTTCATATTTTGGAGTGTGCAATGGACAATGGGACTAGGTGTAGGTGGAACACTAGACACGAGTTCCTTATTGGATGGAGAAAATGACGCAAGGGAAGATAATGGTTTTTGTTGTTCTAAGGAGGAACATTCATGAATGAGGGTGGAAAGACCAATAGGATATGGTGGAGGAATTGCAATGGGGTCGATAGTGAGTGATGGAGGATCATTAGGATCTTGATTATCATTGTGTTCACTTAGATCCAAGGTGTTTGTTTGATCTTCTATGTGTGCTTGGGAGGAACTTATCTCATCGTAGGAAGTGGATGTTTGTGCATCATGGATGGGTGAGGTGGAAAGCTCTTGACCATGGAATGCATAAAGCTGGCTAAGAGGATCATCATGGTCTTCTTGATCATAAAAGGGGTCTTGATCAAAGATGGAAGATTGATCATGAATAGCATTAGGTGTGTTATGAATGGAATCATTGGGAGGGTGTTGATCTTTATGTGGATGAGGGGTTAATGTTTTTGCATGTTTAGGATTGTGCTCTTGACATACCTCATGACTTATTTGAACGGAGGTGGAAGGAGATTTCTCATGGAGAGACTTGTCATATTCCTGATGGTCAACAACATAGGAGCATGATAGAGGGTGACTTAGACTTAATGGGGAAGACTCTTGAATTGGATCAAGCGGTTGTGGATGATATGGTTGGCTTGAAGGACTTGGCATGATGTTTGAGGATTCTTTTGTATGTTCAGGTATATGTGTTGAATGACATGGCGATAGTTGATTCCTTGCTCGTAGCCCTTGGGTCACATCCTTTGGAGGTATAGGGGTGGAAGGTGTTGGCTTAGGGTTTTGATTTTGATTGGATGATGGTATGCTAAAGTTATAAGGTGCATGTGCTAGATTGGTATTCCCCTTGTCAATGGTTGCATTAGAACATGAGGAACTTTGGCCTTGTTGCAAGGTAGAACTTAAAGTCACATGTGTTTGTCATGACGTGGCTTGATAGGTTGATGTGACATTGTCATGCGAAGAAGTGGATGGATTAGATTGGTATGAGGTGGAAGGGTGATAATGAATGGATAGGGGATGACGTTTTGGTTGTTGGATTTGACAAGTGGCAATGAATTGATTGGCTTGAGCTAGGAGGTGTTGGATTTTAGGTGATTTAATTTGTTGAAATTTTTGGAAGATGGTTTGAGAGCTTTGTATGGTTTGGTGGTCTAGGGGTTGGAATATTTGGTGAAGTGTCTGAAGGAGGTTTCAAAGTTTGGATGCTAGGGATTTGTGTTTGAATGTGGGCATGGTGTCACACGTGTGTAAGCTCTTACACATCAATTTGTTCCTCAAAGTATTCAACATAGTTCATGTCATCATTAGAAGTGGTAGGAGAAGCCCCTCAAAGTCTGATTTTATGTTTTGGTTTTGTTTCATGATTTGAACTAGAGAAAGAGACTCCTTGAATTATGACTTCAGGCTTAGGTTTTGTCTCATGATTTGGCCTAGAGGGATAGCCCCCTTGAATTATGATTTTTGGCTTATGATTAGGATTGGGCTTGTTTATGATTATGACCATTTTGACAAGTGGTGACTAGGACTTTGTTGGTGATGGTGATGATGCAGAATGATTAGATTGGATGACTTGATTGATTAGGATTAAAGTGATTGGATGTGGCTAAGAAGAATGATTAGGATGAAAGTGATTGGATATGAATGTGGTGGAAGAACGTGTAGAGTGACTTGTCTTTATGTGTTTGGTGTTTAGCTTGATTTGGAAATGTTTAAATGAATGATCACACATGCACACACATGAATCACACACACAAGACACATAAGCAAGTTTGAATTTGATTATTAAGCACACACTTGAAGAAGACACATCAACAAGTCCTAGAACTAGTCAAGTGGGTATGGCCAATTAGGTCTCAAGCTAGTCTGCACATGGTTGACTAAGGTTGATTTGAAAGAAAAATCCTACCACACAGCCAAGAGAAAGGGGTAACCCACCCTTCACCTTCACTTCCCAAAGGTATAAAGTTCTTTGGGGCTTAGCCAAGAGAGACAAGATTTTAACTCCAAACAAGCGTGTCTTTCGATTCACACTTCGATTGAGGTCGTCCCTAGAGGTGATGAAATCCCCTAGTAGGCCTCCTAGAAAGGGTTTGACAAAAGCAAACCAAGTGAGGTGTTTGTGATCACACACACACTTGATTCACACTCATAGTTGTTAATTGACCCTTAGAAAGGAAACGTGTGCAAGAAAGCAATGAAACACTCATTCTTTTTAGATCCCAAATCAAATGTGTAGGAAGACAGTGGTTAATTTTAGACCCGATTTTTCATATGTGATTGAAGACAAGATTCATTTTAAACCAATTACAATGATGTGATCAAACAAGATTTGATTTTATGTCCCAAATTGAAATGTGTGACAAATAAGATTAATGAGATGAAGGATGAGACGATTGCACCTGGTTATTTTTGCTTTCCAAATTTTTGTTGTGATTGATCCCAATGCTTTTCCAGCTCCGTATAATTCACCAAAAAGTCACCAAGACAAAAGAAACAAATTAAAAATCTGCTAGAACAAAAGTCATATGCGCTGAAGAAAAAATGCAAATTTGATAACTTTAACTCTGTCAAAGTTGATAAAAAAAACCTGTACCATTGGATAGCTTCTGAAATTATACCCCATTTAAAAAAAAAAGCTTTGAAAAAGACCAAAAAATGACCAAGATACAACCATTTTAAGATTGACTAAAAAAATGCTGAAACAGAGACCATATGTGCTAAAACATACCTCATATGCGCTAGACAAAGTCCCATATGCGCTAAAAAAAAAGTCCCAGATGCGCTAAACAAAGTCCTAGATGAGCTAAAAGAAGACCTAGATGTGCTAATTTTTTTTTTTTTTACAATTTTTTTTTATTGAAATGGTATATGCGCCATTGTGTTCCTTATAAGTGCCAAAACAGTTCCTGGATGTGCCAAAACGGCTCTGAATGCACCAAAAGACCTGCAAAAGTGTTGTTAAAAGCCCTATATGCTCTACAGAAACCCTTATAAGCGCCGAAACAGTCCTCAGATGCGTTGAAATATCTGCAAAAACATAAATATTAAATTCCCAGATGCCCTGCAGAAAGTATCAGATGTGTTAAAACGCCGAATTTTTCTGAAAACTGAACTCCAAAATGCAGAAACTTGTCAGAATTCTCTACAAAAAAAATTCAAAATCGGGGCATAGGCCCCACGGTGGGCGCCAAATGTAGATAGGGAAAACTATCAATCAGATTTAGTGTAATGAGAACAATAAATTAACTAAACCCTATCAAGCACAATAGAGTACGAGACAATATGAAAATCAAATAAGAAGCAAAACGCAAACCGATCTCCATGCTAAACTCGATTTATCTCCATTGCTCTTCTCCAGCTATACAAGGATGCAAGATTTCAAAGGTTGATAATAGAGGAGTGTTGAGTGTTCATTCCTGCAACATAACGACTCGATGACGAAAATGATCAATGAAGAGAATGATGGATAGAGATGAAAGACTGATTTTGAGAGAGTCTGGATGCTATATGAATCTCCTTAAATGGCTCATGAAAGGTTTGATTTATAGATTTTTGATGTGGACAGAGATAAGATTTGATAAGATTGATAAGGATTTGATTTTTGACAAAAGAGGAAATACAATGAGATGAGATAAGATTTTCAAAAGATAGAAATATATTGATTTATTGTTTTAAAGGAAATAAAACAAGATAAGATAAAATGTGAAAAGATAGAAAGATTTTGATTCTCTTTTAAAGGAAATAAATCCTGAAAAAGATAAGAAGGATAATTGATGAATTATCTAATTAATTTAAATTAATTAGATGCACATGAGTTTCAATTTTGGAAAGAAAGCGAGAAGATATTTTTAAGATTTTATTAATTAAATAAATATTTGATTTATTTAATTAATGCTAGATTATGATTTCATCAATTAAATAATATAAATTATTTAATTAACATTAGAAGAATTGATAGAAATTATTTAATTAACATTAGAGGAATGGATGGAAATGATTTAATTAATTAAATAATATAAATTATTTAATTAACATTAGAGGAATTGATGAATTATGAATATGAATTTAATTAAATAAATAAAATTTATTTAATTAAATAGATGATGACATGGGTACCTAGGGAAAAGCATACTACAAGATGCCTAAATGATGTAATGCCGAGACAGGTGTTGTAAGAGGAATTTTTTTTGATGTCTACAACTACTATCACACATGCATTTCTAAATTAATCTAAACTCTTAGTTTGCATGCAAAAATAAAAAATTTAGACTCAACCCCATAACATTAATATTTTATCTTTAAAGTCGACTAGCCCATAATTAGTGGCGACTAAAGAGAATAAGGTTGGCGATATCAAGATAAGTTTATAAGACTAATCGCCATTGCAAAGAACTACTGATAATTCTTTAAATCTGGGTCAATGATAATTAATAAAACAATAGACATCTAAAGCAGACAGGTCGTGCACAAGGTCTACTTGGTAAGAGATAATAATTTTGTAAGACAATCGACTGCAAGAAATAGGTGATGGGGATGACTCTCTTCATATCATTCTCAATAGAGTTTCAACTATAGAACAAGAAAACAAATGATTCCTTCAGATCATCGGCCGATGCCATTATCAAAAGTAGAGGATCTTAACAAATATCAAAGAGCTATAAAGAATGACAAGAAGTGGCAGTGAAAGAAAAAGAAACCAAACTTTTAGATTTAATAATATTCAACACTTTTTCTAGCAAAATGTCAAAAGCCTAATTAATAAGATAAGGTAACCCTAAAGTAGAGCCCATTCGAGGTTATAGGGCAGTGATTGAATCAAATACAAGTAAAATAAAATGAAGAATGATACAAGTTTGGCTATTGACAGAATAACATCCATGTTAAAAGATTGTGTAAAAGATGTCAAGAAAGTCATAAACAGGTATCTACAAATTCAACTATGAGTAGCTAGAGTCAATTTATATAATGTTGTTTAAAATTATCAACATAAAAGAAGAATTTATTACTAATCAAGATATTCTTTTTAACTGCGAATACATGCACGCAGGATATTACCCCTAGAGAACAAAATTCCAAGGTTTTATCTAAATTTCAACAATACTTTCTAGAATCCCAATAGAAGTTATGGAGTGTTCAAGAAATCTGAAATACAATTTTTGAGTTTATTTTTTATTTTTTATTCAAATACTTCACTGGTCTTTTCTTTGTTGTGTATATAAGTTTGATCTACTAAATTAAGAGATAACAACAATTCTATGTTTTTTTCTTTATGAATTAAATTTTTTTCTAATTGTTTCCTCTATTGCAATGTGTAGGTTTAGAAAAATAAATATTTTCTCACAAAAAAATAAATATTTTCAAACAGATAACTTTCAAGCAATCCTTTCAAAAAATACAGATAAAAAAATATTGCAAAACGAGAAGGGAACCTGTTTTAAAAACTCGAAAGCTAAACTGGGGATGAAATCTAAAGCTTTTGTTTATCCCATTTAAAACACCTGAATTTGATGAAGATATTTGAGCAATTCAATCCCCAAAAATATTTCTATAATCAAAATAGTGATAAAAGCTTCTCTAGAAAGACTATTGTGCAAATTTTTTTGCAAAAACTACTGCCGTGAAAAATTCTTGCAAAAATTTGTCGTGAATGAAATTGCACACACAAAAGTTTTTATGCATTTTTAATTAACTCAAATTCATAAGGCTTAACTGATTGCCAATCATGTATTCAAAATTGATCAATCAGTTGTAACTTAACCATTTTACTCAAGATCACATTTTCAACTCCAAATCCAAAATCCATAACATGTTGAAAACAACATCTTTTAAAATATCTATTTTTCAAATAAATCTAGTTTGCACAATTAATTCAACAATTACATTTAAATAAATTCCTTTTCACAAAATTAATATTCACTTTTAAATAAATAACTTGTTTAATTTAATTTAATAAATCAAACCATAACATAAACATTTCAATCTAATATTTAAACAAAATGTACGTTAAATCAAATATGTTAATTAAATAATCATTTAACTAAAATAATTAATTCCTATCAAAACAATGCAAACAAGAACGACACGACATAAATAGACAACAAAACAACGATGGTGACAAACATATACTTATTCAATGAAGAATGATGGCTAATGACAGACCTGACACTATCTCCGAAACCACATATTTCCATTGGGTACTTAGGGCATGCTCAAACTCGACAAGCAGGTGGAGCCGATACCCAGTACCTGCAACTGCATAAAACAACACTTTTAATCATTTCATCATATATCGGAAAACACATCATGAAGAAGAGTCACAGTGTAGCAAGGTACTCACGAGTGAGTAGTGCTACATTGTCTTCTTCACCAAAACTGACAAGCATCATTATATCATAAACAACCATTACATCATGATAACCTCATAGAAACTCAATAACAACATTTACCATAATACACATGTGTCTATCATAATTTCATCACACAGACATAGTTAGATGATCATGATGTCAAGTGTATCATCTACACAATATAAAATCAACATAATGTCAGAGTCATAACTGAAAATAAACAACATAGTATCAAAAGCAACTAAAGCAACTATCATCTAATTAAAAAAAACTAAAACCTAGTGTTGCAATTGGAGGGACACTACATCCTCCCCCCTAGGATAAGGCTTACTCCTGGAAGCCTGCAAAAAAATAAGGATAAAGCTCTCTCATGTGTGTCGCATCCTCCCAAGTAGGTGATGCCTCATCACTAGGATCCCATTGGACCCTCACCTGATCAACATCTCAACCCTTGAGGGTGAGTCTCCTACACTAAAGAATGCCCACGGGCTCCAAAGCCAGCTGCCCGTCCTCTACCTGTAATGCATTCCAATCGAGCACATGTCAAATATCAGGATGATAAGGCCTAAGAATAGATACATGGAAAAAATCATGAATGCATGACAAAGTGGGCGGTAAAGCAAGTCGATATGCTACAGGACCAATCCTCTCCAGAATCTCAAATGGTCCAACAAAATGAGGCGCGAGCTTAGAGACTTTTCCATAACGGATTGGACTCTTTCACGATCGCACTTGAAGAAATACCCTATCGCCAATTGAAAACTGACGATCCACTCTATGTGCATTGACATACTTCTTCTATCTATCTTGTATAGCTATCAAATGCTCTCTGATGTGATCAACCTATTGTTCCATATCTCGAAGCATCTCAAGTCCAAGTAGAACTCTATCCTCAAGTCGATCCCAACTTAATGGAGTTCGACAAGGATGTTTGCACAATGCCTAAAAATGAGGCATACCTATGGAACTTTGATACCCATTATTGTAGGCGAATTCCACTAAGTAAAGATAATCTTCCCAATGTGATTGTTGATCCATCACATACATTCTAAGAATATCCTTAAGAATCTGATTGACTCTCTTTGTCTGACCATCATTCTTAGGATGATATGTTGAACTGAAGTTCAACTAAGTACCTAAAGCATGTTGTAATGATGTCCATAAAGCTGATGTAAACACAAGATCTCTATCTGATATGATTCTACGAGGAATTCCATGTAACCAAACAATATCCTCCATGAATATCCTGGCCAAAGAAGAGGCATTATAGGATGATCGA
The DNA here is from genome assembly GCA_007258455.2 of Sequoia sempervirens. Taxonomy (NCBI): domain Eukaryota; kingdom Viridiplantae; phylum Streptophyta; class Pinopsida; order Cupressales; family Cupressaceae; genus Sequoia; species Sequoia sempervirens. The sequence goes on along the minus strand of VDFB02271358.1, from coordinate 349,874,776 downwards.
ACCAGAGAAAAATGTGCTACCTTAGTCAACTTGTCAACAGTAACCATAATAACATCATGTCGATGTGATGTCATAGGTAATCCAACAATAAAATCCACCGATATAATATCCCACTTCCATTCAGGAATGAGATGTGGCTGCAATAGTCTGGCAGGATGTTGGTGCTCAGCCTTAACTCTCTGGCACTCAAGACATCTCAAAACAAAATCAACGATATCACACTTCATACCAGGCCAAAAGTACAATTGTCAAAGATTTGCATGCATCTTCTTAACACCAGGATGACCCGAGTAAGGTTCTTGATGTGCCTTTGTCAAAATAAGAGTGTGAAGACCTTCTGTATGTGGTACATAGATACAACCCAAATGTCACAACAAACCATCTAACTCAAGAGTATAGCCTATGAATCTACCCTCCAAGGGTCTACCTGATCCAATCTCCATCTTCACCTCCTGATATAGTCTGTCTGTAGGAAGTGTTGCTAGAATTTGGCTTCTCAAATCAACTCCAAGAGTCATAGCAGAAAGCTCATGTCTTCAGTGACTGAGAGCATTAGCCACTACGTTCTCCTTTCCTTGAACAAATTTCTCTTCAAATTCATAATCGCATAAGAACTCCATCCATCGTCTCTGTCTAGCATTCAAATTAGGCTGCGTAAAAATATATTGCAGACTACAATGATCACAGTGAAGTTCAAAATGGTGCCCCAACAAGAAATGCCTCCATCGAACTAGAGCATGAACAATTGCAGCAAGCTCAAAATCATGAGTAGGATAGTTCAATTCTTGATCCTTGAGTTTGTGAGATTTGTATGTGATCGCACGACCATCCTGCATCAACACAACTCCTAATCCCTCCAAAGAAGCATTAGTGCAAACAACAAAATCCTTGGTAGGATCAGGAACGACTAAGATAGGTGCACTAGTCAGCTTTTCCTTGAGTGTTTGGAAAGCCAACTGGCACTGACCCATCCAGATAAATTTCTTCCCTTTCCTCTGAAGAGAAGTAATAGGATGAGCAATCCTAGAAAACCCCCGAACAAACCATTTATAATATCCAACAAGACCCATAAAACTGTGAACCTCAGCTACATTGGTAGGTACAGGTCAATCAATTATGGCTTGGATCTTTGAAGGATCTACAACAATACCCTCTCCAGAGATCACATGACCAAGGTATTTTACCTTAGTTTGGAAGAACTCACACTTCTTCAAATTTGTGTACAACTGATTCTACCTTAAGCACTGCAATACCTGTCTCAAATGCTCTTCGTGCTCCTTCATATTTCTTGAATAGATCAAAATATCATTGAGAAACACGAGAAAAAAATGATCAAGGTATGTGTGAAAAACATTGTTCATCAAACTCATGAAAACTAATGGTGCATTCGTTAACCCGAACGGTACGACTATGAACTCACAGTGCCCGTAACGAGTTTGGAATGTCGTTTTATGAATGTCTGCTTTTGCAATGCATAGTTGGTGGTAACTTAATTTCAGATCAATCTTAGAGAACACATTTTCTCCCTTGATCTGGTAAAAAAGATCATTGATTTTGGGTAAAGGATACTGATTCTTTATCGTCAATTTGTTCAATTGATGATAATCGATACACAATCTAAGAGATTTGTCCTTCTTCATGAAGATGATAGGTGCTCCCTAAGGAGAAACACTCAGAAAAATAAAACCCTTAGCCAAAAGTTCCTCCAACTAGATATGAAGCTCTTCCAGTTCTTGTGCGGTCATTCTGTATGAGGCTCGAGATATAGGATTTGCTCCAGGAACTAGGTCAATTATGAAATCAATGTCACGTTTCAGTGGCAAACCAAGAATATCATTGGGAATTTTTTTTTGTGAATTCCCCAAGAATAGGGTGATCATCAAGAGATATTTCTCAAATCTCCCCTAAATCCAAGTCATTAACTATTGCTGCAAACAAATGACAACCCTGACGAAGGCATCTCTTCAACTGCATAGCAGAAATTATCCACAAAGAGATGGGTCTCTATACACCAATGATTTCAACTTTTGCACTAGAATTATCTACACAATGTATTGTCTTTTGTCGATATTCAATCACTGCATAATGAGATTCTAACCAATCCATTCCCAAAACAATATCATACAAACCAAGAGGTGTAACATGAAGATCTATTGAAGTTGATAGTGGTCCAATCCTTAGTCCACAATTGCAAAAAATGGTTTCTACCACTACCCTCACCCCAAAGGTGAATTCTACCTACCACCTACTGCCTTTCTTTATTGCCACAAGTCCACATCGCTCAACAACAGTAGGTGAAATAAATGAATCAGTAGCTGGAGAATAAAAAAGAATAGTAACATTAGTACCTTGTAACTAACTTGAAGACTCAACCACAGTATTTTGATGATTTTCCTGGCAGTTATTTACCACAATAAATATTGTATGTGAATGGCCTACATCTCCAATTGTCGGCTCTAAAACTACCGGTCGCTGTCCAAATCCTGATGTACCTTGCATAGGGAACTGCCTAGCAATGTGACCCTGTTGACCACATGAAAATCAACCAGTACCTCTGCCAAATCCTTTGCTACCTAAAGGTGCATTGGATTCTTGAAAGATGCCTCTGCTAACCATAAACTGTGCACTTTGAGCTGGCTGATCCTGAAGATTGCGCTTATTCCTCCACCAGTTACAGTTCTTCCTAGACTGTGAACTATTGCCCTACTGAGCTTGAGAATTCGTATTCTTTAGTGGGTTACGCTGTTGCTGTTGCTATCCACCCTTAGAGAGTGTCTGTTTGTTTTGAGAGGGACCTCCTGTTTGAATCTGACCGCCCCACAGACCAAAAATTGCAATAGGAGCACTACCTATCTGAACTCCTGTGTGTCCACACAAAGCCATAGTTAGATTCTCCTCTAAAATATGTTCCTTCTTCACAACAACCTCCATAGTCTTTGGCTCGAAGACTCTGAATCCTCCACTAATACGGGCGTTCAAGCCCCTGATGAAGTGTTGTACCAACATAGCCTCATCGTCCACAATCCCTGCATATTGTTTGAGCTCATAGAACCTGCGCTCATATTGCTCTATGAACATAGCCATTTGATGCAGATCATGAAACTCATCTGCACGTCGCTGTCTCCAATGCTCTAACAAGAAACACACTCTAATCTCTCCAAAAACATGTCCCAAGATATATAACCAATCTCTAGATGGAGCTTCTGCTCCTCCAATCACCACCATGTAGAGGAAAAACCTCTAAGATGCATAATGGCACATCTAGCTTTGGTGTTTCTACCATAAGGATGCATAGAAAAACACCATCCCAAGTCTATCAACCAAGTTTCCACTTCAAGACCACAACCAGTGCCATCAAAAGTGGGAGGGTGTGCCCTCAATAAGTCTCTCATATGCCCTACAACAATGGCATCCTGTTCCATAGTATCAACAACTCTCCTAGGTGATATTTCTCATTCTCTAACCACTTCCTATTTAGCCCCCTGTTTGGGACCAAGTCGGGAAATGACCTCTTCTAGTAAGGGACGCAGCTGTGCTCCCTCTATATTTGGTTGTATTAGAATTTGTTCCCCACTCGCCTGATCCAATTGAGGAACCAAATGTTCTACATGTTCACTCTCATGGGAGCTCTGAGGGGGAGTGTCCTGGTGGTTAGCCCCATAGCCACCACCTCGACCTTGACCATGACCTCTACCACGATGTCTAGGCATGATCCTACACAAAATCAAGGAAAGTCTTAGTTACAAGACAAACAAAACAAAGAGGAAAACACATCTACAAAATCTAACATCAAGGACAACCTAATGGGCTCACAAATATCCAAAGTACCCAATGTTAGAACCTTTGATCTGATACCAATCTGTAATGCCTTGTTCAGGAACTCAAAGAAAAAGATAAAAGTAACACATTAACCGATTTTTTTTTAAAGTCATTCGATTACACAAATGTTTAAGGATTCCAAGACGACGTTACATAAACATTAAAAATTAAGAACATCACGTCATAATATTAAAGTCATAAAACATAAGTTCTTATCATATTCATGAATGATCTAATTTTCAAAACCTTTATATAGTCATGTTACATATACAACTAGATTACAACAAGTGAGATTTTAATAAATCTCGAATTAATATAATATCATTACAAAAGTTATCTCATAGACACTAAGAGAATATACAATAAAGATGAAGAACATATCACTTTTGTCAGCGTCGTTCATGAGTACGCTCAGCGTCCAACATCATGAACAATGTAAAATCAAGAATCTCACCCACAAACAAAGTTATCCAAGTATAGCAACATCTGCAAAAAGACCCAAAAGAGGAAATATCACGGTTTCCTCCCAACCACGTGGTACCCGAAGGTCCACTCTCTCTGTGCTAGGAGATAATGACAGGTCCACAAAACAAGCAAACAAACAACACAGAATAGACATTATATTACATGGATAAAAAACACATAATGACATGATAGAATCAAAATTAAATGATTACTAATAAACTCCCAGAGGAAACAACAATAACAAAAGTGACTCTACATAAGAGACCACAATCATGCAATAGGAAAAGAGTGTCATCACACAGTTTGGGATAGGTTACCCTGGTGAATCTTCCTAGACTACCAGCCCTCTCCAAGAGTTACCTTGGCAATCTCTACCAATTCTCGGCCCCTATACAAACTAATGTGGAGTTGTTCCATCTTTCAAGGAGACAAGATAGGCGACTAATCCATTCCAGGCCTTCTCAACCTTACCTCAATCTAAACAAGCATCAAGGTGATATGTGAGGCATACAATTCTCTGAATTAATGTTAAGTACTACCCAACCCTTAGTACATTAGTTAGGTTTCCACTATATTACAAAACCCATGATAGGTTACCCTGGCAACAACTTAGAGTTCCGCCCCTATCACAAGCCACTCTTCCTAAAAACATGACACAACATCAAAATACTAAGGACTGCCAACATGCGTATGAAACAAAACCATAATAGAACATATCTCATTCATGTCCCAATCATTGAACAATACAAACACCTCTAAGGTGACAAATAACTCTTGCATGGCTAAGTCCCAGAATAGACCAAAGTATAAAAACATCAACAAACAAGCATTAAAAGCTCATATCCCAAATAAATCTTCAAGCCTCTGGAAGATCTAAGAATTCCATAACATAAACTACAACAACAATCAAAAGATAGTTCTGAAATAATAACTTATTATTATTTTATGAAAATGTCAATACGACCATTTTCATAATGTAAATATAAGCATTCCTAATTTCTTAAAAACATTTATATTGCATATAGATATTCATTTGTTCAAATATTAACTAACTCCCAGTTAACTTTTAAATTTACTACAAATATGTATGAAAGTACTCTAATACAATTAGATTCATTCATCAAACTTAATCAAACATTTTCTAAAATATATGTAAATAGTATTATACAGATTTACATACTCTCTCTACTACCTACAGTTAACATGGATTAACTACTATCACACATGCATTTCTAACTTAATCAAACATTTTCTAAAATATATGTAAATAGTATTATACAGATTTACATACTCTCTCTACTACCTACAGTTAACATGGATTAACTACTATCACACATGCATTTCTAACTTAATCTAAACTCTTAGTTTGCATGCAAAAACAAAAACATCTAGACTCAACCCCGTAGCATTAATATTTTATCTTTAAAGTCGACTAGCCTATAATTAGTGGTGACTAAAGAGAATAAGGTCGGCAATACCAAGATAAGTTTATAAGACTAATCGCCATTGCAAAGAACTACTGAAAAATATTTAAATCTGGGTCAATGATAAATAATAAAATAATAGACGTCTAAAGCAGATAGGTCGCACACAAGGTCTGCTTGGTAAGAGATAATAATTCTGTAAGACAATCGACTGCAGGAAATAGGTGATGGGGACAACTCTCTTCATATCATTCTTAATAGAGTTTCAACTATATAACAAGAAAACAAATGATTCCTTCAGATCATCGACCGACACCATTATCAAAAGTAGAGGATCTTAACAAATATCAAAGAGCTATAAAGAATGACAAGAAGTGGCAGTGAAAGAAAAAGAAACCAAACTTTTAGATTTAATAATATTTAGCACTTTTGCTAGCAAAATGTCAAAAGCCTAATTTAATAAGATAAGGCGACCCTAAAGGAGAGCCCATTTGAGATTATAGGGCAGTGATTGAATCAAATACAAGTAAAATAAAATGAAGAATGATACAAGTTTGGCTGCTGACAGAATAACGTCCATGTTAAAAGATTGTGTAAAAGATGTCAGGAAAGTCATAAACAAGGATTTACAAATTCAACTATGAGTAGCCAAAGTCAATTTATATCATTTTGTTTAAAATCATCAATAGAAAAGAAGAATTTATTAGTAATCAAGATATTCTTTTTAACTACGAATACATGCACATAGGATATTACCCCTAGAGAACAAAGAATTCTAGAACAAAATTTCAAGGCTTTATCTAAATTTCAACAATACTTTCTAGAATCCCAATAGAAGTTATGGAGTGTTCAAGAAATCTGAAATACAATTTCTGAGTTTATTTTTATTTTTTTATTCAAATACTCCACTGATTTTTTTTTTGCTATGTATACAGGTTTGATCTACTAAATTAAGAGATAACAACAATTCTATGTTTTTTTTCTTTATGAATTAAAAACTTTTCTAATTGTTTCCTCTATTGCAATGTGTAGGTTTAGCAAAATAAATATTTTCTCACAAAAAAATAATTATTTTCAAACAGATAACTTTCAAGCAATCCTTTCAAAAAATATAGATAAAAGAATATTGCAAAACGAGAAGGGAACCTGTTTAAAAAAAATGAAAGCTGAACTGGGGACGAAATCTGAAGCTTCCATTTATCCTGTTTAAAACACCAGAACTTGATGAAGAAATCCAAACAATTCGATCCCCAAAAATATTTCTACAATCAAAACTGTGATAAAAGCTTCTCCAGAAAAATTGTCTTGCAAATTTTTTTCCAAAAACTACTGCTGTGAAAAATTCTTGCATAAATTTGTTGTGAATGAAATTTCACACACAAAAGCTTTTTATGCATTTTTAATTAACTCAAATTCATAATGCTTAACTGATTGTCAATCATGCATTCAAAATTGATCAATCAGTTCTAACTTAACTAGTTTACTCAAGATCACATTTTCAACTCAAAATCCAAAATCCAAAACATGTTGAAAACAACATCTTTTAAAATGTCTACTTTTCAAATAAATCTAGTTTGCACAATTAATTCAACAATAACATTTAAATAAATTCCTTTTCACTAAATTAATATAATTCACTTTTAAATAAATAAAATTTGTTTAATTTAATTGAATAAATCAAACCATAACATAAACATTTCAATCTAATATTTAAACAAAATTTACATTAAATCAAATATGTTAATTAAATAATCATTTAACTAAAATAATTAATTCCTAACAAAACAACGCAAACAAGAATGACATGACAGAAACATACGACAAAACAAGGACGGTGACAAACAAATACTCATTCAATGAAGAACGATGGTTAATGACGGACCTGACGCTATCTCTGAAACCACATATTTCAATTGGGTTAGGGCACACTCAAACCCGACAAGCAGGTGGAGCTGATACCCGATACCTGCAACTGCATAAAACAACACTATTAATGATATCATCATATATCAACAAACACACCGTGAAGAAGAGTCATAGTGTAGTAGGGTACTCACGAGTGAGTAGTGCTACACTATCTTCTTCACCAAGACTGACAAGCATCATTATATCATAAACAACCATTACATCATGATAACCTCATAGAAACTCAGTAACAACATTCACCATAATACACATGTGTCTATCATAATGTCATCACATAAACATAGTCAGATGATCATGATGTCAAGTGTATCATCTACACAGTATAAAATCAACATAATATCGGAGTCAAAACTAAAAATAAATAACATAGTATCAAAAGCAACTAAAGCAACTATCATCTAAAAAAAAAAACTAAAACCTAGAGTCGCAACTGGAGGGACACTACAACTATATTTTCACATAGCTATTCACACAGTCTTTCTCTTCTATACCATCTTTAGAATGCATTCCATTGACTTATATTTTCTAAAGAACACTTGTTTGTTTTGAATTGCATGTGTATTATCCATATGTACAGAAATTGTAAAATTTTGCAAGCCACCATAATGATCACATTTTTCATCCAAGCATGATTTATTATAGAATAATTGACCATCCACTCTTTCACATAAATCTCAATATAAAAAATCTTGAAGATCAAGGTGGATCCTTTATCATACCCTCCTCCTGAACCTCGTTAGTATGCAAACCTACACATATATTCCAATAAAAATCATAATGATTAGAAAAATAAATATGTACTCTACAAAAACAAGTTGTCTCTATGTGATTTATTCGGACATAAAAAGGATTTTCTATTTCAAAAATACCATTGACTAATTTTTATTTGAGGACACATCTAGAAATTTGGAGATTTTTTTTTTGAATCATATCCAAATAATTCTTTGGATATGGCTCATGGTTTTGATAACCAATTATACTTGTACAACATCTCTTTGATTAGGAGACACCATTGTGCTTTTTTTCAAAATTCTTCAACTAGGGATCTTGAAGATTGAACTATAATTTTATCTTTTTGTGAGTCTATTAGAGAATGCCCATAATTCATTTATATTTGGGTCCTCCACTATTTCATCCCATCGAAAGAGTCTCATTGAATTTTTTATACTTATTTTCAATGCTTGAATATTCTTTCTAATGAGGCAAGATTTCTTTGTGTGATTTCTTAGTATAGTTTATGTAGTGACATGTGTGACATTAATATTTTTTGGTGCATGAGGTGGAACCCACACTCTCTTATGCACTCATTAGATTATTTAAAATAGAATTTTCACTCTAATAATATGATTTTCTTAGGCCAAGAATCTTCATAAGGGGCCTATATTTTAGATTTGTCATCATTTCAACAAATAATTGACATCTTTCGATTTTATTTAACTTCTTAAAAAATAATCTTCATATATTATTGGCACATATATTTGAAAAATAAATATTGGAATTTTATCAACCATCAATTTCAATACATTATCATCGATATAAATAAAAATTAGGCTTTCTATACAAAATTATATGAGGTGTTCTAAATGGTAAATTTCCATCAATATTTAGAATTTATTCAATATTAAAGTGAGGATGGATGGATGGCATACCTTCCAAATGACATGGTAAATATGTTTTTCCTTAAACTTGATATGGGAAAGATGGTGAGCCCCCAACTTAAGATGTGAAAGGTAATATACCTTCAACTTTGGGATTCAGTTTCCTCCTTGTATGAAGATCTTCCATTATTTGCCTTTTTTTTTTAATCTAAATTATTCTTTCTCATGCCTTACATGGGTGCTTCATGTTAACATTAAATTGGAAACAATGATATTTCTTCTTCTATAGTGTTAAATTTCTTACTTTCATCAAATAGACTCATTTGTTCCCTTTTCTTTGTGTTCACATGTTCACGCTCCTTTGATGTTAGAGTCTTTTGTTATTTCCTTGGCATGATGATGAATTGTATATCAATCATGGTATAGAAATAGAGATTATTCAATTCATGGTTCAATAGAGAAAATAAATTTCATACATAAATCTCATACATGAATATGAAAGTTTTGTCCTCAAATTTTGACACGCTAAAATACTTGCAACAACCATGGGATAGTCATAATAACCCATGATTAAAGTGAATAAATAATTGTAAAAGTGAAGATTTTAGTTTCATAGGGTAGTAAAAACCAAAACATAGCTAGGTGATGCAATTAGGCCACAAAAAATGAGAAAAATGAATCAAACAGGACTATTGTATAGTAAAAAGAGGGCTTCCATGATATTCATAAGTTAATTTTATCATAATATAGGTATAATTATTGTGGAAAGCAATATTTTTCTAAAATATGTTTTTTTGGTTATTTTGAGGTATAAAAATTTGACATGAGATTCCTATCAATGTATCATTCCATACTTGATTATCCTTAACCATCATTAGAACCCATTTTATATATCTATATGATGAAATCTATCTCCTACACATATGAAGACATTTTCACAAATGTAGACACCTTGAACCCAACAGTCCAATTTTTTAGACCTATTTTTATATCATCCCTCCCCAATAATAGAATTTTGATCCACAAACTATTATGATTAAATTGTAAAAACTCTTTGTGTCCTCATACCAATTCAAGTACCCTACTTAATGTGGCTTGGAAAAAAAAATCCAACTTGTTCTTCTTGCATATGTGAACCAAACATGGATGCCAATATCACTTATAATATCCAATGTGACAACATATAATAGTACCTCATCCTCTTACTCTAGATGTAGACCAAACACCATATTGAATTGATTCATTGTACCTTCATGTCTACCCCATGTTGTATCCACCCTAAAAAGCATTGAAGTGAATGATTCAAATCTCCAAACCTAAATCACTAACCATATTGGAATAAACAATATTAGATTATGAACATGAGTCAAATGAAACATTTATTTGAAGGTACCAATTTTAAGTGTAATTTTAAATACCTCCATTTTAAGCACCCATATCTATCAGAATGGAGGAAATGAGACCTTAATTTACCTTTAAATGATTTATATTAGATAAGTAGACATCATTCATATTAATTTATCCTTTTCCACTACCCTCATTTTTGTTACCAACAAAATTTTCCTTTCCATTACACCATTGGAGGGTGAAAAAAAGAAATAAGTTGAAGGTTATTTGAGTTATCATGATTCATTGCTAGGAACAATTTGGAAACCAATGAGGAGATCTTAGAAGTCCAAGATATAAAAAATAATAATTCTCGAAACTTCATGTAGAATCATGAGATGCTCTTCAGTTTTAAATTTTTTGATCAACTTCAACAACTCCCATAGTCCAATTTGAAAGAGAGGTGAAATTATTAAGTGAGTATTCAACACATGTTTTTAGATAGACTACTACTATAAGAATCACTATCGTCAATTCTTAAGGCATAAATATTAAAGTAGCAATATCGGCTATATGTTTTGGGTCAAAAATTGGGCCGTGTCACACTTTTATAAAGGAAACGACCAACATTGATCTAACTTTTAAACTGGAATCAATAGAAATTGGCATATATGTTTTGAATTCTAAAATGTTGTAAACTAATAAAATGTGTATTTTTAAGTATATTTTGTTTGTATTTTTTTGAAAAAATTAAAAAAAAGTTTGAATATAGTTTTTTTATAAATTAACACTATAATTTAGTTGCTGATAAAATGCTGAAAAATGACGTTACATGAGACATCAAGCTTTATATAGTAGTTTTTCTTTTTTTTTCTTTCAACTTTTTTGTGTGTATTTATAACTTGAAACTTTAGGGCATGGATATTTTGTTTTGCAATTTTAATAAACATATATTTTTAAATAAATATTTAAATGTGCGTGTATTAAAACACGATTGTGTTCACTCGATGTCAAATTTTATATTAAAAAAATATCTAAAATAGAAAACAAATTATACTATCTTAATCTAAACTCTTTTATCTAGGGCATCATATTTTTTAATTTTTTTTTTAATAAGTTTTAGTATTTTTCTTGATATGGTAATCGACCTAATATTTTTGTGTTGATAACCTACTTTTAGTAAAAAATAAAAATAAAATATAAATATATATTTTTTGATTGGTAAAAGAGTTTTTGTATATGAAAAGATAAAAACAAAAAACAAAAAGCAAGCCCTTGAAGGGGAGAACAAATGACAAGAAAAAAGCACACTTCAGCCACCATGAGAAACTTCGAAGCCAAACCACCAGCAAAGGAAATCCTTGAAGCCAAACCACCCAGGAAAAGAAAAAAGAAGATAAAGACTTCAAGATTCAAATCCACCAAAGAGAGAAGCACTAGTCAACCAACCCAAGCCACACTATGCAATAGCCTTTTTCTGGGAGAAGAGGGCCTCCATGGTCCATTGAGAGCCCTCCTCCACTGCCTCTCTTCCCTCTGTGCATAGTTTTTCAGCCTCAGATTTCCTTCCTTTTTTCCACTTTAAACCACAATCTGGTTTTGTCTTTTTGGAGATAGTCTGAGCAAGACCCAATTTCCCAGAAGGAGCCACAGAAAATTCTCTATCAAAAAAATCAGGAACCGGGTCATCCAAATCATCCATAAATGAGAAAGTACCATCAGACTCCGAATCCTCCACATCATCCTCTACAAAAAAATTATCAAGGGTAGGAGAAGTGTCTGTGACTGGATCATGTGCAAAGGGAGGATCACGAGGAGCTGATGGTTCAGAAACCAAAATAGCCTGAGTAGCATGGAACTTACCATGATTGTGCCACACAAAATCAGCATTAGTTGACCCCACTTTTTTGGTCCACTTCTTAAGATTGAAGCATCAGGATCCAGGAGGTTTAGGAGCTGTGTAATCCACAATTTTGTGTCCCAAGTCGTGGCAGCAGAAGCATCTGAAGGGAAAACCCTCAAAATTCAGAAATTGCATCCAAGTACCAATAGAGGAAAGAATTTGAATCGAGCTGGGAAGGGGTTTAGAAATATCCACGAGAGCACAGACCCGCAAGAATCTGTGTGAAGCCACCATCTTAGAATCAATCTTCACAAAGGACCCGACTTGATTGATCATTTGTTCAATAAGAGCAGCATTTCTCATCACCAGTGGGAGATTGTATAACCTGATCCAAATCAGGATTATATTGATAGTGGTCATGGCAGGATCAAAAAAGGGGGACCAAGGAGTGAGGAAAAGACCAAAATTCTCCAAAAACCAAGGGCCATTTTTAGAAACAAATTTGTAGTCCTCAACCGAAGAGAAAGAAATAAAAAAGAAGCCAAAATCCAAGGGATGCATCTCAGGGGGAGACATATTAGGCCACACAGAAAGAACTCAATCCTGGACAATCTCCAAAGAGGGGCACTTTTGAAGGAGACAAAAGATGAGGGAATGGATCCCCACATTGGTAGAGATGGAATGCAGGCAGTCATCAGGGATGTGAAAGGTTTTCGACTCTCCCACAAAGACCATCTTTGCATCACCCAAAGAAAAACCAAAAGCGCTATGAGAAGAGGTCTCCTCCACCCTAGAGACAGGATCTGGCAGTTTGGGAGGTGGGAGGATAGGGCTCGAACTCCGAATCTGAGCAAGGAAAAAATAAGTGTAGGTGTGAAAGGGATTCACACTATTTTTTCAAGCCGCATAGGATTTTGAAATGGTTTCAGCCTGGTCCAAGATGTGAGTGTCGCCATGCGGAGAGGAAGGCAAAGGAGACATCGAGGTGCTAGGGTCCCCGCCACATGACCCTGAGCGAAGCTGATAGCGCCGCCGTCCGACACCAGCAACTGTCACCAAGGAGGAGACACCACCACGTGCCTTCCGAAGCCTCTTCCCAACATTAGCGTCTCCATTCACAGCTCCCTTGCCCTTTGTTTTGTTGCGAGTCTTCGCTACATCGTTCGCACCTTTGCACATGGTCGCATATATTGCTTTGATAAAATTTGTAAAATCTAAAATAAAATATAAATATTAATCGAATTATTAAAATAAATTTATATTTGAAAACTACACTTATGGATCTACAAAAGGGTATTTTTACATTTTAAAAATATATTATTTATATGAGTAGGAGTTGTTGAAATATTAAATTTTCAAATAATTTCATTTTTTTAGTAAATTAGCCTCAAAGTGGTGCTACATATGCATTTAGCCAACAATTTTAGTTGGAAAAGTTGTGGATATATTTAACTTATCTAGAATGAATCTTACTAGATCATATGTTTGACCAAAATTGATTTTTAGTTATAAATACTAAAATTCACTTGTGTTGATAAGTTGGCCGAAAGTGTGACACAACTTTGTACTTTTACCTTCATAAGGCATAAATATTAAAGGAGAAATCTTGGCTATATGTTTTGGGTCAAAAATTGGGTTTTAATGAATTGAAGTAACACTATGATGTACATAGCACATGAACTATGCTAAAAAGGTGGCATGGATAAAAGGTAGAAAGTCAAAAATAACATATCTTAAACTCAAAGATTTGATTTCACCAATTGTATGTTGTTATCTAATTCATGTTTCTTCACTCTCCTCCAAAATATGAGATTTTTGCCAACCATCTTGGTACTCGATGTTCAATTCTACATCAATCTAATAAAATTAGTAAAAAATATGTTTTTTTTTGTATATTATCAAATTTAAACAAAATTAATGATAATTATCATCCCAACCTTAGGAACATCAAAATATTAGCTCTTCTACATTAACAAAATAAAAAAGGTAGTGGAATTGTTCATCAATGATTGATATCTTGTCAACACCATAAAATGTTTATTTCTATGATGGATAAAGTATATATTTTAGAATAAAAGAGAGCATGTGGGTCCTGAATCATGGGAACCCCATGTGTTTATCCCATTTTTTGCGAATCCAACAAATGTGTTCACATTTTAACTTTCTTTGATAATTCCAATAGAGAGAGATAGAGAGAGAAATAGAGAGAGAGGGTGTGAGGGAGGGAGGGAGAGGTAGGGTGGGAGGGAACACTAGAGAGAGAGATAGAGAGAGAGAGAGAATTCAAAGAGAGGTGAGATAAAGAGTAGCATATGGGGAAGGAGGGATGGAGCAAGAGATAGAGAGATAGATGTCTAAAGAGGGACAAAGAGAGAGAGAGGGGTAGATGGAGGGAAGGAGAGGTAGGTTGAGAGAGAGGGTGGGTCAAAGGGAGGGAGAGGTAGGTAGAGGGAGAAATATTTGTAGAGGGGGGAGGAGGGAGGGAAGGAGAGGTAGAGAGATAAAGGTCTAAAGAGGGTTAAAGAGAGAGAGGGATGGACGAAGGGAATGAGAGGTAGGTTGAGAGAGAGAGGGTATGAAAGAGACAGAGGAGGAAGGTATAGAGAGAGAGAGAGGGATAGGGAGGAAGGGATGGAAGAAGAGGTAGGGAGAGGAGAGATAGATAGAAGTAGAGAGAGATGTCCAAAGAGGGAAAGAGATAGAGAAAGAGGTCAAGAGAAAGGGAGGGAGGGTGAGGGAGATATTTTTTATACTTTACATAAATTCAAGTACATCATAGTGTACTTGTGTTATAACACAAGCACATTATAATGTGAGCATGTTATAAATAACTCACGTTATTGTGCGCTTTAGAAATTTCCAATCCTTAGGGTTGGATTTTCCTTGGGCATCAAATCCAAAGGGTCGGACTGACATCTCAATACCCATAGACATTTTTTTATAATTTCTCAAAAAAATGATATAATATTGAGCATGCTCTTCTTCAATTTTGTACACCTTTTAATGTCGAGTTAAAAAATACCACAATAACATTAAGCTATCTCTTATCTTTCTAAGCATGTTAATTTTTCCATGTTTTGAATATGTTAAGGTTTTGATCTTTAATTTATTTTGCTAGTGTCTCCATTTTTTGTCAAAAACCTATGTATGGTATTTTTGGATTCATTTTTTAATCATTCATCAAAATTTGAAATAAATTACATTTTCAGAAATTAGAATCTATTTAATACATTCCAAAAAAAAAAGGGTTGTACACTCAATTTACTATTTTTTAGGATGTGTCCATTTTGAGAATTAGTAAAAATCATATATTCATTAAAAATTAGCAAATAATTGGGTATAAACTACATGGTATTAGCTAATTTCTCACTAAAGAATTTTTTGAAATACTAAAAATAAATTAACATTTTAGGGCCTAGCACACTAGACACTATGCTATATTTTTGATAGACACAATAGAACTTTGTGTGCTACCTTTTTGTGAACTCATTAATCTCCACCATTTTAAAAAATAATTAATAGTTTAGAAAGTGGATTCAAAGTTCTATGGCTCTTGTTCTTGTTGCGTATTCAAATTTTGAACATAACTATCTTCAATTTATCATCCAAGATTAGTATTTCTTGATTTAAGAAAAAAGTTGCCACTTAATATCCCCTTTTGGTCCCCCAATTACATGCACATACCCTTAGGAATTTTAGAATTATTACACTAAGAATTCCATTCATAATTAGTATTCAATTCCATATTCTTCTTGTAAGGACAGGAAAAACACATTTACTAATTATATCCTATAGTTTCCAAAATAATTTAATAGAATAAAGTAATTATAAAAAGGTGTGGAATAAGAGAATTAATTAAATTAATTTCATCACTATTTTCAAATGGAGTAGCATACATCAATGAGTCAAAGTAGATTAAAACAAGGCCATGCCTTCACTAGATTTAGCCATGTAGGCTTACACAAGAATTATTATCTCATAAATACATGTAAATTCAAATACTATAATGCAAATTAAGGAAATAGCAAGACCATAAATGCATCCACAAAGAAACCATAACACAAATATTTTCATGAGTGGAAAACCCTCATAGGGATGGAAAACCACTCGTAAAATTTCCTCACTGACTTAATGAAATGCCTCACTAGCAGTGCCTTATTGGCTAAAAATCTCTTGATGGTTACAAGGTGCCTCACAGGCAATGCTCATACTGTCTCACTGACATGACCATTCATTGCACATTTCTGGATATCATACATATCACACTTAACAAGGAACATATTGAAGTTCTTTTACAAATCATGTAAATCTACAACCATTGTTCTTTACAAGTCCCATTTTCAAGCTTCACCAATGCATCATCCTTGCATATTAAATTAAGGTAATGTCTACACTATCATAAGTCGCTCTCAATTATTTGCAAATAAGACCATTCTACCTCCAATGACCTCAAATATCACACAAGTACGTTGAAATCCATAAGCCAATCACATAAAGCTTCGTGAAAGAAATCCTAGGCTTGCTAGAATGCACACATTCCTATGCAACAAGAATTCTTACTTCTAAACTCATTAATTCATAGAGGTTTCAACAATGAGAGAATATTACTATAAAAGAGTTAAGAAGGTATAGATCATGTATGTATGAGAATACATATATAAGCTATTGAAAATATATGAGTATACATTCTTAAGAAAATATTCCAAAGAAATTGCTAGAATGAGAAAATCTACTTTTCAATATTGTGTGAGAGAAATTTGTTCTAAAATAACATCAATATGCCCATGAAAATCAAGATAAAAACACAATTTAATGCTTACTTATCCTACATACAAGGTCAATTAACATGCTGTTATCACTCTTATAGCTTCATATTAAACTATTCATTAGGCTCTTTTGGGCATATCCTAATTGAATCAAGGTTTTCAGTTAAGGAGCAATAACATTATAGTATTCCACTTATTCATATAGTTTTTTTCACATTGGTTTATGAAGCAATCCTCTTTTCTCTTCTTCCAACCTCTTTATTAAGGGCCCGATCCTTCATGTTGCAATTTGGAAACGTGTCTGTCTGGGATAATTTCACAGAACTCTTGATGAGTTGGTTTAAGGAAGAAATCAAGACCGTGCTTAATAAAGCTCATGTACTATTGCTTTCCAAACATTTAGCTGTTGGAAATAATCCATGATTATATTGATACTATATTGAAGAGGATTCTTGAGATCTAAACTGATGCAAATGCAGGCATAATTCAAAACTCTTTGATGGAGTGTCATTTCACACACTACCACATATTCCCCTATAGCAGATTCCTTTTTTTTTAAGACAATATTCATGGCAGTATTCACAAGGAGTAGCAATCTGATTGAGTCAAATTCAATACTTAGAAGATCTTAGTGGAGTTGAAAAAAAGGAGAAAAATATTCATAAATAAACCAAATTTATTGGGACCTACCTGAAAGACTAGTCTCTTCTTGCTTGTAAAAAAGCTTGTCATAATATTTTGGCATCATAAGAATATCAATTGAACCTGTAGGGTCCTACTTAGCTTGAATCCAAGACTAGAGTGTTTTCAAACATGGAAAGGACCCCATAAACATGCAGACATGAGCTTTCTTCAATGTTCAGGGTCTTTGTTCCATTTCATCAACATTGAGGAAAGCTTTGGGTGGGATCTACATTTTTATGTAGCATCCATTTTCATTTTTGATTGAGAAAGTAGGTCTAATTATAGTTTGACTGCATGTTGTTGCAGGAATTTTTTTAGATCAGATCTATTCTAGGAGAAGTGATATTACCAACATTTCGCTGTAATTGGGGCTGGCTGGAAGAGGAGATATAGGTGAGGAGGCCATGACCTCTACACTAAGATGATGGAGGGGTCAGCCTAGAGATCTAGGACTTTGTGGATTGAATGTAAAAGAGGTGAAAGTTCGAGTAAATTGTAATATAATATTATGTACATTCAACTATAAATCATCTGTTTTGAGATTTTTACTATCATTGATGTTCTTCCCCTCACTTGATTCATATATTTGTTTTGGTAGTTGAGGCATTAATATAGAACGCAATCCAAAGTGTGATACACCATAGGTAGATCAATGGTTTGTATGGCTTGTATTTAAGAAGCATTACAACAATAATAACCATGAGGCAAGGGAATCCACAAAACACAAAAGATAATGTTAAGCAATGTTAGTATTGGAGTAGGGATCACTAAAATGAAAACATAAGGACTTGGAACCCAAAGGCTGGGAATAATTATTTTACACTATCTTAATTGTGAACATGAAAAACTAGGACTGGAACATGCTTTGACTTGATAGTGTGCGTGTGTCGAATGTGGAGAGATTCAATGTCAACACAAACCTTAATGAAATGGTTTACATTAAAAGTTTGAAGCAAGTAAAAATACTCTATTTGTAATACAATCAAACTTTTCAAATATGTATCATTGTCCTCTATTTCTAGGGATTTATTAAACCATTTGGCCCTCAGATTTCTATGGGCACAATGGTTGTTAAAATGAAAACCTAGAAAATGAGATTTGATGCTTAATATGCAAGCTAAGATGATTTCTATGTGAAAATGTGTGCAGGAAGGATTAGTGGTATGATTCTAAATGAAACAAAATGATGAAAAGGATGATGAATATGATGATAAACGAAGGATGATGTTGATGATAAATAAACAAGTGGAGATGAGTGAGATGATATGAAACTAAAATGAACTATTCATGATTATGCATATGCTCAAATGCAACAAAAAAGCGAACTAATCTAAAATACAACTATGATGTAATGGGGATGATATTTAATGCAACTATGATGTAATATGTTAATCTAGGATGAGAATGCAACATAAAACATGATATAAAATCTAGTTATAAGACTCCAATAATTCTCCCAGCTCCTAAGAAAAACCTGCATAGTCACTTTACTTCAAATGTGGGTGATAAATGCAAAGGCAAGGGGGTGTATTTATAGGGTTTCTCAAGCATTTTGTGAGGTGGCACCTATCAATGGTCTAGATTCAAAGGAGAAATAATAGACGGTGGAGATGGAGAGAATAAGGATGTTGTCCCCTTGACCAAAGACAACATGCCATGTATGTGGAGGAATCTCTTGACCAATGAGAAACATGCCATTTGGATGGGAGACCCAAGTGTGTGAAACAAACACCCATGTGCTCCAAATTTGTTGGAAGTGGGAGAAAAAGCCATGTGATTTTTCCAATTGGTGGAAGTGTGTGAGGATAATTCTAATTAATAATTAGGCTTATTTATTTTCATGTGACCTTTGTGAGGTGGTACAAGAAAAATTAGTAGACATGTGCTCTAATTGTTAATCAAGATTAAAGAAGATTAATTAAGTAAACACGTTTAGGCAACTTTGTTTATTTAATAATCTAGAAGAAATATGATTTTGGAGAATTAATAGAAGAGTGAACAATATAAATAAAGTGAGACTTTATTTATACATAGTTGAAACATTAATCAAATAGCTTGTATTTAATTAACTGAATATGATGACCGTTTTTAGGTGTATACATTTTTCCCCTCTTTGAAGTGATGTGTTTACACGTTGCTTCAAAGAAAATTTTGATACCGATGCTCATGAAATATTTCGATGCCCCAGACGATGCAAGATTTTGATGTCCTAGATGATGTCATATTTCGATGCCCCAAACGATGTAAGATTTTTATGCCCCAGATGATGTCCCAAACTTTGATTTTTAGTTATTGACAGATATATGCCCCCTCGAGAGATAAATCTATGAATTTGGAATTTTGATGATTTGTCGATGATTTGATGATTGTGTGATGATTTTGTAATGATGTGATGATGTTCCAATGTTAAACCAATGATACCATGATAACAAACACGATTTATCTCTCGAAAAAGAAGATTGAGCCTGCTAGATTGATTAATTGATTAATTGATGCCTTATGTTTCCTCCTTGTGTTTGATGTTTGATGATCACATTAAGCCTTTGTGTTGATGATGATTGATGATGTTGATAGATTAGATGTCCATTGATCTCATGATAGGTGAGATGCAATGATAGGATGATGATAATTGACCTCATGATAGGAGAGGATCAATTATAAGTTGATTGATTTGATAAACCTCATGATAGGCGAGGTTGGATTGATTGAACCTCATGATAGGCGAGGCTGATTTGATTGATGAACCTCATGATAGGCGAGGATAAATGATAGATTGATGATTGAACTCATGATAGGAGAGGATCAATGATAGATAAACCTCATGATAGGTGAGGTTGGATTGATTGATGAACCTCATGATAGGTGAGGTGCATTGATTGATGAACCTCATGATAGGCGAGGTTGATTTGATTGATGAACCTCATGATAGGCGAGGTGCATTGATTGATGAACCTCATGATAGGTGAGGTTGGATTGATTAATGAACCTCATGATAGGCGAGGTTGAAATGATTGATTGATGAACCTCATGATAGGCGAGGTTGATTTGATTGATTGATAGGATGATTGATGTCGATTGATTGATAAGATTACTGATTTGCGATATGTTATGATCATAGGAGGATTTCCGCATCTAGTGTAGGTGGATTCAGATTTGATTGCATGATGTGGTTTCACTTATTTGTTTGATTGATATGCCCCAGTATAGGATTGATTAATGCACTGAGACTTGATGATGTGCCGAGACCTGATGTATACACCGATTTAGTTGAGACATTATGATTTATGCCATTTTTGATGATGTACCTCTCGATGTTTGGATATCATTGTACACTTGACATTGTGTTTTGAGGTATATATGATATGCAGTGATGATGATGATCTATGTTTCTATATGATTTCATGATGGATGCCTATGATGGATGCATTTGATTTCTATTTTATGAAGATGATCATGATGATTATGATGGATGCATTTGATTTCTATTTTATATGCTATGTAAAATTTTATATGAAACTGATGATATGATATGCTATGGATGATGGATTTGATTATGCAAATGATGTATGATATTCCATGTGATGATTATGTTGAATATGTATGAATGCGATGCAAATGATGTGTGATGTTTTGTAGTGATGAATGATGATTATTTGATGCAAATGATTATGCAAATGATTATGTTCTAGGATCCTTAAGCTTAAATGAGTGAGTCTGTCCAACTTCCAAAAGTAGTGGGAAGACTGCAGTAGATTGATATTTTAAGCTTCATAACTCTGACATATTTCCCAAATTTCTTGGAAATATGAAGAGACTCACTTATTTAAGCGTAGTGGATGACATGATTTTGATTTTGGAATTGATATGCAATGTATGTGTGATATCAAAATGTTTAACCTATTCTAAGAAACTAAAATGCAATGGAAAAACATATAGAAACACCTCAAGATTAGCCTAAGAAATTTGTAAATACAAAGAGGAAAAGTGTAAAATGATGCTAAATAGATATACCTCCCTTTTGCAGCTGAAACTCCTTGGTTGGCCCTTGATTTTGATTTGATTTGTATGCTCCTTGATGGCTCTTGATATGGCTAAATGCAAGGCTTAACTATATGCTTGGATGCAAATGCAAATAGATGAAATTGATGGCTAGATGAGTGCACAAAATGGCAGCATTTAGTTGCAAAAATGACTAAGTGTTAGAAATGCCTTAGAGGATGGGGTATTTATAGGGAAACTTGAATTCTCTAGAGAATTCAATGGTTGGGATTTATCCAACAAGGTCAAGATGAAGGGCTAAGGTGAGTTGAGGACTCATAAGCCCTCACATTTTGACATGTGGAATGTGAAGTGGATAAAGGTAGGATGATGTGTAGGTGATGTGGAAAGGAGGTACATGATGTGGAGGAAGGACAAGTACCTTCCAAGTACATTGGGAGATGAGAAGATTCCTTGGAGGAATAAATGTGAATTAAAAATTCACATGCTTGGGAGAATCTAGTGAATAAGAGAGGGTCTCCAAAAAGGTGGGAGTTTGTTACATGTGACTTGATGTGACAAGTCAAAGATTTTAGAAGGTGCGTGGGAAAAGGGGAAGAGGGGAACCTAGGGTGAATAAAAAGGAATTAAAAATTCCTTGGGGGATGGGGAGAGTTGACCAAGGTACTAATTAGGTTTAACTAATTAGTAATTAGAAGATAATTAGGGGTTAATGAGGATTAGAAGCCAATTTGCAAAAGTTGGAGGATGTGACACATCCTAATCAAGGAATAGGCATGTGCACATCCCTAATGAAGAAATTAGGAGATGGATTAGGATTAGATGAAAATGACATGTGAGGAATTAAATAAATGTAATACTTATTTAATTCATTTGATGAAAAGATGATTAAGGAGGGTAAGGTATTTATTTATTAATTAAATACCTTAGGGATTTGGCAGAATTAAGGATATTAATTAGATAATAGTAATATTACTTAATTAACTCAGATAAGAGGATGTTTAGATGAAAAGTGATAAATTTGGATAAATTAAGTGTCCAAATTTGGATGTCTAGATTTTTCCCCTCTTTGAGATGGTGTTACGAAGTAGCATCATTTCAAAGAATATTAAAATATAGAACCCAAAAGAAAATGGTTAGATTGGGAAAGATGCCACAGTCATTCAAAAGACTGACTAGGAAGGAAAAATAAATAAAAAATGATGGGGGTGAAGATGAAGATTGGGGATTGTGGATGCCCCCTCGAGAGGACATGCGGGTTCAAGAGAACATGGGTGTGCTCTTGAAATGGATGAAATGATGCAAGGGGAGATGAAGAAGATGATGCAAAGTGATGGACAAGATATGAGGATAAGTGAGATGGATGAAGCACAAATAGATTTGAGGACAAATATGATGTTGCCCCAGTCAAGGTACAAGCCAAAAGGGGTTGATGATGGAGGGAGTGTTGTCAATGAGGGAATGAGAAATCCCAAAACAACATGAGGATAGGGAAGGATACATCCCAATGAGTGGTATTGATGAGGGAATGATACATCCCAAAACACCACTAAAGGATAGGGAAGAACAAATCCCGATGATGATGATGAAAGTGTTGTTGACGAGGGAAGGATACATCCCAAAACAACACCGAAGGGATACCGAAGAATACATCTAGATGATGATGATGAGGAGGATGATTGGATCAAGGCTTGTAACAAGACTAGGAACAAGACCAAGGATATGATTAGATGATTTGTGCTAGATTGAATGGATGGGGATTGGATAGAGATGCGAGATGAGGATGAAGGAGGAATGGATGGGGGGATTTTGATAGATGAGAGGATGGATGCATGCAAGATGATAGAAATGAAATGCAGTCCTAATGCAATTTGCCATCTTTGAAGCACTAATTTTTGCTATAGCATAAGACACCAAGTTCCAGGGTATGTGGAACCAAGGCTTATTAGTGTCTAATGCATGAAACAAACATAACAAACAAGAAGGCTATCCGTACACCCCAAAGTCACAAAGACCTTGGTCGGGCCAGGTATTGAGATAACCACAAGCACAAAAGGATGCCCTAGCGTAACAAAATACCTCGGGGATCTTGGTAGGTACTACGTGGGACAACCAAGAAGACAAAAATAGACATAAAAAGATCAAGATATGCCCCTATGTTGACCAATCAAAACACACCATAATATGATGGATCATGGCGGCCTTGACAAGTGATGATAGGGAGCTCAAATGATAAAAAAAAAGAAAAAGTATCAAAAGATCACAAGAAATTTCAAATGTCCTTTGCCATAGGATCAAGGGGATGGATGGGATTGATGAGGTTTGTTAGGAAGGATGCATCCTATTGAGACCAAAGATGATGGATACTAAACTAAAAGATCGTTATGACGCGAGATGTTCAAAGTCGATTGGATCTCATGATACAAGTGGATCTTGTTTGTGAAGAATTGGCTAGATAAGGGCATAGCTTGATGACACGACACAAGGAAGACAAGACATGATACTGACACACCCTAAAGACCTAGGGGCTCGGGGGATGATCAAAGATTAGCCTTGCCTATGTGAAAGCGAAGAGCCCTCATAGTTTGGTAAAAGACCAAAGATAAATCATGGATAAAGGATGATGATAGGATGAGTGGAGGATGATGATAGGATGAGTGGATAAAAAGATGGAACCGATATGCTGAGATAGGATAGACCTGTTGGATTGGATAGGATGATGATGATCACATAAAGCTCAGGGATTGGATAGTTATCCAAATCATCAAAAGATGAATTGGGAGGATGGTATGATAGATAGATGAGTGATGAAAAGTGACAGGGGATTGGAAAGATGTGTAAGAGAAGCAGGAGTGACGACGATTAGATAAATGGCATTGGGTTGCATGGAGGGAGGCCTATAGCTAGATACCAATGACAAGGGATTGTGATATGGGATGAGGATAAAGATGAAAGAATGGACAGAGAGATAGGGATGGGTATGGAAGGGATTGTTTGGATGGATAGGAAGATAAGGATTGGGAGATGAAAGGGATGCTAGGATAGATGGATAGGAAGATAAGAATGGGGAGATGGAAGGGATGTTGTGGTAGATGGATAGGAAGATGAAGGGATGTTATGATAGATGATGTCTCCAAGGACTATGTCACAAAGGAAGATAAATGCCCCCACTCTAGATATGTCATGTATGATGATGCATGAGGGATGGAAGATGAGTGAATGGGAAGATAAAGGAGATAACAGGAGGAGGATATGATGAGTGACTAAGGAATATGATAGAGCATGGATGAAGGGAATGTATACCAAGAGGTGTCCAAAGCATGCATAGATAGGTGCCCATGTCTTGATCAAGATCACAAAAGGATGGAGGGATGGGAGATAAATGGGATATGATGAGAGGATGCGGAAGATAGGTATAGTAGGAAGATAGGTGCATAGCTCGAAGCATAGTGGATGGAGGGAATGCATATTAGGAAGCTGCCCCCAAGTGTGGAAAATGATGAATGGGGATTTACGCATGACACCTGTTTACCAGGTTTTCATCATGGTACTTATCCAAGGTGTTTGTTTGCCAAGTTTTCACCATTGGATGAATTATTTCTCTTTAATATTTTATGTTATTTTTTATTTTTTGGATGTTTGGACTTTTTTTGGATTTTTGTGGATTTTTTGAATTTTTTGGATTTTTTTGGATTTTTTGTGGATTTTTTTGGATTTTTTGTGTATTTTTTGACTTTTTTGGATTTTTGGATATCATGCAAAAGGAGATGAGGATAGGGAGGTGGATAAGCGGATTTAGAAGACATGCGATAAGGATATGGATGTAGGACTCAAGCATCAAGTTCTATACGAGGCATTAAGAGCCCCTATTCAAACTGACTGTTAGATGTTGGTACAACCTTATTAGGATAAATGGATTATGCATGAGGATGAATTAGAGGGATTTGATGGTGGAGATATGTGGGGAAATGGGTGGGATGTTGGAAAGGGCATGGATAGAATGATGGGGTGGATATGTGATGGGGAGATGTGTTTAGGACCAACATTGGCACATGTGGTGGTGGATGTGAAAAGATAATAGGATTAAGGGATGAAGAATGCGAGAATAATGGAGGAGATGGGATAGTGAATTTTGGGACATAAGGACCCAAAATAGACTTAGGAGATGAAAGGGGGGTATGATTAGCTTTTGGATTAGCAACTTTGGATGTTGTTATAAATTTTTCTTTTGAAAGTATTTTATCTTTTTTCTTTGGGATCAACATGGTTTTGATTTTTGCTTTGGGGGGCCTTTGTGGCCTACGGATTTGATTTTGATTTTGGATTTTATTTTTCTTTTCTTCAACATGTCGTTTAGAGGGGACATGAGGAGCTTGAGGTTCATGTGGATCTTTAGATTGATACATTCTTGTTTTAACACCCAAAGTGTTTTTGATAGCAATGGGATGGGTGCGAGGAGATGGATGACATAGAGCGATGGAGGTAGGAGTATGGGGATTATGTGTAAATGGAGGAGGATTAGGTATGTGCCTTTGTTGATCCTGATTATGGGATATGCGAGTGGGATGTTTATGATGGGTGACGTGGATAGGTGATAAATGGATAAAAGGATGAATAGGACAAGATGGAGGAGGTGATTTTGGGACATAAGGACCCAAGATGGATGGAGTAGATGAAGGATGGGAAATGGAGGATGGAGGGATGTAAGGACCCAAAATGGATGGAGCAGATGGAGGAATATGGAGGATGGAGGGATGTAAGGACCCAAAATGGATGGAGCAGATGAAGGAGGAATATGGATGGTTGTTTTAAGGTGATACGATAGAGGAGGAGGGATGGCAGCATATGATCTGGTGGGGCGATGGGAACAACCAACATTTCTTTTGGAAAAGGCTCGTTGAGGACATCTAGAGGTTGTACCAACATCTTTAGATTGTGAGTCCTGGGAAATAGGTCCAAGACCTTGCATAAAAATTTGTTCTTTGACTTGGATGGGCTCCAAAATGCCTTGCTCATGAAGGCCTAGACCTTTTCCTTGATAGTTCATTTTCGTGAGCATGCGATCCATGATAGGATTTTTGTGATTCTAAAAACATGATGCAAGTCCATGATTAGGTGGAGGATGATGGGTGGTAAATACACTGTGTTTTTCTTCTACGAGGAGGCCACCATGGAAGAATGAGAGAGTACCAAGGGGATATGCAAGCGGTGTGGGGATAGTAGTTTTAGGTGATGATGGGGATTATGAGAGGGAGATGATGGGATAGCAGCAATTGGATGGGTGGTATCAGGATAGCGATCAAAGGATATGATAGGATATGGATTTGTGGTACTGGGATCATGTGATGGAGATGGAGATGGAGGGGTGGAAGCTTGAATGAGAAGGGGATCATGGGATGGAATGGATGGGGTACTGTGATCTTGAGCTGGACTAGATGGGATGGTAGGATCTTGATCTGAAGAAGGGGATATGTTGGCATGCTTTGGATTAGGCTCTTGGCCTGACTCATCATGTGCAGGAGGCATGATAATGGAGTCTTGTAGGGACTCTTCAAGGGGGGAAGATGGAGGGATGGAGGATTCAAAACATTCATGGGAATGGATTTTAGTGGATTTGATTTGGGTGTCGTCGATGGGTTCGACGACTCTCGGAGTAGGAAGTGGGTGTTCAATGGGTTCGGTAGGAGATGGGGGCTTAGCGGATTCAGAGGATGTGATGGTAGGAGATGGGGGATTAGTGGATTTAGAGGATATGATGGTAGGAGATGGGGGCTCAGTGGATTCAGAGGATGTGATAGTTTCGACGGTTTGAGTGGTGCTAGGGGTGGTACCATCAATGATTGATGTTGAGTGGAGAAAGGTCTCGTCACGAATGACCGTGGATGATGGGTTGGGATACATGATTCCACAGCTTCAAGGTGTGGAGTGGGAGATGTCTTCTTTGTCATAAGTCCTTGGAGAACTTCTGTAAGTCCTTGGAGAACTTCTGGAGTGAGAAACTTGAATACTCTAGGTTGAGGTGGCGTGGTAGGAGTGGATAAAAGATTAGGGATTGGTAGGGGATTAGGGCTAGGGATTGGTGGATTAGGATTAGATGGAGGAATGAGATTGGATGTAGGATTGGGAATAGATCGGGGATTAAGATTAGATGAAGGGTTAAGATAGGGGTATTGGAATGGTGAATTAGGACATGAGGATATAGGTGGTGGATTGTAGTAAGGATATTGGGATGGTGGATTAGGATGGGAAGATTGAGGTGGCGGATTGAGATAGGTTGGTCCGGGTGTTGGATTAGGATAGGAAGGTGTGAATGTAGGATTAGGGTGAGCAGATTGGTATGGAAGATTAGGGTAGTGGGTATATGCGGATGAAGGATTGAGATAGGAGGATGTGGGTGGGGGATTAGGATAGGAGTATTGTGATGGAAGACTAGGATAAGAGGATGATGTAGATGAAGGATATGATGGATATCCCTTTTCAAAGGTAGCATAAGTAACATGATTAGGTATGGATGAAGACATAACGGGATAACTCGAAGGGGTGATTGGATTTTGGAAAGTGGGTGGAGAAAGCTTACTAGCAATGATAGTGTCAAGGGGATCTAAGTCATATTCTTCTTGATCGACAAGACTTTCGTTATTGTTGTCATTGTAATTAGGGTTTCCCTTGACCACTATTGATGGAGGATAGGGATTCATGATGGTGAAAGGATAAAAAGGATGGATCAAAGATTATGGATGGGGCCGGTCTAAAGCTCAAATCAGGATTTAGGTTAAGCTCAGATCAGGATCAGATTAAAGCTCAGATTATGATGATTGGATGAAGTGATGGGATTGATTCTAACGATTGGATTTGATTATCAAAGCATGATTATGACACCGAATCTGCTTCGAGATGGAAGTAGATTGATTGGGTTGAAGGTGATTGGATAGGGATGCGATTGGATTGGATTGGATAAGATTGATCGATGATTGATAAGATAGACTGAGGGATCGGATAGGATGACGAAAGGGACTGTAAATCCCGTTCAGAGATTACCCTAGGTGACGTAGGATACTGATTGATCGGATTAAAGGATAGGATGAGTGAACGATTGTGGCACCGAATCCACTTTGAGATTGAAAATGGATTGATTGGGCCAACAATAATGATTAACTTAGGACAGATGACAATCCTAAGTGGATGTTGATGATGACGATCAGATCAGACACTTAGGTCAATTTGGATAATCACCTAAAATGAAGTTCAGAGGATTTGGATGGGGAAAAAAATGATTTGATTGCAGAAATGGATGATATAAATGGACAAACGATTGCAAAGAAAAAGAGAAGGAGGTTCAAAATAGATGAAAGATTACTCGGAACGAGTAAACAGATTATTGAGAGGGATAAACGACTACTCAAAATGAGTAAATGACTGCTCACAATGAATGAATTATTCATGGAATGAGAAGATGAAGGTTTGGAATAGATGAAGTATTACTCGGAATGAGTAAACGATTGATCGGGATTGTTGAACTAGAGTTCAAAATGATTGAATGTTTACTCAAAATGGAGAAATGGATGATTGGAATGACTGAATGGGAGTTTGGAATGATGAATGTTTACTCAGAATGAGTAAATGGATGATCAGAATGACTGAACGAGAGTTTGGAATGATGGAAGGAGGTGTGAAATGGATGAATGTTTACTCAGAACGAGTAAACAAATGATCAAAATGACTGAACGGGAGTTTGGAATGATGAAAGGAGGTTTGAAATGGATGAATGTTTACTCGAAACGAGTAAACGGATGATTGGAACGACAGAATGAGAGTTCAGAATGATGAAAGGAGGTGTTAAATGGATGAATGTTTACTTGAAATGAGTAAACGGATGATCAAAATGGCTAAACCAGAGTTTCAGACAATAGATGAAGGTTCGAAATATATGAGTGTTTACTCGGAACAGGTAAATGAATGATTGAAAAGGGATAACAATAGTTCGGAATGGATGAATGAAAGGTTGGAATGACTAAAGCTCAGATTAGGGTTTTGGTTAAGCTCAGATTGGGATTAGATTAAAGCTCAGATTAGGATTGGGTTGAAGCTGAGAATGATTGGAGGATGTGATGGAATCGATTCTAGACCAACTTCTAGAGTTTAAGGGACGTAAGGTGCTGACAATCAGATTTTTCCAGATTTGGCAATTTTCAAAAATTATCAAATTTTGCCATTTTAGGAAACTTCACAGACATACTTTTGAGAGTTCAGTTTTTTCCCAAAAAATACCCAAAACTAAGATAGGATGAATTTCCAAGTAACATCCCAAATTTGAGACACGCATTCCAAGTTATTGACAAAAATGACTTTTCAAGAGACTGAAAAAAAACACTAAATTGCTATTTTGAGGGTCACGATGAAAGTTTGAGGCCTCGAAAATGTGGAAAAACGGGGTCCAAGGGACTTCCAGTTCATCGGGAATCCACATGCCATCTCATAACGCAACTACCTGTAAAGTTTTAGCTCAAATGGACACCCGAGTCAAAAGTTATGGCCTCTGGAAGTTTCGACACAAAAATCAAAATTCTCAAAATGAAGTTTAGGTGATTGGGATGGATGATTTGATGTTGGATATGGACTCTAATGATGTTCTAAGTGGCACTTATGTGATTTTGGTGATGAAATGATAATTTTCAGAAAAGTGTTGATGATGGGCAAACGGGTGCTCAGAATAGATGAATGACTCTCAGAATGAGGGGAGGAAGATTCGAAATAGATGAATGAGTGCTAAGAACGAGTGAACGAGTGCTCAGAATTAGGATTGGATTGAAAGATATGATGGGATTGGTTTCACCAGTCGGATTTGGGAACTGGATATGTTTGTTTGCCAAATTTTTGTAGAGGAGTGACTATGCCCTTTTTAGGGGTTATGGGGCGACTATGCCCTCTCAGAGGGGTAGATTCGCCCCTTTTAGGGGTTCTGGGGCGGGGCGACTAGGCTGCGACTATGCCCTTTCAGAGGGGCAGATTTGCCCTTTTCAGGGGTTCTGGGGTGACTATGCCCTCTCAGAGGGGTAGATTCACCCTTTTCAGGGGATCTGGGGCCACTATGCCCTCTCAGAGGGGCATATTTTCCCTTTTCAGGGGTTTTGGGGTGACTATGCCCTCTCAGAGGGGTAGATTCGCCCTTTTCAGGGGTTCCGGGGCGACTATGCCCTCTTAGAGGGGCGGATTCGCCCTTTTCAGGGGTTCTAGGGTGACTATGCCCTCTCAGAGGGGCAAATTCACCCTTTTCAGGGGATCTTGGGTGACTATGCCCTCTCAGAGGGACGAATTTGCCCTTTTTAGGGGTTTTGGGGCGACTATGCCCTCTCAGAGGGGCAGATTCACCCTTTTTAGGGGTTCCGGGGCGACTATGCCCTCTTTCAAGGATTCTGGGGTGACTATGCCCTCTCAGAGGGGTAGATTTTCCCTTTTCAGGGGTTTTGGGGTGACTATGCCCTCTCAGAGGGGTAGATTAATGAAAACAACAAGGATAACTTTACAAAAAAAAAAGAGCAAATGGATAGCCCCTCAAGAAAATGTTAATTGTTTTATCCCACTTTCTCCATCAATTTCATAAGAATATGCTGCAAAAAAGTTAGCAAGAAACACCAATATCCTTGCAAAAAATAGTGTTAGGGGGTTAGTACCCGAAAACAGCAAAAACCGAAGCTAAAATGACCATTTGACCTTCCAAAATGTGTTGCTTTTGTGGTGACAAGAGGGCTTAGTCGCCCTTCTGCAGTAAATCAGGGGCGTAGTCGCCCTTCTGCGGTAAATCAGTGGTGCAGTCGCCCTTCTGCAGTAAATCAGGGGGTGTAGTCGCCCTTCTGCAGAAATTCAGGGGCGCAGTCGCCCTTTTGCAGTAAATCAGAGGGCACAGTCGCCCTTCTGCAGAAAATTGGTAGCACAAAAAGTTTAGCCAAGGGGGCGTAGTCGCCCTTTTGCAGAAAAGTGTTAGCTCATAAATTTTAGCCAAGGGGGCGTAGTTGCCCTTCTGTAGAAAAGTGTTAGCACAAAAATTTTAGGCAAGGGGGCGTAGTCGCCCTTCTGCAGAAAAACAGAGGGCACAGTCACCCTTCTGCGAAAAATCAGGGGCGCAGTCGCCCTTCTACAGTAAAATAGGGGCGCAGTCGCCCTTTTGCAGTAAATTAGGGGGTGTAGTCGCCCTTCTGTAGAAAATCAGGGGCATAGTCGCCCTTCTGCGGAAAATCAGGGGTGCAGTCGCCCTTCTGTGGTAAAACAGGGGCACAGTCGCCCTTCTACAATAAATAGGGGGCGCAATTGCCCTTCTACAGAAAATTGTTAGCACAGAGAGTTTAGCCAAGGGGGCGTAGTCGCCCTTCTGCAAAAAAATAGAGGGCGCAGTCGCCCTTCTGCGGAAAATCAGGGGCGCAGTCACCCTTCTGTAGTAAAACAGGGGTGCAGTCGCCCTTCTACGGCCATCAGGGGGCGCAGTCGCCCTTTTGCAACGTAATCCTACAAAAAACTTAACAACAAACGTGAAATATAGGAACCTGCTTGTGGGTCCCACCGAGCGCGCCAAAAATGTGATATCAAAATGTTTAACCTATTTTAAGCAACTAAAATGCAATGGAAAAACATAAGGAAACACCTCAAGATTAGCCTAAGAAATTTGTAAATACAAAGATGAAAAGTGTAAAATGATGCTAAATAGATATACCTCCCTTTTACAGCTGAAACTCCTTGGTTGGCCCTTGATTTTGATTTGATTTGTATGCTCCTTGATGGCTCTTGATATGGCTAAATGCAAGGCTTAACTATATGCTTGGATGCAAATGCAAATAGATAAAATTGATGGCTAGATGAGTGCACAAAATGGCAGCATTTAGTTGCAAAAATGACTAAGTGTTAGAAATGCCTTAGAGGATGGGGTATTTTTAGGGAAACTTGAATTCTCTAGAGAATTCAATGGTTGGAATTTATCCAACAAGGTCAAGATGAAGGGCTAAGGTGAGTTGAGGACTCATAAGCCCTCACATTTTGACATGTGGAATGTGAAGTGGATAAAGGTAGGATGATGTGTAGGTGATTTGGAAAGGAGGTACATGATGTGGAGGAAGGACAAGTACCTTCCAAGTACATTGAGAGATGAGAAGATTCCTTGGAAGAATAAATGTGAATTAAAAATTCACATGCTTGGGAGAATCTAGTGGATAAGAGAGGGTCTCCAAAAAAGTGGGAGTTTGTCACATGTGACTTGATGTGACAAGTCAAAGATTCTAGAAGGTGCATGGGAAAAGGGGATTCTAGGAAGAATAAAATGTGAATTAAAAATTCACATGGGGAAGAGGGGAACCTAGGGTGAATAAAAAAGAATTAAAAATTCCTTGGGGGATGGGGAGAGTTGAACAAGGTACTAATTAGGTTTAACTAATTAGTAATTAGAAGATAATTAGGGGTTAATGAGGATTGGAAGCCAACTTGCAAAAGTTGGAGGATGTGACACATCCTAATCAAGGATTAGGCATGTGCACATCCCTAATAAAGAGATTAGGAGATGGATTAGGATTAGATGAAAATGACATGTGAGGAATTAAATAAATGTAATATTTATTTAATTCATTTGATGAAAAGAGGATTAAGGAGGGTAAGGTATTTATTTATTAATTAAATACCTTAGGGATTTGGCAGAATTAAGGATATTAATTAAATAATAGTAATATTACTTAATTAACTTGGATAAGAGGATGTTTAGATGAAAAATGATAAATTTGGATAAATTAAGTGTCCAAATTTGGATGTCTACAGTATGTATTTGCTATTTTTTTGTATTTTCTGATGCAAATATTATGATGGAATGTATGAATGTAAATGAGATGAGAATGTTTTCTAAGATATGCAAATGATGATGCAACTGATATGCAACTAAATGAGAATGATGTGTTTTTGGTTAAAGTCCAGTGTACTCAATCGATTAATAATAGAGATGACACCATTGTGAAATTGTTTCAACTTTGAAAAATCCCACAAATACACATGCAATACTAACATGAATGCAATCTAACATAACTATGCAAATCTCGTATTCAAAAGTTGTCATTTGTATTAACCAATTTGTCATGATTTTTATCATCATTGGGCCTTTAAAATATTGAAAGTGAGTACAAGCATCAATGGCATATTTTAGACCAAGATGACCTGAGTACTACTTCCATGATGTTTTAAAATTGCAAGTTAACACAAGCATCTAAGTATAATTAAACAGAGATGACCTGAGCATTTCTTGCGTAAAAAAAAAAGAGTTAATCTTTTTCCTATGCAAATTCAGAATGTCATCAGTGATACTTTGTAGCGCATGTCTCACGACAACTTGCATAGTAATAATGATAAACTCACATACAACAGACAAAGAAAAATCATACTCCTTCCTTTCTCCTCTAGTTTGATACATTATCGAGGACTCGAGAGATATGATATCAAAAATCAAAGTAGAACAATTTGAAATTTCATATTTAACGTGATAAACCCTTGATTTAGAAAGATCACCATCCATTTGAAGTTTGTGTTTGTAACGTTAGTCCGATGACTATTTTCTTGTTGATTCAAGCTCAAAGTTTATTTGCCCCTAGTGAGTGCAATATTTTTCCCCCAGTCTAGGGTGAGACACGACCATGACGACCAAGACCTAACCTAAAGACCTATCCTAGGGGCCTCGGGGGCTGATCAACAGATTAGCCTTTCCTACGTTATACACGCAGAGACTGCGTAGTTCGATTGACAACATGACCAAGATTTACAAGACAAAAATATGAACATAACAGACACCTAAAAGACTGACCTAAATGTCTTTTGGGATAATTAAAGATCACCCTTGCCTACGTTCAAAGCTCAGAGATGACGTAGTTCGAATAAAGACTTTGTTTTTGACTTTTTGAATTTTTGACCTATTTTTTTTTAGATTTTGATATATTTTGAATGTTTTTGGATTTTCGATCTATTTTGAATGTTTTTTGATTTTCGATCTGTTTTGAATGTTTTTGGATTTTCAAACTGTTTTGAATATTTTTGAATTTTCGATCTGTTTTGAATGCTTTTGGATTTTCAATTTTCCAACCTTAAGAATGTAGAAGAATCCAATCCAATGTAGGACATGCCCCTAGTGTGATATGATAAGACAAATTGATTTTTAGAATGGGTCGAGTAATACTAGGGGATACCATGATACAAACACTAGATCAAACTATGATGTGAACATGGAAGTGTGACAGATGCAGAGATGAAAGCATGATGAATGAATGATGTAGAGCAAGTCAAGTAGCCCAAGATGAATGGATGAATGATATGATATGACTGATTGAAGGAACAAGATGCCCCACAATAGAGATAATGCAACCATGGATAAATAATAGATCAAAATGAAAGATTCACTGCAAAACATGTCACACAAGCAACATATCTTTTGTCAAAAGATGATAATGGTTGATTGATTAAGATGTCGGGAATGATTGATTCCATAAGGCATGGTGATGATAAGTACTTAGGATCACTGATTTCCTCTAAGTATGATAAGATTGATGATTGTTGATGATTGATTGGAAAAAGATATGAGGATTGGATAATGTTTTACAACTAGGCTCAAATATGATTTGCATGATAAGATTCAAGGTTGCAAAGGGACATGATGACATGGATTTTGATAAGCTAGGAGATATGGAATGGAAGAAAGAAAGGATAATGATAATGAATGGGATGATCAAGATCAACTAGATAAGATATAGACACAAGGACCAAGTACTTTTCCCCTATTCCTCATCAAGACCAAGGATAGGAAGAAAGGATGTATTTAGAAAGAATGATGGGATATGGATAAGGTGAAGGATATGGTACAGAAGATATGGATAACACATATAGGATAAGATACATGATGTTCAAGAAGATCCTTAACTTTGTCAAGATCAAAGGTGGAAAAGTAAGGAATGAGCATAAAAGGGATAATGACCATGAATGATAAGATGGACGAAACTTGTCCCTAAGTGTAGAGTGCAAGAGGAATATGGAAGATAGGATATGGATGATAAGGAGATGGAAGAAGGACTTAAGCATCAAGTTTCACAACCAAATATCTCTCGAATACATGCTCTAATAAACCATGGCAATGGGAAATTGGACTCCTAAATGTTGGCAAATTTAGGGTATGATGGGATAATGGATAGGAGGTTGAAAGGTTTGTTGATGGATAGATGGAAAGGATGGAAAGATCAAAATTGGCACACACCTTGAAGGGTGATGAAGTGATGGAGGAAAAATGGATTTGGAAGGTGATAGGATTTTATATGGAAGATTGGAGGAAGCTTTTGGATTAGCAAATTTGGGTGCCGATTTAGATTTCATTGCTTCTATGAGAATTTTTGGAATCCACATGATTTTTGAATTTGATATTTACTTTGTGGGCCATTGTGGCCTTGGAGATTTTTCTCTTTGATTTATAGACCTTTGTGGTCTTGGAAATTTTTCTTTTTTCTTTGACGGGCCTTTGTGTCCTTTTTGATTTTTCCTTTGATTTTGGATCAAATTTTCTTTTATTTTTGCATGCCTCTTTGAGGAGACATGTTGATCCTTTGATACATGTGAATTTTGATATGGAAGCTTTTGACATTTGACACCCAAATTGCTTCCAAGAGAAATAGGAGAGATGGATGGAGATGAATGGTATGGAGGTATCATGGATGAGTTGTTGGTGGTAGAATTTTGAAAGGGCATCAAGGATGTGTGCCTTTGTTGTTCTTGAGGAATAGGATATGGACCTAGGATAGAGGGAAGGTTTGATGAGCTAGGATAGATGGAAGGTTTGGTGGGTTAGGATGAGGACCTAAGATAGATGGTAGGTTTGATGGACTAGGAAACTTAGGTGTATAACCAAGGCCATGGTAATATGGGTTTTCTTGAGCAAAAAGGGGTTCTAGGATACCTTTTTCATGAAGGCCTAATCCTTTGCCTTTGTAGTTTATACTTTGACACATTCGTTTACCAATGGGATATGTGTTGTTTGTGAAACAAGATGCAAGTCCATTTTGGGGAGGATATGATATGGATGAAAGGATAGGTGTTGGAAGTAAACTGGAGTGGATGAAGGTGGAGGATCCCAATTTGTAGGTGTGGGGTTCATGGATAGCTTGCATAGGTGTGATAGGATTTTTCCATGGGGATGATGGGCTACTTTGATCTTGACTTTGAAGAGGATCACAAGGTGTGGGAGATGGAGTAGCTTGCTCTTCGTTAGGTACAAAATCATCATGTAGTGGTGTGAAAGGCATATCTTGATCTTGAGAAGGATGAACATCCTCAGGGAATGGAGGGATATCCTTGGATGGAAGTATATCTTGATCTTGATGAGGAAGGGAATCATGAGATTTTGTAGAAAGCATATCTTGATCATCGGGTGATAGGAAATCATTAGATAGGATGGAAGAACTATCATGCTCCTGGGATGCAATGGAATCTTGAGATGGTATGGATTCATTAAATGTGGTGGAAGGAGGACTTGGAAGGATACTTTTCTCTTGAGATGGAAAGGAATGATTATGGATGAAAAGTGAAAGGAGGGGATCATCATATAATTCTTGAGAGATGGGGTCTTGGTCAAAGATTGGAAGAACTTGTAGAATTTTGTATCATCAAATGAAGTGGAAAGAATTCTTTGATCTTGAGGTGTAGAGGAGTCTATGTTGCATGATTTGGACTGAGAGACTCACATGAATCATTGGATATAGAAGATATGATAGAAGAAGGTCGTTGAATGAAATTGTTAACTTGGGTGAAAGAATCCTGAGATTTATTTTGACTTGTGGGAGATGAAGATAGATGCATGAATTGGTAAGATCACTCAATATCCTTTGTGTTTGAAGACTTTGATTTGGGATTACTGAATTTTTGCAAAAAATCAAATAAATTGAACTTGGATGATGTAGTTGTTGGTGGAGAAGGTGTCATGTCTAGATTTCTATCAGAGGAATAAGAAGAAATGTATGGAAACAAATATCCTTCTGTGGTTGTTTCCCTTTGCATATCACAAATTTGTTGTTGAAGGATTTTTATTTGATGAGCTAAAGCATTTAATTGATCCTCGTCTGTTTCAGCCATGGTGGTTTGGATTTCACTGTTTTGAGTTTCAATGTTGGGATCTTGTTAAAATGGGCATACAAGTGGTACAATCTAGCTAAACTTTGATCTTTGTTTGGAGGAGTGCCAAGGATTACAACTAAGTCAAATAGAATGACAAATTCTATTGATGGGACTAGGTTTGATTTGATTGTGTAATGTTGTTTCATGATTAAAGGATGAAAAATCCCGATGATGAAACTAGGTTTAACAATCAAAGATATGATAGATTTTGATGATTTAGGCACTTTGAGATGTTTAGATCTAGGTTTAGTTTGGATAACTCCATTTGTAGAGGTTGGTTTTAACAAGTTTAGACTTCTAAGGTATCTAAGGAATGATCTTGGACTTGGAGTTTTGAAATTTTGGTTCAAACTTGTGAGACAAGATACTCAAATCTTTGGAAAAGTCTTGGATTTTGACAGTAGTAAAAGATGTATAATTCAGGATTGTTCTTGCAAGCTCTTTTGTAGAAATTGAAGGTTAACCTTTATCTAAAGAAGTAAAGTGTTGATAAACGTTTTTGGTGTTCTTTTGGACTAAGAGGTATGGAATTTGATTTTTGAATCTTAATATTTCATGAAATCATCGTGTAAACCAAATGTTCAGACTCTATTTTTCCTAAGGAATGGTTGAACATTGCTGAAAGGATTGACTTTCGGAAGGTGGATGAACCTAAGTTACTGTTTTGTGGTCTACAAAAGGCGCCAAAATAGAGACAAGAAGCGCCCGAATAGAAGCAAAAGGTGCCAAAACGAAGACAAAAGGTGCCACTTCAGAGTCAAAATATAAAAATCAAGACTAGAAAAAGGCTCCAGTTGGGACACCAAAGGTGCCACTTCAGAGTTTGACCTCAAAAATCATAAAAACAAGGCTTGCAAAAGGTGCCACTTGGTACACCAAAGGTGCCAAAACAATGTTTGACTCCACAAAAATTGAAAACTAGGCTTACAAGAGGTGCCACTTGGGACCCCAAAAGCGCCAAAATAGAGACAAAAGGCGCCACTTGGGACACCAAGGGCACCACTTCAAAGTTGCATGTCAAAACAACTTTTATAGTCAATCTTAAAATGGTCGTATCTTGGTCATATGGAGGTATTTTTCGAAGCTTTTTTTTTTGAAATGGGGTAGAATTTCATAAGATATACAATGGTGTAGGAATTTTGGCACCACTTAAGACAAAAAAGACGCAAAAACGAAGAAAAAAGGCGACAAAACTCTTAGAAACCCTCAAAATGACTCCAAAATAGTAAAAATACCCCCCCAAAGGTCTGATTTCTTGGATTTTTCAATTGTAGACTTGTTTACCTCAATGAATGTAGTTCTGAATCTAGATTTTCACTTTTGACATGTGATTTTTTGGTGATGTTTTGTTTGAGTTTCATTTTGAAGACACATCAAGTAGAATATACACTCCTAAGGCTGTGTAAGACTGTATTCTTTTAGATTCCCCTTACAGTGCACTCTCTTCTCAAGCCAACCAAGCTTCCAATCCCCATGAAACTCCCATGGCGAAGTGATCACCTCTACTAAAAACTATGAGAATGTGGATGCCTTGGCAACAACCATTGCTGCACCAAAGAATAGTTAAAGGATTTTGGAAAATCTACAACAAGGATTTTAATGCGGGCATTCCATTCACAGGGGATAATCCATGCAATGAGAGTCCCTTTTGATCCATCTCATCAGAATTATCCTCGTGATACTTGAACTTTCCTCAAGTATCCACATTTATATTCCAGTTGGAAGTCACTTGGCTTTAGCGTGTTACCGGTTGGGTCGTTCCCTTGGGCAAGTACTTTTTCCAACAAGGCAGGCCCTCTAGGATAAACAAAAGCAATCAAGCATACCCGTAGTTCGATCACTCTTTATTTCACATGAATAAAGAGAGAACACACGTTATATTCTCCACTTACACTCACACATAAACAAGAACGGGTCTGGCTTTTTGGATCACCCAATTAAGGGGGGAGTATATGCCTACCATCCATCACATAAAAAAGACATGGTGTTCATTAACCCGTTAATTAAGCTATGTTCCTAACTTAACCAAAAGGAAACATGGTGTTCATTAACCTTTTAATTAAGCTACGTTCCTATCTTAACCAAAAGGAAACAAGTGAATAACGTCCAGCCCCTTGCAATATGTTAGTAGTTTATGTTTTGAGTCTTTGACAACAATTCTGGGAAAACCTACAAATGCACAACACAAAATGTGAGTTTTTGATTTGGTGAAAAACTACAAGAGGCACCAAAATAGAGATAAAAAGTTCAAAAACAGAGTTAGAAAAGGGAGAACTCCTTGAAACAGTTTACAAGAGGTGCCAAAACAGGTGCAAGAGGCACCAAAACTCTAGCAAGAGGCGCTAAAACTCAAGAAATAGTGCAGAATGGTCTCAGAACAGGTGAAAATGGTCCCGGTACAGCTTGCAAGAGGCGCCAAAACTCAAGCAAGAGGTGCCAAAACAGAGACAAGAGGTGCCAAAACTCTAAAAAATAGTGCAGAATGGTCTCATAATAGGTGAAAATGGTCTTGTAATAGCTTGCAAGAGGCGCCAAAACTCAAGTAAGAGGCGCCAAAACAGAGACAAGAGGTGCCAAAACCCTAAAAATGGCCTAGAATGGTCCTGGAATAGGTGGAAACAGTCTCGAAACAACTTGCAAGAGGCACCAAAACAGAGACAAGAGGCGCCAGAACTCCAGAAACAACCCAAAATTGCCTTAAAAAGAGTGTAAAAGGCTCTCAAGTCTCCAATTTGAACCCACGATCACAAAATTTGCAAAAAGGTTAGAAACAAGTGAGGCAAAGGCCCAACAGTGGGCACCATTTTGTGCATGTGTTGAATGTGGAGAGATTCAATGTCAACACAAACCTTAGTGAAATGGTTTACATTCAAAGTTTGAAGCAAGTAAAACTACTCTATTTGTAATACAATCAAACCTTTCAAATACGTATCATTGTGCTCTATTTCTAGGGATTTATTAAACCATTTGGTCCTCAGATTTCTATGGGCACAATGGTTGTTAAAATGACAACCTAGAAAACGAGATTTGATGCTTAATATGCAAGCTAAGATGATTTCTATGTGTAAATGTGTGCAAGAAGGATTAGTGGTATGCTTCTAAATGAAAAAAAATGATGAAAAGGATGATGAATATGATGATAAACGAAGGATGATGTTGATGATAAATGAACAAGTGGAGATGAGTGAGATGATATGAAACTAAAATGAACTATTCATGATTATGCATATGCTCAAATGCAACAAAAAAGAAAACTAATCTAAAATGCAACTATGATGTAATATGTTAATCTAGGATGAGAATGCAAAATAAAACATGATATAAAATATAGTTATAAGACTCCGAGAATGCTCCAAGCTCCTAAGAAAAACCTACAGAGTCACTTTACTTCAAATGTGGATGATAAATGCAAAGGCAAGGGGGTGTATTTATAGGGTTTCTCAAGCATTTTGTGAGGTGGCACCTATCAACGGTCTAGATTCGAAGGAGAAAGAATAGTTGATGGAGAGAATAAGGATGTTGTCCCCTTGACCAAAGAAAACATGCCATGTGTGTGGAGGAATCTCTTGACCAATGGGCAACATGCCATTTGGATGGGAGACCCAAGTGTGTGAAACAAACACCCATATGCTCCAAATTTGTTGGAAGTGTGGGAGAAAAAGTCATGTGCTTTTTCCAATTGGTGGAAGTGTGTGAGGATAATTCCAATTAATAATTAGGATTATTTATTTTCATGGGACCTTTGTGAGGTGGCACAAGAAAAAGTAGTAGACATGTGCTCTAATTATTAATCAGGATTGAAGAAGATTAATTAAGTAAACATGTTTAGGAAACTTTGTTTATTTAATAATCTAGAAGAAATATGATTTTGGAGAATTAATAGAAGAGTGAACAATATAAATAAAGTGAGACTTTATTTATACGTAGTCGAAACATTAATCAAATAGCTTGTATTTAATTAATTGAATATGATGACAATTTTTAGGTGTATACAGATAGTTATCCGTCTTCAATAACAATATAACAAAGGAACAACAAACCCAATCATTTCGGTTTCTAAATTTATATCGGCA
Source organism: Sequoia sempervirens (assembly GCA_007258455.2). Lineage (NCBI taxonomy): Eukaryota > Viridiplantae > Streptophyta > Pinopsida > Cupressales > Cupressaceae > Sequoia > Sequoia sempervirens. Next base: position 349,832,686 of record VDFB02271358.1, on the reverse strand, counting down.
TACATCAATAAAATATGAAGAATTAAACAAAGTGTCATTATTATAAACCAGCAAATTTACCTATACAAGTGACTACTCTATTTATTTTGTTAGGCATAAATTCCAATCTTTCAGTTGTAGAAGTATTGTCATTTGATTATAAGTGAAAATGATATGTTTCTTTCCTTTATGACTAATACAATCAAGGTTTGTTAAAGATTCAAGCAATGGTATAGAGTAATACCTAGTCAACAGTTTTATTTAATGCCCAATTGAAAATAGGCTAGTCATTTGTGTTGGCAGTTCATGAGCAAGGCTGCATTTCAAGTTCTTCTATCTATTTTTTTTTCATAACAAATTTTTCTCTAGATGTGGGACACAAAAATATCATGCAACTATAATTGTAAGTGCGTCCTTTCTTACCTGGAGGTGGAAAACTATTAGAATGATTGAGCAGTTTCACCTGCAAACCCAATGAAGAAAGGCAACCAAATCTTGATTCCAGTGCTCTTTGCTACTGATTTGTCTTGGTGGAGAATTTAAGAGTAGCACACAATTGTCAAACAAAATTCTCTTGTTCTGATAAGTTGGATATTAGTCTATTTTGCTCACGCATCAGAGCTAAACCTTTACAATATAACAACAACGGTGTGATTATTCGCCACCCCTAAAAAAACATGTAACATAGCATATAGATAGGCTCCATTTCAAACAAACTCAAACCATTTCCGAAATGGTTTCCAAGAGGAATAAAAGTTTTTTGATGATGCTATCTTTATTTTAGAATAACTTATGAATTTCACCACTTTCCTTTCACTCATTTAACATGTAAATCCATTCCCTCTATTTAAATAAAATAAAATATACTTTTACACCGTGCAAGTTAACTACATGCATTATTAACAAATGGTTTTCTTTACTTATTTATTTTATTTACTTACAAGACTATATATATATATTCAACAATTTATCTTACCTCTCACACATTTATCTAAATAATAAATATAATTTATTTTCCTTCGCCTACAATTTTAATAAAAACCAATATGTAAATAATTAAATCTACTTTTATTCCAATTAGAACATATTAATATCTAGTTAACAATCTAATTAAATAGCAACTATAAAGCAATTTATCGACATAATTTATTTATGCAAAGACAATTGCAACTATAATGCCAACTAGGTTCATGTGCATGCAAATTCCTTTCACCACAAGTCACCTCTAGTCCTGTTATGCACATGGGTCAAAGTTTGGTCAACGATCATTAAAATAATATTATTTAATTATAATTACTTATTGTAAATAGGGGTTGTGACATCTTCCCCCCCTTAAAGAATCATCGTTTGGATGATCAACTTAACTAAAGATATTTAGATTTTATACCTCTTTACTCTATTTTACCTTAATGTTACTATCAACCCACCTGACAAAGGTATCATTTACTTCAAGCACCTAACTATTCATAACAACAAAAATTACTATGGCTAGCATTCATACACTTGCACACCTCATTAGCAAGTCATGGATTCATTAAATTCACTCTACTTACCTTAACTAATAAAAGTATGCAAACTAATCCATTTCTTTCATACAATCTTCTATATCTTATTCAAATCTTTTTCATATTCCAAGATATTTACCAATAGATAGAAAACAAGTATGTCCCTTTTGTCAACATGCCTACTCATATGAGATGTTAGAAAAATTACCTTTATGATGAAGAACAAGCATCCCATACTACTTGTTATCATCATTAGCAAGTTAAAATACTAACAAAAAGTCTCAACAATCTGAAATTGTAAAAAAAAATTACAAGTTCTTCATCTTGATCAACAACATAAAAGATAAGATCAACAAGTTATTAACATACAAATGATCATCAATATGATAAGAAATATCAAAGATAAGAAGATTACCAAATATGCATAAGGTTTCATCACTACATTGTTGAAGATTATCTTCACACAAAAAGGTCATCAATACTAAAACATAAGGTTCAAGTTTATTACAATAGCAACCCAAAATACTAGATGTCAAGAAGATCATCATGAGCTTATTACTGATTCAACCATTTACTAGATCTCGTGACAAAAAGTAAATATCAATCTATAATTGGAAAAAGTAATTTTTTATTAACAAAGATATACGTAAATGTATGATATGTATGATCCTTTACCTTTTTACAAATGCAACAAGAGTGCATCCAAGAGGATTGCACTACATCAATTAACTAAACAAGCCATACTTGATGATCAATACAATGATGCATATCCATCTTTTGAATTTCATAAAGAAATAAAATATTTAAGCAATCTTCATCTGCCATAACCTAGGGGTCTTCCAAGAGTTGAAGGTCAAGAGCATGGTTAAGGTGCTTTTTCCACCCAACCATGAAGCATAACACTTCCCCAGGATTCTTCCTAACTCAAAGAACACCCGACCCTGCATGAGGCGCCTAGAAACCACTGACAATAGGGCAGCAGGGAAACTCTCGATGCATGTCTAATGCCTTATATGCACTCTTATACTAGAATAAACATATTTCTTGCATATAGGATGTGGCAGAGAAACATATAAAAAATTTAGGCATTCATTATCCATCTATTTCAATGGTACAACTCACTTTGGCCAAAGCATATATACAAAATTTGGTTGATCTTGAAAAAGAAGATCACCTTCTTTGTTAACCCACGTTCGACATCCTGTCCCAGAAGGTAAGCTTAAAGTTTATCACACACAACACATTCAACAAGAATAGTCAAATTACATAGAATAAGGATCAAATGATATAATAGTGCATAACATGCTCAAGTGCTTATAGAATGAATAATTAACAAACAAGAATACATAAACCCCTAGTGCCTAACTCACGTGCAGGGTATGAATACATAATTTACTTGTAGTGCCTTACTTGCAAAAAATGGAATATACCTTGCATACAATGAGCATTACTTGTTCAAGTTTTCATACAATAAACATGGTAGGTGCATCTCTCGCACAAGTGCATCGCTTACACAAAAGGTGAAATATGCATAAATTATAGTAGTATAGTTAGAGTGATCCACAATGAGAATCAAGAGTATTTCCCACACACAAATTTGAAATGTAATCATTACTCAACTACTTTATTCACACAAAGGAATCAATAACTTACTCTAGTGCATGACTCACACAAGAACAACAATAATATGAAATATACATCACCCACATTAGTATAAGTATAATTAAAGCAACATTTTTTCTATGATATGAATACAATCATCCATATAGATGTGTCATTTGCACAAAGCATGAGAAGTGCATTATTGTACATATATCATTCTCATATAGTACATAAGTACAAGTACTTTCACTAAAAACAATCAAGCATTTAAGATTCATCACCTCAATCACTTTTGCCTTATCTAATAGATAGATCAAGTTATTTATCAAATCAACTTCTATCATGAATTACCAATGAAGATTCTAAGACATCAGAACCTTGCATTTTCAAAAGATCATGTCAATTCTATTAGATCCAAATCCTGTAAGAATAAAATGTTGCTCAACAATCAACTTTCCCAAACCCTAGTACTGATATAAACATTCTCTCCTTTAAAACATCCTTCCTAGGTTTCCTACCTTCGAGAAGGCTCAACCAATATTTTTCCATTATTATCAACTTTATTTACTTCACAAGTGTTTATTCTTCTTCCTCAGATCAAAACTTCATCTTTTCTCCTTTCTTTGTATCTTTCAACTCACTTATCCTTTACTTCATCAAAGAGATCTCTCTTCACAATATATTTATCTTAATAGTTTTACTTGTATTGCCATGTCATCGTTCATGGTTGTTACCATATACTATCCATCTTGGCTCACTTAAAATAACACTATATATTATCCATCTTGTCTTATTTCAAATAGTCATCATCACTCTTACTAGAAATTCATATGAAAACGTGACTAAGGCGAAGAGGTCTCACTCCTCTAGAGTTCCTTGAATGATCAATTACGTCTAGACTTCTAATCAATTCCAACTAACCATCAAAGAATCACCCATAGCTAGGGTTCTCTATTCAATTCATTAGGTTCATATTCTATAATGCAACCTAAGCATAGAAGACTCGAGGCCCGAGTGTGGAACCTGGATTTGATACCAAAATGTAAGGATCGAAAAAACACATTTACTAATTATATCCTATAACTTTTCCAAACTAATTTAATATAATAAAGTAATTATAAAAAGGTGTGGAATAAGAGGATTAATTAAATTACTTTCATCACTGTTTTCAAATGGAGTAGCATACATCAATGAGCCAAAGTATATTAAAACAAGGCCATTCCTTCACTAGATTTAGCCATGTAGGCTTATACAAGAATTACTATCTTAGAAATACATGTAAATTCAAATACTATAATTCAAATTAAGGAAATAACAAGATCATAAATGCATCCACAAAGAAACCATAAAACATAGATTTTCATGAGTGGAAAACCCTCATAGGGATTAAAAACCACTCGTAAAAGTGCCTCATTGGCTTAATGAAATGCCTCACTTGCAGAGCCTTACTGGCTACAAATCTCAATGGTTACAAGGTGCCTCACAGGAAATGATCATACATATCGCACTTAACAAGGAACATATTGAAGTTCTTTTACAAATCACGTAAATCTACAAGCATCGTTCTTTACAAGTCCCATTTTCAAGCTTCACCAATGCATCATCCTTGCATATGAAATTAAGGTAATGCCTACACTATCATGAGTCACTCCCAAGTATTTGCAAATAAGACCATTCTACCTCTAATGACCTCAAATATCACACAAGTATGCTGAAAGCCATAAGCCAATCACATAAAGATTCATGAAAGAAATCCTAGGCCTGCTAGAATGCACACATGCCTATGCAACAAGAATGCTTACTTCTAAACTCATTAATTCATAGAGGTTTCATAAATGAGAGAATATTACTATAAAAGAGTTAGGAAGGTATAGCTCATGTATGTATGAGAATACATATGTAAGCTATTGAAAATATATGAGTATACATTCTTAAGCAAATATTCCAAAGAAATTGCTACAATGAGAAAGTCTACTTTTCAATACTATGTGAGAGGAACTTGTTCTAAAATGACATCAATATTCCCATGAAAATCAAGATAAAAACACAATTTAATACTTACTTATCCTACTTACAAGGTCACATAACATGGTTGTTATCACTCTTATAGCTTCATATTAAACTCTTCATTAGGATCTTAATTGAATCAATGTTTTCAGTTAAGGAGCAATAACAGTACAATATTCCACTTATTCATATAGTTTGTTTCACATTGGTTTATGAAGCTTTCCTATTTTCTCTTCTTCCAACCTCTTTATTAAGGGCCTGATACTTGATGTTACAATTTGGAAAGGTGACTGTCTGGGATAATTTTGCGGAACTCTTGATGAGCTGGTTTAAGGAAGAAATTAGGACTGTGGTTAATAATAAAGCTCATGTACTCTTGCTTTCCAAACATTCAGTTGTTGGAAATAATCCATGATTATATTGATGCTATATTGAAGAGGATTCTTGAGATCTAAACTAATGCAAATGCAAGCATAATTTAGAACTCTTTGATGGAGCATCATTTCACACACTACCACATATTCCCCTATAGCAGATCCCTTTTTTTTTGAGACAGTATTCATGGTAGTATTCATAAGGAAGGAGTAGCAATATGACCAAGACAACTTCAATACTTAGAAGATCTTAGTGGAGTTGAAAAAAAGGAGAAAATATATTCATAAATAAACCAAATTTATCGGGACCTACCTGAAAGACTAGTCTCTTTCTTGCTTGTAAAAAGGATTTTCATAATCTTTTGGCATCATACGAATATCAACTGAACCCGTAGGGTCCTACTTAGCTTGAATCCAAGACTAGAGTGTTTTTAGACATGGAAAGGACCCCATAAATGTGGAAACATGAGATTTCTTCAATGTTTAGGGTCTTTCTTCCATTTCATCAATAGTGAGGAAAGCTTTGGATGGGATATGCATTTTTAAGTAGCATCCATTTTCATTTTTGATTGAGAAAGTAGGTCTACTTATAGTTTGACTGCATGTTGCAGGAATTTTTTTAGATTGGATCTATTCTAGGAGAAGTCATTTACCAGCATTTCACTGTAATTGGGGCTGGATGGAAGAGGAGATACAGGTGAGGAGACCATGACCTCTACACTAAGATGATGGAGGGGTTAGCCTGGAGATCTAGGACTTTGTGGATTTAATGTAAAAGAGGTGAAAATTTGAGTAAATTGGAATATAATATCATGTACATTCAACTACAGATCAACTGTTTTGAGATTTCTACTATCATTGATGTTCTTCCCCTCACTTGATTCATATGTTTCTTTTTTTAGTCGAGGCATTGATATAGAACACAATCTAGAGTGTGATACACCATAGGAAGATCAATGGTTTGTATGGCTTGTATTTAAGAAGCATTGCAACAATAATAACCACGATTCAAGGGAATCCACAAAACACAACAGATAATGCTAAGAAATGTTAGTACTGGAGAAGGGATCACTAAAATGAAAACATAAGGACTTGGAACCCAAAGGCTAGGAATAATCATTTTACACTATCTTAATTGTGCACATGAAAAACTAGGACTGGAACATGCTTTGACTTGATAGTTATCCATCTTCAATAACAATATAACAGAGAAACAACTAACCCAATCATTTTGGTTTCTAAATTTATATTGGCAATACATCAGTAAAATCTGAAGAATTAAAAAAATTGTCGTTATTATAAACAAGAAAATTTCCCTATACAGGTGACTAGTCTATTCATTTTGTTAGGCACAAATTTCAATCTTTTAATTGTAGAAGTATTGTCATCTGAATATAAGTGAAAATGATATGTTTCTTGCCTTTATGACTGTTGCAATCAAGGTTTGTTAAAGATTCAAGCAATGGTATAGAGTAATACCTGGCCAACAGTTTTATTTAATGCCCAATTGAAAATAGGCTGGTCATTTGTCTTGGCAGTTTGTGACTAGGGCTGCATTTCAAGTTCTTCCATCTATTTTTTTTCATAACAAATTTTTCTCTAGATGTGGGACGCAAAAAGATAATGTAGCTGCAATTGTAAGTGCGTCCTTTCTTAGCCAGAGGTGGAAAACTATTAGAATGACTGAGCGGTTTCACTTGCAAACCCATTGAAGAAAGGCTACCAAATCTTGAGTCCAGTGCTCTTTTTTTGTTGAGTTGGAGAATTTAAGAGTAGCATAGATCGATTGAACAAAATTCTCTTGTTTTGATAAGTTGGATATTAGTCTATTCTGCTCACGCATCAGAGCTCGAACTTTACAATATAATAGCAATGGTGTGGTTATTCACCTCCCCTTAAAAAACATGTAACATAGCATATAGATAGGCTCCATTTCAAATGAACTCAAACCGTTTCCGAAATGGTTGCCAGGGGGAATAAAAGATTTCTGATGATGCTATCTTTATTTTAGAATAACTTATGAATTTCACCACTTTCCTTTCACTCATGCAACATGTAAATCCATTCCCTCTATTTAAATAAAATAACATTTACTTTTACACCGCACAAGTTAACTGCATGCATTATTAACAAATGGTTTTCTTTACTTATTTATTTTATTTACTTACAAAACTATTATTGAATATTTATATATAATATACTTCCAAATTTATTGTATATTTATAATAAACTATAGAATTTCCCTATATCTATATTCGACAATTTATCTTACCTAACACACATTTATCTAAATAATAAATATAATTTATTTTCCTTCGCCTACAACTTAAATAATAAAAACCAATATGTAAATAATTAAATCTACTTTTATTCCAATTAGAATATATTAATATCTAGTTAACAATTTAATTAAATAGCAACTATAAAACAATTTATCGACATAATTTATTTATGCAAAGACAATTGCAACTATAAGGCCAACTATGTTCATGTGTGTGAAGATTCCTTTCACCACAAGTCACCTCTAGTCTTGTTACACACATGGGTCAAAGTTTGTTCAACGATCATTAAAATAATATTACTGGATTATAAATTACTTATTGTAAATAGGGGTCGTGACACTTCTAGAAAAAATGATGTCACCAAAAGAAATATTAAATCAGTAAGGGAGATGGAAAATTGTATGCTTTAGTCTCAGTCTATGGTCCCATCCTTTTGGTTGAAGCAATCAATTGTGCGAACTAGACTAGGAATGTACTCCCCACAAGGTAGTTCATAATATTACTCTAGAGGAGGCTTGGTCCAATATCAAATTTGGTATTTCCTTCTTTAGGGTATTTGGTAGTGAGGCTTGAGAACTCACACCAAATGGTTGGTGTAAGGAAATGTAGAAGAAGAGTCAACCACACATCTTTTTTGGCTATTGTGAGGAGGTTAAATATTTTAAGTTACTTGATCCTTGATGTAGATGGAAGGAAACTTCAAACACAATGGACTATAAAGAACATGAAAAATGTGGTTCTTACAACAATCTAACAAGATTACTTTAATCTTTCAATGGAGATAGCAAATTATACCATGCAAACTTGCTTTACCATCCATTTTTCTTAGACTCAGCCTCAAAAGGATTCAAAAATAACTTTTCTTTGGAATGATTAGTCTTTGAAACTCTTAAGCACACTCTAAAGACTTCACTCTAACCATTCTTGGTAGTAATCAACTCCAAAATCAAGCATTTCTATTAAACCCTCAAAAGAGTAGGGTTTTACATAGCCACATGACAGTAAGAATACACTGTCTACCATAAGTCTCACAAAATGATGAACTATGACTCCTAATTTTTGGAAAAAATGCATAAAAAATCTACAGAAAATTAGTGCCAAATTTATAAATTTTGAACAGTTGGAAAAAAAGATGACTTTTTTCTATTGCTAAAACCCTATTTTTTAAACAGAGCAGTGAGCACTAATTTGATCATAACTTGAGAAAAATAAAATGAAATCACCTAAAAAAAAATAATTTGAACCTTAAGACATGCCATTATCATCTCACACAATCATAGACCTAAAATTATTTTGTACAAGGCCGTACCAATCTGTTCTTTGCTATTGTTTTTAGAAAATTGTCATAAAAGTTGATAAAACAAGGTATATCTTGAAATCTTGCTCCTCCACTTCTTGGAGCGTATTTTCTCATTGATTCAACGTGAATGAACTTACAAAAAAGAAGTTACAACTAGAGAATGAGTCCTTTTCCATCAAAACCCTATAAACCTCAAGTAACTTCATGTCTTTTTTTTCCTTTAACTTGCAAATTATGCATTTTTCCAACCTAGGACAAAGCAAACATTAAAAGAGATCTTCGATGGTCTACATGGTCTTTGAAGACCCTATTTGACTCAGCAACCCAAAAACTCAAGTTGAGGTACAAACCCCAAACTTGGCACAAACCAAAAATCACCTAGGAATTCAAATTGCATTTTGGTGGGAAACCATAAATTTGAATTTTTTATCCTATTGAAACTATCAAAACCATTGGATTAGGATCCCAATGGACCTCCTAAGACCTTAAAAAACTTAACAAAGACTCCTAACATCAAAATGAGCATAAAAAAATACATGAAAGTGATGCTCCTACATCATACTCTTGAGGAGGGATAAATTTGAGTTCCATCTCAAATGATGGTTTTCATTTTCTTTCGCTTCTTCCAATTATGTTGCATTCGTAGTTGTTCTCTGACCTCCTCTTGATCCTTTGCATGCTTGGCTTGATCTACTCCATGTTTCTTGATCTTCATGCTTTTGTTTCGTGCTTGCTTTTTGTACCTCCTCCTGACAATCTTCTTCTCAATTGCAACACTCCAAAATTCTATTTCTCTTTCATAGGCCTCATTACTATTTTCTATTCCTTCATCCTCTTCATTCTCTCCTTGGTCTGCACCTATACAAACATTATAATCAACATGCATTAGATAAGAACCATGAGGCCAATCAGCCTCTTCACTAGCTCCCTGTGCTTGTTTTCTTGTGTCTTTCTTCACTATCCTACTTGTGTTCATACCTTCATTAGCAATCTTTGTCTTCCACTCTTGTTCTATCTCAAAAATTGTGCTCACAAATAATATTTAAGTACCTCACAATGCACCTTTGTTGCAACTTTTTCCCTTTCTTTCTCATTTAGCAACTCTTTTCTATCCAAACTTTGTTCGCCTTCACCTTCCAAGATAGTTATCCTTTGATTTCTTCTTTTTTGAAAAATCACCTTTATAGGCCACTTCACCTTCTTTGTCATTGTCCAATACCCAACATTTCCTTGGTATTCTTCCTCAAGACACTACTACACTACAAGCTTAATACCTCTTTTCAACTTTGCTAAATGTTCTCTATCAAACTCTACAACTTAGCTTATCTTGTTGTCTTTCATCTTGTCCTTCCTTTTGAGGCTTTCTTTCTTATCTTGTTGCTGCATCTTCTTGTCTTTGTGATACCTTACCTTTGGCTTCTTTATTTTCCTTTGGCCTAGTATTCTGGTACCCCAATACCTTCACACACAACCTTATACAAAATCTTGTTAACTTGGACAACTTTCACTACTAGATCTTTCTAGGCTCTAATACAAAAAATGATGTAGAGGGAAGGAAAATTCAAACAAAATGGACTATAAAGAACAAGAAAAATGTGGTTCTTACAAAAATCTAACAAGATTACTCTGATCTTTCAATGGAGATAGCAAATTATATCATGCAAACTTGCTTTACAAGCCATTTTTCTCAGACTCAACCTCAAAAGGATTCAACACTCACTTTTCTTTGGAATTATTAGGCTCTAAAAGTCTTAAGCACACTCTAAATACTTCACTCTAACCATTCTTGGTAGTAATCAACTCTAAAATCAAGCATTTCAATTAAACCCTCAAATGAGTAGGGTTTTATAGAGCCACATGATAGTAAGAATACACTGTCTACCACAAGTCACAAAAAAATGAACTAGAAATCCTCCTTTTGAGAAAACATGCATAAGCATCTACAAAAATTAGTCCCAAATCTCATAAATTTTCAACAGTTGGAAAAAAATATATGATTTTTTTCTATTGTTGAAAACCTTAGTTTTTGAATAGAGTAGTGAGCACTATTTTGATCATAACTTGAGAAAAACTCAATGAAATCACCTCAAACACATTGAATTTTAACCTTAATACATGCCATTATCATCCCACACAATCACAAACCTGAAACTATGTCGTACAAGGTTGTACCAATCTCTTCTTTGCTATTTTTTTCTTTAGAAATTTATCATAAAAGTTAATAAAAATAGGGTATATCTTGAAATATTTCTCCTCCACTTCTTGGAGTGTATTTTCTCATTGATTCAATGTGAATTAACTTACAAAAAGAAGTTACAATTCGAGCATGATTCCTTTTTCATCAAAACCCTAAAAACCTCAAGTAACGTCATGTCTTTTTTGCCTATAACTTGCAAATTATGCATTTTTCAACCTAGGACAAAGCAAACATGAAAAGAGAACTTGCATGGTCTACATGGTATTTCAAGACACTATTTGACTCAACAACCCAAAAACTCAAGCTGAGGGATAAACCCCTAACTTGCCACAAACCAAAAATCACCTAGGAATTGGAATTGCATTTTGGTGGGAAACCATAAATTTGAATTTCTAGCCTATTCAAACTATCTAAACCATTTGATTATGATCCCAATGGACCTCCTAAGACCTTACGAAACTTAAAAAATACTCCTAACATCAAAATGAGCATAAAAACAATACATGAAAGTGATGCTCCTGCATCAATCCTATCACTAGAGATGTCTATTTTCATAGAGATCTCCACTTTGATTAGTCTTTCACATAGATGGATCCTCCACCTGCTTCTTCTTCCTCACTACCTACTCTACCTTCTTCATCTTAAGAGGAAATTTTCACTAAAGGATACTTTGAAGATGATGGTATTGACCCACCACCTCTACCACCTATTTTTCCACTTTCACCTCCTACCACTAGTCTTCTACCCAAATGGGTTTGTAGTACTATTCAAGAGTTTGGATCATTAACTTTGGTGATCTTCTGATTCCTCATAAAACTTGGTCATAGAATTATGCCACTAGTGTTTTGAGTCATGCCATATATCTAGTTTTACATAGTTTCTCAAATAATTTTGACATTCTAGAGTGAGATTATGTTATGAAAGAGGAGTATTATTTATTGATGAAGAATCATACATAGGATATGTTTCCTCTTCTTAAGAGAATAAAGATGGTTTAGTACAATAGGTTGTACCATACCAAGTATGCAATTGATGGTCCAATAGAAATATATAAGGAACATCTTGTAGCCAAGGGTCTTTTATAGGTTAAGGGTATAGACTAAATTTAGATAAATTCACCCCTATAGCCAAGATGGATTTAATAGACCTCGTTCTATATATTATTAAATCTCAGAGATGAATAATATGTTAGATGGATGTGAATATATTTTCCTAACATGGTGATCTTCACGAGGAGACCTATATGGAACTTAGCCTCTATGCTTTTTCCACAAATCTTCACTTGTAAGTTACAATTCAATCTTTGTATGGTCTTAAACAAGACCTTCAAGCTTGGTATGAGAATATTTATGGTTTCTAGCATACATATAGTTTCACTCACTACCACTCAAATAATATAGTATACATCTATAGATGTGGAGATGATCTTTTGATGCTAATATTATACTTTGATGAATTGATTATCACTAGTAGTTCCTCATCCATATTTAGGATATTCAACATAGTTTGATGGTGCACTTTGACATGATTGATCATGGGATTTTTCATTTCTTCCTTGGTCTTTATATTCTTTACTCTACTAAGGGGATCTCTATATACTAGTAAAAATATTTCATTAACTTGATTCATCATTTCACATGATTAATTATAGGCCTGCTCCTACATCATTCCATTTTGGTGTCACTTTGACTATCACTTACACAACACCTAGTGTTGATATTATTTTATAAATATAGCTAGTTGGTAGTCTTTTTTATTTTACACACTCATTCTAATATCACCTAAATTGTTGGGTGTGTCTCAATTTTTTCATATGACCCTCTTGAGAGTGATTGGAAGAATTCCAAGTGCATCTTGAGGTATATTTGGGGCACAACTCATTTTGAATTCATTACACCAAGAGCTTCATAAATAGTAGGCTACATTGAGTTCGATTGGAAAAGTGGCATTGATTCATAAAAGTCCATTTTTGGTTTTTTATATATTTTTATTTTGGTCCATTTGCATGGTCTTGCAAGAAGAAAAATTCTATTGTATTATCATCAATTGAGTCTAAGTATTGAGGTGTAGTTCTTGATAGATAGGATGTATTATGGCTTCAACAACTTATGATAGATTTTGGTCTACCACTTGATCATCAATGGATATAGTACATCAAAGTTTACATGCACTTAATTCAATATCTTATCCATGACATGGCATTCTTTCCTTAGAATATTTGTCTCTTGAGGAGTAGATTGCAAACATATATACTAGTCTTTTAGCATTTACTTGCTATCTTGTGTTGCATCACTTTCTTTGGGTGAAGGAGGTTTTCCTTGGGGGTCTTGAGTCGTTGTTCCTTTGTATATAGTTCTCTTGTTTAGAGAGAAGTTTTTCCCCACATGTTTTTCTCCTTTACTCCATTTGTGAGAGACCTTTTTTTTAACATGAGTACCACATCAAGCCTTGTTGTTCAAACTCATTATTTTAGTGTCTTACTCCTTAAATATCACTTAAGGGGATTTTTAGTGTGAAAATAATTTCTATACATCTAGTTTCTATTTATCTAGTTTATATACATAGTAGATTTATTCACACTAGCTTAAGTTCACTTGGTGGTTTAGTTATCTCACCTCATATACAAATGACATATTCTCTTACACTTGTCACAAGTGTACTATATATGTAACATAACTTGGAGGGTTAGTTAGTGTTTAAACTTCAACTTCCTACTTCCTCCTTGCCCTACAAATATAAGGAAATCATTATATATTTTCTTAATTTTTATGATGATTTTTGACTAATTCTTGTTGCATGTATTCTCTTGTGAAAGTTCTTGAATTTTGTATTTATAATTGTTTGCTCCAACATTGTGAAGCTATAATATGAGAATTGGAACCAAAGAGAATTCACATTAGGTATAGAGCAAGGATTTAAGAACTCATAATTTAAGGTCCTAGGTTATCCCACAATAGTGGTTTACAATTTTTGGCCAAATTGGACACTGCAATTATTATTTTTAACTAAATCTTCACTTTCAGGCACCTATAGCAGCTAAATTGTGAGGAATTTGAAGATGATGCAAACTAGAGTTTCGTGAATTTTTTTTATGTATATTCTAAATATATTTTTTTCAATTTTTTTTGGAATTTCAAATTGCATAATTTCTTTTTCCATCTCTGTCGAAAACTAGTATTTTTTAGAAAACAACATTTTTAAAAAGTGACGCTCACCGTATAATGCATAACTTTTTTTCCATAAAGGATAAAATTCTAATTCTTTCAAATTTAGATTTGTAACTCCAATATCTAGTGCTTCCACTTGGTTAAATGGTTTTTTATTGAATATTTTTGCTTTAATCAAGTTTCGAAGTCAAACCAATTACAATTCAGACAGAGCGCAACTATATAACATGTAACTTTTTTTGTATCTATCGAAATTCAATTTTTCTTGTTGTTGGATCAAGGACTTCAATATTTGGTGCATTCATTTTTTTTTGATAATCTGTTATTTTTTCACATCTGCAGAATTGAGAGTTTGATTTTCAGTGAAAAACCTATGTTTAATAAAACTAGAAAAACAAATACATAATAAAACCAAAACATATTAAAATTATATTCGTTGGATAGCTCATTTTGAAGACTACCTGATTCCAGTTGGGCTTGTGAAGTCTCTACCATTTTCATGTTCAAAACGAGCTTTGAAGTGCAAAAATATTGATTTTTTTTGTGAACAAGGTCAAAAATCAGGGAAAATGGGGGTTTGCTCGAACCAAAGGGGGTTCGCTCATGTTTGATCAAACCTGGGTTAGCTCAAACCCAGGTTTGAGCGAGCCCCCTTCCCAAAAGGGGTTTTCATTTTCTTTTTGTCTATGCATGCATTAAATTGGTTCGCTTGAACCCTAGTTCGAGCGAACCCTTTTTTGGTTCGTTCGAACCCCCAGAATGAATTTTTTGGCATGGGGTCATTTTTTACAAGTTTTCCTTCCTCATTTAAATTGTAAACCACTTTTGTGGGTTTACCCTCCAATGGGCATGTTACCAAGAAAATATCTTCCAAACTTGAACTAAACTTCTTACAAGAGAAATTTTATAATCATTCAAACTATCAAGCTATCAAATAAATATTTGATATGGTAAAGAGGACATACTTTCAACTTTGTGATGTAATATCTTAATTACACAAGGTTGTCTTATTCATTCTCGACTTCACAATCCTCTAATGTTTTCTTTTTTAATATCAATTTTCTTAATATGATGTTGAATTCTATGTCGATTTAATATAATTAGTTATAATAAAAAAATCAAATACAAAACATGAAAACAATCATTCAAATTCTTTAAAACATGAAAATATATGTCAATGATAGAAAAAAATATGATATATCCGTCAAACAATGATTGGAATATATTAAATTGTAAAATGTATGTTTTATGTCAAAAAAGGTGTAGTTTGTAGTTTAAAATAGAGCTTATAGGTCCAAACTCACCAAATACACATACTTTTTTAATCATTCACTATTTCTTACCCAAAAATTATGCTTGCAGTATATGCTACCTTGGATATTTCCAACCCTTAGGGTTGTATTTTCTTTGGACATCCAACCCAAAGCATTAGACTTTATTATCAATATCTAAAGATATAAGTTTTTTGTAATTTTAAAAAACACTTAAATGTCAAAAAAATTCTCCATCAAGTTTGTACGTCTTTCAATGTTGATATGAAACAATTCCACACTAACATCAAGTTCTCTCCTACTTTCTAATCATATATTTTTTTCTACATTTCTAATATGTTAAAGTTTTGACTTTGAATTTCTTTGGTTAGTGCCTTCTTTTTTGTCAAAAACTTATATGTATAGTATCTTTAATGATGTTTTTTTATATATTCATGAAAATTTGTAACAAATTATTTTTTTAAATCCTACACTTTATTATAGACACATTCAAATTTAAAGAAATCGATTAATTTTCAAAAAAAATACGGGGAAGGACACCCAAACTTTTATTTTCTAAGATGTATCTACTTTAAAAATTAATAAAATCATATATTGATTACAAAATTAGTTGAAAAGTTCAAGAATAAATTATATGATAGCTAATTTTCCATTAAAGAGATTTTTGAAATACTTTTAAAACTTGACATTTTATGGGAAGCATACTAAATGTTGTGTTATACTTTTTGATAAATATAAGAGAACTTTGTGTACTTCTATTGTTTGAAACTCTTATTTTCTATTATTTACGAGAAAAATTAGTAGTTTAAAACGTAGATTTTGAGCACTCTGACTCTTGTTCATGTTGCATCTTCAAAATTTGAGTTGTGTTATCTTCAATTTATCTTCCAATATTAGTTTTTACTGATTTTATAAAAAATGTGACCATTCTTGATCCATTTTAAATAGTCCCCCATTTCCATGCACATACCCGATTATAAATGTCTAAATAATATTTGCACATATCTTAAAAACTATTTACGTAATACTTTTAGCATGTTGAATTAAATTAAAATGGTAATAATGATGAAGGTCCCCTTTTCACTCAAACTACTACTAAATTAAATCAAAATATTATTGATTCTCAATTCCATCTTTTCACATAAAGTATGATATAAATGTTATGTAAGATACACTCATATATTCTTAATTATAATAATTTACCAATTAAATTACAAATTCATATTAATCTAGGTTTTAATTTTCTATAACAATTATACATTAATATTACTTTAGACTTTAATTCATCCCCACAATTGCAAATTTATTAAAATTTAGGCTTAATTTGTCACCTTGGTTAAAACTTATGGGAAATTTAGGCTTATTTTGTCATCTCAACTAAAAAATTATGAAAAACTTAGGCTTAATTTGCCACCTCAATTAACAAATTATCAAAAAAATATTAGAAATTTAGTCTTCTTTAACCGCCTTCTATTAACATTTTATTAAAAAATGGTTTGAATTCGCTAATTTAATTATTAATAAAATTGACTTTTGGTTTACCAATTGCCCATGATTTTTTTAAGCCCAACTTATTTCTTGAGGTCAATTGTAAGAAAAATTTGCTAACAAGATTGTGTCTCTACATAGAAGATTACCCAAGGTTCTATAAAAGTATTGAGTCCAATTTTTAAAGTATACCTTGACTATGATGAGTTTTACTACATGTCGATGCTAATCAAAATATATCTTTATGAACCATTCTAAGAATGTATAGTCATACCTCAAATCTCTATCTTTTTTTTTTAATTCTATGTAATTTTCATAATTTTAACCATATAATTATTCTAAAAATAAATAAAAATAAAATAAAATAAATTTTGAAACAATTAACATAAATATTCTTTTAGACTGAGATGAATTAATAAATAAAAATATATAAATCAACCCTACACAAATATATACTAAAAGCTTATACATAAAAAATGAATTAAAAAAAATTCAATAATGCACATTATCTCAAAACTTCTGTATATTAAAATCCGTTGATGTTACCAATGATGTGTCCCTTTAACAAATTAAAGCTGTCTACCATAGTTTTATTATTAGTCTAACATATTTATTATTATTATTAGTTCCTGCCGGTAGGTAGGAATACTTATGCATTTGCCCAGAATGCATTTAACGGGCATCATTGACCAATCACATTTTGCCATTTAACATATTACTTATTTTTTTGTATAGTTTGAATTTGGAGAGCTATTTTATATATTGGAAAATTGGCATTTATCTATTTTTCTATTCGTCCGAGTAGATATATAAATCATTTTCGTTTTAAAAATTCAGGAAAATGCGAACACATAAATTGATTAAATAAATTTAAGCAAAGGCATAGTTTAAAAGTTGGCGGCTAGAGGTACGTAATCCATGAATGTAGATTAAATGCATTAAAATATCAGGAAACTGTGAGTGCATAAATTGATTAATTAAAATTAAGCAAAGGCATAGTTTATCAAACTGGTGGGTAGACGTACGTGATGCATGAATATAAATTAAATGCATTGAATGGCATCTGGCTCGAGGTGAAGGCGCTGGAATGGCTTGGAGGCCACACGTGGCCAGGGTACTTTGGTCATTTAATATAGAGTTAAGTTACTTGGTATGCATTTCTATTACTTTGTGTGTGTTGTTTTTGTCTTCTGTGAGCGCCTGTTCTGAGGGAGAGTTTTAGCGACTGAGCAGGAGATGTTATAGTTGCAGAGTCCAGACCCAGAAACGAGTTATTTGAGGTGATAATTTGGTAATTTTTAGAGTTTCGTTACATTAAAGTGCACAAAGAAGCTATATTTCATAGTGGTGTATTGTGTGGCCGAGCAAGGTATTTTGTAGTTGCAGAGTTGCACGCTGGACAGTGAGAGACGAATTGCTTGAGGTCAGAAGAGGTAACTTTTCATTTTTTTTGTCTATTTGATACAAGAAATGCAAGTAGGGTTCATAGTGCTTTAAAGCATTTGTATACTTTGATTATAAATTTGTATTTTAAACTAATTTTACTATTGTTTATTCGAATTTGTTGTTGAAATGCAAAGGTTTCATCTGCGTTTGATAGGAATTATGTAGAAATCCTCTTGTCCATTTTACTTGATGCATGTGAGCCCTGTAAAGTTTGTATATTTTTGATTACTGCAAAGTGGTCCCATAAAGAAGGCTTTCGAACCAAAATTATGTCAACGTGTGTGATAATGAGAGCTTTCGACCAATGAGTCGACAGTGTGTTGCTTTGAGCTTTTCCGTTGTCATCAAAGCATAAAGGATAGAGGGGTTCTGTTAAAAGTCGTGGTTGTTGTCCTCGTAGGCATAAATCCGTATATTAAACTACTTTTAGTATTATCTATTCGAATTTCTTGTTGAAATGCGAAGGTTTCATCTGCGTTTGATAGGTATTATGTAGAAATCCTCTTGTTCATTTTACTTCATGCATGTGAGCCCTGTAGAGTTTGTATTTTTTTGATTGTTGCAAAGTGGTCCCATAAAGAGGGTTTTGGAACCAAAATTATGTCAACGTGTGCCATAATGAGAGCTTTTCAACAATGAGGCGACTGTGTGTTGCTTTGAGCTTTCCGTTGTCATGGAAGCATAAAGGATAGAGGGATTCTGTTAAAAGTCGTGGTTGTTGTCCTCATAGGCATAAATGAAAACAATGGGAGCATAAAGAATGCAGTAGAAACCTTTTTCCTGCCAGCAAGCATGAAAATTCTGTCAGATGTCGTAGTTACTATTTTTGTATCTTGGGATTATAAAAAACTATGTCAAAAATGTTATAGAATCCAAATTACAATGTTGCCATAGAGCAGTTAAGTAATATTGCTTGACATAATAGTTTTAGGCTTCATGCAAAAGAGCAGTCAAATTCATTGTTAGAAGATTTGTGGTCCAAGAACCTGTGGCAATTAGTTTGTGTAGTTAATCTGATCTACATTTATACTTGTGTCTCTTGAATCTAGAAAAATGCTTGCTAGTGTTTTAATGGTTTTCACTATTAGTATCCATCGCAGTAGGAGTACTATATATTGCTATTCTTTTAGAAAAACAAACACATGGTTTTTGTTTTCTAATCAAAGCTTTTTACATGGTGCAATGCTTTTGGTTGGAAGAAAAGAGGTCGTGTAGCGGCCCAGCTATGGCAAATTCTTCAAGCAAGGAGTACAAGGTGAGTTTCTAGAATGAACCTTCTCCTTTGTTTACAATTGCATATAGTAGACAGAGAAAAAGGTTAATTCAAGATTCTCACTGTATTTATTGTACTTGTAATCATATTGTTGCTTTTTTTTAAAAGGACAATCTTTACAAATGGGTATTGTGAGTGGCATATGCTATATGGTTCATAAAAATTAAGCAGTTGGGGTTCAAAAGTAGATCTTCGTTGCAGTGGCATGATCTCAGAAATGCAATAATTATCCAGTCATTGTTTTGGGTGGCTGATTGCACTTTATAATTTAAACCTACCTTTTTAAATTTTGAGAGCTTGATTCTGAATCCATATGCATACTTTGATTAAAACTACTGGCTAAAGGTGCATAATTCATTTATGCAAAAACAATGCATTTAATGGCATGTGACTAGAGGCAAGGCTGTTTGGATTGCTAATTAGTCTTTGAATATATAACAATTAAAAGAGATAAATAAGTATAATTATCCTTGGCCACATTTCACATTTTGACCTTTCAATCAAAGTCAATTAACAAAGTAGCAGCTAGACCTACAGAAGGTTCAAGGACTATGCTGGTAGAAAAACATAATTTGGACAATGGCTAGACAATTTGTTGAAATTGCTTTACAAACTTTGAGGCAAATGCATATTTCCTTCTGTTTGCTTTCATTGTACATCTTAGATGGAAGTTGGGTTTCACATTGTTGCAATGCATTTGGATACTTTGATTGTAAAATCATAGTTTAGATCATTTTAAGTGTTATCGATTCAAACCTTTCCTTGAAATACCAAGGATTCATCTGAATCTTGGAGGCAACGTACAGCTGTCTATAATTATCCTTGGCCACATTTCACATTTTGACCTTTCAATCAAAGTCAATTAACAAAGTAGCAGTTAGACCTAAAGAAGGTTGAAGGACTATGCTGATAGAAAACCATATTTTGGACAATGACTAGACAACCTGTTGAAATTGCTCTACAAACTTTAAAGCAAATGCATTTTCCCTTCTGTTTACTCTCATTGTACATCTTAAATGGAACTTGGGTTTCGCATTGTTGCAATGCATTTGGATACTTTGATTGTAAAATCATAGTTTAGATCATTTTAAGTGTTATTGATTCAAATCTTTCCTTGAAATACGAAGGATTCATCTGAGTCTTGTAGGCAATGTACATCTGTCCTATAAAGAGAGCTTTAGAACCAATGAGCTGTCATAAAGGATAGAGGAATATTGTCAAATATTGTGGTTATTGTCCTCATAGGCACACATGCAAAATATGGAAGCATATAGAAAGCAAGTTAACTCTTTAATAATCCCATGAAACATAGTCTTTGTATGCATCCATGCATACAGGTTTGCATGTATATATGTGTGCATGTAATTATGTATATATGAATGCATGTATCTATGTTGCCATGTATGTATGTGTGTATATAACAGATTACTATTGCATTTGCTTTAAATGCTTTTTTGTGGATGGCGCCAGCTAGCCATCCAGTCATATTGTGGTTGTTGTACATATTGCTTTTAAAGATATATGAACTCAATTTCGTGAGTTATATTTCATATTGGTAAATTGGCATTTATCTATTTTTGGAACCCATGGGAGTGGCTTTTTGAATCGTGATTGTTTTAAAATGCTTGTGAAAATGCAAATGCATAGGTTCATTGATGGCTATGTGCTTTCATGCATATATGCATATTTATAGGATTCATTGCTATCATGTAAAGGCCACATAAATATTCATTCCCCAAGCCCATGTAGTCATTTCAATATTTGCATATATTAAGGGATCTATTGATACATGGATATGTGCATCCATGGATACATGAACGCATATATAGATGTAACCGTGTGATCATGTATGTATGTGTACGTGTATATATGTGTGCATCCATGCATGTATCTATGCATCTGTGCATTGAGGCATGTGTGCAGCTATGTGTCTATGAATACATTTTATCCAGTAATCAATGTTAATTAATAGACTAGCACTCGTACCTAGAGAATGTTCAAGGATTGTGCCGATAGAAAACCATATGCATATCAATATGTTAGAGAGCATGTATCTATGCATGGGTGTGTATAGATGCTAATTGTTCTGAATTTTGGTTGCATGTGATTGCATTAAACAATTAAGAATAAGTGCTAGATAATTGAAGTAAAATGACCCCATTCAGTTAGCAGATCAATTTTTCTCAGCCCTTTACATGTTAACTAAGAGTTTTGAAGCTTTTGTTGTTCATTGGCAGTCTTTGAAGCTTAAATGTCACAGTATATGTAGCATTTTACCCAATAGCTCTATCATTCATGATGATTTAGGCAAGTTCATATTTCCTCATTCATCCTTGTATTGTCTCATATCTAAATAATTAGGCAACTGCTAATTAGCCTTTAAGTACATAGCAATTCAAAGAAAGAAATGATTGCAATTAGCCTTGTGTACATTTGAACTATTAATCAAAGGCAATTAACAAACTAGCCCTAGAAAACCATGCCCGTGTTAATGTGTTGAATACCATGTATTTGTGCATGGGTGTATATGGATGCTATGAGTTGTGATTTCTACCATTATGTAGCGCTTACTATTACTTGTACATCCAAGCGATATGCAAGTAGAGTTCATAGTTCATAGCATCCAGATACATTCAAGGACAAATACAAATCAAGGTTGTTGGCATCCTGATAAGAAAGATGATGAGATACATCCAATTAATTTATGTCACACCATCTTATTGAATAAAGATGATTTGGTTAGGCAGGTTATAGATGAGAATCCTTATTGGTGTGTGGCTAATGCTCTTTTTGATTGAAGACTTGTCAAGAAACTTATGTGCCAATACTATTAGAAAACAGGTAGAATTAGATTAATTGATTGACTATGATTGATTGACTATAATTTTGGTTCCAAAGCTCTCTTTATGGGACCACTTTGCAGGAATAAAAAAAAATACAAACTCTACAGGTCTCACATGCATGGAGTAAAATGAACAAGAGGATTTCTACATAGTACCTATCAAACGCAGATGAAACCTTCAAATTCCAACAAGAAATTTGAATAGATAATACTAGTACCTATCAAACGCAGATGAAACCTTCGCATTTCAACAAGAAATTCGAATAGATAATACTAAAAGTAGTTTAAAATATGAATTTATGCCTATGAGGACAACAACCACAACTTTTAATAGAACCCCTCTATCCTTTATGCTTTGATGACAATGGAAAAGCTCAAAGCAACACATTGTTCACTCATAGTTCAAGAGCTCTCATTATCGCACGTGTTGACATAATTTTGGTTCCAAAGCCCTCTTTATGGGACCACTTTGCAGTAGTCAATAATATACAGAATTTACAGGGCTCACATGCATGAAGTAAAATGGACAAGAGGATTTCTACATAATTCCTATCAAACGCAGATGAAACCTTCTCATTTCAACAAGAAACTTGAATAAATAATACTAAAAGTAGTTTAAAATATGAATTTATAATCAAAGTATAACAATGTCTTAAAGCACTATGAAACCCTACTTGCATTTCTGTTTGCATGTCCCTGGTTTAAACATTTAATTATTGGTTCTTGATAATGGAATGAAATGAACTTGGACAAATGGAAATAGAATGACCCCATGGAATTGGAACATCAATGTTTGCATGGCTTTAACATGATAGCAGATTTGCATGCATGAGACTTATTTGAATCTCAAATGTCATAGTGTATGTGGCATATTAGCTAGTTGGCTTAACATGATAGCTTTCAAACAAGTTAATTCAGCGATCAATCAAGCTAATTGGCTGATGAATTAATTGTGTTCCATGGTTAGTCATAGCTAATTATTGGTCATCTTTATCCTCCAAATCAGTTAAATCAATGTTGCTTATTCACATTCACAGATACACAATCTTTGTAAAAATTTTGCGTGCTTTAAATAGGAAAAGAGCTTTAGAGTAGGATATGTACATTCATCTAAGCATCATAAGACATAGATTTCTGACAAATATAATGGTTTGTAGTGCTGTCATGAATATGCATACCAAATTCAGAAGCACAAGCAAAAACATTTAAACTATTTGAGAGAATTCCTTGAAGAAATGTTGGCTCTTGGTGTGTAGTGATTGCAAATTATGCAAAGAATTATTTGTCAAAAAAATCTTTTTGCAAACATTCAAGCAAATCAACTAGATGGCTGATCAAGATAACTGTGAATCAAGTTACTTGACTAATCAATGAAACTAGTTCATTGATAGATCAGTTTTCTTGAATAGTCAATTATAGTTAATTAAAAAACATCTTTGTACACCAAATCAATTAAACCAATCATGGCCATTCATATGCAAAAAAAAGGAATTTCTTGAAAAGGCTTTATAGACAAGGAAGCAAATGCAATTGCTAGGTGTAAACCGAAATTGCAAAATCCTCACCAACATCTTCCTTTCTGTTTCTTGTGCTACAAATATTCAACAGGCTATAGCTGTCCATATTAATTGTATCCCTTCGTCTATGTTGAAGCCATCTGTTTATTCTATTGCTTTCGCTATTATTTCATGAAAGCTCAAGTGTCATAGTATATGTGGCGTAGCAGCTAATAAGTCCATCTCACATTTTGCTCATGACAATTTAATTTGTCTCATCTGTCTCTGAACCATTAATCAAAGTTAATTAAAAAACAAGTCAATCTTACACTTGACTCATGCAAATTAAGTCAATTCTATCTTTTACTCATTAATGAAATTAACTAATCAGCTTAACAAGATAGCTTTGAAAAAAGTTAGGTCAGTGATCAATCAAGCTATTTGACTAATGAGTCAATTGAGTTCAATAGTTAATCATAGTAATAGCAAACAAATGCTTGTTAGATGATGTCATTGTTGAAACCCTACTTGCATTTCTATTTGCATGTACTTGTTTTAAACATTTAATTATTGGTTCTTGATAATGGAATGAAATGAACTAGGACAAATGGAAATAGAATGACCCCATGGAATTGGAACATCAATGTTTACATGGCTTTAACATGATAACAGATTTGCGTGCATGAGACTTATTTGAAACTCAAATGTCATACTGTATGTGGCATATTAGCTAGTTGGCTTAATATGATAGCTTTCAAACAAGTTAATTCAGCGGTCAATCAAGCTAATTGGCTGATGAATTAACTGTGTTCCATGGTTAGTCATAGCTAATTATTAGTCATCTTTATCCTCCAAATCAGTTAAATCAATCTTGCTTATTCACATTCACAGATACACAATGTTTCTAAACATTTTGCGTGCTTTTAATAGAAAAAGAGCTTTAGAACAGCATATGTACATTCATCTAAGCATCATGAGATGTACATTTCTGACAGATATAATGGTTTGAAATGCTGTCATGAATATGCATACCAAATATGGAAGCACAAGCAAAAAAATTTAAACTGTTTGACATAATCCCTCAAAGAAATGTTGGCTCTTGGTGTGTAGTGATTGCAAATTATGCAAAGAATTATTTGTCGAAAAGGGATTTTTGCAAACATTTAAGCAAATCAACTAAATAGCTGATCAAGTTAATTGTGAATCAAGTTACTTGACTAGTCAACGAAACTAGTTCATTGATAGATCAGTTTTCTTGAATAGTTAATTATAGTTAATTAAAAAACATCTTTGTACACCAAATCAATTAAACCAATCATGGCCATTCATATGCAAAAAAAAGCAATTTCTTGCAAAGGATTTATAGACAAGGAAGCAAATGCAATTGCTAGGTGTAAACCGAAATTACAAAATCTTCGCCAACATCTTCCTTTCTGTTTCTTATGCTACAAATATTCAACAGGCTATAGCTGTCCATATTAATTGTATCCCTTCATCTATGTTGAAGCCATCTGTTTATTCTATTGCTTTCGCTATTATTTCATGAAAGCTCAAATGTCATAGTATATGTGGCGTAGTAGCTAATAAGTCCATCTCACTTTTTTCTCATGACAATTTAATTTGTCTCATCTGTCTCTGAACCATTAATCAAAGTCAATTAACAAACAAGTCAATGTTACACTTAGCTCATGCAAATTAAGTGAATTCTATCTTTTACTCATTAATGAAATTAACTAATCAGCTTAACAAGATAGCTTTGAAACAAGTTAGGTCAATGATCAATCAAGCTGTTTGACTAATGAGTCAATTGAGTTCAATAGTTAATCATAGTAATAGCAAACAAATCCTTGTTTGATGATGTCATTGTTGAATTTGCTTTTGTGTCTTTGTTTGCACTTTTGCTATAGCTTGAAGCAATGCTGCTTCATGGTTCAAGTATTAAGTGTAATTGGAAACCTTTCTTGACTTACATTCATTGATTTAAATCTGTTTGGAAATCATACTTACAGTGGTTCTTTAAGCTCGATGTAAAATAGCAATGTAGTTAAAATGCATAGCAAAAGCCTATAGAGAACCATGCTCGCACTTGTGCATTTGGAATTCAAGAACCTATGATAAATAGACTACTAGGTTAATCTGTTTCCAATTGATACTTGTTTCCATTGAATCTAAAAATAAACTAGCTGGTGTATTTCGGTGTTTTGACTATTAGTATCCATTACACTATCACTGTCATCCATTGCAATTATAATTTTGGGAGTTGTTTGCACAAATGTGTTTTCATGCATTGTGAAACCCAACTTGCATTTTTGGGATAAAATGAAGCAAAATAAATAAAAGTAGCAATTTTTTGCCTTGAGTAACTTGTCTCTTGGTATTCATTCAACGAGCACAAGAGCTTTTTCTCTGTCACTGTAAACATCCCCTTTCTATTGATAAAAGCTGTCAGTTTTTTAACCTATGTCTTTGCTTAAATTTATTTGTATATGTCATCTTGTTTCGGACTCTCAGTAAAAAAAGAATCTCTATATTCTACCACCAAAGAAAATGCATTAACGTCAAAGGAGTTTGAAATTGAAGATAACAAACCTAATAGCACTCGCTTGGATAAACTGTTTTCTATAGTGACAATTTTATTAGCTCCTAGTGTCAAGGCAAGAATACTCATGCATTCGGTTGAAATGCTTTTAACTGGCAGCATTGGGAAATCACATTTCGCCATTTAACATATTACTTATTTTTTTGTATAGTTTGAATTTGGAGAGCTATTTTATATATTGGAAAATTAGCATTTATCTATTTTTCTATTCGTCTGAGTAGCTTTATAAATCATTTTCGTTTTAAAAATTTGGGAAAATGCGAACGCATAAATTGATTAAATAAATTTAAGCAAAGGCATAGTTTAAAAGTTGGCGGCTAGAGGTACGTAATCCGTGAATCCAAATTAAATGTATTAAAATATCAGGAAACTGTGAGCACATAAATTGATTTAATAAATTAAAGCAAAGACATAGTTTACAAAACTAGTGGGTAGATGTATGTAATGCATGAATACAAATTAAATGCATTGAATGGCATCTGGCTCGAGGTGAAGGCACTGGAATGGCTTAGAGGCCATGCGTGGCAAGGGTGCTTTAGTCATTTAATATAGAGTTAAGTCACTTGCTATGCATTTCTATTACTTTGCGTGTGTTGTTTTTTGTGTTTTGTAAGCTCTTGTTCTGAGGAAGAGTTTGTAGCCACTAAGCAGGAGATGTTACAGTTGCAGGGTCCAGACCTAGAAACGAGTTACTTGAGATGATAATTTGTTATTTACCACAGTTCCTTTCCATTAAAGTGCATAATGAAGTTGTGTTTCATAGTGCTTTAGTTCACTATCACTATCACTTTCTGCCTAATGTGTCAGTGCATGTATGTATGTATGCATGTCTCTATGTGCATATGCATTTACCTATGTGCATATCTATGTAGACATTTGTAGATGCATATATGCATGTATGCATGTGACTCTAGATATATCTATGCATATATGTATTTATGCATATGTGTATGTGTGTATAGATGCATCTATGTGTATATGCATGCAATCATATGGATGCATATATGTTTATGTCCATACATGCATTCATCTGTCTTTACATGGATGTATCTGTACATATATACATATGTATACATATATGTGTGTGTCGATATGTCTTTTCTAGGAAAAAGTTTACAGTGACAGGGCAAAGGTTGTCATGGTTCCAAAAAAGGACACTTGCAGACAAGCTACTCAAGGCAATAAATAGTTTCTTTCATCAGTTTTCTTTTATTTTAACGTCCATAGGCACATTGAGTTTCACAGTGCTCAGCCTATGCTATTCTACAGAGACTAGTTCCTTGGACAAGCAATTATCTTTTGTCCAATGTACAATGTGAGAGCTTAACAATAACTTGGCACTTATGAGTCCTCTAAAGATTGCATATCTTCAATTACTACAGAACTGTTCCATAGTGCAAGCTTTAGAGCCACTATTCTCTTAGCATGTCCCATAATGGGACCTTACAAACAATATGAGGACAATGTGTTGAGAGGACTTTACAAACTGTCAGGCAAATGCAATTTACAGATATAAGCCTAAACTCCACAATTGCTTTCATCTCTCTCGTTGTCATTAAAGCATAAAGCAAAGAGGATTTTTTTGCAACTTCTAATTTTTGTACTTTTACATGATAATTCACCTTATTAATTAATGAATCAAATTATCTTAATTAATTAATTTTCTTTTTCCTTCTGTCATTTCATATCTAATTAATTAGGTAACTGTTGAATAGTATTTATATACATAATAATTAAAACAAAGAAATAATTATAACTATTCTTGTGCACATTTGACCCATCAAACAAAGTCAATTAAAAAATTTGATTCCACTTGTTCACTGATAGTATTGACATGCAATTTCCTTGAAAAGTCTTGAAAAAGAGGATTACTCACACACCAATAAGGATTCTAATTTGTAACCTTCCTATCCAAATCATCTTCATTGAATAAGATGTTATGGCATACATTAATTGGATGTATGTCATCATCTTTCTTATCAGGATGCCAACAACCTTGGTTTGTATTTCTCCATGGGTGTATCTAAATGCCATGAGTTATGAATTCTACTTGCATGTGGCTTCATTGCATAAGTAATATTAAGTGCTACATAATGGTACAAAATAAACATATGCATATGGAAATGAAATGACCCCATTTAGTTAGAAAATCAATATTTACGTCGCTTTCACTATTAAGTGATAGCTGGTTTCACATTAAACAATAGCTAGAAATTGTTTCTACCAGAACTTTACAATGCTTTTCAAGTCTGTGTTCATTTTTGCCTTAGTATTGATAAGTTGCCGTGGCCTATTTATACTTTTTTAGGCGCTTAAGCAAATATGGGATCTATTCCATTGATAGCTCTTAAAGAGCTTATGTAACGCCCGTCGTGCAAACCCCAGAGAACACATACATAGCAAATAATTTTTTTTTTTAAAACAATTAGATTAAACATGCAATAACATTAAACCATAACCACATAGCATATCACATAGCATTAACACACTTAGTTCTCTGGGGCACGCGAGGTTACTTCGCAACACTAAACATAAATAAAGATAAAGATTACAGCATAACCATTTATTTTATAATAACCATAAACAATGATACATCCAATAACCATGATGCAAGTATAATAAACATCGCATAATTACATCCATGATAAATCTTAACAAAGTTACAAATGATCCTAACTATTACATCATTGTTTTAATGTTACATTTCAATCTCTGATAATTGAATTACATTGAATTTCCCAACATGGGGCTTGATACAAGAATAAAGAAATATGAAATATGAGTGTATACTGGTACAACTCCACTGCGGGATGCCGAGAAGACAAGATGCTGATGGGGAACCCAACGGGTGCGGAGCACGTTCCACCCAACCATGTGAATTACAAGTAACTCACCCCCCGTGCTCAGAGGTGACGAGGAAGTGAACCCGACCATGAATGTCAAACCGACTCAACATCAACATGATACAAAACAAGTACAACTCAAGCATACAATGACCAACCATCAACGTTCACAAATCACATAACAAGTTAGAACTAAGGAACTCATCACAATAACATGAAGTACCACCAATTAACAATCATGAAACAATTTCACAAGAATCAAAAGCATCATAAAAATACACTATCCAGAGGCAACAACAACAAAGCACAAGGGTGTCAAGTGGAGAGGGTCATCACATAACTGTCATGGGATCCCCTGGCACTTCCTCCAATTGAGGCGCCGGCACCCATTTATGGATTCCCTAGCCCTCGAAAACAACATAAATATAACAATATCCAGAGGCGACCAGAAACAAGGACAAGGATGTCTAGTGGAGAGTGTCATCGCATAGCTCCCATGGGATCCCCTGGCACTTCCTCCAATTGAGGCGCCGACACCCATCTATGGATCTCCTGGCCCTTCCTCCTAATTGAGGCGCCGACACCATAGGGTAGCTAATGCGGAGCCGATAATCTCTCATGAAGACGAGACTACGACTTTGCCGACCATGGCCTACTCAGTCTATCACTAGTCTACGGTAGCCCTAATGCATAGACGAGGAATCCAGTTTTAATTATCTTGTGTGTTTTACTACCCATCCCCCTAAATTCTATTTTTAGGTTAACACTTGTTTAACTACTCTTACGTGGGTTCCCCTGAGCACTTCCTCTTACCCGAGGCACCGGCGCCCACGAAGAGCCACTCTCCCTATGACCCCTAACATAAATCAAGACTAGGAAAGGGTTGAACCAAAGCATAAAAAAGAATAATACCACAACAAGAACACGCGAGGCATTAACCCTCTCACAATAATTCATAACCAAAAGTTTTAACAAACCGTTCAACCCTTCCTAACAGAATGCCAATAAGCTTCAACTCCAAAAGTATAACCAAAACGAGGATAACATTCTAAAGTAATAAGCCTCTGGAACAAGGGTTCTCAATAAACAACAACTGAATGTACAATTACACAAGGTTCCCACACCGCAACCAGAATAAAAGAAAACCATAATCAAAATGCACAAGATAGACCGACAATCCATAGGGTTTCACAAATTAACAACAACATAATCCACATTTCATCAAGACAACAATCCATTTTCATCTATTACTTGCATTCAGTTTTCACGATAAAATTTACCATAAATATTTTATAATAAAAATAATTTTATCCCTATTGTTCAATTTTATTCAAAATATACCACACATTCTAATATTCCTTTTAAAATAAAATAAATTAAATAATTATA
Source organism: Sequoia sempervirens (assembly GCA_007258455.2). Taxonomy (NCBI): domain Eukaryota; kingdom Viridiplantae; phylum Streptophyta; class Pinopsida; order Cupressales; family Cupressaceae; genus Sequoia; species Sequoia sempervirens. The sequence goes on along the minus strand of VDFB02271358.1, from coordinate 349,801,626 downwards.
ATCAAATAAAGCAATATATATATTAAAATATATAGCTACATTGAATAAATAATAATAATAGTAATTCATGCCAATTACCTTTTATTTATAACATTATTTATAACAAGTAAAATTTCATTTAAAATAACTCTATCAAGAATTTTAATTAGATAATACGCTTTATTTATATATATATATATAATTATAATTTAACATACATTAAAATTAACTAATAAAAATAAAATAAAATAAAAGTTAAAGAATTATAATATACATATCACACGAAATTTAAAAATATAATAAAAAATAAATAAAAATAAAAATAAACTAAAATAAAATGAAAATAAATAAAAACTAACATACATTATAATACCATAGCCACGGCTGGTACAACAGCCTTACGGCTACTGTGGCTGCCGCGGTCCACTTGGGGCAGGGGCGGGGTACGGCCCAGCCGTCCCCTCCCTAACCCCCAAATAACTTAAATAATATTCACAACAATATTTTTATTTTAAATACGGACAATGAAAACTTAAATTCATAAATTCATATCTTTTCATTTCGATTTCACAGTTGAACACGAAAAAACATATATTTAAATCTATTGATATAAATATGTATATTTAAATCTATATATATATATATTAAAATAATTACACAAACACAGAAACATAATTTTTCTGTGTAACCAAAAAAAAAAAACCAGAATAATATATGTTTTCAATATTTATAGATTCTTTTTAAAAAAAAATACCAAGATTGTTCTTTTCTACAGAATAGCAGAGAGATCGTGTATATCAAAATAGCATTCGAAGAGTTTACTTTCTCGTTGTTTGCAAACAAGGTTTTCTAATCTCAACATAAAATTTTCTCTTCAAGGAAAACCTATTTGTTTATTCATTTTCAATTCTTCAAAGAAATCCTTCAAATCTAAATCGCAAACAGATTTTATTTTATTTATTTTTTTATTTGCAATACAAATTCATTCAAATCATATTTTTTTGTTTATTTTGCAGATTCAGAGAAATCAAAGATAGAGACGAGAACCTGGAGTCCTGCACTTCCTTGAGAATCTGATGAAGCTGGTTCTTGACGGCCTTTACGAAGAGCTCCTCTTTCTTGCTTCAAATCTCCTCTGAGTCACCGTGCTCAAATCTCGAACCCGATCCTTTTTAGAAGACTCCAAAATAACTAGTAATAGATTCCCAAACCCTTTCTAGAACTCTCTTCAAATTAGCAAAAGATAAAAAAAAACCCCTATTCTCTTCAGATTCAAAATACATAATAACTTGTGCAACTTCTCAATCCCTAATCTCCTGTGTGTGAAAACTTACAAAAATTCTTAATTAAATAAAAGATAATATCCCTCTCTTCTCAAAAACTCTAAAAATCAAAAATAAAAGAAAATCATTCTTTAAAAGCAAGCTTTTTAATTAGATTTGTATTCCTATTTGTTCTCACAATCTTTTCAGTCTTTTATTTGTTTTATTGTTTTAATTTCTATTTTTGCAACTTTACTGGCTCATCACATTACTTATTTAATTTAAATAAATTATTCTAATAATTATCCTCCACCAGATAATTGATTAAAATAATTAAGACACATTTAATATTTAATTGTCAATTAATTGAAATAGATGACTTTCAAAAATAATTAAATCATTCAAATATTTAAATACAATTTAATCTAACATTAAAATAAATAATTATTTCAATCACTAAAATAAATCATAACTTATAAAATGCCATCTTAAATAAAATACGACAAACACATAACCCAAAACACAAATAACGACAATTACACAAAAATGAACAATACCAAACAAACGAGACGATCTGACATCATGGGACGAGAGGACTTCATCGTCACCTCTGTTTCAACATTTAACCGTTGGGCTATTGGTGCTCGCCCTGTCCTGCCGAAGCAGGTGGAATCAAGACTTGTACCTGCAAATCCTGCATACAAACGAAGTCGTGTACATGTGCATATATATATATATAACATCATAGCATTAAATCAAAGCACTGTATTGTGAGAAGGAATCGCAACATAGCAGGGCACTCGTGAACGAGTGCTGCCATATTGTCCTTCATCACACCTATTCTAACAATTATAATATAACCAATAAATCAACATTTCTAACTAGCAATCATCTCATAGCATATCTAATTAAATCACTGCATCATATCATAATTCTGAAAATCAACTAACATCTAACCAACCACAATGTCATATAAAATAATCAAATCCACTAATAGAATAATAGCATCATCAAATGTCTAACTAACCAAATCAAACAATACTAGTACCATCATAGTCACAAGCAGCAAATGAACGCATAGAAAAATAATAAATCCAAACAGTAAGAGGAGGGGTATTATAGCTTATGCCACCATTGCAATAACAGAATTACACTAGTGCATGCATATGCAAAAAAATGTTCTATATTATAGGGTACACAAATAGCAATAAGTATTTAAAAATTATAAAATGCAATTTGCATTTTAAGAAACAAAAGTTCTTACTTGGGTTGTTTCTTGTTCAAATGAATCTACATAAGAATTCTGTTTTGTTTTTATGAATAGCATAGTATATGTCACTCACTGTACTCATTTTTCTAAATTGTCCTTGTAACAGGGATCAATGCTTTGAACTGTATTTAAACAATCACGCACAAACTGCACTAGGGAAAATTGCTTGTGCCTATCACAATTTGTACATTCCTACAAGTATACTTGATTGTTCGATAGCAGATTGCAAGGTCAGTTTTCCAAATTGTCTTTTTACTTTTCTTGAAATGCAATTGAAATTCTTCAATATAATAACTGCATAAAGTTCTTTTCCATGTATTCATTTTGTCATCTTGTATTTCTCATTTCTTTGAACATAAATCATTTAGAAGGCTGCTTCCACATATACAAACAGGAAAACACATTTTCCACAATTGCAATAGTAATTTGTCTTCGGACAATAGAATAGGTTTTGCTTATGTGTTAATAAGTTATACTTCCTCTATACAATATCCATAGAATAGAATGAACTGCTAGCATGCAATTTTTAAACCCTGTTTGTAGTTTCAAATAGCTTATAGAGTCATAAGTCTTTGTTTTATGTCAACTGGTTTTTACCTATATGCATTTAAGGAATTTTTTTTCATAGGACTGCTTATATCTGTGGCAAGTTGCTGTGCAATATGCAAGTTAACGTATGTTTAATCTTCCTATATTGCAAAGCCTACAAAGTTAATTTCAAAAGCTGACATGGCACATGAGTACAATGAATGATGTACTACGTCACTCATAGACATGACGCAATATTTTTCCATGGTCTTGCTTACATGCAAAATGACATTAACCACAATTTTTTTTTGCTCACATTGCCAATTTCACTGTGTGCTTTAAACCTCTAAAGTAAGAGAAAACTGAGGAAAGAAACTATTTATTGCCTCAAGTAACTCGTTTCTGGTTCTAGATACTGTAACTATAACAAAGTCTGCTCAATCGCTATAAACTCTCCCAGAACAAAGACTTGTAGAATAGAAAAACAATTTGCGCAAAGTAATAGTCATGCTTAACAACTGACTTAAGTCTATAACAAATGGACAAAGAAGCCTGGCTATACATGTCCACCAAGCCATTCCAGTAGTTTCTCATCCACCCACATGCTATTTAATGCATTTGCTTTGCATGTATGCACTGTGCACCTGCACCTATGAGTTTCAATCTCTTCTTTTAATTATTTAATCAATCTATGCCTTCACTTTTGCTTAATGGACCTATGCCTTTGCATTTTCCTCAAATTTTTAAAACACAAATGATTTTAAGAGCTATTCCCACAAATAAAAAAAGCCATAGATCTTCTTTGATCAAACAATGCTTTTGCATTTCCCTAATTTTCTTTATACACAAATGATTTGTGAAACTATTCTCTACATGCCACTTAATTCATGTTTATTTGAATAGCTTTTAAAATCATTTGTTCTTTGAGAAAAATCAGTCGCTTAGAAGTACATAGAAACAAAGGAATCCAATTACACAAAACATTTAAATACCATAGACTGAGACTGACAATGTGAGCAAAAAAGATTCTTGTCGACCATTTGTTGCATGTAAACAAAGCTACCTGAAAATATTGTTTTGTGTTTGTGGCACTGAAAGTATACATCATACATTGTACTCATTTATCCACTTTGTCAATGTAACAGGAATAAGTACATACAATCCTGCTGGGGGACAATGGATAACAAGGTCAGGTTGAAGAATTAATACTATTTTCCCCTTGTGCTTCTATTAAATTGTTTGCTATGTGGTATGTTACGTATGCTTCTGCTACTACTCAAGATCCATTTTCCAACATATATAGAGATTATTAGCTTCCAAGATGCTCGACAACATGATTAATACTATGGAATGCTATTGAGTAAAAGCACATAGGCGACGATGTAAACAATTATAGATTTAGTAATCTAGATAATACCGTTAGATGCTATTCATACACAACATTTGCTATTCTCAAACAAATTAGGATACACGAGAAACAAAGAAAATGATAGACGTTGACACCTATGAATTAACAAAGCGCCCCCAAATATTAAACATTGACTACGTGCTTAAGGGCGAGGGACTTTGCAGATTGAGTGCTTTTGCATACAATGTTGGTGATTGTTTGTTTGACTCATTACAACTATTGCTTAACAATCATTACACATCAATTCAACTATGAAATGGAGCTATAGATTACTTCTTGAATTGCCTTCAAAACAAGGACAAAGAAGCAATAAAATCATACAACTATGAACTAGACCCTGATACTCTATATACATTGCACAAAGTACATGATCCACAAACATATTTCTGCAGAATGCGATTATCTGCAAAGCCACAAGCAGATTGCATAGAAAGTGGATTGTGGGGTGACCTATTTTGCATTCATTGGATATCCAAATGGTTGAATATACAAATATCCCTTTGGTCAAGAACAACAGCAAGAAGGTACTTACAGTTCAATAGTTCTGCTTACATAGAATCAATCTCTATACTATTTCATGACATGAATTCTTTAAGTGGACACTTTGAACCATTGTTAAAAATTGAAACACAAAATGTAACTTCAAAACAGCCCATAGGTTCACATGAAATAAAAAAACTGTGAACAAAGTATCCTCGAATGTCAAACATTGACAATGTCCTTAGAGCTGAAGGCCTTTGTAGATTAAGCACATTTGCATACAATGTTGGTGATTGTTTGTTTGATTCACTTCAAGTGCTACTTAACAACCAGTACACCTCAACTCAATTACGCAATGGAGCTATAGATTATTTCCTAGCTTGCTTTCAAAAAAAGGACAAAGAAGCAATTAAATCATATAACAATGAACTAAATCCTAATACTCTATATACATTGCACAAAATACATGATCGAGAAACATACTTCCGCAAGATACGGTTGTCTGCAAGCCCATGCATAGGCCATAGCGAATGTGGATTGTGGGGTGACTTGTTCTGCATTCACTGGATATCCAAATGGTTAAAAATACAAATAAGCCTCTGGTCATTGACAACATCAAGAAAGTACTTAGATTTCAATGATTCTGGGTATACAAAATTAGTCTCTATACTGTTCCATGATACAAACCCTTTGGCTGGACATTTTGAGCCGCTTCTAAGAATCAAAGCCCAAAATCTAACTCGCCAATGCTCAACAAGCTTACTCCAACTAAAAAAGTTGATCAGAAATCGTCCATAATACAAAAATACTTATTTGACCAAGCCACATGCTTTGCCTAGAAACAAGGAAAATTTGATACCATTTGTCATAGCAAACAATTTTAAACATAAATCAACAATAAGACTTAATCACCTGAAGAACTTGATTAGACAAAAAAAACAAAAAGAAAGTGTACCTAGCAGTCCAAAGAAATTTTTTTTTGACACCAATAGAAATTTATAAAACAACAATACAAGATACACCAAAATACCCATGTGCAATTTGCCAAGTGCTCTGTTTGAACAAGGACATTAGGATATTCAAAGAAGAACAAAAACAATTATATTGTAAGCTACTACAATCAGATTCCTTACCATTCACAGATTTCATATGCCATGTATGCTACTTTGCATTGAAACAGTCCACTATTCCAAAGTATTCTATGCCACAAAAAATAAGAACTAATAGACCATTGTGCTATGTGCAAAATTTAACTCAACTAGAAGAATGACTTGTCTCACTTAGAATTGCATTTGCACAAATTTGGGAACTAGGGTTCAAAAGGTCTCAAATAGGCCTAACAGGTTCTATTATAAATGTCCCTGTTGACATGAACATTGTACAAAGAGCATTACCACAATCAATAAACAACACACAAACAATTGTTGTTTCATTGAAAAGATGCTTAAAATACAAAAATGCATTTCAAAAAGGCATGGTGCGCCCAAATGTCATCATGCAAGCTTTGACTCAATTAACAAGGACACCATTATACGAAATGCACGAAGTCCACATAAACCAAGATTGGCAAGAAGTTCTCCAATTCACTAAAGAAAACAAAGACAATAGTCCACAAAATACAAGTGAAACAAAATCAGATAGTGAAATGGAAAATGAAAACCCATCAGAAACATTGATACATGGATTCACTGAGTCTAAAAGTATCCATAACATGGAAGACAAGATTATTGAAATTGCACCTGCAGAGCACAAGTATCCAATTTGAATATTTAAGGACATCTATGTTGAAGAAATGAATTTCCCAACTTTATTCTTTGGCAAACCACGTGATAATGACATTGTAAAAAAATTTACGTATCGAAAAATAGTACGTTGGGAGCTCTTACAGTCACAAAGACAATTTGCATATCATACAACAAACATTTTTTTCAAAGCTATAAAGGTACTAATACAACAAGTACTGTCTACAATGACAATAAGAATCCGCAAGGGCCAGTTAAAAGGGAGAAAGCTATTTGCGAAAGATGTTAAACACAAACCAAACCTAGAAAAAATTCTTAAATCAGATATTGGATATGTTGATTTCAAAAGAATAAGAATCTCTCCAGACTATTCACAACAACTTAAGAAAAATGTATTTGCTATGATTTGACAACTAGGACCACCGACATTTTTCATCACTTTCTCTAGTGCTGAGCAAAATTGGGATCCACTAATTCAAACATTACAAGAGCTGCACAATCTACACCAATCAGCACAAAACCATCAAGAATCTAATCACCCAACACACATTGACAAATTTGAACTAATCAAGAAAGATCCTATCACTTGTGCACGTTACTATAAACATAGAATCAATGCAATAAAAAAATTGATACTTACAGATGACTCTTTCTTTGGAAATGTCATTGATTACTTCTCAGTCACTGAGTTCCAAAATCGAGGAAATGAACATGATCATTTCCTCATATGGGTTAAAAATGCACCAATCTACACAAAAAATAACAACACGGACATCATAGCTTTTGTTGATAAGTATATTACTTGCGACACTGAAAATTTGGAACTTCCTTTGGCAATGCTACACAAACACCATCATACAAAGAAATGCAAGAGATCAAGAAAACAATTTTGTAGGTACAATTTTCCTTTCCCACCAATGCAAAAGTCAACTATACTTTTACCAATACTCCAAAAGACTGAATCGATAACTGCAAATGCCACTGACATCTTTTCAAAACTCCAAAAAGCAAACTATGATGAAAAATTCACTTTTCAAATGTTCTTAAAAGAATTAAACTTAACTGACAATGAATACATTGAAGCTTTGAGCTCAACATTAAACAGGCCTACGCTTTTCTTACAAAGAAAACCATCACAAATATGGAACAATAGTTTTTCAAGGAAAATTCCAGATCTTTGGAAGGCTAATATAGATGCATAGTTTGTCTTGAATGCATATGCTACTGCTATGTACTGTAGTTCATATATTACAAAAGTTGACAAGTCAATGACATATGCATTCAAAATAATACGTACAGACCACAAGCAAGACAATATTGATGCAATACGAATGGTAAGTAAACTTGGAAATGCCATGCTTAACTTGCAACAAATGTCATCACAACAAGCTGCACATATTGTTCTGTCATTGCCATTAAATTACAGTTCAAGAAAATGTATATTCATTGATACACAATCTGACAATGATCGCACATTTATACTCAAATCTGTTAAACAATTGAGCAATGAGCCAGATGAATCAGAAAACGTTCTTGCGAAATCTATTATAGACTACAATTTAAAACGTCCTGAAACAATGGTGGACATATGTCTTGCAGAATTTGTTTCAAGATACAACAAATACGGTGCTACAATTGAACCAAAGGCCAAACCCAATGTGATACGGTTTATCAATTTCAACAAACACTTTGATATAGAGAATCATTATAGAGAGCAATTGGTTCTCTATGTTCCATTTACCATTAATGAGCATACACTCAAACAAAACTTTGACTCTTGGGAACATGTATACATGTACCATGGAAAAACCATTCAAACAAACAGAGCAAAGTTCATCCACAGCACAAACTCCGCATGGGGTGACATTGACAAAGCTATAAATGATCTTCAGTCTCTTGAAGATGAAAAGCTCATTGACCTGCCAATGCAAGAAAAGCTTTCCTAGAAAGAACTATATGACATTCAAACAGACCTTCCAAACATAGGTCATTCTAACCCAAATACCACGTACTCCAATGGATTTGAAATTACAAAGCACCCACAGATTATAGATAACAATGAATACTACAAGTTAAGACGAATGTTAAATAAAGAACAACAAGCAATTGTTAAGGATGTTCTCATAAAAAAGATGAAAAATCCACAAAAGCCATTGCACTTGTTTTTGATTGGGGGAGCTGGAATAGGAAAGACTTTTACAGCAAAAGCCATCTACCAAGCTCTCATTCGCATGTATAGCAATTCTGTTGACAATAATCCAGACAAACCCAAGGGCTTATTAACTGCATATATAGGTAAAGCAACATATAACATAGGGGGATTCACATTACATTAAGCATTTCACATACCTTTTAATACATCATAATTCCTGCCACTAAACACTGAAATACTTGACACTATGTCAAAGCACTATGATCAATTGTGCATACTTCTTATAGATGAGATATCATTAGTTGGCTCAACATTTCTACGGTATATTGATAGAAGACTACGAGACATAATGCAAATTCCTACAACATACTTTGGAAACCTTGATACTATATTTTGTGGTGACCTTTACCAGGCACAACCTGTCCTTGACTCTGTGGTTTTTGAAAATAGGCCTACTCCAATTGAATTAATGCCTTATAGTTTCTAGAAAGACCACATAAAATGCTATTCATTGGTGACTACCATGAGACAAAAAGATGAAATATTTATTTCAATTCTTACTAGACTACGAGTAGGTATTTAGACAACTCATGACATAGACTATATCAACAAAATTTGCTTTCGTCCTATACCATTAGATCCATTGCTTCCGCACCTTTTCTATAGGAGAATAGACGTTCAAGCACATAACAACAAAATGCTATCAACCATTCCAACCCAAATGATTGTGCTAGATGCAATAGATGAAGTTCACGAGGACCTTAATGCACTACGAGTGTATAGTCACACAACGACACTCCCATCACAAATATGCTTGAAACCAAACATTCTTGTTGAGCTTTATGCAGGAAATTACAATGTTCAAAATGGCCTCGTCAACGGTTCTGATGGAATTTTTAAAGCATATACAGCACAAAACAATATTGATATTGTCTGGATTAAATTTAATGACCCATCAATTGGACATCACCAGCGCACAAAACTAGCACACTGCTATTCTACTATCATTGACAAAGACTGGGTGCCTATACAATGCATTGCTAGGCCAATCCAGAAAATAACAATAAACAAGAAAATTACAACTAGAAAACAATTCCCAGTACAAGTAGGATGTGCACGAACCATACATCGATCCCAAGGATTAACAATGGAGGCCTTGGCTTTTGATCCCACAGGCATTAGACAGCATGGACTAACCTATACAGCTCTGTCACGAACAAAATCAGTAGAATCATTATTTCTGTTACAACCTTTAACTACAAAGAACTTCAAAGTTAAAGACAAAATACAACTAGAAATGTCTCGTCTTCAGACATGTGCACAATGGCAACTTGATAATCTAAACACATGTTCAAAAAAAAAATCACATATGCTCCTATGTACATTGAACACTCGTAGCTTGAAAGCACATGCAGAAGACATTGCCAATGACTATGGCATAATGCTATCTGATATCTTGTGTCTCCAAGAAACACATATGCATCCCTTTGAGCTAAATACCTTGCTGCAGTATTTTAATAGCTTCTCTGTACATAGCATACATGGCATAGAAACTTTAACCAGGAAACATTTACTCCTATAAAAAACAACACAACATGAAACCTCAAATATTGAAGCCATCACATCAACAGTAATGCTATCTAACAATGAACTCAATGTTTGTAATATTTATGCAAGACCTGCAACTGCCATAAATGAAGTAATCGTAATCTTGCAAATAATTATTGGATCCACAAATTCAGAAAACATGTTGTACATTTTAGGCGATTTTAATGTCGACATGTCTTCAGAAAGCAGAAGCAAAAAAATGCTTCACAGTTATATGCAGGAGAACAATATACAATTTATGTTGAACCAACAGCACATCATCAACACATCATGACTAAAAACATACCCCGCCTCTGTCAAGAGTACAAATTCATTCCAAGCACGACTATCAGCCAATTGCTAGCAACTGTAAATGAGTACCTAGCTGGCACAATAGCTGCGCTCGTAGTTGGTGCCAGGAAAATGGGTACGCAATTTGCAGTTGACATCAAAGATGGCCACACTGACATAGACAGAGCACATGTATTTTAGTCTACAGAACTTTTACCTCTTCTTTCAGTTTCAACCTTTTAATGTTCTACAGTGGTCTCTATAACAATTTCCGTAACAAAATCTAATTCTCTCATTGAATTGTAGCTGCTATTACGGTCAACATATGAGCAACAACACTTTGCACTCGAAGACCAGTTGCATACAAATAAAACACCTGCAATGCTTTTCAAGAATGTTGTAAGAAAAATAGATCAAAAGAACACATTTCACACATGTCGATCAACATTCATCTGTACCTTGAATGACAAAAGAAGCTTGGAAAAACTCAACAGCCTACTACATTCAACTTTCAAGGTAACAACATTCTTTTTTAAAAAAACTAGTGCATCCAAACTTGTATTTTTGTCTCCTCTAACAAATTTGAACCATATTTTATAGGTTTCTGGTACTCTAAAAGCAGAAAATGCATTTTCCAATCCATTTCATGCATGCTATCCAAAATGCAAATTCAAATTCGCTGCTTATGGCACTCTCCAAGAAAAAACTGTTCACTGTAAACAGTGCAACTAGCAAGTCAATTTTACATTCTATTTACAACTTAAAACTATCATAACAACTTATGACAATCAAACAATTCAGTCTTCAATTGACCAGGTCACCATGCACCGTCTATTGCCCACGTTGCAAAGGCTCAGCTATGAAGACTATATCAAGGACAAGTCAACAGTGATATTCATCCTACGGGACTTCAGTGTTGAAGGACATTTTAGCCTTGACCAAAACAATGCCATTGTTGAAGCCATTTGCATTGAAAAATAGACAGGAAACATCACCAGAAGGTAATAAAGTCATTCATATGTAAACTTTTTCTCTTTTGAACCAACACCTCAAATCACTATTCATACAAACTATGTTTCTAATACATAGCATTTTGTTGGCTTTACAAGAAACTAGGAATACATGAGCACAGATTTACATTGTTCAGACTTTTACTTTTCGCCTTCCCATGCTCCAAGACATTTCACTGGTTTTCACATGTTAAAGACATCTTTGGTTTTAAAATACTCTATTGCTATTATACATTTGGAAACTTCTATAGGTTACTATGTTAAAGTCTTGTCAAATATGGACAACTAAAACTCTAATTTTTTTTTTGCACCTATGAAGACAATGGTTCTCTATGTATGTCTGACATATATGTTCAATAATTATTACCCCTCCATGCATAATGCCATTCAAACTATATAGTTTAAATGTTCCCTTTTGCATTCTGTTCTTCCTAGCTTTTCCAATATTTGCTTTCTGATTCTTATGTTTTCAAGAGTTTATGGTGACCAAGTGGAAGTTGTTATGGTTGCACACTCTAGACCCATTAACAAGTTACTTGAGACAATAAATGGTTATTTTCCTCTGGCTTTTTTAATTTTATGTTGTTAATGCAACCAAGTCTCACCCCTGCTTTTATGCATTCTACTTTATAGTCACTTTTCCATCATGCATTCTAATGTATAGAGTACACTCCTGTATACACAAATCCATATGTTGCTTTCGCTGCATATATGCAAATTTACATGTATATATGCCTCTATGTCCATATGCACATATTCATGTATGCATGTATTCATCTAAGCTTCTACGTATCTCTATAGGCAACTGCGTATACATGCACTCATGTATTTATGGATGTGTCACTCTAGCCTTGTACCAATTTATTATGTTATATGGATATCGCATATAGTAACACTAATTAGCTCTTTCACTGTACATAGCAGTTGTTTTCATAAATGCCAGATTGAGCTTATATGTATCAGGATACATATATACTCACACTAAAAACTACTGAGTTATGCTCTCTATTGTCCCATTTTCGTAGATATGTTACTATTGCAATCAAATGTGTGAAGCATTCGTGTCCAAAGAAATTAGATACAATAATGGCAATATGTTACACAACCTTGTCTTATGCCTTAATAGCAGTTTTTTCATTGCATTTCAAGAAAACCAGAAACTAGAATTTTATTCATATTATTTCATCTATGGCATTTACAGCTTTTCCAATAATTATTACAAGCATAGAGTTCAGTGTTGAATAGTTCTATTGTTCATGTCATGGCTTCAACTTTGTTCATGCCAAATTGCATTATCTAACAAAGTTAACATGCAAAAACCAAAGTGTCCATTGTGAACACTTATTGCATTCCATGGGACCACATTTCTTTGAGGAGTTTTTTTGAACAATTCGCTTCCCTTGTATATGTTTCCATATTTTTCATATGTGCCTATGAGCACATTAACTATAACAGTTCACAAAATTCCTTTATCTTGTATGCTTTCATCATAGCGAAAAAGCTCAAAGCAATTGCAGAATCTAGGTCTTGAGAACACAGGCTTACAAAACACAAAAACAACACACACAAAGTAATAAAGATGCATAGCAAGTGGCTTAACTCTATATTAAATGACCAAAGTACCGTGTCCATGCATGGTCACCAAGCCACTCCAGCGCGTTCACCTCCAGCCAGATGTCTTTTAATGCATTTAATTTGTATTCATGCACTGTGCTCACATTTTCCTGATATTTTAATGCATTTAATCTGTATTCATGGATTACGTACCTCTAGCCACCAACTTTCAAACTATGCCTTTGCTTAAATTTATTTAATCAATTTATGCGTTCGCATTTTCCCAAGTTTTTAAAATGAAAATGATTTATAAAGCTACTCAGTCGAATAGAAAAATAGATATATGCTAATTTTCCAATATATAAAATAGCTCTCCAAATGCAAATTGTACAAAAAAATAAGTAATATGTTTAATGGCGAAATGTGATTGGCCAATGCTGCCGATTAAAAGCATTCCGAGCAAATGCATAAGCAAATTAATAATGGGTTCACAAGAAAGAGCTTTTGATTCTGAATCCATATGCATACTTTAATTCAAACTAGTGGCTGAAGGTACATAATCCACTGATGCAAACTCAATGCATTGAATGGCATCTGACTAAAGGGAACACTGTTTGCATTGCTAGTTACTCTTTGAATATATAACAAGGTTCAAGGAAAAAACTCTCATTATCACACATGTTCACATAATTTTCGTTCCAAACCTCTCTTTATGAGACCGCTTTGCAGTAATTAAAAATATACAAACTTTACAAGCCTCATATGCAACCATGCATCTTGCTCGGAGATACACATATACATGCATCCATGTGTACTGCAATACATGCATCTATGTACACATGCAGCCATGGATATATGTATCTATGCAACTTCATATGCAATCCATGGATATTTCCATACATGTATATTGAAGCATTTATGTATCCAGCTATGCATCTATCTATCTATCCATGCAACTATGTTTCTATGTATTCTTCTACCTATAGATGCATCCACGCATATATGTATGTGTTTCTATGTGCAAATGTATATGCATCTATCCATATATGTGTCAATGTATCTATGAATACATCTATCCATAGATACATGTATCTACGCATCTATGGATACCATGATAGATGTCCACATCCATGTACCTATGGATACATGTATCAAGTAGCTCGGTTCCAGGTCTTGACTCTACAACATCAACATCTCCTGTGACTACACAGATCTGCAAAATAACAAAAAATGAAATGCTCAAAGTAATCACAATGCATCTCTAGTCACTTAAATCTATATTACATGATAAATACACATTTTTTTTAATGCATTCACTTTGAAACACAATCAAGAGAATAGCTAAATACCACTTTCCAAATTAAAAAAACAACTTTGGAAACATCAACTTCCAGAATTAAATACCAATATGCACAAAGTGATCGTATTACTCTAACTAGATGACTATGAACTACATGTTACCTATGCAATCTAAAATCTAAAGATACATACCATCCTTATGCACCTATGCACAAATACATACTGTCTAACATATATACATAATTACATGTACACATATATACATGCAAACCTGTATACATGGATGCATACAAACACTATGTTTCATGGGATTATTAAAGAGTTCACTTGCTTTCTATATGGTTCCATACTTTGCATGTGTGCCTATGAGGACAATAATTACAGTATCCAGAACCAAAAACGAGTTACTTGAGACAGTAAATAGTTTCTTTCCTTAGTTTTCTCTTACTTTAGAGGTTTAAAGCACATAGTGAAATTGGCAATGTCGGCGAAAAAAAATTGTGGTTCACTTGCTCATTGGTTCCAAAGCTCTTTTTATAGCACAGTTGTGCATTGCCTCCAAGACTCAGATGAATCCTTCGTATTTCAAGGAAAGATTCAATTGGATAACACTAAAAATGATCTAAACTATGATTTTATAATCAAAGTATCCAAATGCATTGCAGCAATGCGAAACCCAACTTCCATTTAACATGTACAATGAAAGTAAACAGAACGAAAAATGCATTTGCTTCAAAGTTTTTAAAGCAATTTCAACATATTGTCTAGCCATTGTCCAAAATATGGTTTTCTATCAGCATAGTCCTTGAACCTTCTTTAGGTCTGACTGCTACTTTGCTAATTCATTTTGATTGAAAGGTCAAAATGTGAAATATTCCCAAGGATAATTATACTTATTTATCTCTTTTAATTGTTATATATTCAAAGAATAATTACCAATCCAAACAGCCTCCACTTTAGTCAGATGCAATTCAATGCATTAATTTTGTATCAATGAATTATGTACTTTCAACCACTAGTTTTAATCAAAGTATGCATATGGATTCAGAATCAAACTCTCAAAATAAATGCATATATAAATGTGTCTTTTTCTTCATTTCATAATGTATCTATGTATCCATAGATGCAATCATGCATATATCGATTTATGCATATATCTTGTCATCTCTTTATGCATCTGTCTATATATGTATGGCTGTATCTATGGGTACATGTATACCTCGATTTATGTATATATGCACCTATGAATTGCATACACACATCCATGTATATATGCATCTATCGATAACTTGCATCGATACATGTATATATGCATCTATGGACTCATGCACCCATGTATATATGACAGCTCATTGGTTCCAAAGCTCTCTTTATAGGACAGATGTGCATTGCCTCCAAGATTCAGATGAATCCTTCATATTTCAAGGAAAGATTCGAATGAATAACACTTAAAATGATCTAAACTATGATTTTATAATCAAAGTATACAAATACATTGCAGCAATGCAAAACCCGACTTCCATTTAAGATGTACAATGAAAGTAAACATAAGCAAAAATGCATTTGCTTCAAAGTTTCTAAAGCAATTTCAATAGATTGTCTAGCCATTGTCCAAAATATGGTTTTCTATCGGCATAGTCCTTGAACTTTCTTTAGGTCTGACTGCTACTTTGTTAATTGACTTTGATTGAAAGGTCAGAATGTGAAATGTCGCCAAGGATACTTATACTTACTTATTTGTTTTAATTGTTATATATTCAAAGACTGATTAGCAATCCAAATAGTCTCCCCTTTAGTCAGATGCCATTTAATGCATTAATTTTGTCTGAATGAATTATGTACCTTCAGCCACTAGTTTTAATCAAAGTATGCATATGGATTCAGAATCAAACTCCCAAAATAAATGCATATATAAATGTGTCTTTTTCTCCATTTCATTATATATCTATGTATCCATAGATGCAGCCATGCATATATTGATTTATGCACATCTTGCCATCTCTGCATGCATCTGTCTATATATGTATGACTGTATCTATGGGTGCATGTATACATTGATTTATGCATACATGCACCTATGAATTGCATACACACATCCATCTATATATGTATCTATCGATATTTTGCATGGATACATGTATATATGCATGTATGGACTCATGCACCCATGTATTTGTCTTTGTCTTTGGCCAAATGGCCCCTAGTGGCCAAAGTATCCTAGCCACCCATGGCCACCAAGCAATTCCAGCGCCCTTCCCACCAACCACATGCCATTTAATGCATTTGCTTCAATTATTTTGACCTCTCCATGTGTTCGCATTTTCTTGATATTTCAATGCATTTAATTTGCACTCATGGATTACGTATCTCTACTCGCCAGTTTTATAAACTATGCCTTTGCTTAAATTTATTTAATTAATCTATGCGATCGCATTTCACTAATTTTCAATAACAACAATAGTTTTTAAAGCTATTCTGATAAATAGAAACAGCTAAATGCTAATTTTCCAATATTGATTTATCAGAATAGTGCTAGTTTTCCAATATAACAAAATTAAAAGTTATATGTTGATATACATTTATGCATATTGTTCATACATGCATATATGCATATATGCCTTCATCCATATTTGCATGTGTATATGAATACATCCTTCCATGTAGCATATGCATTTGTACCTATATGCAAATATGCATACATCCATGTATACATGTGTTCATATCTCCATCTCTCCATGTAGTTCTGTTTTCTGTGTGCACATGTGTCTGTTGATGCATCCATGCATATATCTGTGAATAGCTCTACGTATTTCTCTCTCCATGTATTTAATGTTCTCCATTGCATCAACATTTGCATGTCCTCAGTTTTATGACCTTCCATATTTTTTTTTTCATAGTATATGCATAAGAACTTCCACTTTGTCTTCTGTTTTCACTCTTCTATCCATAAATATCATTATATTTTTATATCTACTTTTCTATTGTCGCATTTCGAGGAAGCTCATGGATCTCAGTACCTTGTTCAGTACGAAGGAGAGTGAGAAATGCAACATGGGTCTTTTTTTTGTGTTTATATTGACAGACTCAGCCCTATGATGATTTTTAAGAGCATAAACAATACCAAACTAGACATTCTTCCACCCCTTGTTGCAAGAAATAATCACTTAATACCCTATTGATTCCATTCATTTCCATTTCCACCCTTGCACGTCCTTTCTTCTCAAATCAAATACATTTCAAAATCCATTTATTTGCTTGTGTTGCATCATACCAATGTGTTGCGTTCCTTTTTTCATTAAATCCAGCTCTCTCATTGAAATTTTCATTTCTTGCATTTAATTGTAAGCATATAACTTACAAATGATAAATTCATACCATTTACATTCCCATTCATTCTCATATCCACCATCCCATATCCTTGCCTCCCATGTCAAATACTTTTCATAACTTATTCATACACCTTATTTGCATCTCACCATTCTCTCAATTCGCTCTCTTTGTTCCACTCGCATAACTCATTCTTCTTTTTAATACTCACATATCTTTATCTATCTACACCTCAAATATACCTTCATCCATCACAACAAAATTCACACCATACCAAACAAAGAAAAAGATGAAGAAAATATCAAGGTTATGCAAATAAACACTGAGGGCTTCGAAAATAACACTCATAACATAGAGTTGTATTCAAGAGTTATTTTCAAAATGTCTTTTCTAAACCTTGTTTATTACAGATCCCTAAAAGCATGTATAACAGTTTCTTCAAGCCTATAATGTGTAATCAGATTTAACAAATATTTACATGTTTCCATGCATTCAAATGCATCATTAGGTATCCTTTATACACTTGTTCAAAAAACAATATTGTATATGTTTCAAATGCAAATTGTTCCTGACATTTCTCGCTTTATGCACACATGCATTTATAGATTGTTCTTTGTGTACCAAATTACATGGACACATCTATACATCCATGCATGCATAAATGTTTACATGGATCCATATATTTATGCATTCCTTCGATATATGCATTGCTGATATATAGTTTGTTTTCCCTGTTTTCCTTTCGCTTACTACTGCAAATGCTACTTGAGCCTCAATGTGCTTTGACAGATTTGTATTTCTACTTGATTTTAGTGTTTTCCATTCAAATTTCTCGTTCACATGTCATCTATGCTTTTCACTCTTCTTTGCATTGTGTGCACATGGATACATGTATACATGCATGCATGTATACATAGATGCCTCAAGCATTGTTACAAATGTTTAAGATTATTTGCATTCAATACTTGAAACAAAATAATAATACATTTTTGCTTCCTGGATAAGATCATAAAGGAAATTTGTTACTGCAAATGTAAACATGCACCCATGTAAAGGTACTAGTATTCATTGGTGTTTCTCTTTTGACTCTTGTATCCTTAAATATCATTATATTTTTATATCTATTCTTCTCTTGTCACATTTCGAGGAAGCTCAAGGATCTTGGAACTTTGTTTAGTCTGAAGGAGAGTGAGAAATGGGACATCAGTCTTTCTTTTGTGTTTGTATTGAGACACTCAGCCCTATGATGATTTTAAAAAGCATAACCAATAACAAAATAGACATTCTTCCACCCTTTCTTGGAACAAAAGTTCATTTCATACCCTATCGAATCCACTCATTTCCATTTCCACCCATGCACATCGTTTCTTCTCAAATCAAATACATTTCAAAATCCATTTATACGGTTCTCTTGCATCACACCAATGTCTTGCATTCCTTTTTTCTCTCAATCTAGTTCACTCATTCAAATTTTTATATCTTGCATTTAATTTTAAGCATTAAACTCGAAAATGATAAATTCATATCATTTACATTCCATTCATTCTCACATCCAGTTTCACATATCCTTGCTTCCCACATCTAATACTTTCCATAAGGCATTCATATACCTTACTTGCATCTCATCATTCTCTCAATTGCTTCTCTTTGTTGCACTTACATCGCTCATTCTTCTTTACCACCCTTACATATCTTTATCTATCTATAGCTCAAATATACCTTTATCCATTAGAACAAAATTCACACCATACCAAAGGAAAAAATGAAGAAAATATCAAGGTTATGCAATTAAACACTGAGGGCTTTGAAAATAACTATCACAACATAGAGTTGTATTCAATACTTCCTTTCAAAACATTTTTTCCTAAATCCTGTTTATTGCAGATAACTAAGAGCACATATCACAGTTTCTTGGAGGCTAAAATGTATAATCAGATTTCATAAATATATACATGTATCCATGCATTCAAATGCATCGTTGGATATCCTTAATACCCTTGGTCAAAAAACAATAATGTATTATTCTTTTGTTTCAATCATAAATGTTTTTTTTATATCTTTCAAATGCAAATTGTTTTTGACATTTTCTAACTTTGTGCACATAGGCATTTATAGATTCTTGTTTACTTACCAACTTACATGGACACATGTACACAATGTATTGCTGCTTTGTTTCAGTCAGTAATGTTTTCTTAGTTCCTGTTTAAGATGCAAATTGTTTCTAACATTTCTAACTTTATGGATGCAGGCATATATAGATTGTTCTTAACATACCAAGTTACATGGAAACATGTACACATCCATGCATGCATATGTCTTTACATGGATCCATATTTTAATGCTTTCCTTTCATATATGCATTCGTACTAACTAGTTTATTTCTCTTGTTTTCTTTCATTTAATACTGCAAATGCAACTTCAGTCTCATCACGCTTTCAGGCTTCCTCAAGTGCCAAGGATGCTTTTCACTCTTCTATGCATTGTGTGCATTTCGATACATGTATACATGCATCCATGTATACTTAAATGCTTCAAGCATTGTTACAAATGTTTCTCTCTCAATAATTTGGATGCAAAGTGCTACAAACATGTAAATTATTTTACTGTACATACATTTTATCTTACCTAATAAGATTCTTTATATCTTTTCAAATTATTTTTTGTTTAAAATATATACACAAAAAAATATTCATTCGTATTACATTAACAACATTCAAATCTAATTTATAATAAAATCAATACCTTTGTACTATTTCATCTAAGAATTTATCGTAATATTTATTCCACTTATTACATTTTAATAAGTTAAATTATTACATTTTATTTTATATATACACAAATTTAATCTTAGGTAGTAAGGTTCTTTATTATATTTTTGCAAATTACTTATTGTTTATTATATAAACACAAATTTTTATTCATATAACATAAACAAGATTAAAATCTTATTTATAATAAAATCAATAGCTTTCTAGTCATTCATCTAACAATTTATTGTAATATAATTACATTGTTCTATACACGAAAATATCTTATCATATTACATAGACAAGATTTAAATCTTATTTATAATAAAATCAATAGCTTTATATAATACTAACCTTCATACTCCATTAAAAAAAACATTGATTAATCTTACAAAAGTTTATACTCAAATGAGCTACCCCTGTCAATCTTCCACCTAACACTACTGTTTCTATTAGCACTTGCATATTGTGATATGATAAACTAAAATAACTCAATTGTATTAATTAACATAGCATGTGTTTTACAACAGTACACTAAACATAATTTTATTTACAAATAGACATACAAGCAAAGAAAAGAAATATGGTAAACTTTGTTTCACCATGCATATAAGTATGCGTCATGTAAACAATGCATTTTCTTTTTTTGCCCGCACACATGTTTTTTGTAAATAGTTGCAAATGATATTTGATGCTTTAAAAATATCTCTACATCAAAACTTTGTTCCATTTAAAATGACTAATGAATTTTTTGATCAAAAGGTTTTCTGAAAAAAAAAAATTAAAAAACATTGCACTGGTCATAAATAGTTTATTTATCCAATTTTCTTTCATTTAATACTGTAAATGCAACCTGAGTCTCCCCCTGCTTTAAGACTTGTTCACATGCTGACTATGCATCTCACTCTTCTATGCATTATGTGCACATGGATCAATGTATGCATATATGTCTCAAGCATTATTACAAATGTTTCCGATTGTTTGCATTCAATAATTAATACAAATTAATAATGCATTCTTGCTTCCTAATTAAGATCATAAAGAATCTTCCTTCTCGCAAATGTATACATACACACACCAAAAAACAAGTATTCATTGGTATATCTATAAACAAGTCCACGTATACATGGTACCCATAAATAAAATTTCCCATGCATCCATCCACATGTGTTACCTGTTCACATGTCCCTATGGACCACATTGCCCATGCACCCTAAAAATTCCATGCATTAGTGCACTACCAAAAATTACTTCAAAATTTTCTAGCTATTTTTAATACATTTATATTCCTATCTGCTATCTAAAAACTTTTTCTAACTCATAGCTACATGCCTTTTACCTATCGGCAGGAACTCGACGCTTGCGTCACTTGTTCTAATCGTCAAGTCATTTTCAACGTTATCTAAAAGTGATGAGAAGAATTGTTTGGTTTCTTCTTTTAGTGAATAATAATAATAATAATATTAATGGGCCCATGCTTTTATTCCTTGATATATACAAATGTTCAAAATAGTTTTGGACAATGAAGTTCTAACAATCAATTAATGTCTTTATCGAAATATTTATTGATGAGAACGTGGAGTGTTTCCTTTGATGGGATCTCTCTTTAACCATATTACTCACATTAGCTTTAACACTAAGTTTATTATTTTCATTTTCAAGTTGATTAATACATATGGTTTGTCATGTTGTAATTATAGATGAAACTTCAAGGACTAAAACCTAGAAAATTAGCTTCATTGATCATGACTTAATGTTATATGTTCTTTCATTTAAAAATATGATGTTCATTAGTTTTTTTATTTTTATTTTTATTTTATGGTTTTATTTCATCATAATAAGTTATATTGAAAAATGTAGTTGAGATAAATGTTTCCTAATAGAACAATCAAATTGTTTCTTATTTCTTAATATATTTTCTTAGATAGATATTTTAGAGAACTTAATATCTTTTTATATGGTATGAGGGTATGTGCAGGATCATCATGCAAAAAACAGGTCCTTAAGTGGCAAAAAATTTAGAAAAATCAGTGTTAGGCAACTTGACGTAAATATTTGAATAAGTTATCTATATTATTTCAAAAATATGTAAGAATATAATTTGTAGAAAATTGAATGTAGTTTCTAAAATACTAGGTTTATTTAAAAATAAATAAAATCTATTTGGTGAAAATTTGAAATTTCAATCAGTACTTAAATTTCAGGGAAAAATAAGAAGTAGGTGTTGTCGACCACCCTAACCATAATAAAATGATAATATCTTTTTTTAATATAAGTAGAGGACTCATCTCTGGATGTGATGCATATTTTTGTAATTTTTTCCAAGTAAATAATTAATTATGAATTTTTTATTACAACTTTTAGAAAATATAAAAACTTCGTCTGTCGACCACATTAACTTGGTCAAAACTTCATGAAATTTATTTTTTATTTTTTGTAGTCCTATAGTATGTGAAGCATAGAATGTGGCATGTTTGGATTCAAAAAATGATACCTTTTGAAAGTTATAGATGTTTTTCAATCACCTATCGATCGGGACTTTAATTAAATAATTCTAATAGAAAATGAATAATAATTATTTATTAAATTCAAATTAAATCATAATTTATATTTTTGGAAAGCTGAGAATCTCCTCTAAAAACCCTTTTCGTTTCATTAATTTTGGGTGAAAAAAAAGTCGTCAGCCACATACCCTACAAATACCCATAATATTGCCACTTTTTGGCGCACCATGATCCTGCACATACCCATGACATCATTCTATAATTTAGCTTTCACTTGCTCACTTTAAACATGAATAGATGTATTATTCTATATTTAATTAATGTGATTGAAAAATTCAAATTTATGTGAATCAATTTAAAAATCATGGATTGAAAATTAATTATCGTAAGTCTTTTAAATTTATTCATTTACCCACCCCATAGTTGAGAATCAATCTTGACCTAAGGCCCCTTAGAATAGTAGGGGGGTAGGTAGGGGGGCTCCCACCTGGGAACTTATCAATTAATCTAGAACGGGGAATATTTCAAAAGTAATTTCAATTGAAATTCATTTTGAAACATAGATGTCAACATTACATGTCATTAATAACAATTTATCCTCCCTCTTCAATTTTATAACAAGAGGGATAAAATAATGGGTAAAAAATATACCAAAGAATACTACTGATGTAAGAAGAAATTAAGGTCACGTGATAATTAATGGAAACGTAACATAAAATTACTATTTTATCTCAAATAAATACAAATTCAATCACTTATAGATTCTACATCCTCGAGGATTCAATATCATCTATTTTTATGTAATTAAATGTGGATAATGTTCAACTATTTTACACTAACAACCAAACAAACGACACTTTGACTATCATAGTCAATTCTCAACTGTTTATACTGAAAGCCAATACTTGAACACAATCTCTCTTTAACCATGTAGTACCTTCTTACAAGTATGTGTTGCAATCATATATTCTATTTCTGCAATAGACAACATGACTATAGTTTTTTTGGTTATCTAACTAACTCCTCCAAATAAAGTAAATACATAGCTACTCATGAACCTCCTATAATCTATATCACTAGCCCAAATTGAATAAAAAATCCCTATAAATAAACCATCTTTCTCACATTATCAAATCCATGATAACAAGTGAAATGGTTAAAATTCCCATGTAGATATCTAAAAATTCTTTTTAAAATAAGTCTAATGTTGTTTACCAAGATTTGACATAAACATACTAAGGGGTAAGTACATGATAATGAAAAATAAAAAGGGGTCAAAAGTGACCACTTTTTTTCTTGAAATTCGATACACATAAACTTGGATGAGTAATTCAAGATGTGTACAATTAAAAATTAAGTTATATATTAATATCACTCATTGTAGTAATTTGAATATAATCTCTAAACTACTAATTTTATTTTTAAAATGGTTAAGATTAAGAGGGTGAAATGTTGAGCATAGACAAAAGTGTATGTTTTCATCATTAATATATAACATAGTATCTAGTGTGCACCCTTTATTTATTTTCTTGCATTAGATATTTTGAATCCAATCGATGGGAGCAACGACGTGGGTGGGAGTAGCGACAAGGGCGTGAGTAGTTGGTTTCAAATATGTAGATGATGCAGATGATGGTAGTGACGACGATGGGGATCTGGATGGTGATGATGATAGAGACATTGGAGAGGATGTTGATGTTGGCATTCTTGCTGGAAGTTCTCTGGAGGCTGTGCGGTATGTGGCGGCTATGTCTTGTGCCTAGCTTTGTGGGTTTGTTGGTGTTTCTTGCCTGGGGCATAGATGCCTTGTGGGGAGGTTGCGATGGCTCTGCTTTGGTCCATTGGCCTTTGTTGTCTTTGAGCTCCCATCTTTTTTTTGGCTGCCTACCTGGCAGTGGGTGTGCTTAGGTTTTTCTATCATTTTTGGCTTGCTAAACCCCTTGAGGTTGAGGGTGTTGTGTGGGTGACCTTCCTACTCTTTTTCTCTCTACCTTCCATGCTATGGGTGAGTGTGGGTTTCTCTAAGGAAGTTCAGTTGTAGAATGGGCCTCTTTTTGTTCCTATTTGGCGTAATAGGAAGGCTTGGTTGTTTTTCATGCTAGTATGTTATTCCTTTGGCTTCTTCTTGGTCATCCTTTGCTTTTGCTTGCTACTTGTTTGGTGGATCTGTTTTGGAGATTTTTGTTCTTGGAGTGCTTTGGGTTCTTCTTGTCCCCTCTCTGAGGAGTGGTGGTTTTTCCCTCTGGTTGGTTGGGAATTTTGGCTCATCTCTGGCTCTGACTAGCATGTTGGGGTTGCTTGGTGTTCTTTCTTGCTAACCCTTCTCTTGATTTCCATCCTGTTTGGGACCCCCTATTCCTCTTGGGGTTTGGGTTTTCTCGTTCATTTTGGGACTCTACCTTGGGTGGTCTTTTGGCCCTTGGGTCTTTTTGTTGATGTGTTTTCTATGGCCTTGTTCTCTCTGGTTGACTTTCTGTTGTGTCCTTGTTCTCTCTGACTGAGTGTCATTGGACCCTCTTTGCTGAGAACGTTGTTTCTTCTCTTGCCTCCTAGGTGGCTGATGTTGGGATTTTTTGTCTTCTCTTGGGATGAGCTACTTCATGCGTTTGTACATATTGTTGGTTCAATCATTTTGGCCTTTTCTGAAGACTCAAAAGTGGGTGAGCAATTGGCTTGTTGTTGGGATTTTTTCTATGGAAACCCAAATGAGTTCTTATGAGAATGTTGCTATGGTGGACCTATGGTGTCTATTTGAGACTCTTGTCCTTGTCCACAATTTGTTTCTAGTACTGTGTTTATCAAAGGATGCTACGGTTGTGTGCTCAGCTACTATGTTTGTTTTCTCCTCTGTTCCTATGGAGGTGGACCTTCCTGAACTGTTCTTATTGAGGTGGGAAGTTCTCCTATGAAGGTGGAGGTGGAGGGTCTTGGTGATTTCTGGTTGCAGTGGTCTTGCTACTGGTAGCATCCTCTCCATTAAAGGGGATCTTATTCCTTTAGAGGTGTTTTTGGAGTTGGTTTCCTGTAACCAGAATGTTTCGAAGGAGTTGTTGTTGATGGAGTTGTCCATAGATGATTTGGACTCTTTGTATTTTTATGTTTTGCTGCAAGCTGGGTGGTATTCTAAGTTTCTCTCTATGTCGTAGTAGGCTGAGCTGATTAGGGGTTTGATGGTGTCCTATACCATTAATCTGGTTATCTTTATTGGCTCTATGGTGTCTTCCATGAGTGGTTGGTTTTCTGATGCCTAGCAGATGTAAGCAGTTTCTTTGTATCTCTAAGGGTTTCTGGTCCCAGTTAAAACCAGGTTGTAAAAGGGGTTTCTGGCCCTTGCTTGTTTGTTTGGTGCAACGTGTGTAGTTATGCTTATCTTTTAGAGGTCATTGTTGTGCTGTTGTTGGATTATGGTTTACTTTAATTGCAACTTTCTTTTCTTTGTATTGGGTTTCAGGCCCCATCAAAACCCACTTTTACCTCTAATCAAAAACACAGTCAAGAGTGAGTACTACAAGTGTTTTTTACTAATTTTTTATCAATTTTTTTTGTGAATTTTGAAAGTGGATGTATGCAAAAAATTATATTATTGAGCATGCACATTCATATAACTTGCTTAAAACTAATATTTTTTTAATGTATATAGAATAAAATGTAGAACAATTTATAACTTTTTTTGGATAAATGGATAAAAAGTTATGAAAAAAAATCAATACATATATTAGAGGAATATGAAGACACTCTTCAAAGAAAATAAAAATAAATACATTAACTTGATCAAATAAAACAAATTATATGAATAGAAAGTTAAGATGTAGCTTATCATTTTGGTTGTGGTTCTTTAAAATTTTATTGTAAAACATGTAAATATGAAGTTAAATTTAAAATTTGTATTTTATATTGAAAAGAAAAAACTAGTAGTCAATAGAGATGTCCAACACTTAGAATTAGAAATCTAAGACTAAATAGGTGGGATGATAAAAAAAATTAAATTCAAGAAATTAAAATAATGTATGTATTATGTTTTGTAAAAATCAATGTAAAACATAATACGACCACATAATTTTTTTTTTACATCAATTTTTATAAAGCATAATATTTACACATTATAAAATGTATGCATAATGTCTTGGTTGATCCTAAAACAATGTGTCTCACTTATCGAACATCTTGATTTTTGTCTAAAATCACATCTTTTTAAGAAAAATTAATAATTTAAGCATCGAGTGGTTCCATATAAATGGGTTTTATTAAATAAGGCTAGATCAAATCCCTTTAGATCAAACTTTCCTGGATACCCCTCTAGACTTAAACTTTTGACAAAGTCTCCTCCCCACCTAATAAAATGCTAAAAAAAATTCCACCTTCGTGGATCAAATGAAGTCATTTGGAGGTTCTATTTTGTAGGTATATAGCCCTTAGCATTAGCTTTACAAAAGTATGATATATATATATATAAATATAATTACATATAATATTTGTAAATTTTTTTTAATAATGAATGTAGGCCCATCATAAAAAATAATAACCTATATTCAAGATACTAAGAAAAATAACAAACTTTGTTAGAAAATCTTTAAACATTTATTGTACTCCACATGGATGTTCTTGTTTTAATGAAAATATATAATAATTTTTTAACAAATATGCTAAGAGACATATATTACAAAATAATATAAGTTGAAAATTTTGGCTAGTACTAATTCAAAAATTAATAAGAAATAAAATATTTAATATAAAATTATCAAAAAAATATCAATGTACTAGGCATTAGAGCTAATGATCTAACTCCAATAGATCATGATTTTTTAATTTGTAACGAAATTTTTGTATTACAAAATAATATTATTCAATAAAAAATAATAGAAAAAGTAAAAATTAACTAAAGAAGTATAAATAAAATTGATAAAAAATCTTAATTTTTTTTAAAAATTATAGGTTGAATCTACATTGAAAATGCCATAACTTATTAATTTACACTAGCACTTGTACCTAAAGGGAGTTCAAGGATTACACCAATAGAAAACTATATATATGCTAAAATGTTTTTGATATTAAAAGCAGCAAAACAAGGGTGTTGTCCCATTAAAACAAGGCAACCACGACCATTCACAACAGAGTAACACTAGCAGCACAGTGACAACAGGTTTAAAAACTAGACCATCACCCTAAGAATAACATATCAAAAACATCACAAAAAACACACAATCAAGCTAATTCTACTAGCAGAGTCCATCATGATAGCATGATATAAGATCACTAGAGATATAGACCACCAAGGGTCATAACAGTCATAGAGGAAATTAAACATAATAACAATGCCTTTAGCAAAACAAAATATGAACGATGGCAGATACAACCAATCCCAATCAAAAAACCAAAACCCACCAAAAACTAAAATTACTTCCCATTGCATGGCTTAACAAGCGTTATCGTAGCCCAATCCTTAGAGAGGAACTTAAGCAGCTCCTTACTGATGGGGTCTTCCTTCTCATCATTTGCAACCATATCCTTCTATAGTAGACAAAGCGTAGTGGCAGACCTGTGCATAATCTTCAAGGAAAACTGAGTCACCTCCTGCAGTCTTTTCTCCAAGCTCTCAATTTTTTTTTCAAATTGACAATCTCGTCCTAGGAAGCATCCTTTTTACTATGGCCTTCCTCCATAGGATCCTTACCCTCTGCAATGTTAGAAGTGTAAGGCTTGACCTCCTTGATTTTAATGCTGGCATGGCCCCTTTTAAGACTCTTGAAAACATGGGAGGAGCTGCTAGCAGAACCTGAGAAAGCCTCCTCACCCACTTCCTTCTCCTCCTTACTCCTACTCACACTCTCATCCCCTTTGTCAAAATCTGAAACATCCTTGAAGCTGTTCCTTTTTTCATGTTTGGTAACTAGTCTATTAGACCAGCGAGGAGTATTAGTCTCCTCGATGATCTCAATATTCGAGTCAATTTGGTGGAGGCAGAATTTAGTCTTCTTTGAGGCTTTGGCCTTGCCTCTTAGGGTGGGGACAGTGCATTTTTTCTCTTTGCTTTCCATCACCGGACCTAGCGAGGGGGAGGTGTCCTACAGTGACACTTTCAAGGAAAGGTTTTTAATGCATTGCTTCTTACTAGGGCCAGGGGTGTCCATGATGCTAGCCAAGAGGGGGGGCAGAAGAAGCTAGAGCTTCTTCAACAGAGGTGGGACAGGAAACATCAACAATATAAATGGGATGAGGAGGGAAAAAGGCTGAATGAAAATGGTAAAGCCTAGAAATGAGCCCCTGATGAAGGATGGTGAAATTCTTATTTGCATTCATGGCTTTAGTGGCATCTAGCATGGTACTCTCAAGAGAGTGCATGAGAAAGAATGGGAAGGAAATATTGTGGTGGTTCCTAAGGTGATTGAGGAAATTGAAATGATAGTAGTAGTAAATTCCATACCTTCCTTCCAGGGTGAAGTATTTCATCACCACCATGCACACTCTGTCCCACAACTCAAGAAGCGCATGATGGTCATAACCTCTGCGTAGCTTAACATGTTTCTCGTCACCCCAAAAGAAAAGGTTGAGGTTGGTCTGGTCAACAACTTTGGTGGTTTTCTTCCACGTACGCCCCTCCAGGTCAAGACCCGTAGCCCTAGCAATGACCTCCTCATTGATATCAAAATAAATTCTCCCAATTTTGACCCTTCTGTCCTTCCAAGAGGTCATGAATTTCCTGGAAAGACCCTCATCATGGTCGGTCATAAATTCCATATATTGGGAGATACCACCTTCCCTACATATATGCCAAACAGTCCTATTTGCCTTCTAGTCATCACATTTATCAGGCTCCACCTGCACCTTGTCCCCACCCATAGCTCCAACACACTCACCGCAAATGGCCAGAACAAAGGCATAAAGCAAGTTAGTAGGCCATAAATAGAGAAAACCAGGAATAGAGAAAATCGCGTAGAAATGGCCAGTGAGAGGTGACTTGTAAGGCCAAAAAAGATGAAAATAAATGCTTCTTCCCATAGCTAGCTCAGACCTACCAGTTTCCCCATGCGAGAAGTCCATGGCACGAAGGGAAATGATATCAGAGAAAGATCCAAATGACACAAAAAATTGAGCCAAATCCACCCACCTGAAAAGCTTGTCACGAGCTTTAATGGTGTTAAAAAAATAATAACCCCATCGGTCATTAGGATGGAAATGGGTAAACCAAGTGGTAACTAGAAAAATCCATACATGGCTCGTGGAAAATCCTCCCCCATTCTCTTTTCACACAATGACCATAAATTTAAACCATAACTCCTGCCATCAATACTAACAATAGTTAGTAGGAGCCACATCAAGCTAGGGAAAAAAATATTACACAAGATGGCGAATTATATTGGTGTCCTTTCTTAGAAGAACCACAACAGAAGGAGGTAAGGACTCTTCTTTCCTCCAGCACCGTAATCCTTCTTAATCTATCCCAGCAGTAGCCAAACTATTAGCAACTGCATTTCCTTCTCTGTAAATGTGTTGAATGGTGAACTCCTGGAGTTTGGTAAGAAGGGAGAAAATGTCTTCAATAACCCCTTGAATGGCCCAGCCTGCAACCATCTTTCCCTTTGTGGCTTCCACAATCATCAGTAAATCACCTTCAATTTCCATGGACTTGACGTTGATTGACAACGCAATTTTAAGGCCCCAGAGGAGGGCCATACCTTTAGCCTGATTACAAGTGAGATAATTCAGATTCCCTGAATAGGCTACAACTAAACCACCATTATGGTCACGAATGATACCTTCAGCCTGACTAAAATGTTAGAGAGTGTACATGTCAAACAATTATTAATAATAATAAGTGTTAAACAATTAATAATAAGTGTTAAATAATGGAATGAAATAAACTTAGACAAATCTAGATTTTTTCCTTACAAAAATTAGATATTATCTTAGATTTTGAAATATTTGCATGCAAATTTAAAACATAAAGAAATGCAAATGAAAAAGAAAAGTTGCCCTCAAATTGGCAAAAAATACTTCAAAAAGAAATAGAATGTTTCCCCCAATTGAAAAATAAATATTTATCTAGCTTTTACATGATAATGAGATTTTGGAGGCTTTCATCTGTTATTTTGGAAGCTTTTACCACTGATTTACCATTAAACAATAGCCGATTTACCATTAAATGGCAGTTGAAACTTGTTTTCCCATGACTCAATAGTTGTTTGTAGGTGTGAGACTTGTTTTAGGCTTAAATCTCACACTATATGTAGCCTATCGGTTAATAATCCTTAAACTCTTGAGTGTTTGTTCCCTATAATTGACACAAATTAAAAATATTAATTTTGAGCATCTTAGTCAGGCCAAAAAATAGGACACACTATTGTAGGATCACCCACTTGGATATAATCTAAGACCTAGAGCACATATGTTATGGCTCATATATGTTTTATATTTTATATAGCACAAGTTTTATTAAAAATATTAATTTTGGCCACTAATTTTTCCCCCATTTTCATGCACTTATTTCAATAATTCTCACTACTTGGTATAAATATCATGTCTTGTATCGATAATGACATACATAAGTCCTCCTACAATAGTATCATATGAAATTCTATACATCTCCATATTCATAACCATTTTAAGACATTGATTGAGAGATAACCAAGTGCCAACCATAAAGGGAATACCAATTGATTTATAATCATGTAAGAAAAAACAAGTTACAAAATAGTGTCAACATACTTATTTTCATTTAACTACATTTTTTTGTTAATTCAAATCTTGTTGATTTTCATATCGAAATATTTTTTGGTCCCTAATATTTTATATCTAACATACAAAATAATTGACCATTAATTTTTCTAATCATTCTCTTATCTTTTACAATAAATAACATATACCATCAAGTCATATAGGACAATGATTAGTAACCAATCATAAATTAATTTAAAATAAACATAATTGCCAACTTCACTTCTAATTTTTGATACTAGATTCTTTGTGACTATTTCAAACTATACAAAGGCGGTCTTTAACCTACAAACCAAGTGATCAGACTATTTGTTTACCAAAAAGTATCAAGTTATTTCATAAATATTTTCTCATTAAGATTCCCATGTAGAAAAAATATTTTAACTTCCATTTTCTCAACCTCTAAATAAAAAGAGGAAACAATATATGTAAATAATCTAATAGAGATTAGTTTAACCATAGGAGAAAAAATATCACCAAAATCCACTCCCTCAACCAAAGAGTAATGTTTTTCCACTAATTTAGGCCTTGTATCACTCCAACTTGCCTTTTTCTCTAAACTTATTTTTAAATACCCATTTCGATCTAAGAGATATTCTCCCCTTGGATATAGATCAACTAGATCTCACATATGATGTAATACCCCTCATGTTGTTGATACTCTTTCATACTCTTTGGTACTCTTATGTGTTGGTTTGGTACTTGGCTGTGATGGTGATTAGTTCACCGACTTGGTTGTGTGTGGATTCATAGTTTGGTTGGTTTGTTGCATTTGACATTACTATGATGATTGATGATACATTATGTGGTGGTTATATTATTTGGTTATGCTATGGTTTTCCTTAATAATATATGTGGTGATGTTGTGATTCTATGTTGCTATGGTTTCTGATGTGTTTGCTAGTGATTCTTGGTGAAAGGATGGAGTAGCATCACTCACTTCTGAGCGCCCTACTACCCGACAATTACCTTTCACGGTGTGTCTGCAATGGAGATTTACATGCTACTTGACGTTTGTTTGTATGTAGGAATTGCAGGAACAAAGTCTCGATTCCACCTTCTTCGGCAGGACAGGGCAAGCATTAAATTAACCCAATGGGTATGATGTTGAAAAAGGGAGTTGATAAGGAAGTTTCCCCATCCCAAGTCTGTCACCTCGTTGTGAGTCTCTCAGTGTCGTGGTCTTGGCCTTTTCTTTGTCTCAGTATTGTTGTTGTTTATTTATTTTATCTGTGGATAGTTGTTATTTAATTTATCCTTTTTTTATATGGGATTAATTAATATTATTTTGTTGATATGATGAATTGTAATTTAGTTACATGTTGGATTTAAAATATTGTAAATTAAAATATATTTAATTAATTAAAAAGGATAGAGTAATTAATTTAAATAAATAATGTTTGTGATAATTGTAAATTATCTTTTTCAAAATATAAATATTATAAAATCTAAGGATAATATCATGTGAGGATAATTGTGAAATACATGAATTTTTAATTAAAATTTGTGTGATAAGTGTGAGCTTTTAAAGCAAGAAAAAGAGCTAATGCATGGGTTGGATTTAAAAAAAAAAAGAAAAAAAAGAAAATCCTTATTTATTTTTCATTATTTTATGGTGGGAAAGGAGAGAAGTTTCTACACACATAGAGAAAGGGTTTTTGTGTTTTTTCTGGAAAAGAAAAAGATAGGTTTTTGTAGTTTGTTAAAATTGTTCTTGGAAGGAAAAATATAAAATTGATCCAAAAGTTAGCTGAAAGAAGGAATTGGAGAAGGAACTGCAAAGGGAGTCTATTTTCGAAAAAGGAAGAAGGTTGTTGTGTTTGGATTTGTCATCAAAGAAGGACTCCAGGTTCTTTTAAATTTATTATTTCTTTTGATTTATTAATTCATTGTTCTATAAGGGAAAAAAAAAAATCATGTCTACCATATTTGAAAATCAATTTCTCTATTTTTGAAAGAGGGTTTTGTTTTAGAAAAAATGTTTTTGTTAAACCTTTAAATCTTCTGTATAAATCTAGTTGTGAAATTCTTGTTTGAAAAGAAAATCAATTTATTAAAGGGATTAAAATTGTATGCTTAGATTTAATTTGTGTTGGAGAAAACTAGACTGTTAATTCATTATATTTGTATTATTTAATTCATATATTGTGGGAAAAAAAAAAAATATATACCTATATATATATATACATATATAGTATATATACATATACATATTTCATATTTTGTCCTTGTTAAAAAAAAATATATAAACATGTTGCAGGTTTTGTCCTACATTTTTGTTTGGAAAATAATTTAATATATATATATATATAAGTATGAAATGGGGGGGAGTGGTCGGTTGTCACCGTACCACCCCCACTCCCTGTGGGACTGTACATAGCCACAACAAGCTGCGCATAGTAGCCGAGGCTACTGGACGCAGCCATGTGGGGGTTGTGGCCAACCCACAAGGAGGTACGCAGTACCCACAGGTTGCATGGGGTTTCACATTAATTTTTTTTTTTTAATTCATTTTTATTTATTTATGATTGCTTTTTGTGATATATATATATAAAAATATTATATATATATATAAATATTATATATATATATATGTAGGTACACATATTATAATATATATGTATATATATTATGTATGTATATAAATATATAAATATATATATATATATATGTATATATATACTGTTATAAAATATAGTGAGGTATATGGGTGATTTTATAATATGAGTTAAAAGCATGATTTTTAATAGATGTTATATATATATATATGTATATATGTATATATGTTTAAAAGCATATATATATATATCAATGGTTATATATGTGGAAATTATGGAATAAATTAGATAATGTTAAATTTGTAATGTTATAGTGTAATTGAGTAAATTAGAATTAAACTATGTGATTTAAATTAAATTGAATATTCTTGAGAAATTAAATTATTTATTTGGTGAAATTATTGTGTTTTGAAATGTGTTATATGGCGTTGTTTAACGTAATTGTGTACCCTCGAGATTATTCATTGATTCAATTGTGGTTTTCTCTTATTTGGATTTTTGTCATGTGGGAAAGCCCTTGAGTTAGTTTATCCTTCTATAGGAGCTTAAGTTGTTGGTTAGGAACTTCTAGAGGTGGCGAAATTGATATTTGGCCCTATGTTTCGGCTATGGTTGTGATTTGAGTTTACACATGGGTTGTACCATTTTTGAGGATGTTGTTTCATAATGATTTTGGCGAGATGGCTTTTCGTTACGGATGTTCCATTTGTTGGTTCAGTGTTCTTGTGGTACAACTTCTTGGTGTTAGATTTTATGTGTTGGGTTCTAGGGAGAGTGGCTCTACGTGGGGGTCGGCGCACAAAGGGGTTGTCAGGGTAACCCACGTTAGATTTAGAGTAATAAGTGACAACCTAAGTAATTAATTAGGGGGTGGGTTGTAAAAAATTAATAAGATAATTATGGATGCCTCGTCTGCCTATTAGGGCTTTCATAGACTAAAGGTGGGCCGAGAAGGCCGTGGTTGGCATGATCGTTGCCTCGTCCTCGCGAGAGGTTAATGGTTCTACATAAGTAACCCTATGGAGCGGTGCCTTGAGATAGGTTGTTAGGATAACCATAGATGGAGGTGGCACCTTGTGATAGGTTTTCTAGATAATCCATGTAAGGCCATGCGATGACACTCTCCTCTAGCATTCCGTTGAGTTGTTTTATTGAAATCCTCTAGAAGTTGTCTATTGATATGTTTTGGAGATTTATTATTGTAATGAGATATTTATTGTGTTCTCTTGCTTTTCATGTCTGGAGTTTAGTCTTTCCTTATTGTTTTTATGTGCTTGGTCGGGGATCCTTCCTTATTTACTCCCAGCACGGGGGTGGTTGGGTGGAATGTGCTACACACCCCGTTGGGTCCCCTTATGATGCAGTTGTACCATTCAGTGCAGAGTTTTGTTGATGCAATTGATCCAAGATTCACGTGTTACCAGATGTATATTTTTACTCCAGATGTATTCTATGTATTAATGTATCATTCCCACGTGCGTTGGGAAGACTCATGATGTAATTTTGTATATGTGTTCATTAATATGTACTGTCAAATTGATGTAATGTATTTTCATACCATTAAATCATTCTTGAACTAGCATTTGTAAATACTGTTAATGTTATGTTGTATCTGTGGAAATATGTACTTAATATCTCCATGTTTAATTTATTGTAATTTGCATGTATGGTTATATATGGATTATTCTTATTATTTTGGTTATTGTTAATGAATGTTTAAATGAAGTTGTGTGAATGAATGAATTTCGTAATTGGTAATTTAATGTTCATCTATTAACTTTTTTATGGAATAGTTTAGGTAATGTCACCTCATGTACCCCAAGGGACTTAGTTGTGCAACGCAAAACATTGGTTATATTGGAAAATTTAAAGTGCATTCCTTATGTTTAAAAAAAAAAAAAATTGCGTTGTTTTTTGTTCCTTTGGGGTTTGCGCGATGGGGCATTACACTTGGTATCAGAGCCAGGTTGCTAACGTTGGGTTCTCTGTGTAGTTTGTGTCCATTAGGAAACCTTTGCGTTAACTCTTGATCTTACATAACCCTAATTTTTGTGCAGGATCATGCCTCGAGGTAGAGTTTGTGGCCGAGGAAAAGGCCGAGGTGGTGGCTGTGGAGCCAACCGCCAATGTCCATCACCACCGAGTTCCCACGGTTCAAAGCATGAGGAACGAAAGAGTCCTCAAAACAATCTGTCAGGTGGTGGTCAGAACCTGGAACAACCTGGTTATATGGACAGTTGCAGCACCTTCTAGGGGAGATTCTTGATCAGTTGGGATCCAGGCCGGAGGAGGAGTAGCGGGTCGAGAGAGAAAAGGAAAGGTCGTCGAGGTGGAGGGAAATAATGGTAGATCAGGATGTAGTATTAGCTAGCCATATGAGAGACTTGATGAGAGCACACCCGCCTACATTCAATGGTTCTGGAGGAGGTTTGGAAGTGGAAACATGGTTAATTGATTTGGATCAATGCTTCGTGATGCACCCCTATGGTAACAATACAAAAGCTCGGTGCGTAGTCATGCATTTGCAAGGCTTCACATCCACTTGGTGGTGGCTGGAAGAGCAAAAGTTACATTTGGATATCAGCATGGTCACATGGGAGCTATTTCTGGACAAGTTCAGGGCTCGCTTCCTTTCAGATCATTGGAGGCAATGTAGGGCAGATGAGTTTCATGACCTTAAGCAGATGTCAATGCCCATTGAACAATATGAACAACGGTTCTATGAATTGAAGCAATATGCAAGAATCAGTCACGATGAGGGAATGTTGGTTCAACATTTCTTTCAAGGCTTAAATGCTTGAATCATTGGTGGATTTAGAGTCTTCGAGCCGAAGACAATGGAGGTAGCAGTTGAGAAGGCCTGTCTAGTAAAAGAAAATTTGGCAATGGCATTGGGAGGACACACATGAGTTCTGATCGACAGTGTTCCAACATTAGGTTTTGGTTCTAGAGGTGGTTAGCCTCAAGCTGCAGGGTCTTCCAGGAATTTTCAAGCATCCTCTAAGGGTGGTCCGCAGCAGTAGCAGTCACAGCCCAAATAGAACAAATCACAGTTTCAGCAGGGAGACAAATCTCAAAACAGGAAGAACCGAAGATGGCAGCGAAATAGACCAGATCATTTTGCGTAGCTTGCACAAAGCACATAGTCGACACCTTCACGAGGCAACTTTCAGCAGTCGAGTGCACCGTCTGGTGTCAGAGGATTTGGGCGAGGCACAAGCTATTTCTCATGTGGGCAGCAGGGACATATTTCCAGAAAGTGTCCACAAAGGAGTACTTTAGGTTTTAGCTAGAGACTAGCTGCTTCTGAGCCGACAGTGAGCAATGCAGGTAGAGCACATCGGGTGTTTGCGGTAGTGGACAATGGCCAAGTAGAATATCAGGGCATTGTGATCGAGACACCATGACACTAGTATTTCCATACTCTTTGATTCTGGTGCATCTGACTCTTTTATATCTCCTTCAATAGTAGAGTGATGTGGATTGGTGGCATCTAGGAAAGGCATAAAATGGCAAGTTGAATTGGCCTCAGGGTCAAAGGTTGTAGTAGAGAATCTTGTTCAAGGTTGTAGTCTGGATATAGGGGCATTGACAATTAAGGTGGAGCTTTGAATCCTACCACTTGGCTTGTATGATGTCGTCTTGGGAATGGATTGGTTGAGTGCACACTGTGCCATGATAAACTGTCATCGTAAAGCAGTGTAGTGCGTCGATGATTTTGGAAAGGAAGTGGAGATCGTGGGTATTCAGAGGCCCATTTCATTGTGAATGATCTCTGCCATGCAACTAAAAAGGTTTTTTTGGCAAGGTTGTCAGCTTTTTGTAGTAGCAGTGAGTGATCTTGAGTCAGAGGATAGTCGAGGGGTGTCATTGGATGATTACCCACTCCTTAAGGGGTTTTCTGATGCTTTTTTTAGTGAGATACTCGGTATGCCGCCAAAGCGGGATATAGATTTCAGGATTGATCTGGTACCTAGAGCTGAGCCAATATCTTAGGCTCCATACCCGATGACAACATAGGAGCTTCAAGAACTCTATCTGTAGTTGGAGTAGTTGTTGGCTAAGGGGTTTATTCGCCCAAGTGTTTCCCCTTGGGGAGCACCTGCAATTTTCGTAAAGAAGAAGGATGGTTCTCTCCATCTGTGTATTGATTACAAGCAGTTGAACAAAGTAACGATGAAGAACCGATATCCCCTACCTAGAATTGATGATCATTTCGATCAGATAAAAGGAGTGAAGATATTTTCTAAGATTGATCTCAAATCAGGGTATCATTAGTTGCAGATTGCGGAGCCAGATATTCATAAAACAACATTTCGTACTCGATACAGACATTACAAGTTCACTGTGATGTCGTTCGAGTTGACAAATGCACCTTCAGTCTTCATGAGCTTAATGAATGGGGTGTTCTGAACATATTTGGATAGATTCATTCTTGTGTTTCTTGATAATATTCTGATTTATTCCAAATCTATGGAGGAACATGAGGAACATCTAAGACATGTACTATAGTGCTTAAGGGACAATCAGTTGTATGCCAACCTGGAAAAGTGTGAATTCTATAAGACTGAAGTTCAATATTTGGGCCATGTCATTTTAGGTGAGGGAATTTCTATTGATCCTAAAAAGATTCAGGCCATTGTGGATTGGCCCGTACCCACAAATGTTTCAGAAATTTGCAATTTCATGGGGCTAGTAGGCTATTATAGGCGGTTCATCCAAGGCTTTTCTAGGATTGTGCATCCAATTACCTCTCTCCAGAGGAAGGGGAAGAAATTTCTTTGGTCAGATCAATGTCAGTTAGCATTCCAGATTCTTAAGGAAAAGTTGACCAGTGCACCAATTTTGGCAGTACCCGATCCTTCGGGGGAATTTGTTATATGTACGAATGCTTCCTTGGAAGGTTTAGGGGCCATTTTGATGCAAGAAGGGCGAGTGATTGTGTATGAATCCCGTAAACTTAAGGATCATGAATTGAACTACCCCACCAATGATCTTGAGTTAGCCGTTGTGGTTCATGCTCTGGTAAGATGGAGACATTTCCTTTTAGGGCATCGGTTCGAGTTGCATATAGATCATCGTAGTCTGTAATACATCTTCACGTAACCAAACCTGAATGTAAGATAGAGAAGGTGGATGGAATTCTTGTGCGAATATGATTTTGAAGTGAAGTATATCTAGGGAAAAGAGAATGCGGTGGTAGATGCTTTGAACCGACATAGACATGAGATTTCTGCAGTGGCTCTCGAGGTTGATTTGAGGAGTCATATCCTCACCACTCTCTCCTTAGACAATTGGTATCAAGAGGTGAAATATGAAATCGAGTTGGGAAAAACTCTGGAAGGAAAATTTGCTAGATACTCACTGGATTCTGATGGTGTCTTGCGCTATGTAGGCCAAATGTATGTACCTCTTGCAGAAGGTTTTCATACCCTAATCTTGACTGAAGCCCATCAGGCACCTTATTCAGCACATCCTGGAGTTAAGAAAATGTATGCGGATCTGCGCTCACTATATTTTTGGGCAAGATTGAAGCATGATATCGCTGATTTTGTGGCTAGATGTCTAGAATGTCAAAGGGTTAAGGTTGAGCATCATCATTCAACAGGTTTGTTGCAGCCTCATCTTGTTCCAAAATGGAAATGGGACATTATCTCTATGGATTTCATTGTTAGCTTGCCTATGTCTTCCAGGCGGCACAACGTTATCATGGTCACTGTGGACAAACTGACCAAGGTAGCCCATTTCTCTCCTATCCGATCTTCCTATACTACTTCTTCGGTAGCCAAGGTGTTCATGGAAGACATTGTCTGATTGCATGGGATACCACGCAGAATAATTTCTGACAGAGATCCGGTATTCACATCTACGCTATGGACATCTTTGCAGCGATCCTTAGGGACTCAATTGAACTTTAGTTCTTCCTACCATCCAGAGACAGATGGTTAGATTGAGAGAGTCAATCAGGTGCTTGAGGATATGCTCCACATGTTTGTCATGGACCAACAATCACGTTGGGAAGATTATCTGCACTTGGTCAAGTTTTCCTACAATAATGGTTACCATAGTTCGATCAACATGGCTCCTTTTCAAGATTTATACGATCGTCCTTGTCGTACCCCTTTGAGCTGGGATCGGTTAGAGGACACGGTTCTCCTTGGACCCAAAATGCTTCGAGATATGAAGCAACAGGTAGCTCACATCCAAGAGCATCTTGTAGCAGCTCAAGATAGGCAGAAGAAGTATGCTGATGCACATAGAGTTGATCGACAATTTGCAGTTGGTGATCGGGTGTTTCTTTGAGTACGTTCATGGAAGAGCCCTATTCATTATGGAAAGGGTTCTAAGCTTGCACCTTGCTTTGTAGGGTTGTTTGAGGTGTTAGAAAAAATTGGTCCTATTGCCTACCGCCTAGCCTTGCCACCTAGTTTGTCGTGGATTCACAATGTTTTTCATGTTTCAGTCCTTAGACCATATTTTCTTGATGTTACACATGTACTTGATTGAAATTCTCTACAGGTCGAGGACAACCAGCTAGCTCTCGAGCCCATGGTCGTGCTACAACATCGAAGACTCACCCTTAGGGACAGAGATATTAAACATGTGCGGGTTCAGTGGGACCCGAATGATGAGTCTTCGGCGACATGGGAGGATGCGTCCCATATTAGAGAGGCTTACCCATATTTATTTACTAGCTTCCAGGAGTAAGCCGTGTTCTAGGGGGGAGGATGTAATACCCCTCATGTTGCTGATACTCTTTGATACTCTTTGATACTCTTTGGTACTCTTATGGGTTGGTTTGGTACTTGGTTTTTGATGGTGATTAGTTCACTGACTTGGTTGTGTGTGGATTCATAGTTTGGTTGGTTTGTTGCATTTGACATTACTATGATGATTGAGATACATTATGTGGTGGTTATGCTATGGCTTTCCTTAATAATATATGTGGTGATGTTGTGATTCTATGTTGTTATGGTTTCTGATGTGTTTGCTAGTGAGTCTTGGTGAAAGGACAGAGTAGCATCACTCACTTGCGAGCGCCCTGCTACCTCGTGATTACCTTTCACGGTGTGTCTGCAATGGAGATTTACATGCTACTTGATGTTTGTTTGTATGCAGGAATTGCAGGAAGAAAGTCTCGATTCCACCTACTTTGGTAGGACAGGGCGAGCATTAAATTAACCCAACGGGTATGATGTTGAAAAAGGGAGTTGATAAGGAATTGTCCCTGTCCCAAGTCCATCACCTTGTTGTGATTCTTTTAGTGTCGTGGTCTTGGCCTTGTCTTTGTCTCAGTATTGTTGTTGTTTATTTATTTTATTTGTGGATAGTTGTTATTTAATTTATCCTTATTTTATATGGGATTAATTAATATTATTTTGTAGATATGACGAATTGTAATTTAGTTAAATGTTGGATTTAAAATATTGTAAATTAAAATATATTTAATTAATTAAAAAGGATAGAGTAATTAATTTAAATAAATAATGTTTGTGATAATTGTAAATTATCTTTTTTCAAAATATTAATATTATAAAATCTAAGGATAATATCATGTGAGGATAATTGTGAAATTAATGAATTTTTAATTAAAATTTGTGTGATAAGTGTGAGCTTTTAAAGTAAGAAAAAGAGCCAATGCATGGGTTGGATTTTAAAAAAAAAAAGAAAAAAAAGAAAATCCTTATTTATTTTTCATTATTTTATGGTGGGAAAGGAGAGAAGTTTCTACACACACAGAAAAAGGGTTTTTGGGTTTTGTCTGGAAAAGAAAAAGATAGGTTTTTGTGCTTCTCTGTTAAAATTGGTCTTGGAAGGAAAAATATAATATTGATCCAGAAGTTAGCTGAAAGGAGTTGGAGAAGGAATTGCAGAGGGATTCTATTTTCGAAAAAGGAAGAAGGCTATTGTGTTTGGATTCATCATCAAACGAAGGACTCTAGGTTCTTTTAAATTTATTATTTCTTTTGATTTATTAATTCATTGTTCTATAAGGGAAACAAAAAAAAATCATGTCTGCCATATTTGAAAATCAATTTCTTTGTTTTTGAAAGAGGGTTTTGTTTTAGAAAAAATTGTTTTTGTTAAACCTTTAAATCTTCTGTATAAATCTAGTTGTGAAATTCTTGTTTGAAAAGAAAATCAATTTATTAAAGGTATTAAAATTGTATGCTCAGATTTAATTTGTGTTGGAGAAAATTGGACTATTAATTCATTATATTTGTATTATTTAATTCATATATTGTGGGAAAATATATATACCTATATATATATAGATATATAGTACATATACATATACATATTTCATATTTTGTCCTTGTTAATATATATATATTCTTTTCGAAATTCGTGTTCTATTTTTTTTAAAAAAATATATAAACATGTTGCAGGTTGTGTCCTGCGTTTTTGTTTGGAAAAGAATTTAATATATATATATATAAAAAGTATGAAATGGGGGGGAGTGGTCGACTGTTGCCATACACCCCACTCCTGTGGGGTTGTACGCAACCACCATAGGTTGCACACAACAACCAAGGCTACTGGGTTGCCGTGTGGGGTTGTGGCCTCCGCAGAGGAGGTATCAAGTACCACGGGCTCGTGGGGTTTCGCATTAAAAGTTTTTTTTTTAATTCATTTTATTATTATTTATGATTGCTTTTTGTGATATATATATATATATATATTATAATATATATGTATATATATTATAATATATATGTATATATATATATATATGTAAGTATATATATATGTATATATATACTGTTATAAAATACAGTGAGGTATATGGGTGATTTTATAATGAGTTAAAAGCATGATTTTTAATAGATGTTTTATTTATATATATATACGTATATATGTATATATGTATATATGTATATATGTATATATGTATATATGTTTAAAAGCATATATATATATATATAAATGGTTATATATGTGGAAATTATGGAATAAATTAGATAATGTTAAACTTACAATGTTATAGTGTAATTGAGTAAATTAGAATTAAACTATGTGATTTAAATTAAATTGAATATTCTTGAGAAATTAAATTATTTATTTAGTGAAATTATTGTGTTTTGAAATGTGTTATATGGCGTTGTTTAACGTAATTGTGTACCCTCGAGATTATTCATTGATTCAATTGTGGTTTTGTCTTATTTGGATTTTTGTCATGTGGGAAAGCCCTTGAGTTAGTTTATTCTTCTATAGGAGCTTAAGTTGTTGGTTAGGAACTTCTAGAGGTGGGGAAATTGATGTTTCATATTTGATCTTGTAAATTGATATTTGGCCCTATGTTTCGGCTATGGTTGTGATTTGAGTTTACAAATGGGTTATACCATTTTTGTGGATGTTGTTTCATATGATTTTGGAGAGATGGTTTTGCCTCGCGGATGTTCCATTTGTTGGTTCAGTGTTCTTGTGGTACAACTCCTTGGTGTTGGATTTTATGTTTTGGGTTCTAGGGAGAGTGGCTCTACATGGGGGTCAGCACACAAAGGGGCTATCAGGGTAACCCACATTAGATTTAGACTAATAAGTGACAACCTAAGTAATTAATTAGGGGGTGGGTAGTAAAACATTAATAAGATAATTATGGATGCCTCGTCCACTTGTTAGGGCTTTCATAGACTAAAGGTGGGCTGAGAAGGCTATGGTTGGTATAATCGTTTCCTCGTCCTTGTGAGAGGTTAACGGTTCCGCATGAGTAACCCTATGGAGTGGCGCCTTGAGATAGGTTGTGAAGATAACCATAGATGGAGGTGGCACCTTGTGATGGGTTGTCTGGATAATCCATGTAAGGCCATGCGATGACACTCTCCTCTAGCATTCCTTTGAGTTGTTTTATTGAAATCCTCTAGAAGTGGTCTATTGATATGTTTTGGAGATTTATTGTTGTTATGAAATATTTCTTGTGTTCTCTTACTTTTCATGTCTAGATTTTAGTCTTGCCTTACTGTTTGGATGTGCTTGGTCGGGGATCCTTCCTTATTTACTCCTAGCATGGGGGTGGTTGGGTGGAATGTGCTATGCACCCCATTGGGTCTCCTTATGATGCAATTGTACCATTCAGTGTAGAGTTTTGCTGATGCAGTTGATCTAGTGTAGCACCCTTGCATTTTGCTCTTTGATCGAACATTGTTCTTCTTTGTTATGCTTTGTTTTTGTTAGCACTTTGACTTTGGTACTTGGATTACTACTTGATCGTTGACTGTTAAGCAATGTGAATGTTATATTTTGATATAATGGTATTTTATTCTGATGTTATCAATATTGCATGCTTTGGATTAGCTTAACATATATTTGAATTAATGATGCTTTACGCTTTTGATTATATTATTGATGTTA
Organism: Sequoia sempervirens; assembly: GCA_007258455.2. Classification (NCBI taxonomy): domain Eukaryota; kingdom Viridiplantae; phylum Streptophyta; class Pinopsida; order Cupressales; family Cupressaceae; genus Sequoia; species Sequoia sempervirens. The sequence continues at coordinate 349,756,863 of VDFB02271358.1, read as the reverse complement.
GAGGCGTCAGTTAGTAATACTGTACTGGTGAAGGGGACGGGATTACATCACTTGCATGCAAAAACCCTGTGATTTCGCGATTTCCTCTTCACGGTGTGTCTACTATGTTATATGCATGTACGACACTCGTTTTGTTTGCAGGATTGCAGGTATAGGACATCGACTCCACTTGGTTTCATAGGTCTGAGCATGTCCATTGGCCAACGGAATTTGATTGGGAGATAGTAGCTAGGTTTTCCGTGCCAAGTCATCACCCTGGTCATATTGTGTCGTCAGTTGGTGTCTGGTATGTTGTTAAGTCTTGTCATCTTCGAAGTTTTGATAGGTTGTTTTCGATGGGAATTTTATGCAAAAATCAATGTTTAAAAAGGTTTAAATGATTAGTTATGAATTTTAGATTAAAGTGGTTAAAAGCTTTAATTTAATGTAATTCATTTAATTTAAATTCTTGTCGTGAAATAATTTAATTTTGGTGGTTAAATTTATTATATTATTTAAATAAACTAAATAACTAAATGTTATTTTGTGAGCAAATAAATAAATTAACTAAATCTATTTTGTTGGAAATAGATTAAACAATTAAATTCATGTGGAAATTCAAGTTTTGTTTTTAAAGATTAAAGTTGCTTTGAAAAGTGCCTATGTAAAATAAATTTAAAGTTATTTGAAAATTCAATTTTGTTTTAAGATACTTAAAAATCAAAATATCTCAATGAGATATTTTAGAATAGTTGACTTAATTTGGGGGAGATTTGTGAGAGCTTTGGCATTTTTGGATTTTGAATTTCAATTTCAATTTGGGGAAAGTTATTATATTTTCATTTTGGGTTTATTTCAATTTTGGTGGGGAGATTTGGCTGCAAAAAAAGAAGGAAAGAGGGTTTTTGTTTTTTTTTGGATTCAATCTTGGATTAAAGGTGGAGATCTTGGGAAGAAATTGTGGAAGAGTGGAATTTGCAAAGGAGCTCAACATCAATTTGTTCTTCAAATTTCAAGATCACAGGTTTTACTCTTGTTTTATTGTTTTGAAGTTTTGGGATTTTTTTTTTCAATTAGAAAACTTGTTTGAAAACAAAATTGAAAACCTCTGTGGAGATCATGGACAAAGAAAACAACAGAAAAATTTAGACAATAGAGATTTAAAGAAAATCTTGAAACCCCTCTGTTTAAATTTGAAATTTCCAGAATTTGAGTTCTTGAAATTGTGCTCAAAAGAATTTCTTCTATTAAAGTTTTATGTAGAAAATTTGTCCATATTGACTGTATTTTGGAAAAAAAAATGATATATATATTATATATATTCTGTGAATATATATATATATATATATATATATATATATATTCACATATATATTGTATATACTTATGCCCATAAGAAAGTTTTGTAGAATTTTTATTTAAATTTTTTTTGTGTCTGAAATTTCATCAGAAATTGAAAATAGGGTTTTTCGTTTTTTTTTGTTGCAATGAAGTTTTAAATTTATTTTAATAAATTTATTGTTATAAGTATGGAGAGGGGGGCGGGGGTGAATTTTTACCCTCCACAGTCGCCCCCAGCCATGGGAGGTGCTGCCTGTGGAGGCAGCGCCAGCGCTGCCTCCATAGGCAGCGACCCCCACTACTGAGAGTGGCTGCATAAGCAGCGGCAGGGAGCCCTGCGTTTGGGGATTTTTAAAAGAAATAAACTTTGGTTTTTTTTTTTTAATATATATTTTTTATATTATATATATTTCATATATAATATATATATTATATATGATATTAAGTTATTATATATATAATATATATATTATATATAAATATATATACATACATTTTAATATGTTTTTTTTTATTATTAATTAAATAAATTTAAAATATATATTATATATATTTTAAATAATTGGGTTGGAATTTTAATAAGTTGATTTTAAATGAATATATATTTTTCTAACTGATAATTATATATATTAAATATATATGTATGTATAAATTTGTATATACGTTAAGTATATACTTTTATATATATATATTTAATATATATGAGCATTTGAATATAGTTGATTTTAAGTTGATTAGTCATTATCGAAGTTGAAATAGAGATTGATTTATTTTAATCAAATTATTTTATCTAGCATGTTGATTCGATTATTTTGTATGAATGAGAAAATAGAATTAAATGATTAGTGTTAATTCCTTAATGTTGCCAATACGATTTTACTACTTTTGAGTATTTACAAACGAGGTATTATTGGGTGAATTGGATTTAGAAAATCCTAACAATAGTTTAGTTATAATTGTGTTTGAGTTGGAAGGTGTATGTAAGTTTTGATTTTAAAATTAGTGCTATTGTATTTTTGAATGTAAGGTTAGCACGATGATTAAATATTTGTTAAGGGTTAGGGTTGTAATCGAAATGAATATGGTTAATGTGTTTACGACTTGTTTGATTTGATGGAATCTTGAAGTTCTTGTAAAGGATATGTTAAATGTTAGGATTATGTACGTGGTTAAGTTATATGGATTACAATTAGAAGCAATATTGATGATATTAAAGGAGTAAGGAAAAGGGTTATTTTATTACGATGTTATTATAATGGGTAGAATGTTATTTAAAAGTTCTATATTCTATTACCTTAAATGGTGAATAGGGAATGTTGTTGTTTTCTAGATTGCAAGGAATAGATAAGGTTCATAAAAATTATATGGTTTAGAACTTATATGAATAGAAAAAAAAAAAAGATTAAGTATATGATGTATATATGTACTTTGGTTCTTGTTTGATGAGAAAAGATGGTTATGTCAAAATACATCTTTAGTTATTTAAAGAACGTGTATTTTTATGATTTTTGATTTAAGCGAATTATTGTTGGTATTTTATGGGCAATATTGTTATGATTGTAAATTTATGAATGTATTTTGGTAGTTCTGAGTTTTGTTTCCAGAGGCTAGGGAACTCGTTGATTGAGTTGTTTATTCTATTTGGAGTTGCTCGTTATGTAAGTCTTCCAAAAGGGGTTCAACTTTTGGGGTTGTGTTACTATGTTCGTCAACCGTTGTATTGCCTTGGGTAGGGCGTTTGGTTGTATCATGTGGTTTTACCCGGTTTTCAAGAACAGGGATGGTTTGTGCCTCCTTTGTATTAGGAGTAGTTTATGTGGTTTGTGCCTCCTTTGGAAGAAGTGGAGTATGTCTTTTGTTGCCTCCAGTTTTTGGAGAGGGTTTTGACCTTTGTTGCCTCCAATGTTTGGAGAGAGTTTTGACTTTTGTTGCCTTCTGTGTTGGAGTGGATTTTCATTTTATGTTCCTCCTAGAGTTAGAGTGGTTTTTATCTTGATGGTTTGCACTTGGGATTTCCTTGGTGATTGGTTTTGTTTAGTATGTTGTCAAGTAGAAGAGTGGCTTCTGTTAGGGGCCAGAGCCCAAAGAGGTAAACTAGAAAACCTTGAGAGGTGGTTTAATCAAGTGAAAACTAAATCAATGTACTTAGATGTTAGGTAGTATTTCACACTAATTAAGATAATTGAGCCTCGGTCATGGACACAAGGGCTTGTATAGACTTGGGATGAGACGGGAAGGCCTAGAATGTCAAGGTGATCTATCTTGTCCTTACGAGAGGTATTTGATTCCGCATGAGTGAGGATGGGTGCCGGGATTCAGTAGAGGCCACTAGGACAACCCATAGTGGGGGCCGGAGCCTAGGAAGATTCCCAAAGGAGATCCCATGACGAGCGTTGTGATGACACTCTTTCTACGACAACAATTGGTATTTGGTTTTATGTGTATGGTCTTCTTATCATACTTGATCTATTTTATTTCTGGAAGCGATGTGACCTATGTCATTGATGTTGGAGTTGTTCTTGTGTTATCCTTATGGTTGTATGGTTCATGTGATTGGTTGGGTCAGTGTGAGTTATCCTGTGTCTAGAGGTGGATGGTCTTGTCTACAATTCCTTGTTACTATCTCCCAGCACGGGGGGTGAGCCTTCGGGTATCACATGGTTGGGTGGAATGTGCACCTAAATCCGTTGGGTTGTCTTCTTGTTAGTGTGGATGAAATTTCCAGTTGGAGAGCTCATGGGATCCAGTTCTTTCATGCTTTATTCTTTTATGTTATTATTGTAATTTATTACCCCTCTTGTATCAAGGTGGAGGATGTAATTTGTAACCTTGTTTATTGGAATTACCTCATTCAGGGAATGAGTGTTGTAAACTTATTGTAATTCATATTATTGGGAACATGCGGCATTTCTTATGCCTTGTTGTAATTTTATCATGGATGGAATGTATGAGTATTTAATTTGTTAAGAAATTAAATGTTATGTTTTAATTCTTGTTTCATGATTGGGTTTTAAGTAATCTCAGTCTTGTAACCTTAGAGGTTATTGGCAATGGATAGTGATATTGCATGTTATTTGTACTTAAACAAAACAAAAATAGTACGTTTGAGTAGTAAATTGCAACTTCCTCTAGGGTTGCGTGGCGGGGCATTACACATGGTATCAGAGCCTAGGTTTAAACACTTGGTACTATGGGATAATGTGGAACCCATTAAGCTGTTAGTTGCGTAGGTTATACTCTGGGCACTATGAGCCATGGCGTTGACCTAGGTGCTTTGTTCGTTGGTTTATGTTTTCCTTTTGGGTTGATCGCACTTATCTACCCAGAAGTTGTTGTTACGTGGTGTAGGTCTAATGGTGCAGGAAAGTAGTGGAAAGGATAGGATCCTTGGTTTAGTGTACAATGCGCCGATTTCCTTCCTACTGGAAGAATGCATTATGGACAATTGTGTAGTGTGTGAATTTGGTGTGTTGTGTGGTGGATGACAACCAGTTTTGTTGTTATTTTCGCCCCTTGCATGTCTTGTTGATGGATGTTTTTTTTTTTGGGTTAGTTAGGCCCGTGAGCCTACCAAGAAGTGTGTTTTGATTGGTTTCCTTCTTGTTGCATGGCTCTTTCGTTGTGTAAAGGGTTGTGACCCTTGAGTGTTCCTTGAGTGTGGTTGTAGTGTGTTTGATTGGTGTGTTCCAAGTGCTTGTGGGGGCGAGATAGTCATAGGACCTCTTGCCTTGAGTGCCTTAGTATGGTGTTTTAGAGGGTTGAGTTTACCAACCTTGTCTTGAGTCATGGAGGAATGATGCCTTCCAGGTCTTGCCTTACCTTTTTGGATTGGAGTGATTCCCTTGGTTGAGAGTCTTTTGAGGTTGAGATCGATTACTTCCCTCTATCCTATGTTGCAGGTGAGCATGTTAGACCTTAGTTTGTTGATGGGTTGTAGGTGACATGTGTTGCCTAAAATTACCCTTGCTTGACTTCTTTGCTGATGTTGTGGGAAGGTCTGTTTGACCTTGAGGTTGCCAAGAAGTTCCTTTGGTGTATATTCTCTTTTGGAGTCTTGTTGTGTTTTCTTCACCATGCAAGTATCTGATGCATGTTTTCTTGTGCTTTACCTCATTGTGCCAGTGATTGTCTGATTAACGCTATGTGGTTTTGGAGTTACTTTTGCATGTTATATTATTTTGAAATTATGAAATATGGTAATAGAAAATGAATAATCATGTTGTTAGTTCATAGAGATTTGTGCATGCTCTCATATGATTGATGCATTGTGTGAAAGTGAATGTGTGATGATGAAACCATGATGGCATTCGTGTCTATGTTAGAACTATAAATATCTCTTGTCTTCTCTCTCTTCCCATTGGTTTAACGAAGATGCTTGTCCTTGAGTGTGTGGTGTATGGAAAACCATGGTATGTTGTATCTTATGAGAAAATACTTATGTATTCATGAAGGTTTGTTTTATTAGATCAAACCTTGGGTAAAGGACCTAAGTCCCCAAGTTGCATTCATAATCATGGGAAAATGTATAATACAAATAGAAAATTGTTTTGCAGTAAGTAAAAGTTTAGAGAAAAGGGATTAGTGAAACCATTGCATGTTAATGATAATTGCATAATAGGTGCATCTTGTTGGTGAGGCCTATAGTCCCCAACTTTATTGTTGAGTCTTAAGAAATCATTTAGATGTCAAATTATTGTACCTTGATTCAAAATGCAAAATGTTAAATGAATTTTGAAGTGATAATGTTGCAAACCTTGTCTTGAGTAAACATTGTAATGATATTGCATTATGTGTGGCCTTGTGATGATTCTTGGTGATGTGTATTGGTGCATATGTGTATTAGGTATGTTAATCCATGGATATGTGTTTTGGAGATTTGGTTGGTGGTTGCTTCACCATGTTGATTTATATAGAGTGACAGTGTACTTGGTTGTGTTAATTATAGCACGGGTTGCTGTTGTTTTTATGTTGAGATATGGAGTGGTTCAGTTTTAGAACCATTGATTATGTGTGATTTTATTGAGTTTGTACTAGGGGTATTTGCAGGCTTCCAGGAGTAAGCCTGACCCTAGGGGGGGAGGATGTAGCACCCCTCCATTTTTCTCTTTGATCGAACAATGTTCTTCTTTGTTATGCTTTGTTTCTGTTAGCACTTTGACTTTGGTACTTGGATTACTACTTGATCGCTGACTGTTAAGCAATGTGAATGTTATATTTTGATATAATGGTATTTTATTCTGATGTTATCATTATGGCATGCTTTGGATTAGCTTAACATATATTTGAATTAATGATGCTTTACGCTTTTGATTATATTATTGATGTTAGAGGCATCAGTTAGTAATACTGTATTGGTGAATGGGACGAGATTACATCACTCGCATGCGAACACCCTATGATTTCATGATTTCCTCTTCACGGTGTGTCTACTATGTTATATGCATGTAGGACACTTGTTTTGTTTGCAGGACTGCAGGTACAGGACATCGACTCCACCTAGTTTCATAGGTCTGAGCGTGTCCATTGGCCAACGGTATTTGATTGGGAGATAGTAGCTAGGTTTTCCATGCCAAGTCATCACCCTAGTCATAGTGTGTCGTCAGTTGGTGTCTGGTATGTTGTTAAGTCTTGTCATCTTCGAAGTTTTGATAGGTTGTTTTTTATGGGAATTTTATGTGAAAATCAATGTTTAAAAAGGTTTAAATGATTAGTTATGAATTTTAGATTAAAGTGGTTAAAAGCTTTAATTTAATGTAATTCATTTAATTTAAATTCTTGTGGTGAAATAATTTAATTTTGGTGGTTAAATTTATTATATTACTTAAATAAACTAAATAACTAAATGTTATTTTGTGAGCAAATAAATAAATTAACTAAATCTATTTTGTTGGAAATAGATTAAACAATTAAATTCATGTGGAAATTCAAGTTTTGTTTTTAAAGATTAAAGTTGCTTTGAAAAGTGCCTATGTAAAATAAATTTAAAGTTATTTGAAAATTCAATTTTGTTTTAAGATACTTAAAAATCAAAATATCTCAATGAGATATTTTAGAACAGTTGACTTAATTTGGGGGAGATTTGTGAGAGCTTTTGCATTTTGGATTTTGAATTTCAATTTCAATTTGGGGAAAGATATTATATTTTCATTTTGGGTTTATTTTCAATTTTGTGGGGAGATTTGGCTGCAAAAAGGAAAGAGGGTTTTTGTTTTTTTGGATTCAATCTTGGATTAAAGGTGGAGATCTTGGGAAGAAATTGTGGAAGAGTGGAATTTGCAGAGGAGCTCAACATCAATTTGTTCTTCAAATTTCAAGATCACAGGTTTTACTCTTGTTTTGAAGTTTTGAAGTTTTGAGATTTTTTTTCAATTATAAAACTTGTTTGAAAACAAAATTGAAAACCTCTGTGGAGATCATGGACAAAGAAAACAACAGAAAAATTTAGACAATAGAGATTTAAAGAAAATCTTGAAACCCCTCTGTTTAAATTTGAAATTTCCAGAATTTGAGTTCTTGAAATTGTGCTTAAAAGAATTTCTTCTATTAAAGTTTTATGTAGAAAATTTGTCCATATTGACTGTATTTTGGAAAAAAAAATGATATATATATATTATATATATTATGTGAATATATATATATATATATATATATATATTCACATATAGTTTGTATATACTTATGCCCATAAGAAAGTTATGTAGAATTTTTATTTAATTTTTTTTTTTGTGTCTGAAATTTCGTCAGAAATTGAAAATAGGGTTTTTGTTTTTTTTTTGTTGTATTAAAGTTTTAGATTTATTGTTATAAATTATGGAATTTTTTACCCTCCACAGTCACCCTGACCATGGGAAGTACTGTGGAAGCTGACATCAGTAGCACTTGCCTCCATGGCAGCGACAACTAGCTAAGGAGTGGTTATAGCGATGTGAGGAGCCACCTAGCGTTTAGGGATTTTAAAAGTAACTTTGGTTTTTATTATTATATATTTTTTATATTATATATATTTCATATATAATATATATATTATATATGATATTAAGTTATTATATATATATAATATATATATTATATATAAATATATATACATATATTTTAATATGTTTTTTTATCATTAATTAAATAAATTTAAAATATATATTATATATATTTTAAATAATTGGGTTGGAATTTTAATAAGTTGATTTTAAATAAATATATATTTTTCTAAATGATAATTATATATATTAAATATATATGTATGTATAAATTTGTATATAGGTTAAGTATATACTTTTATATATATATTTAATATATATGAGCATTTGAATATAGTTGATTTTAAGTTGATTAGTCATTATCGAAGTTGAAATACAGATTGATTTATTTTAATCAAATGATTTTATCTAGCAAGTTGATTCGATTATTTTGTATCAATGGGAAAACATAATTAAATGATTAGTGTTAATTCCTTAATGTTGCCAATACGATTTTACTACTTTTGAGTATTTGCAAACGAGGTATTATTGGGTGAATTGGATTTAGAAAATCCTAACAATAGTTTAGTTATAATTGTGTTTGAGTTGGAAGGTGTATGTAAGTTTTGATTTTAAAATTAGTGCTATTGTATTTTGGAATGTAAGGTTAGCGTGATGATTAAATATTTGTTAAGGGTTAGGGTTGTAATCGAAATGAATATGGTTAATGTGTTTACGACTTGTTTGATTTGATGGAATCTTGAAGTTCTTGTAAAGGATATGTTAAATGTCAGGATTATGTACGTGGTTAAGTTATATGGATTACAATTAGAAGCAATATTGATGATATTAAAGGAGTAAAGAAAAGGGTTATTTTATTATGATGTTATTATAATGGGTAGAATGTTATTTAAAAGTTCTTATATTCTATTGCCTTAAATGGTGAATAGGGAATGATGGTTGCTTTCTATACTGCAAGGAATAGATAAGGTTAATGAAAAATTATAATGTCTAGAATGTATATGTATAGTTAAAAGATTAAGTGTATGATGTATTTATGTACTTTGGTACCTATTTTATGAGAAAAGGGCTTTATGTAGAAATACATCTTTAGTTATCTAAAGAACGTGTATTTATATGATTGTTGATTTAAGTGAATTCTTGTTGGTAATGTATGGGAAATATTGTTATGATTGTAAATTTATGAGTGTACTTTGATAGTACTGAGTTTTGCTTCCAGAGGCTAGGGAACTCTTTGATTGAGTTGTTTGTTCTATTTGGAGTGATTTGTTTATGTAAGTCTTCCAGATGGGGTTTCATTTATTTGTATGGGTTGTCATTATGTAGTCAACCATTGTATTGCCTTGGGTAGGGCGTTTGGTTGTATCATGTGGTTTTACCTAGTTTTCACGAACGGGGATGGTTTGTGCCTCCTTTGTATTAGGAGTGGTTTATGTGGTTTGTGCCTCCTTTGGAAGGAGTGGAGTATGTCTTTTGTTGCCTCCAGTGTTTGGAGAGGGTTTTGACCTTTGTTGCCTCCAATGTTTGGAGAGAAGCGACCCTTATTGCCTCCCTTTGTTGGAGTGGATTTCCTTTATTTTGTAACACCCCTCCGTTTTGGATATTTGGATCGACACTACTTTCTTGGTAATGTTTGATTATGCTTGTTGTGACTGTGAACTTAGTGATTATTTAATCATGAACTATTTAGTAATGCGCATGTTATATCATGATGTGTCAATTGTGTTTGAACAGGCCTTGACTTTTGGAACTTGATTACTTGTGATCATGATTGATTAAACGATGTGAAATTATAGGTTGATGTGATGTGATCTTATTCTGATGTTATCTATATGACATGATTTGGAGTAACTTAGAATATATCTGATTAAACGATGTTTTATGTTGTTGATCATGTTATTAAGGTTAGATGCGTCAGTTAGTGAGATTGTATTGGTGAAGGGGACGGGATTGTATCACTTGCTTGCGAGTGCCCTATGATTATGAGATTTCCTCTTCATGGTGTGTTTGATCATATTATGTATATATGCACGTTCGACATGCTTTTTGTTGCAGGTTGGCAGGTATATGACATCGACTCCACCTGGTTTTCAGGTTTGATCGTGCCCATTGACCGACAGAAATTAATTGGGAGATAGTAGCTAGGATTTCTGTGTCAAGTCATTACCCTAGTCACCTTGTGTCGTCGGGTTGTAGTCAGGTTTGGTTGTTTCATGTTGTCCTTATCACCTTGGTCCTTAATTAAATTCAAGTTATAATGGCTTGTGTGTTAATCTGGGGCTTGAATGTAATTGGTTGTAATGCTAGGAATGTTATTTACTTTATTAATTAATTTAATTTAATTAATAAAATAATCTAATCTTGGATTAGATTTATTTTATTGACTAATTAAATTAATTGTGTGAATTGATTAAGCTATTTCTTTCGATTTAAAAGTGTTGAAAGTTTTAAATTCTTTTATTGAAAAGAAAACAAAATAAAATAAAATAAAAATAAAACAAAAGGTATTACATTCTATTTGGAAAAGAGAATTTTGTTTTAAGTTATTTAAAAGTTCAAATGTTTCAAAATGCAATGACTTTGTAGAAAAGATATTTTTGGGAATAGTTGACTATTTTTGGTAAAAGATATTTGTGAATTTGAAATTGGAATTTAAATTAGAAGTTGAACTTGAATTTGAGTTTACAATTTAATTTGAATTTGAGTTTGCAAATTAAATTTGAATTTAATTTGAACTTGAAATTTAATTTGGTAAAAACCTGAATTTGAGTTTGAATTTGAATTTGGGGGAGATATTATATTTCATTTTGGAGGTTTTGTTTTTTGGGTGCTTGGACTTGGATTTGGAAAGGAGGTGGAGACTTTTGCTTGGGATGGATTCAATGGAGGAATTGGAAAAAAACTCCATGTTTGAAGGCTTCAAGTTTTGGAGGAAGAAACCAGGTTTTTCTTTGTTCTTGTTTTGTTCATTTTCCAATAGTTTAACCTTTGCTATGCATGTTTAAAAATCTTGTTGAATGTGTGAGAAATCTTTGAAAGGTTGTTTGAATCCAATAAAACCCATGAATTATTTCTTTGAAAATTTGCAAAATGGTTGAGAGATGGAAGTGAAAACCCAAAAGAAAACTCCTCATCCAAATTAAATCTTGAAACCCTCTTGTTGTTTGGATAAATCTGTTTGAGTTTTGGCAAAAAGTATTGCTCATTTTCTCAACTTAACCTGGAAATGTTAATTGAAATTTCCCCTTTTAAAATAAAAATATATGTTATTTCCTCCCTTGTTTTTTTTTTATTATTCTGGTTTATACCAGAAAAGGGGGAAATGGAATTTTGTTTTGAAAACAAAAGATAAATTAATTTTTTTTTTATGTTCTGGGGTGGGGAGATCAGTCCCCCACCACCATCGCTGCCGCCGCCGGCGGTAGGCGGTTGTTGTGTGCTCGGCACACAGCCCCGCCGCCCGCAGGCGATGGCCGCTATGTGCGGAGCGCATAGCTCCGCCACCAGCAGGCGACAGCCTCTGTGTGCTTTGCACACAGCCCCGCCGCCGTGGGAGGCGGTGGATTGTGTGCGGAGCACACAGCCCCGCCGACCGCAGGGAGGCAGGGGGGAGCTGCGAGTTAGGGCTTCGGCCCTTTACCCTGGCTTTTCCAAAAAAATAAAAAAATAAAATAAGAGTTAATAAAATTCGAATTTGGGTTATTTGTATTTTAATGTGTTAAAGTTATATGTATATTTTATAATATATAAATATAATATATATTATAATATTATACTATTATAATATTATATATATAACATATTTATATGTTATTAGAATATATATATATGTATAAAAATATAATATTTTAATTAAATAAATTATGAATTATGAAAATTTGAAAAGGGAGTTTAAATTTAAACTTTAATTGATTTATTCTTATGCAAATAAAGTAATATTTTATTTAACTGATATGTTTTTGGGCATAACAAAAGGATGTAAATGATTAGTTGAAATTTTATAATGATCATGGGGTTATTACAATTGAAGAAATTGGCATTTTTATAAATAGCCACAAATTTCAAAGGAAGTGAATCTAAGCTATCACTTAGATGTATATTAAAGTCATATTTCGTTTATGCAAAATAATAAGGAATAAAATATGGGAAATCTTGGAATCCTAAATGATCCTTTAGGGGTACACATTTAGATGAGAATAGAACTTACTTCAAAATGATTATCGCATTGGTAATGAAGAAATGAAAGTTGATGTTGATCATACGTTTTATTTAGAATATTGAATTCGATTATTTTATTTGTTTAATTCATGATGTAATATAGATTAAATGATTAGAACTTAGCTAAATTATTGTTGCGAATGTGAAATAAAGGCTAATTTATTAAATCTAAATGCCTAGTTATCAAAACATTCTAAGTATAGAAGACAATTGAGAAACTTAGAGATAATGAATAACCTAGTTCAATCAGGTGGTTCTAATTATTAATTATGGAACAAAATTGAAGAGTTTAGGATTAACGAATGATTTATTTATATCAAAGGACTTTATTTGTCAAATGTTGTTTTATTGATAATTTGACTTTGATTAATTATAGGTTGATCAAGTAGAGTTGTATTATCGGTTTAAACTCTTTAAGGTTAGCAAGAGGATTTATGTATATAATATTTAGTATAATTGATTGGAATATATTTGTGATCAAGAAGAGATGAGTTTTAGTGATTTATTAATGTGAATTGAAAGAAAGACTGATTTATTTGATCTAAACATCTACTTATCAAGACGTTCTAAATATAGAACATAGTGGTTAAACTTAGAAGTAACAAATGACTTAATGAATCATATGAAATTGAGTTGTTGATTTATTGCTACGTCAAAATGAAGAGTAAATTATTTAATCCAAATGCTTCATAAAACAAGTGGATTTAATTACAGTATATGATTGTGAGACGAATTATTAATTGGTTTGATTTCAATTCAATGATGTTATTTATTGAAAGGTCTTGATTTTAGAATATGGTTGTGTAATTTAGAGTAAATGATCTGTTCGTTGAATATTTCTATTTCGTGAAAAGAGATAGGATCAATTGATTGGATAAATGCAAGTCATGAATACTGTGTTTGATTGGATTTAGGAAATCCGAACAGTAGCTTGCTTCATTGTCTGAAATGTCCTCAATGGTTAATTGTTCATCTTTGATGTTGTGGAATTAGTGTGGATGTTTTGAAAGTCTTCCAGATAGGAGTTAATTTACTGGTATGGGTTGATGTTCTTGGGTCACCTTAGTTGTGTTGTGGAAAAAGTGCAAAGTACACCATGTTGTTTCACCTAGCTCTCATGAATGGGGATGATTTGTGCCCCCTTGGGAATAGGAGAGGGTTTTGTAATTTGTGCCTCCTTGAGAATAGGAGAAGGTTTTGTAATTTGTGCCTCCTTGAGAATAGGAGAAGGTTTTGTAATATGTGCCTCCTTGGATGGAGTGGTTTTGTTATGTGTTGCCTCCA
>VDFB02271358.1:349680094-349742967 GCA_007258455.2 Sequoia sempervirens | reverse complement strand
TCATAGGTTTGATTCCTAATTGGTCCATGAAAAGTATCCAACATACGTATTACAACCGAACCAAGGCTGAAATCCTTGGGCATTCAAAGTGTAGCTCAAGGGGGTGGTTGGAGAATGAGTCATTCTTGGATCATATATGAATTGATCACAAGTGGGAGAGTAACTTAGTAATAGAGCACCCTAATTGCAAATGAGTGGTCATAGGTTTATGTTCTAGCTAGTCCATGAGAAAGGTTCAACAAGATCTACCTTAGCTATCTAGTCTAAGTCACATTCATGGTTGCAAGGTCATCCTCATAGCTACAATTTATTTTTAATTAAAAAATCTAAATCAAACATTTAACAAAATGACTCCATCTCGCACTTTGGTTCTAAGCCAAACATGCATAATTCTTCACACTTTGATGTTATGCTTATGTAAAGGAAAGAAAATTCATTATAATCATTTCAATTATCCATTCATCATCCAAGGACTAAAAAATTAATTGTATCTTCAATCAAATCAAGCATGAAATCTAGCATATATTATCATACTCTTCATATAGTGCACACAAATGACCTAACAATCATTCTAGAATTCATGTGGCTATCTAAAACTCTTTTTTTAACAAAATATCTTTAAATATTACAATCTTGACAAAAAACCCTAAAAGTACAACAAAGAATATAATTGTCTAGACATTTGTTTTTCTAAGAATTCATAAGAATGGATCCTCAAAGCATCAAAGATCAAGTTTATAGATATAGAGTAAATTCACAATTGCAAACTGGATCTAAAATTGTGAAGTTAATCTAACATAGAATAAAAATGAATCCTCATGTTCTAGTTCACACGCATGACCATTTAGAGTATTTCCATATTCTAAGCCATAAGAATCCCATGATCTTCAATAAACAACACATATTCTTTGATTACAAAGCTAACTATTTTATGTTGAGTTATTAATATTTATAGCATGATTATACTTTTGTTTCATATTACTTGATCCAATCCACTCTATTCTATCTATCTAAAACCCTCACATACATTTTACGCCCTTAAATTATTTGATGTTTAATTACAATTAACCTAGAAAAAAACTAAAAATATCACTCAAATTCAGTTCATAGTTGTTTTCCTCGATTGGAGGAGAATAGATAGATAATTGGGAAGAGATAAAAAACCGGGTAAGAGGGTAAAATAAACCACTGATAAAATTTTACAATGTCATGCTCATAAGTGAACCACGACCATTTAATATGTGACATCACTCCTAAAATCTGAAAAACTGGAGACTAGAGATCACACGTCTTTCCTACATGAAGATAAAGACAATTGTCTAACTATCTGTGTTTGGGCATTTCACTTGAATTTAACAATTTGCTCTGAGCGTGTCCAAGTTGATTCTCATCTTCAGAGACAATTGCCACTACTTCCTCTAGCTCTTTTACAATTATACTCATTTTGGAACTATTTATTGGTCTTGCTTCCAAACAATTAAAGGCAATCTCTGCAACTTTCGAAGCAGTTTAATTGCCCATCCAATGAAGTATCCATAAGGTCTTCTAGTCTCCCACATGAAATTAAGTTTTTAGGATCCAAGTTAAAGGTTGGGAGGTATAATCATGCATCTCCTTATTGATCTCCCCTATAGGAGATGTGTCATTTGACAGGAACATGATTTAGATTTTTATGGGAAGTGCAACATGATTCATCATCTAGGTTTGCAATTGTTTATGATAAAACAATTTTAGGAAGGGAAAACTATTTTTTTGGATTAAAATAATAATATTATTTAAGTTCTAGGTCTAGTAATTTTTAATTTTAAGGACAACTTAACATATTATAATTATAATTAAATTAAAAGTATTTTTAAATACTTGGAGAGAAATTTAGGATCCAAGGGCCCAATTTGAAAATGTATATCAAGGAGGCCCACTTATTTTCATTTAGGGATCATTGAAGTCATCCTTTGCATATTTTTAGATTTGAGTTGTTTGTTCAATCTAGAACATCCATGGACAAAAACTGTTGGTTTGTTTAGGATTTGTAAAGACAAAAATCATCTTGAATTCCACATTTGAGATCAAGGATGAGAACCTTTTTTTCCAATCTTGTGCTATTCCACTTAGGGATCATAATCATGTTGATTTTTTGAGGAATTAGAGTTTGCTAAAGTATTGCTATAGTGCTACTATAGCATTTGCTACTAATTTTTGGAGATTTTATGTGAGGTTCCAATAATAGGGCCATTTCAATTTGCAAGCAAACCTAAATGTTGCATCAAACCCACCGCCTACTTTACTTGGAAATTGATGCCTTATGATCATTTTTTGAATTTGCCTCAATAAAATATTGGCATAGTTGCTTAACAATTAGTTGTAGAAGTTTGGCATGTGTAAGAGAATAGCTCCAAGTGTGAAAAAATGATGTGTGTAACGTGGAACTCTAACAAAGTTATTACAATACCTAAATATTTGTGAGAACTTTGATAGAGTGTGCGAGGTAAGTTGTGCAAGTGTTCCTTCTTATGTGCCAAAAGATAATTTTTTTTCTTTAAAATATACTTTTAATAAAACATGTAAGACATTTCTAGTTGTTTTGAAAATTAGGGTTGATGTTGAGTGAAAGAGTGAGCATTTAGACAAGAAAAGTAAAAGTTGAACATAAGAGACACTACTACATGCATTCCTATCTAGAGAAAAGGAGTGCATGTACTAATGCTTATGACAAAGAGATTAGAAATAAGATACGTCTCAATGTAGGAATGAAATAGACCCAAAAATAAATAAGACTATGTGTTGAAGAGTGAATTAAAGATAAAAACATTCAAAATAATCTTATATACAACCAAAAAAAAAAAGTAAAGCAAAATAGACAAATTTATCAACAAGGCTAAAAACAAATGAGAAAAGTTAAGAGACTTTTCTAGGGTACAAATATATAACCACCCCAAACCAATCACCCTAGATGAGTTGTTCAATAAAAAATACATTAAAAAACGATGTGCTTTACAGCCATCCGAGCCCTACGGAAAACCGCTTACGTTACAATTCCGCTAGCTTCCTGTCATGTTGGAAAACTACCGGAATTCAATTCCTGGTATACAGCGCCGTTAGAAAGGGAATTCAAGTGGAACTGAGGGTAGCCACTGGTTTTGTCGCACCTAACTCTCTCTTTTGAATCTTCCTCATATTCTCATTTTCGCTATCCAAATGCAGATATCATCTGTTATCAAGCTTTTCAACTGAGAAAGGAGAAGGGAAAAATGAGTTCAAAGGACTTTATACGGATTTTGAGGGAAGAGGGTTTAAAGCTGAAGCTTTCGTCTTTATCTTTTGTTGCTCCATCTTCTTCTGTAGCGCTTGGATTCTTCTCGTCACGCAAAGCTCAATCTGAAGAAGCCGTCGATCTTCATTGCCAAAGAAGAAAGCAGTCTGAGGAGGCACTGCGACAAGTCATGTATCTCAGCTGTTGGGGTCCCAATTAATTATTTGCTTTGTTATTTCTCTGTAAGCTGAGAAATTAGAGAGGAGTCGCGAAAGCTTTCCAGATGATGTTGAGAAATAGGATTTCCATGTCTCCCAACTCTGGAACGGATTTAATCGTAAAATAATGTATTGAATTATTTTTGGGGGAGACAAGAAAGAAGTACAAGATGTTGGGAGGTTTCCTTTAGGGTTACAGCCAAGAAGCCCTTCGGTTTGTTGTTCAAGTCCACTTGTGGAAACGAGGGGATCATTTTGTGTTTACGTCTAAAATTGTTGATGCCTGCCAAACCACAGTGAGGAAATGGCGTTTCATCAGCAGAGAGGGAGGATTGTATTTTGCTTTATACTGTAAAGAATATGTTCAATTGCAGAAAAATATATTGACTTTATTTCCATTTCAATTAAGGTTTCCACGAAAATGAGTTCGATTGGAAAGACTAATAGCACTTCGTAATTTTTTTCAATGTTTGGTAAATGGAGCTGCAAAATGGCCCTGTAATCAAACGTAATGTTTCTAATGCTTGTTCAACATGTGAAACGGTCCACATGTCTTTTCTGTGCTTCCGCATTTTTGCACACATTTCTATCAGGTCGGTTGCAAATACAAGACAGTGACAATCCTCTATCCTTTAACACTAAGAGATTCCCATATTCTGTTCCAAAGCTTTAAATTTGCATTTTGTTCCTTCATGCATGCCCTGTGATCAAATTTCTTGGAGACATTTTGTCAAACAGTTCATGTGCCTTGTCTATGATACCACATTTTGCATACAAGTTAGACAAATTGGGTGTCAATTGTTTTTAATTAAAAAGTTTCGGAAGCTTTATCAATAAACCTGTTATGTACGTGTCTGCCTACAATACATTCCTTCGAGGCATTTTATCAAATTGTTGTCTATAGTTTCATATTTTAAAAAAATTTCTACCATGGCAGTTGCAGTTAATACATTGGACGAAATCCCTTTATACTTTTCATTGTGATGCATACCAACACCTTGTTTCAGAGTGACTTAATCTACTCTTGTCGACTGTAAAAAGTTTCGAAGGCTCTTTTTAAATAATCCGTTCTGCGTATAACATGCAATCATTGCAGCCCATTGAGGCATTATGTCAAATAATTCACGAGCTTTGTCTGTGCTCCACCATGGTAGCAGCAACTTCCAACATTGTTCATACTTTTGTCCAAATGCTCACATTTAAATCCCAAATCTATCATTTATGCTTCAGAGACTGTCCATAACCTTGTATGTGTTTCCATATGTCAACGCCGATGTGGAAGCAGTGGGTTCCTCAAATGTCTTTTACATTGTTAGAGGTGAATTAAAAAATATATATTGAGGTTTTAGATGGTAATTATAGCGAGGTACATGTTCTCTATATTACCTGTCAGACTCACTAAAGGCCTTACAATGGTACAGAGGGTGCTATGCCAAGTTTTACATGAAAAAAGTTCATAGTTCAAACAAAACTCAATTCAAACTTTCAAAAATATCTAGAATCTATTATTTCTAAATGGTTAGTCTATTATGTTTTGTGCTCCTATACTTTGCAATACATTTCTACCAAAGGTGTTTGGGATTGCAATATGTAATAAAACTCTATAATCTTTTATGTTTCAAAGGATATCTAGGGAAGAGGATTCAGTAGTTGAGCACTCTAATTTTATGCCTCTCAAAATCTTATGTGATAATTTCAAATCATTCCATTACAGTGTGTTTCTTGGCAAGACCCTTGCTTATAATTAAGATTTCAAGTCCACATCATCAAATATGATGCCACATTGACATGCTTATTGTTGAGGTGTCCAAAAAAGCTCCCAAAAAAGGGTAGACCTATGGTTGTGCACTAAGTTATAATATTTTTGCACTAAGTCATGTTTTATTGGTGCATTGATGTGGCATCACATGATTTTTTGCATTTTAGATCTAAGGAATACATTTCATTCAATTATGAGTATTCATGATCAACACTAAGAGCTTTAAAGTCGCAACTACTAGTGTTACTAAATATATTGAGCATCATATCAACAAATGCTATCACAACTATTGGAAGATGCTCAACTACTATGTCCTCTCCTCTATACCTTGTTCTAAAGTTTGCATCTTAGCACATGGTGTATGTTGTCTCAAAGTTTGATGTATATGTTGTCTCCCCTTAAACATCATATGCTTCCATAGTCATTTTCAAGTGTGAACTTAATCCAGGTCATTTTCATAGTTGCACATCTAAATCTTGAACTTTTAAATATCAAATTCAAATTAAATCCTATGATTTCCCTTCCACTAGCCATTGTGATCTAACCTAGTGCATGTCTATGTTGAGTTGTGTGTTGTATTGTTGTATTTAAAGACATTCACCCATTCATTCGAAATGATTGAGGAATCATTAAAGAACACTCTCATTGAACACTCATGATACATTCATAATAGAATTATCATAACATTGCATCAACATGCATCATCCTAGGTCCATTGTATGCTCACTTGTCTTCAATTTCATTGTCCCAAAGTTATTAAGGATTGGACTTAGGAGAATATGACCCTCACAATTCAATAGATTCCACAAAAAAGTTTCTAAACATTGTCAATCCTTACTAAGATCTAGACATTAGAAGATCAAGGTGGACAAATCAAAACAATCAAATTTATCTTGACTCACTCCCATGAGTATATGTTCAAGTCTATGTGCGAGTTCACTTTTGCAAGTGTGAAAATTAAGTTTGTAGGTGTGGATCTGAAACAAAGTGGTACATAGTTGGTTTGAATAATTTGAGACATTTGTCTAATCAAGTCCTTAAAGTCCAATAACATCTTTAGTATCACATTTGTAGTTCCAACTTTTATTATTTCATATCCCAACACATTTATCTAGGACAATTGTTCATGTTCCAAATACTGTTCTTTCTTGAGTTTGAGAAAAGAAATGAGATTTTGAATGGACATAAAAAACTTTATAAAGTGAATACATGGCTCGAAAATCTACTTAAGCCAATTTTAGAGGATATTGAGGGTGGTGAATGAAGAATTGGGATTTTATGGACTTATTGAATTTTGTATATAGATTTTTTTTTTTCACATTGTTAACACATGGAGTATGACAAGATTTTGAGGGACATTTGGACAAACTCCATAAAGTAACTAAAGTCATACTAGCCCCACCATTAGAATTATAGTGGAAAAGAAGCATGTCATTTCCTATGATGGATGTCCTTGTTTATAAATATTACTATATCAATGATAAACATCAAGTTTTCACAATTCATAAAGAATTTGGAAAAAAGAAAAATGTGAATTATTTGTGCATCAATATTTCAAATCGCAAAATAAAACTCAAAATGAAAGGGACATGTACTACCTATGAACGCAAACTCATGATAACAAAAGAGGCATTTAGTATGAAGAACACTAAGGAAATGAGAATCCTAGGTTTTGTACCAAGATATATGGAAATATAATCAACTTGAAGATAATGCATATGTATCTTGGAAGAGACTTATCATCACCTCTACACATGAAGACCAATGCCTCGATCTTGAGATATGTCTTGAAAGAGATTCTTTCATAATTAGGACCCCTATAAAAAACACATTTTCAAGGAGAAAAAAATTGAATCTAACTCATGAAATTGCTTGAAACAATTTTATTCTCATCTTCATCATCCTTAAAAAATTGAATATTCTAAATCTATATGCATTAATTGAAGAAGCATGATGAGTCCATGTTCATTTATTTCAATTTTTGACATATATTTTTAGTGATAATACACCTCTAGTGCAGTAAATCATAAACCATGTTCATACTAATTTGGAGTAAAGAATAAATTTATTTCTCGTGCTATAAAAGCCATTAGCTTCTAAAGTTGATGCTTCTTTTTTAGACGTGTAGGGATTGAAGTGGCATAAAAGTAAGGAGACCCCTTCTATTTATGATCATGAAAACACCTAATAAAATATTCATATTGATATTGGTGCAAAAGGAAAATGTAGAAGTTGACCTTACCAAACCTTCTTGATGAGAGATTACACTTATGAGTTCCTCAATAATGATCTCATTTGACTAGTGAAAATTCCCACATGTTTACATTGGATAAGGCATAGGATTTCAATTTCTTGGGTGTTTATTTATGGAATACTGTTTTCAATAGCAATAGATCCTAATTCTACATTACTCCTTGATGTTAATGGTTATATAAAAAAGCAATCAATCAAACTCTTCTAGGTCTTGGATAAAGTAGCATGGAAAGTGAACCACATGCAAAAATTCATTGAGCATCACATCTAGTTGAAACTCAAGATGAATAAATTCAATGCCACTAATATATATAGAACATGTAATAAGTTTTAACATCTTATGTTAATGGTTATATAAAAAAGCAATCAATCAAACTCTTCTAGGTCTTGGATAAAGTAGCATGGAAAGTGAACCACGTGCAAAAATTCATTGAGCATCACATCTAGTTGAAAATCAAGATGAATAAATTCAATGCCACTAATATATAGAACATGTAATAAGTTTTAACATCTTATATTTTTGTGCTAATTTTTTCCTTACAAATTTCCCTTTTGGGGACATTGTAGTGCGTAAGAAGAAGAATGCTTGCAAGAAAATATCACTTCTTTAGGGGCGGCCTCAAATAAAGTATTTGCTTAAAATCATTTGATGGGTCTTTCACTTCTTGTGAAAAAGAATTATATTATCTTCTATTTCTTTTTGTTTTGTGGCTTAATATGAACTTGACTTCAAGATGTAGGGTTTTAGATAATAAGAAAAGTATATTATTAGAATTTTGTCAAACTTGATGGATTTTGGAATGAAAATTTGTTGTTTGTGTTGTTCTAATTTAAAATGCATCTTTTGTTCACATATTGAAACCAATCACCAAACATTATAACTAGAGTTTAAAAATAATATTGAGATATCTTTGTGAGCAACTCCAATGATCGTATGGATGAATCCTTTAGTAAATTTGTTCTTCGTGTTGTTCTAATTTAAAATGCATCCTTTGTTCACATATTGAAATCAATCACCAAACATTATAACTAGAGTTTAAAAAAAAACAAATATTGAGATATCTTTGTGAGCAACTCCAATGATCTTACGAATGAGAACCCTTTTGAAAATTTGTTCGTCATGTTGTTCTAGTTTAAAATGCATCCTTTGTTCACATATTGAAACCAATCACCAAACATTATAACTATAGTGAAAAAAAACAAATATTAGGGTATCTTTGTGAGCAACTCCAATGATCTTCCATGTAATAATGCCTAACTTTATGTGTTCATTTGTAGTTTAAGAGATCTCCTAAATGTTTTTGGATTTATTTTACTAAAGGTACCTCATTGCATTGATCCAAAGCCAATGGTCTAGAACGGTTACCCCATGGAATATATGCAACCAATTTTATAAAAGCATTGCCATTCCCTAATAAAGTCACCAGAAATTATTAACATTATTGAAATAGATTATTGCAAAGGGAGTGATTTTTCACTACATTTGATAGGAGCAACTCCCTTGTATTTTGGTTGGAAATTTTCAGTTCCTTTGTATTTTAGAATTTTTAGTTCCTTTGTATTGTGAAATTTTTAGGTTTTCTAAAAGAACAGAACAAAAGAGAAAAAATATACAAATTGAAGTGGGAAAGGGAAGGAAAAAAGAAATCCATTGTGAACTAAATGTAAAGGACTACCTAAATAGCTTAAAAATAAGCCTTTAATTTGTATATAAGTAATACAAAGCTTAACATTCAAAATCTTAATAGCACAAAGTCAATCAAGATATAAACAAAATATATTCAAGTAAAATAAAACATTAATATAACTTATTCACAAGCAATATATAAAATTTTACAAAGAAGATGCACAATACCCATTCTTAGAAGACACTCTAGAAAGTTGGTTAATTCTCATACATTCAATATTCCATTCCATTCACAAATATAGAGCAATGATGAAAAGTATTGTACTCAAAATTGAACCCTTTATGAAGAAAATGATGACAACATGAATGAAAAAGGATAGCTTTCATAGAAAAAGAGAGCTTATTATTAGCCGATAGGCTATATATTGCATGGGCTTTCAGCCGGAAACAAGTCTCATGCCGGAAAACTGCTATGGCTTTCCCTGAAACTTTTTCCTAGAAAGCAGATAAACTTCACTGTCGATGAGATATTTTGGCAACATTTAAACGCTTGCAATTCTCGGAAGGCTGTGTCAGAGGCAAGTTGAAGCATTGAAGTGTCTTCCAGTAGTTTTCGGTACTTGTAGTGTCTTCAAATTAAATGAAAAACTATCGATTCACCACCTGCTGGAGGACGGTTTAAATGAAGGTAGCTTAATGGGATGCAAAACGTACCTTCAAGAATTGAATTCCCATACAGTCTGAAAATATCATTCACTAGCTGGTAAGAAGCGTACAACAATTTCAACCGCCATCAAATTCCACAAATATCAACCGCCATCAAATTTCCACCCTACTCATTTACTGCTGTTGGCAAATATCTGGTAAATCACAGCTTATTTTTCCTATAAGAAGAATGAACCCCACCTTTGATTGAGACCAATACTCAAAGCAACCATATTTCTTGCACCACATTACACACGAAGATTACGCTGAAGGCAGGGGACACATCAGGACAAAGAATCTACGCAGATTGCAGACCACACAGTGCACGATAATCTCCACCTTCTAGTTTTCATTGAATTTTGGCAGTTGTACTATATAAATCCATTATGTGCATATCTAGCTAAGATCGCATGCCATGAGAGAACTTTTTAGCTGAGGCGTTTCTTTATGATGCATATTACCAAATGACTTGTGTGCCTTCTGTATGCTCCCACAATTAGTGTACACTTTTATCGGGCCATTTACAACTACAACATTTGAAAAAAATCCATTTCCAACTAGGCATCGGCGAATCTCCATACCCTATTTCATACCTCCCATTTTAGCATAGGCTTGGAGAATGCTGGCAAACGTGAACTGACTCGCTTGGACACGTGTCCTTGTCTTTGTTTAAACACCTCCACAGCTCTATCAGCAAAATTTCTTTCGAGGATATGAATTCCTTCTTATTCCCACTCACCTGCAATGGAATTCAGGCTGGTTTGAGGCAATCAACATATTCATATCAATTACTGGAATAGTCGGGTAAAATCTATTCATTATAAAAAAAAGTGATGGAAATATACTGTCAAACATTTCATGTGCATTCTCTATGCCTCCACTTTTTGCACACATGTCTACCAAAGCGCATACAACTACAACATCTGAAAAAATTCCTTTAACCGTTACAATTTGCTGGATGTTCTTACCCTGCTACAAAGCTCCCATTTTGGTTCAGATAGAGTTGATGCATACCCTAATCAGCCAATTACAGATATCATACTATTAAGTATAGGACAAAAGAGTTTTGTCCTTCGTGTATATTGTTTAGCAATCTAGATTTGAATTTCAGCAGGGGCATGACAATTCCTAAGCAAACTGAATCAACACATCGATACATGACACATAATGGATATATAATCCCCCACAAATCTTTTAAATCGTTTGTTTTTCCTGTTCATATGAAAACCATTTTTTCAAGAACCAAAGCAACAAATTACTCTCAAGTCTTATATGATTATATCCCATATCTAATTTAGTCAAAGGAATGACATACCTATCTATGCAGATTTTAGAAGAGTTATTTTGATATTCTTAAATCACATATAGAAAATATGCTTCCTCGCAATACCTTCCAATTTCACCTGTGTGTTCTATTTGAGAAAAAATCGTGAGAACCCTTAAGATTAAAAATCTATTCACAATGAACAAATAGTAGAACAATAAATTCCTGGAGCCTTCAAACAAAATACTGCATGGTGATGCAAACAAGGAAATATTAAGCAATGTAGAGTATACTACTGAGCTAAACGTGGGAGTCATGCAGCTACATTTTTTCCCTCCACATGGCACTTGTTTGCATTCAAACATTTTGGGGGAGCAAATGGATCTTACCGGGACCCACCATAGACCCTTAGTATGATTGGAGCTGGCTGTTATCAACCACTAATGCGTGGATTCACTGTAAGATTTCCTTTATAAGATTGTGGGTTTTGAAAATGGCGCAATTTTTCATGCCATGTTTTCAAGTTTGACTAGTTTTGGAATGTGAAGCAAATGCAGGTGATGCATCTAAAATAAACATCCATTTGTTATACAACCATCACTGTATATTGGTTTTCCTCAACGTGCATGAAGACCTTGGCAAAGTCCAGACCAATAATAATGACTGAGGTCAGGAACATCTTATATGCCCGATCCATATTTGTCCATAGCATAAATTGTATGGAAAGTCCTTCCCTTGAGGTATACCATGATATTTGAGTGCAATTCTGAGATGTGTCTAATTTGTTTTGTATTTTTCTCTATATTTTGTGTGATACATTTAATTATGAGATGCGTCTAATTTTTTATGTATTTTGTGTTTGGATTTTTCTGTGAATGTTTATTACAGTTGTTTTAGACCATCCAGTGGCTAACAACAGGAACATTGACACAAAAAAATCCATAGTAAAATACATAAAACCCATGTAAAATACCCACTATGTCTGAATACAAAGGCCTACCAAAGTATCTGGTAGGTGTCTATTTTGCTCCAGAATATTTATTAGGCATACATCTTCATATGTTTGTTTGGAAAACGCGTGCAAATACATCATTTATCTCACCTATTTGGATTCGAGAACAGAGAGCCATCTAAAGTATGGGGACATTTGCGTGTATGTAGTCAGTGCTTATTCCTTGGGTTGCAATCTAAAAACTCGGACGTGTTATTGTTGTTGTATGTGTGGACCTAATCTGGGCATGAAGATTGACATGTGTATGGTCATTGGTACTAATGATATTTACTATTCTCCACTCTACGAAGATCCTTGTTGTTGTCCAGAGATAGAGTACGACGTTTTTGCGTAAGAGTTTGTTGGAGATCAGTTAGGGCGAAGATTATTGCTCTACTAAATTTTCCCCTAAATATTCATTTAAGGTTTCCTTTTTTCTTATCATTTTCTTGCTAGGCATAATTTCATTCTTACTGGGCATGTAAAAACAAATCACTATTTTATACTTTGACACCCTGTTAGTTGCATGAGTTGATGTTTGAAAAGAGAGATAATAATAAAAATAATATAAAAAGAAAATATGCATTTGTAATAGGAATTTTTTTTATATAATTGATCAATATTTAAATAATTTGATATTGTTTAGATTAATTTTTTTAAAATTTGATAAAGAACTAAAATATATCATGAAGATAAAATGATATGTTTTCACTTCTATATATTAGGTAAACATAAAATAGAAATAGGAAAAAAATATTAAATTACATCGTACTTATTATATTTAAATAATTTTTTTATTTAGAACTAACTCAAATAGTATACAGATTTATAATTATATTTATTTGACTTTGTTATATTTGATCCCTTTTAGACTAATAGTTTACAAATAGTTTACAAATATACTATAGTGTATAGTTTATATTCGATCCCTTTTAGTCAAGTCTATATCAGATACAAATACAATACAGATAGGATAAAATATTAAATTACATTCTATTTTTTATATTCAAATATTTTCTTTCCTAAATTTAACTCAAATAGTGTACAAATTTATAATTATATTTATTAGCTTTTGTTATATTTGATCTCTTCTACTCAATTCTACCCTAAATAGTTTAAAGATTTTTTAAGTATATTTTATTTACTCTATTTGATTAGATACGTTATGCAAACTTGTCTTGCATAGTGTAACTTTTTGTTTTTTATATTATTTTTACTACATTTTTATTATAAACATTTATAAACAAACTTATATGTAGTATTCATATTATATTATATTTCTTTTACTATTTATATTTCTATTATATTATTTTCACTCAATTTTGTACAATATCATGCAAACTTTTTTTTACTCGATTTCTATTATAGACACATGTCACTCCATTAGGAAAACACCCACCCGTACGATTGAATCCAACAAGAACCCAAACTTATATCCATAAAAGTAGAGTAACAAATATTTATTATAAATTTGGTTTTCAATGATGTCCAAATCACAGTTATGGACCACCTAACATCCCTTGCCAATCATTATTTATTTGTAAGACATTATCTTAGATTAACATGCAAATAAAATTTACGATCCACTGGAATCCCTTTCCAATAGTTATTAAATTTTAAGAAACTATCTTAAAGTAGCATGCAAATGAACATTTGTTAACTTCTTTTATAAATTCTTACTTATTCTTCTAAGTATAAGTTTTACCACTTGTTTAGGATATTAAACATACAATATAATGTTTGTCATTTAAAAAATGTAATTTCATTCAGGAATGGACAATTCACATCAACCCAATGAGATTATTGAAATCTCGAGTAACTCCAGTGGCCCTATTTTGTCAACCAACTCTTCACCATCGATCAATTGCAATGCAACTTCTACAAGCCACATTCAAGCTTTTTCAAATGACATTACTGTTAGTTGCCTTGACTTGGTACAACAAGCAAAGGCCACTGCTCGAAACATGCAAAGTGTGTAAGAATGTGACATTCAATCAATGGAAGTTACAATACATGAATTCCACTCAACTTGTGAGAAGTTGGGTTCCTTTTGCACTTTCCTCCGTGAAATGAAAGCAGATGAGCTTTATGGACAAGGTGGTTCTGTCTACATAAAAGAAGCGTTCCAGAACTACTTGAATGATGTCTAACACACTTTCTCCTTCTAACTGTGTATATAGTATGTGATCTATAACCATGTAACTACAATTTTTACCAACTTATGGATAGTTGGAAATTTTGTAAATCCCAAAAAGAAATCTAAGCTTCAATATACTATGAATAAGGCACTTTGATACGTGATAAAAAATACAATATGTCATCTACTACAATACCATGTAACATGCTTTTGCTTCATAAATATAGACACACAATATGTGCTACTTGTTATCATATTGGAGCTTTGTTCTTGCCTTTTGCTTTTGCTTTGTATCTCTGTACTTAACGCATATGTTTCAATTCCAAAAAAAAGAAAGAATATCTTCGATTACATATAATGAAGAATAGTAGTTTATTTATAATGCACTGTAATCCTGATCTCATTTAACTTCATCTATTTATAATATAACCATTGTGCTCACAAACATTTCATTTATAGCACTTGTTTAGTATATATTGCGAACAAATGCTATATGTCCCCTTCAATAGTTGTCTCTTTGTTGCACCTAAATTCCTTACAATAAACTATTATTATAAACAAAGTCCATTCTTCTAAAATATACCACATTTGTAGTATATTAGCTTTACATAATAATGTATTTGTGTTTCTTATGGTTTTCTAAATTTACTGAGATTTAAATGAGATGGTATTGTATAATAGCATAAACCTGTTAGGCTCATTCACTTAACACAGTTACTATAACCTATAGTTAGATTTACTAATTCCATTGCACCTCAAATGAATAGCACAATTGCAAACCAAGTAGCTTTCTTTAAAATTTTACTGTATGTTCCTTCAATGTTTATCCCTTGCTAATAGTATAGTACTGTTATATTCATTTATTCCAAAACACCTTTCTCCTTGTGACATTAGCATTGAATGCATACTCAAAGATTTATAGTGTTTGGAATTTACTTAGACAAATTAATACAGTGAACTAGCTTTTTTACTCACTACGCTTTCTCTTTTTTTTTTCTTACCAATACAACAAGCTACTTCCAAACGCCAATACTTTCATATACATACCTATACATAATCACATTTACATGTATTATTCTTAAATTAATTTTACACAATGTAAATCTTTTTTACACTTTAATATAAACCAATGATTGGATGGTCACAGTCAACTAGATTGTGGCTTTTGCATTTATTATCAAATTAGTTAGCTATATTTTGTTGGGTACAAAAGATATGCATTTCCTACTTTATAAAGTATGCTTTTATATGTCATTATAGTAAGTAATAGCTGCCACCTACAATTTAATTTTGCAAGGACTAGTGCGCTTTCTCGTCACAATGTATTCTTTGACTGAGAATGCAATTAAGTTGATCAATGATGGAAACATAGACTTGCAACCCCATCTACAAGCAATAGATATCTCAATGTTTGGCCATGGGCCTAAACCAAAAATTTGCTATATGGTAGAACTCTTCGATGGGGTGCACAAGCGAAAGGGTACACTTCCAAAATAGTACAACCACTACATAGATTCTGAAGAGCTCCAAAAGGGCTCTATACTTAAACTCATTAAATACAGTTGCCCTGTTATTTGCGATTCAAGGTAAGCTACAATATGTCCGCTCTTCTACAATATGCCAAATCATAACTTACAAATTATCATTTTCTGAATCCCCTATGTCAAATCGTGTCCTATTGATATTACTTCTTTATTGTACACTTATAGGTGGATTGTCATATCAGAATTAGAAATCACAGGTTTGCAGCAGGATATCATTGGCCAACCCGCCTACCTTTCTAAAGAACAAACCCAACAAGTACATGCCACATCTACAAGCCTTGATAACAATATTATAGTACTGTAACCACCTCTTGTGATCAAATATTCCTTGACTGACAATGCAATAAAGATGATGAATAATGGAAAGCTAGACTTGCAACCCCATCTACAAGTACTAGAGTTTGCACTATTTGGCCGTGGCCTTGAACTGGGTGATCGATATAGAGTAGAGCTCTTTGATGGGGTACATAAGTAGAAGGTTACACTTCCAAAAAAGTACAACCAGTACATAGCTTCAAAAGAACTCCAGAAGGGATTGATACTTAAACTCATAGGCTACAGGTGCTCCATTCTTTGCAATTCAAGGTTAGCCATATTTCCATGCTCTTCTACAAAATTCCAAATAACATCTTCTAGCTTACCATCTTTTTACCAATATGTTGCAGTTGTTCTTACTCAAAATACTTATTCATTTAACCTTTTTAGGTGGATTGTCATCTCCGAAATAGAAATCACATGTTTGTAGCACGATATCATTGGTCACCTTGCCTATCTATTTGAAAAACAAGCCCACCAAATAAATGCTACAAGCTTAACTGCACCATCTACAAGCATCAGTAACAACGGTATGGTAACAAAGCCACCTGCTCACAAGACACTTTTTGGATTGTGCTCATCCCCACAAAAGAAAGACATTCCCTCCAATACTACTCCTATTAGAAATTTGAATCCATTCCAGACAAGGTGGCTTATAAAGGGTCGTGTTACCATGAAAAAACAAATGCACCACTTCAAAACACAAAAGGGACAAGGGAAAGTCTTTTCATTTGATATTATTGATTGTGAGGGCACTGAAATACGTGTAACTTGTTTTAATGAAGTTGCAGACCTTCATTACATGAAAGTTCAATTTGGAGAAGTATATACAATATCTGGTGGAACTATTAAGTCAGCTAATAGGATGTTCAACAAACTAAATAGTCAGCTTGAAATTTGTTTAGTTGAGGATTCCAAAATTTCTCTCTCAGAAGATGACTTTGCAATTCCCAAACATAGGTTCTCTTTCATTCCCTTGAAGGAAATTTTAGAACTAAACAATAATATCCTTGTTGATGTTATTGGAATAGTCATATGTGTGGACCCTAGCTCAACCATAAGGAGAAGGGATGGGACTGAAGTTCTTCGAAGGAGCATCAAATTGATAGATATCTCTTCATCTACCATTAATATTACTTTATGGGGTCCAACTAATGAAAAGGAAGGAAAACAACTACATGAGATGTATCACTTAAAACATGTTGTTGTGCTTGCAATAAAAAATGGTCGTGTCACTGAGTATAATGGAAAGGTCATAAGCACTTTGGAAAGCACCCACCTATTCATAAACCCAAGAATAGAGGAGGAAAAACAGCTCACATCATGGTTTGAACAGAATGGAACTAATGTCACTCCATCCAATACACAATCGTTGGATGGACCTCTTCTGCTGGCGAGGAAAACAATTGCTGATATTGAACAACAAACTACCAATGTGAAACAAACTTTCCAATGCACTTTAAAAGCAACCGTGCAATTCATAAAAAAAAATTCATTATGCTATCCATCTTGCCCCCCTTGAGTTAGATGGAAAACAATGTAAAAAAAAGGTTGTACAAAATGATGATCAAACATGGTATTGTTCCAAGTGCAAAGCTACAACTGCTACGTGTACCTACAGATACATACTCCAGCTAAAGATCACAGATCATACAAGAATATTATGGGCTGTTGCTTTTGAAGAACCAGCCACCAAACTTCTTGGAATATCTGCAGATAATTTATACATGCTATAGTTCAATGCTGGAAAAGAAACTGAAGCTGAGACCATAGTAAAAGGGGTGTTATTCAAGCAATTTATCTTCACAATCACAAATTGATATGATACAAGTGCTACTCAACCACGGGTAAAATCAACAATCACAAAGGTGGATGAGATAGATTTTGTTGCAAAGAATTCACTCATCTTGAGTGGAATCACTGATATATGTCATATTGCTAGTGCTTAGAACTAGCTCAAGCACTTATGTAATGTATATACAACTTTGAAGCATCTTATATAGTATACTTTCTATACTTTTTACTGCATACATGGAATCTCAAAGTCACATATGTATTGAGTATATTTATATTAGGGAAATTATATGATTAATCTCTTCCACCAAATTACTTATGTACTGATAGGGCATGAATCGTATCTCAAGTAATTTTTAAAAATAGAATGATTGAAGAACTTGTCTCATGAATGTTTAGCTTCTAAAATTTGTATGTATTTATGATTGTACATTTGATGATTGTAGTTCCTATTTCATTTATAGATGGCAACCTCCACCCCACAAAACATACAATGTCGTAAAAGAAGCCATAACTACTATATTCAACATCAAGAAGAAATTAGCATTTGCCGTCATATGAAACACATAGGAAAACAAACAATACACACCAACACACCAAACTCCTTTACGTCAAGCCAACACAACATTCAACCATATAAAAGTACACCATATGAAACAATCCGCACTCTTCAACAACAATCGAAAAGCTTACCACAAACATAATTTTTTGTTTTGGAGGCTTCCAAACGATTTCGATCAAGACTAGATAAACTATCAAACTTGCCAACCTGTACAGTTTTCCATGAATGCTACCCAGGCATACACACAAACTCAACACAAAGTGGTCCAATTTGTTTAAGATGCTTTCATGAGAAAGGAAGACATCGCTTCTCATCAACCAATTTTATGGACCTAGGAGTACAACCATACAAACTACAAACACTAACAAAAGTCGAAGAAATGCTTATAGCAAGAGTCAATCTGATCATATAGGTAACGAATGCTCGTGGCAGCCAATACAAATATAGTGGCCACAAAATTTGTTTCCTGCAAGATATCAAAACCATAGAAAAATACCTTCCGCATAAAATTGCAAACTTGGATGTGTTGGTGGTTCGTAGAACCAATTCAAGAGGTGAACATTATGATTGCTACGTAAGTAGGCCTCATGTGTGGGCTGCACTGAAATACAAAGTCGCAAACGACCCTTACTACAAAGATGTTGAGGTCGATTTTGCATCTCTTGAGGAGCTCCCCAATAAAAATACAGACATTTCAAGTATGTTTCATAACATTATTGCTGAAAATGACGATATGGTTGTACCAAACAATGCATCAACATTTGACACAAACCTAGTAGACAATGAATTCACTTGCTCCTCATCATTTATGGCCAGGTTACCAAATAAATGCCATGAACTAGAAATCATAAAAGAAAAATTGCAAGTTAGAGATCAAAATGATACCATTATTCATTGGCCAACACTTGAGACCTCACCAGTTAATGAATACAATACTGAGGGCCTTTTAGACATGGCTTTTCCTTCTCTATTTCCTAATGGTAGAGCACTACATTTACAACCTCGCTATAGACAAGTTGAAATGCATGAATATGTGTTGCACCTAATGAGGTTTCATGATAATAGATTTGGAAGGCATCCAAGGTTTAGATATTTTGTATTGAACCTATTGACGCGCCATCGAAGCCAAGGTGTTGCCTCTGTTTTTGTCAAGAAAAATGTCGAGGACTGCATACCAACCACCATAGATAGTCTTCATCTCCATATACAACAGTTACCTGATACTAAAATAGCTGAACAATTGATGCATTATGGATCATCCCTTAGAGGCACACAAGCATATTGGAATAAATGTCATGGAGAATTGTCACACATGATCCACCAAATAGGCTCCCCCACACTATTCTTCACATTAAGTGTTGCAAATACCAAATGGCCTGATTTACACCAATTGTTTTCAAAGGGGGCAACACCAACATCAAGAAACAATAAAGATCGCGTAGATAACATTGTTACAAACCCACATACCACCTCCTTATACTTGTATCAACGATTTACAATATTCCGTGAAGAAGTCTTACAGAAGATTTACTGTGCAACAAACTACTGGTATAGATATGAGTGGCAACATCGAGGTTCTACACATGTACATGGATTCCTTTGGCTTGAAGGTGCACCAAACATGGACAAACTTGACTGGACCAATCATGCAAATGTTGACATAGCAAAAATGTTCTTCGACAAATATGTTAGTGCTTGGAATCCTCGAAATCTAAGAGATAGGAACAATACATGCCATTGGTCTTCACAAGATGATCCATGCTTATTAACAACACCAAAAATGTTAGCTACAAATTCACTTTCTGATTGCGAAGAGTTTGTAAACCATGTCCAGAGACACACCAAATGTTCAGAATCAACTTGCCTTCGAAAGAAAGGAAACACCATTGAGTGCCGATATAAGGCGCCCTAGACTGAATGCACAACCTCTTCATTGTGTAGCCACGATAACGGGAAAAAAACCTTTTCCCCCGCACGCAATGATGATAGGTTGAATATACATAGTCCAGAGATTCTCTCCATATGGAGAGCTAATATGGATTGTTAGCCTGTGCTCTCAAAAACACTAGTTCTAAAGTACGTTGCAAAATATGCCGCAAAGGCAGAAAGAAAATCTGAAAGCTGTATTGATATGTTGACACACATATGTCACAAGCAACCACCCCAAGACAAAGCGCTTGTAGTATACAAAAAATTCATGTCTGAGATTGTAGTTGATCATGATATAGGTGCGTAAGAAACATGCCACATGTTGGAAAAGCTACCCCTTGTTGTTTGCAATCAAGAATTTATGGTGCTTAATGTTGGCCGTAAAGTTTTCAACTGAATTAGAACAAACCCAAATGTAAATACTTTGCAGCAAAGTTACCTCCAATTATACACACAACGCCCTCCTCAAATGGAAATAATAACACTACTTGAATCTGCACAATCATTCTCTTTCCCTTCAAGTCACAAACAATCCAAGTGGAAAGAAAGGAAACAAAAGGCAATTATCAGTATCTTCCCCTGATTTATTGCTATTCCAAAGGAGGATTCAGAACATTTTGAGACATTTTGCTGGAGAGAATTACTTCTATACAAGAAATTCTGCAACATTGAGACAAACATTGGTATTGAGAAAGAAACAATTGTTGCAAATTGGAGGGAGATGAATAGACTTAAATACTATGTGTGGCATATTGATCGTGTAGTTGATAAAGAAATAGAACAAGAAGTGGAAGATGAACTAGAAAATGAAAAAAATATAGAAAATACAATACACTTAAATGAATGGGAGTTCCTATCATAGTTGGGTCTTGGTACTAGTGGAAATCTTAATTCCCTTGATATGCTTGGAAGACGTGACTTTGACAATTGCAACAAGTGGAATGACAGTACAATACCGCAAGCTGTACATGAAACAGCAGAGCATTTCATAAGCACAAACAAAGTGAACCAAAATGATGAGCCAACACCATTTGACTTTCACAACCTCCCATATCCACTTTCTCCCAAACAACAACTCGCTCTTACACTTTTGTTAGACCACTATACCACTCATCAACTTCAAAAACCCTTGCACATGATCATACAAGGCACTGTAGGAACAAGGAAATCCTATCTTATTCATTGCATTAAAAGCTCCTTTTCTAATTTAGTACCACAACAACATAGCCCGCTCCTTGTTGTTGCTCCTACAAGAATTGCAACATTCAACATACATGCCTCGACTATACATTCAGCCCTAAAGATTCCAATCAAAGAAATGCAACCATTGAAGGGTCAATCACTAGCAATGTTCCAACAGAACATGAGACATGTAAAATACCTTCTCATTGATGAGATGAGCTTTCTAGGGCCAAAATTACTCTTGAAAATTGATACTAGGCTACGTGAGGCTTTCCCCCACCAACAACACTTGTGCTTTGGTGGAATATCCATCATTCTTATAGGCTACTTTGCACAACTACCCCCTGTTATGGACAAACCTATATATGCCTCCCACACAGATGAAAAAGCCTTATGGGAACACTTCACTATTATTGTCACACTAGAACAAATATTTTGACAAAATGGGGACAATCAAGCCCAAATTAATTTTTGAAGAACTCTACAAAACATTCACAATGCAAAACCAAATGAACAAGATTGGGAGCTACTAATGAGTCGCACAAACACAATGCTATCAAACAATGAAAACAAGTCTTTTGACCTATCAATGCACCTATTTCCAACCAATAACTTAGTAGGAACACACAACAAAAAAATGATACAGTTGTTAAATCTTCCTATTGCACTCAGTATTGCAATAAAAACAAACACAAAATTAAACATCGACAATGATGTTGACCAACTACCCCGTGAACTCCTGCTATGTCGAGGCCAACACATCATGCTAACTACAAACCTATGGACTCAAGTAGGCCTTGTTAATGGTTCTCTTGGAGAGGTTTTAGATATTGTATACACAGAAAGCTCTAAACCACCAGACTTACCGTTATATGTGGTAGTTAAATTTGATACATACAATGGCCCACCTTGGGATATACATGCTCCAACAACTATTCCAATTTCACCTATATCTCTAGGTGCTTACAGGCAGTTACCACTGTGCATGGCATGGGCAATTACAATACATAAATCCCAAGGATTAACAATCGAAAGAGTAACAAACAATATAGGTGAAAAAGAAAGACAGGGATTGACTTTTACAGCTATATCTAGAGTTAAATCAATACACAGACTTAGGATCGACCCTCCGTTTTCCTTTGATCGATACTCAAGAATGAAGAACAATCCATACACAATTATTAGGAAAAAAGAAGAGCTTTGTCTACGTCTTCTCTCTCTATGATGACTATAGGTACACATACATAAACACACCACTCTCCCAATACATTTAATTAGTTTAATATTTTCTTTACCATATAAATATAATACATATTATTGTTTCGATATTAATACCACATTTGCAAACATGTGTAGGTGGATGTTCCAGAATCATATACTCCTACAAAGGTTGCTTCAGTCTGAAGAATTTTCCCCAAAGTCTGCTAAAAAAACTCTAACTATAGTACACACACTATCATTTCCATTATCAAAGCCCACTTCAAAATCAATAGATTTTTTAGCCACTTCCCATTCTTGCTGAAAATATCGCCATCATTTCAAATTGCTCCATGTGAAGAACCAAAGCATGTTGAAGACAACACTACATAGAACAAGATTACGAATCCTACCTCCAAAATACTACCATGATCTAATAAAAAATGCCCAATTCACACAAGATGGTGCAAATTATAATCATTTCCACATACCACCCACTCCTCCATCTACCCTCAAGATGCTTCCTCCTAAAATGTACGCGTAGATATTCTACAAGAAACAAAGGCTCTCCTATGCTACAAATTATTATGGCTCTTAAACACCAGAGGAAACTTCGTCTAGTGCAAATGCCAACACGGGGAGAATGTAGAGTCCTTATGATAAAAAAACTGCTACCAATGCTACAACTATTCATATCTTCAATCTTCATCCACACATCATCCCATCCACAAACCAAGCCCACCCACATGAGAACATGCTATATCAAATAAAGGAACAAATGATTGCACTAAAGTAATCATTGAAGAAAAATGAACAAACAAAATTAATATGGATACCCAAGAAAAAATTTAAAATTTTTGATCCCTATCAATCTCCATTAGTCAAAGAAACTATGGGGAAAAAATAAATAAGGGAATTTCATCCATCAAAAAAAGTCCACCAGAACATAGGAAAGCTTCAAAAGCAACCTACGAGACCTCCAAAAAGTTTGTCCTAACCAAAGATCCAATCACACCTACCATTGCTCATATCCCCAGTTTTCCACAAAAAGATCCAATCTATCAACCTAACAATCTACATCACATATCTCTCAAAGTACACCACCAGAAACTTTCACATCCATAATATCCAAATCTTGTATTAACTGTGTGTTGAAAGCAACTCTTTATCATAAGGACTCTACTACCTCCCTATTGCGATGTTTGCATCTACATGTAGTTCACTCCAATATTTGCAAAACAAAAAAAAAACAATTCAAGAAAAAAAAAGTTTAGAAGGAAACTTGTCCTTTATTTAAAACCACTACAGTGACAAGAAAGGTGTCAAATATATATTCAACCATCTACGTGTGCCAAACTAGGTAGAAGCATCTTACCCCAATCCATAATGTATCCATGAATCATATATCAAATCCAGCTTCACCAATCGCCATACATATTACAAATCTTCTTGATCTTCATCAACATTTAGTGTACACTTAAAACTTTCTTATGGTAAAATTCTTGACATGGGTCACTATCATTCACCATATCCAAATGACCATCCGCATTCCAAATTCTAATCCCTGCCATTACATGCCTTGCATATCCTTTCATCCATTCATTTACCCATGAATCCACTTGTTGCATTCCATACACTACCACAAACAAGGGTCATATACTAAAAGCTTTCATATAGATCATTAACTCATATTGTAAATTATTTTTTGTCTATTTAGATGATTACAACATCTTAGTTTACACATATATTCTTTTCATAGAATATATATTACAAACAAATTGTATTAAATTCTACAAAAATGTATATATTTGGGAGTACGCAAAATGTGTCAAAGGTGTTCTCTACATATTACTACAATTTTCCTACATAATCCAAACAAAATGGAAGTACCACATTTTATGTTTACTTCTTTATTCTGTCACAAAGATGTTTATACACCCCTTGTCTTTTCATAATGTATATTTTGTTCTTTTACTGGTGTCTTCCTCTATCTCCAAATATGTATTCAATCCACTTTGTAAAAAAAACAATACAAAATTAAACAAATGATACACTGCACATCACTCCCCTTCTTACTACTCTATATTTTCCTATCGGCGTAACCCTTGCACCCCCTCCGGTGCAAGTGCTAGTTTCTACAAACAGTGATAGTGTATCTCAGGAACAGATAAAAAATTCATACTGACCATCAATCCTAACTTCAACACTACAATTTAAATTTGGGCTCTGCCACACTTTTTGTAAGAGTGTATTGCTCACCTGTGCTGAAGAAGTTAGATGCTCTGCATCCATTTTTCAACCATTCTCTGAGAGTGAAGACTTTGGTCTGCTGGAACCTCATGACCAACACCTAGAAGCACAACATGACTAAGATTTCCATAAGACCTCCAATAACCAGCAAGTTTATCACCCACATACCATAAGCTTCTTTCTGTGTCAAAGAACTTGTAAGTTCCTCTCCACCTTAGTGTTCTCATCCATTCCTCATTACTTGCAACCCCATCCTTGATATCATACTGGCCCTGATACAGCAAAACAGGAACCTCCTCTAATGCCTTGTCTACCATCCATTTCACAGTCTTCATTGTATCATTTGCCATAGCCCTGCGGACCCTGGGATTACAGGAAACCCACTTTGTACTCTGCTCAGCATTCAAAGCAGCCTTCACAGATTTCTGATTCAAAAAGGGGGCAAGGAATTCCTTTCCATCAGGGGAACAATGGTATGGGACACTACTCCTCACATCCAAAAGGGTTGCAATACCAGTGGCATTCTCAATCCAATCCATTAAATCTGTCCTCGCCTTGTAGGCATCGAACCACTGTTGCTTATGAATAAAACCTACAATCTGTTCTGCCACTTCTTCAATATGCCTCCTCTGTTTTCTATCAATTAGTCCAAAATTTTATGTCACATTCGCATGGTGCTGAACCTGAATCTCTGGATTTGTCATTCCATTACCAATAACAAGCCCTCCAAGTTTGAATGGAAGGTTCATACCACCATCAGCAAATGGATTCAATTCTTCATCCTCACTTAGACCCATTTTATATTTCATCGTATTTGCTCGGCCCATTTTAGATTTCATTAAAATATAATGACCCAATGCAGGAACATAATTACCTGCATAGCTCTCACCAGTTACAAATAAGACCCGGTTTTCGAACTCCCCATTAGTGCTGTAAAACTCCTTCAAAGCTTCAAACAGATGTTCTGCTACCCGGTTATGATCAACAGGAATGTCCTCAAACTCCTCAGCTATACTGTAGCCCGTACCCACTGGACTGTCAATGAACAAAACGCCAAACTTTTGATTCCATGGTGATTGATTTTTATAGAGTCTTTGGTATGAGGAAACCCACCATGGCCCAAGCTCATAGAAATTGCCAATCATGCTTGAGCAACCGGGGCCTCCTTGTAACCATAAGATTATTGGTGTATGTGCAATGGATTCAGTGGGTTCTGTGGCTTCATAAAATGCATAGAACATTCTTGCTCTGGAGGATGCATTCACAGTTAGGTATCCAGATTTGGTAGGCAATGCTTCGTCTGGAAACACAAAGTTGTCTTCCCTCAATAGAGGACAGATGAACGATGAGAAGAAGCCATCTTTTGGCTGCAAGGAACGAGGCAAAACCAGTCCTGCCATTAAGATGCATAGTATTACTGAGGCCTTGCTTGCAGCTGATATGCATTGAGAAATTCCCATTTTCGTTCCCATCGTTTTCCTTTCTGTTTCCTAGAAGAATTGGCAACCCAGCTTGACAAAATAACAGAGAAGATACATGCATGTAGGGCTTTGGATTTTGATAAGGCTTATTAATCCAACATGAAAATCCGATCTTTCCTTAGCTGAGGTTCCCCTATTCTAAATTCCTTTTGTTAAAGATCGAAGGTGGCTGCGTCCCACGTCCACACGATCCAAGACTATATAGATTAGAGATCGAAGGTGGCTACGTCCCTGCTTGACACGATCTAAATTATATGATTTCTGTTTGTCTGTTGTGCAGCATACAATCATATCTTTTTGTCCAAATAACTGATTTTGGTGATGGAGGTGTCCTCATCCTCTCATCTTCATCCTATTTCCTTTGCTTTGCACATATTTTTAAATTAAATTTCTTTGTAATATTTGTATATGAAAATTAATCATTTTGTGAAGGTGATGATATATTTCTTCATTATATTATTTATCAAGGTTCAAATTTCTTAGAGGTAAAATAAGTAGGAAATGAAGTCAAGATTATGACCCCAACAACCTGGAAAAAATGGATATTTCTTAATTCTTGGCTCTCAACCAAGAATTATTATTATTATTGGTGAAGGTGATGGTATATTCCTTCTTTAGACTATTCATCAAATTTAAAATTCCTCAAAGGTAAGATAAACTAGCACTTGCATCAATAAGGTGCAATGCTTACGCCGATAGGCTGATATACTTTGGTATTTTTTATTAGCAACAAAATCCATGGAGAAGAAATGTGTGCAACTGCTGTTTTGGGGAATGTGCTGATTCAGTGAGCATGCCAAGAAAAGCAAGAAAGGAAAACGCCAGTGTCAAACTAGAGGAGATCCCGGTGGGGTTCCCCCATGTAATAGCCTATTGGATAATAAGGGACGAGGTCAAGATCATGATCCCAACAAATTTGACAAAATGGATACCTCTTAGTTCTTGGCTCTCAACCAAAGAGGTATCAGTTTAGACTCGTTCTTCCATATGAAGGTAGATTTCAAAGTAAGAGAATGTACCAATATCTAAGCATATACATTTTTAACAGATAGAAAAGTGTAGAATGACTAGCAACAACAATTCCTTTATTGACACCTATATTGTCTAAGAATTGTGCATTTGCAAGTGTGTAATAAAAAATTCAAGCTCATCATTTTCATGTGATTTATGTTGGTGGCCCTTGACGCCCTTCACTTTTCCCACATTTTTTCCAAGAAAACTAAATGTTGACTCTTTAACTAGCAACCTTTCCACTTGTTTGATTCCAATTCCCATTCGCTTTGCTTCAATGTTTATGGTGATTTTAATTTTTTACAAACCATTTCATTAATATAATAGATGCAAATAATAAGAAAACTCCCACAAACTCCCACCACTATGCACATCACCACTATGCACATTTAGGTGAGTATTAATGAATAGACTTTTATAATTCTCTTGATGTCAAACATCATTATTCCTTAGTATGTTTGCCACCCAAATACTTCATGTGTGAGATAATATATTAACCATTTAATACTTGGTTGGTGTGCATTTAAATAGAATCATTGGAATTAGACTGATGTAAAATAACCTCCCCCCATGTTAGTGAATCAAGATTTTTTGGATGCACAAGAATGGTGGAAATGAAAAATGCAAATTTGTTGTTATTTCCCAAAGAGCTTCTCAAGTTTTTCTCTATATGCTTTTGTCTTTGCTTCTACTTCTCCTAGGTAGTACCCAAATCGGTCACCATGATTTGGTAAATAGATGAACTATTATAATTTTGAATCATGTAATTTCTTTTGTCCATTTGTACCTTATCATTGTGATTATCTAATAATATACTAAACATGACCTATAAATATTCATTTGTCAAATTTAAGTTTTTGTAGTATGTTGATAGGATTCTAGTCAAAATTTGTTTATAGAACATTTTTCTAGAAACTTTATTTTTAAAATTATTTATAGCAATTCAAGATTTGAACAAAATAGGGATGTGAGCCATAGAGATAGAAATTTCTCATGAATCTAGTTTAAATTCATGAATTGAAAAATGTGAAGTCAAAATATGACTTGAAAATTAAGTGGGCCTTTGTAATATATATTAAATCAAATGAAAACGCTTGTCTAAGTAGATTTGAGTTTCTTAAATATTTTAAACAAATACATTCTATGCATATCTTGCAATCATTATAGTCCAAGAGGCCCTATCTCTTTGAGGCATTCCATTAAACAACTCATATGCCTTTTATATGCTTTCAAATTTTGCATACATGTCTACCAAGGTAGTTGTAACTATAAAATCTGACAAAAAATTCCATTCCTTTATCCCTTGATAGATGTTGATATTTTGTTCCAAATCTCCCATTTTCGCACAAGTAGGCAAGATGCTCAAAAAAATTGTAGAATTTGGCTTTACACGGGCATCAATTGCATTTTCTTGAAAGTTTTTAATTTTTATTTTTTTTTAAACATATTTTGTGCATATCCTACAATCATAGCATTCTATGCAAACACATTTCTTTGAGGCGTTATACTAAACAATTAATTAATCTTATATCAATAATAACTTGCTAATAGTTTTATATTATCATCCTAATTTTCTAGAACAATACCAAGAGTGTAATATTTAAGGGCTCAATTATCCGCATCCTTGGTGCTATCTTTGAGAGAAAATCCCTATACTAAGAAAAAACCTCATTAAAAGAATAGGGTTATTTAGGACTTAAAGTGATAATTATGTCAAATTTAATTTAGAAAATATGTGGAAAGAAGGATCAAGTGAATAGTCTAAAAATTAGAATGCAAGTTCCTAAATGCTAATTTTTCATTAAATTTATATGTAGGGAATTTTACTTTACAAGCAAGCCACATGGTAATGTTTCCTTGCATGTGTTTGTTGCAAGTATGAACAATTGGTGTTGTCATTGGTGTAAACTATATGAGAAGATGATTATTGCAAGAGTATGTGTAGTTGTTGGTATTGTCTATGTTGTTGCATTGATGATGCTTTGATTAGTTGCAAGCTAGTTGTCATTAGTAAGCTATTGGTTTCAACCTCTAGTCTTGCTTTGATAAGCTTTTGTTTATGGTCGAGGAAGTGATGGAGATGCTGAGGATGTGTTCCTAGTGCTTAGTTTCCAAGTGCTTTGAGAAAATTTGGTAATAAAAAGAGGAAATAGGAGTTGCAGTGTGTTCTAGGTTGCATAGTAATTAACTCATTTTGCTCTATAATTCTTTTAGGTTGAAGATCTACCTATGCATTTCAGATATGTTGATTAGAAGTGTTGTATTCAGAATTTGGTGTGCCAGATCATTGTGCAAAAGAAGTTGTGTTCACCAGTGTGTGAATTATATATTATAGAGGTGTCTGGGAGATTTTTTTTGCTTCACATTTCTCCATAGTTTGGTTTAAGGTCTTGTAGATTTTAAGGTGTAGTGATAGGGTTTGTATCTTTCTTTAATCAAAGGTGATTGAGGTGTGGTGCTTCGAAAGTCAATTTCTTAAGTTGCAATGTATGGCAGAATTGTTTGAGTGTACTAGGTGTGTGCATTCTTTAGGTGAAAGATGTTGTGAAGGAGTTTGTTGGAATTTAAGGTATTTGTGGAATATTCCAAATTGTGTTCAGGTGACATTTTTTGTCCACAAGT
Organism: Sequoia sempervirens; assembly: GCA_007258455.2. Lineage (NCBI taxonomy): Eukaryota > Viridiplantae > Streptophyta > Pinopsida > Cupressales > Cupressaceae > Sequoia > Sequoia sempervirens. Next base: position 349,712,876 of record VDFB02271358.1, on the reverse strand, counting down.
TGTTGTTGGATCAAAGGAAGCATGTACTTAAAAGTTTAATGGTGTTTACAAGGGTAATGGTCGACCTTGGTGTTTACACTAATTGCGGTGGATGTTTATTGTTTGTAGAAGCTTGTTGTAGCGTGGTGTTATAGATTTGGGTCCCAGATAAGGAGTGGTGTGGTCTGCCTTCACTTTTATCCACCATGGAAGTGTTTTGGTGTCGACCTAATTTGAATTTGCATGGTTGAGGTGCCTAGCTGACCTTGGAGAATGTTTTCAAGGTTGAAGATGATATAAATATGACTTGAGTTGTTGAGGGATGCAAAGATAGAAAAGCATAAGGTGAATGGTGTGAATTGCAAAGTATTAGAGTGAAAATTTGAGAAGTGCAGTTTGAGCTTTCATGTGTTAGATTGTTGGATGCGGTGAGCAGAAGGTGTCTATAATTCTTCAATTATGTTGTGAAGGTGTTGGTGATATTATGGTGGATTTCTCTATTGCATTGAGATGGATTTCTCTGTGTAACATTCTTCTCTATATTGTTTTCTATTCTAGCAGTGAGCCCTCTGGCAGTGAGCCCTTTGTATTTAGTATTGATATTACTTTATATTGTGAGTTAATCCTCACCGTGTTTTTTCCCATCTTGGGTTTTCCACGTAAATTTGGTGTTCTCTTGTGCATGGTGTTGATTTGATTCAGTTTTCTATTATTTGCTTTTCATGCTAAATCATTATAATAGATTAAGGGTTAATTGAATGAATGTGGATTTGAATGTTTGTGAGGGTTTTAAAGCTTTAAGGTACAATTGATTCACCCCCTCTTACTAATTATGAATTGGTGAAAGTGATGAGTATGAAAATTGCTAAAGAAATTTGGGAAAAGCTAGAAAGCATTTATGAAGGAGATGATAAGGTCAAAGAAGCTAAGATACAAAATCAAAAAATCATGTTTGAAAACTTGTGGATATTTGAAGAAGAAAATGTTACAAGCTATATGCAAAGGAAAGACGAAGTTTTCAGCTCCATCAGAGGTCTTGGTCGAGCTCAAAGAACCAAAAGTGGTAAAGAATATTCCCAGAACTCTTCCTAAGTCTTATAGTCATAAAGTTTTTGCTATTGAGGAATTTGGAAATTTGAATCAATATACTAGAGATCAGTTTTATGGCTCTTTAACTTCTTTAAAGATGAGAGAATTTGGTACAAATAGTGGTATAGAAGTTGAGACTGCTTATAAGGCTAGAAAATCAAAGGAGATCAAGGAATCAAACCAGGAGGATCTTGATGATATATAGAAGCTAACTTTGTAAGGATAATGAAGAAGGGTACTGGTAAGTACAATGGTAAGCTACCTTTCAAATGTTTTAGTTGTGCAAAGATAGGTCACTATGCTTCAAGATGTCCAAATAGAGCTTTGAATAACAAAAATAAGTAATAAAAAGGTAAGATGATTAAGAAAAGTTATTATATTAGAGAAGATGCAAGTATTTCTAATGATGAATATGATTATGGAGATGAAGATGATGAATGCTTGTTCATGGCTTTAAAAGATGAATCTTTTTCTGCTAACTCTAAGAGATGTGTGAAGGAAATCCCTTTGGAGACAAAGGATAAGACTGAAGGTACTTTGGTATCTACTTTTCATGCTAGACAGGAAATGAACTACTGGATCATTGACAATGGATGCTCTAATCATATGATCGGTGACAAAAGTAAGTTTGTTAAACTTGAAAAATGTGATGGAGGATATGTTAGATTTGGTGATGATACATCTACTAAGATATGTGGAAAGGGTTATATCAATTTTGATAGCAAGCATAATATTGATGATGCTTACTATGTTAAGGGTTTAAGGAATAACCTCTTGATTTTTGTACAAATTTGTAGCAACATATACACTCTTATGTTTCAAGATGATTGATGTGAGATCAAAAGAGGATATGGAACTATGGTTGCTGCTGGAAGAAGGACAAATGGACATGTTTATCAGCTTAAGGGTGCTGATGGTCATTGCTTTATGACTTAGATTAATGAAAGCTAGTTATAGCACAAGAAAATGTGCCACATCAATTTTGATAATCTAGTAAGAATCAGTTCAGTTAAAGTTGTGAGAGATCTGCCAAAGATTACATTTATATTACATTTATCCTATCAATGATGTCTATAAAGAGTTTCAAATTGGAAAGAAAGCAAGAAGAAGCTTCAAAGTCAAAGAATAATCTACTACCAGACTTTTGGAATTGGTGTATATAGATCTTTGTGTCCCTACAAGAGTAAGAAGTCTTCAAGGTGACAGGTATTTTATGCTATTAATTGATGATTATTCTAGAATGACATGGGTTACTTTTCTAAAAAAAATCAAAATCTCTAGCCAAGTTTAAAGCATTCAAAGTTATGGTTGAGAATGAAATGGATATGAAAATCAATTTTTTGAGGTTTGACAGAGGTGGAGAGTTCACCTCCAATGAGTTCAATATCTTTTGTGAGAATCATGGCATAAAGAGGCACTTGTCTACCCCTAGGAATCCTTAGTAGAATGGAGTGGTTGAAAGAAAAAATAGGACTGTTCAAGAAGCTGTAAGAACAATGATGAAAGAGGAAAATATACCAAAAGTCTACTGGAGAGAAGAAATTCATGTTGTTTTTTATATACTTAATAGACTTCAAGCAAGAGAAAACAATACAAATACTCCCTATGAGCTATGGTATGGAAGGATTCCTATTGTAAAGTACTTCAGAGTGTTTGGAAGCAAATTTTATATTAGAAGAGATGAAGATAACTTAGGAATGTTTGATGCAAGGTATGATGAAGGTATCTTCCTTGGATACTCTACTAAAAGCAAAGCTTATTGATGCTACAAAAGAGATTGAGAAAGATTGTTGAGAGTGCAAGTGTCAAAGTTGATGAAAATTTATAGAAGAATTCAATGATGATAGATGGATATGAATCAGATGAGTCTTTTTGCAAGGAAGAAGAAACAGAAAGAGAAGTGCATATTGAAGAGGAAGAAGCTCCAAAAAAGACTCCTAAAACTCCTAAGTATGTGCAGAAGAATCATTTTGAAGATCAAATCATTGGAGATAAGAGAAAAGGTGTACTAACAAGAAGGAAAGGTACTAAAGAATAGGTAAATCTAGGTTTATTTTTTGAAGTTGAACCTAAAATAGTAATTGAGGCATGCAAAGATGAAAATTGGATCAAGGCTATGGAAGAAGATTTGTTGCAGATTGAGAAGAATCAAACTTTGGAAATTTTCACAAGACCAACAAACAAAAATGTGATTGGAACCAATTTGGTAATTAGAAACAAACTAAATGAGAATGAAGAAGTGGTAAGAAAAAAGGAAAAGCTTGTGTGTAAAGTCTACTCACAAGTTGAAGGAATAGATTTTGAGGAGACATTTTATCTGGTAGAAAGAATGGAAGCTATTAGGATGTTTTTGGCTTTTGCAACACATAAGGATTTCAATGTTTATCAAATGGATGTGAAGTCTGCTTTCTTGAATGGAGAATTAAAAGAAGAGGTATACATAGAACAACCAGAAGGATATCAGTTATAAAAAAAAATGGATATGGTTTATAGATTGAAGAAGGCATTATATGGATTGAAGCAAGCTCCTAGAGCTTGGTATGCAAGGTTGGATAAGTATTTGATACAACAATGATTCAATAAAGATACCACATATAGTAATCTTTACTTTATAGTTGAAAAAGATCAAATCTTGATTGTGGTTTTATATGCTAATGACATAATCTTTGGAGGAAATGAAGCTATGTGCATGAAGTTTGCAAACACTAGTAGAATTTGGAAAATAAATGACTATGTGACTAAAAATTTTAGTCACGACAACGAAGAATAACTAATTTGATCGTCAGGTAAAAAACATAGCTATAAATGAATAAATAAATGACTAAAGGTAATTTAGGGAATTTTTTATGATTTAAAAATTTTAAAACTAAAGGTGGACTTAGGCACCAAATGGTTAGGAGGGAAAAGAGTGAGAGAAAGGAAAAAAGGAGAATGAAAATGTTGACTGAGTCTTTTGGCAGTGGGAAAGGATGTCTTTTAGTTTTGTTAACCCACATAGCATGGAGGAACATTTAGGGTTTTCAGTCTATCTTTATTTCCTTTTTACAGTTACTTTGCATGGTATGGGATGAAGGGGAGATGGCATGGATCAATTCTTCCACTATTCTCTGTGTGAAGGAGGCACCGGGTTTTTGAATGAAGATGTTTTTTTCGGCATATTGCTGTTGTTGGAAGATTCCCAGGAGTTTGAGACAAGTCATACCCATGTGTTTAGAGGTTTTCAAGGGTAGCTGTAGAGTAATTTCATGCATATCTCCAGGTTTGTTATCCTTTGGGTTTTTCTTTTTCCAAATAAGCAACATTGGGTGTTCATAGTTGATATATAGTGTCTTTCATTTGTAAATTCCCGTGAGATGTGTAGAAAGGGGGAAATATGAATGCACTATGATGGTTATTTTAAGGGTTTAGTGTCGGATTTTAAATGCATCTATAGCAGCTTCATGAAGTTTGCAAGGCTAAAGGGGGGAAATATGAATACTTTGTGATAACCATGTTAGGAACTAACAGATAATCTAAATAGGAGTTAATGTGATAATCCATTCTTAATAGTCCTAGAAAACAATAGAGAAGATTGCTATATGAATACTTTTATATGCATGATCATCAAATGTGAAGGACATGGTTTGCATGCCTGTAGAATGTAATCATTCAGTCAAACATGAGGACAACCCTTTCAATACAAGACCACATCTTAGGTGAAATGACAATGACTTCATGAAATATGAAGGGAGATATTTCATGAGTGAAGTCATAAGACTACCCATGTAGGACCATTCACAAGTCTCTAAATGTGTGCGCTGATAGATACGATTCCAAATAGAAGACAATGGTCATAAAAGAAATCTTTCAATACAGTCCATAAAGAACATTGCAAAGAACAGTGGCAATAGTTTCTATGACAAGGGTTTCTAGGTAGAAAGGATAGTCCTATGTTCAAAAGGATAGATAAATGACTGTTATAAGAGGTAGATTATGCACTAGAAAGGATATCCTTCACCAATGTCTCAAGAATCCAAATAGAACAACGTCTCTGGAGGGTTTCTATGATAGTGAGTAGGGTACAATGACAGTAAAAGGGGTAATGAAAGTGTGGCATTTTTTTAGGTATCCCATTGTGTGGCTCATCACACCATTTCACAATCCTTAAGAATGGTACACAGGTTATACTAAGTCATTTCAAAGTCCACATCAAATGACATTATGAGCATTTTCAATGATATTGAGCCAGAGACAGTCATATAACAATCCTAATGAGTCTTTTAAACCATTTTTCAAGAGTCTTTGTTATCATTTGGGGCCATGAAGTATGATAGAACTCATAAAAGTATAAAATGCTCATGGAATAAAGGGACAATCCACATGCAAAGGCAGCCATGTTATGACTGTCAAAAGAATGTCAGTCCTTCAAAGAAATGAAAGATCAAATAACAATAAGTGGAAGGGTAAGAGGGTAGTATAATAGTTGGGAAGTTAGTAGAATGAAAGAGGGTTTTGCAATGCATGAAAGTAATTCTCAAGACAATAAGAATGAAAACCTAAATGGAAGCCATTAAGTGTCTTAACCATGAATTCCTCAGACAATAGTACAATCATCATGGGAAGGGACAGTGATATTTCCAAAACACTAATTAAGGGAAGTTTAGTGATTAATATAGTTAGGGGTTGTATGATAGAGGAAGGTACTATAACTTTGAAGAGACAAGGTAAGAATGAAGTTCATCATGAAATGCAACATAGTATAGTCTAATGTGGTGGATATTACTACGTGTGATAGTAGTGCATGAGAAGACAACATTAGAATACCAAGTAAAGGCCTATGGAATGATATCAAGTGAATAGGCAAGGGTGTGGAAATTTGACGAGGGACATGAAAATGTTCCCAAAGCATTATGATGGCAACAATTTCATGGGATAAAATGCATGAGAAGATCAATGTTAGTAGTATGAGTTAGTCATATGATAGTGGCATTGCTATGAGATAAAGAATGGCAGGTCCATAGTGGATACCAAAACAAAGGACAATCAAGACACTGGTGATAGAGCCATGGAAAGAGGTTCAAACTAGTGGAAAATGAAATTTGAAGATGGTTTGAGCATGCAATGGATGTTATAGGATAATTAAAAGACACTTGAGAAACTATAAGGACTGGTGATAGTCTAGTGATAAAAGGCTGAGTTTAGGAGCTTGTGAAGCAAGATAGTCACCATGAGAGCTAACACTGAAATTAGTTAGTGTTAAAGAACATTGAAGAATGACATGACAAGTTTGGGCAAGTTACAAGTCTCTTGCATAAGTTGAGAAAAAACAATCAAACGTAGGAGTCTTTGAGTCAAGCAATAAGACTATGCAAGGAAAAAGTCATGTGCCCATAAGCTTTTCCTTAGTCTTCCCTCATTAAAACTTACATTGAATTTTGTCTTTGCTTTTTACCTGCTAGTTTGGTAGTTATGTAATAAGGATATGAAGACAAGTTAAAGGGAATCAGATAAGGAGAATTTTAGCTATAGGATCATGAAAGTGATGAGACAAACTGGTGCAGGAGCACCAATCCAAGTTCACTTGAATTTTGTGAGTTTGAATAGATATAGGTTGGTCTATGAATTTGAGGTCATGAAGAGTATCAATAAGGTCTAATTGACCAATTGAATGAGTCTAGAAGTCTAATTTTGTAAAGCAAGACAAATATTGCCTAAATGATGTATAAGTTGCAAAACATGTAAAAATGGGTTTAAAGGTTGTTGAGTCCTATATTATGTAAAATAAGGTCTCGGGGGATCACATAACATTGTTTTGAGTCATGTTTAATGATATTTAGTAGGTTTGGGGTTCAAAATTTGGAAAAAATGAAAAAGTTGTCAAAAATTGCCAAAGTTGTAAATGTAAAATGCAATTTTTAGGCAGACCAACGGTCAAGTGGGTAGTTGGAAGTCAGTTGGTCAGTTTTGGAGGGATTTTTGTGAGTTAAATGTTTAAATAAAAGTCTTTCATCGTTGTATGAGTGGTTGAAACTGTAGACACATAAAATATACTAATTGACATTGTGCACTTGATCCCAACCTACTAACATCGTTTCTTCCCGAATCATCCATCGGTCTAACCATTTAATCAAATCTCCTTATCTGATTAAATTCATCAAATTTCATCCCTTAATTAAATAAATCACTTTATCTAATTAAGTCACTCTCTTTGTTAATTAAATCAATCCATCTAATCTAATTATCCCTATTTAATTAAATAATTAATTTTATTTGATTAAATCTCTAAGTCTATCCATTAAATTAAATAAATCAAAACCTTATTTAATTTGATCTAACACCATCTCTTTTAATTAAATAAATCAAAATCCTTATTTAATTAATCTCTTATCCTATTCCTCTCTTATTTGATTTAAATAAATCCATAAATTTGAGTCAAATAGGTCACATCATCTAACCTCTTTCATTAAATTAATTAACCCTTGATTAATTTAATCTCATCTCATGTCCCATCCTCTAGATTTGCAAGTTGCACATGAAAATAGATTTAATTCATTTATTAAATCTCTATTTTCCTCACAAGGCATCTTTTGGAATATTCTCCAAATTTGAATTCAAAAATTCCAAGTCAACATGTACATCCAACAAGCCAATAACTTCATCTTACATGTCCTTTGCATTGAGCCAAGTGGCATTTATTGCATTTTCCCTTCCCTCTTGCAAGTCATTTCAACAAATTTGAAATTCAAAAATATGCATTTATTGGCACAACTCCCCAAATCTTGCACATCCTCCATCCACTCATACATTGACAAGTGGCATCATGCCATTGGATGAATGTTAGTCCCACATTGCTCAAATTTGGACAGTCATCCATCTTGGCATTCTATAAATAAAGAGATCATATCCTCATTTTTATCATCCACAAATTATGCAAAGTTATTATGCTAAAATATTTAGCCATTTCCATCCATCACCATTGAGTTCTTAGCTAGGTTTTGCAAATTTTGGCTTGGAGCTCTCATCCTTCATCAACAAAAGTGGATCAACCATCTTCAACATATCAAGCTTGCATCTTAGGAATTTGGAAAGGGCCAATTTTCACATCAAATTGGCACCAATTCCCCCATGGGATCATGAGTTTGCACATTTAAATTAGGATGCAATCTATTTTGTTGTTTTTATTATGTTCTTCATTATTTTCTTTCCTAATTTGAAGTTTGCAAATGGATTTCATATGGATTCCTTGTTTTAGCTTGCAATCTCTTGTTTAACTTGTTTATTCTTGTTGTTTTGTAGGTACTAGGATTGGGGTTCACACATTTGGCGATAGAAGGAGGGAATAATCTCATTCTCAATCACTTTTTCCAAAAATTTCCACGTTTTTGTTCATACATAGAAAAATTCCAACGCTAGGAGCTCAGCGTCGCTGTTTTGGCACTGTTGTCTCTTTAGTGTCACTATATAGCACTGCAGGAAACTCAAAGTGCGACGCTGGACTCGTCCCGCCAAAAAAAATTGAATTAGAAACTCCACCGCTTGATTGGTTGACTTGCAGGAACTTTCAAAAAAAAAAAAAACGACGCTAGTTGAGCTCACGTCCCGACACAGAGTGACGCTGACTGGTAAGTGGTGTTGTAAGGGCACCGCTTGGAAATCAAACTGCGACGTAGTCACGAGTTGCGCCGCTGGCAAGGATTAAAAAGTTGAAATTAAATTTTAGCACGTGCTTTGTGATTAATGATTTATTTGTCTTCTATTTTCTGCCTTTTAATCTCTATATTTTCTAGAATCTAACTGGTTTTCTCCCTTGTAGGTTGGAAATAAAAAACGAAGAAAGGAGAAGCATGAGGAGGATATTTCATCAAACTAAAGTGTTTTTAAACACTCTAGTGTTTCCTTAACACTTTTAAGAAATTGTTATCACTTCATTCTTAGGACACTAATTTCATTTGGATTTAAAAAGAATCTTTTCATTTCTTGCAAAAGGCTAAAATGAACATTAGGATCACAACATATTAGAGTTTGTTTCTTTGGATAACAATTGAACAAAATGTCTATCATTTGTCTTTTGGTGCTTAAAAAGGACTCACATTTTTCTTTGTCGATTTAAAAAGAACAAGTGCAATTTTGTTTTCATGAAGGCTTACTTAAACTAAATTCATTGAAAAAGGACGTATGTGCTTCTCTCGCGCTTTATAGTGATCTTGAGAATCAAAAGGCCTTTTTCATGATTTTAGGTTAATACAAAGCAATCACCTCCACACTTCAGTTTGGGTTTAAAAAATTGAACAAAATTTTGTGCGAGTGTGAGTGGGGGAATTATTGTGTATATTCTCTCTCTTTTTTTCCAACAAATATTGATCGAGTTAGGAATATTGTTCTTTATTCACTTTTGTTTATCCTAGAGGGTCTCACTTTGGGGAAAGTACTCACCCAAGGGAATCCACTCAACTGGGTAACACTCTAAAATAAGAGTATCCTTAACCTGATATAAATGTGGGTATTGGAGAACGCCTCAATATCAATGGTTGATTCACAAGATGTAATCTCGAAGTGTGACTCTGTCAGATGCTGGGTCAATCTCCAATTTAACGAGGAGTCCTTACTAAAACTCCATGCTAGAATTTTCCAAAATCCTTAATCTATTTGTTGGTGCAAGAATTGCCTGGCCACCTTGCACATTTTTACGGTGTTTTAGTAGAAATGGAAAGCATGCCATGGGAGTTTCATGGGTGTTGATGCTTGGATGCCCCGTAGAAGTGAGTGTCGTGGAGGGGAGCCAGTGGGGTCAAGCATCTAACCATTTTCTAAAGATAAGCGTAGCTGGACTTGTCCAAGTGGGAATCCAACAAATATTGTCTTACACATCCATAGGGTTGTACTTATTCTTGGGTTACAAAATGCATTGCTTAATCGAAAACATCTTGGAAACAAACACTTAACATCATCATCCAAACTTCAAACCCTTTTGGAGATAAATACAATTGACTCAATCCATATGTTATTGCTTGCCCTTGGGACTCTACATCCTTAGAGGTTTTAAACATTGGATTACATCTCATTTTTTATACTAAAGGTAAAAAATAGGTAACCCTTGCCTTGAGTTCATCGAATTTCCACATAACATATTTTGTGGGATTTGAAGAAATTAAGACATTGGACATCTTAGCTTGAAAAACCAATTAAAGAAAGTGTTTTTGGCAGTAAAATAAAGTTTTCATTAAGCAAAGCTAAGCAAAATGAACTATATGTTTAGAAGCCTCACAAAATTCAAATCCCAAAACAAAAATCATTGGTTGGAAAATCTAAAAATGTATGTCCAAATTGAATCATTCTTTGGTTACAAAGGTCTATAGAAGCATTTGCATGTTCTTCATCACCTAGGTCTTAGGAAAAACAAAGTGTCTTTTTTTTAGGTTCTACCTTAGATAAAAAATCAAAATCCTTTCATCCATCCTTCAAAACATCAAACGTCATCTCACTATCACCTTTTGGAAAATCTTGAAATCATCCTTAAATGCTAGGATTTTTGGAAAAATCAAACATCATCAAATCCTTGAGACTAAATCCTTGAAAACTTTATCAAAATCATCTTTGGCTAGGTATGTGTAGATGCATCCTTTTACATATGCTTAGTCAAAGTCATCAAAATCATCTTCTTTAGCTTGGCATACGTAGATGCATCCTTCTCCGTATGCTTAGCTAAACTATCATCTTGTTTGAATAGGTGTGGGTAAATGCATCCTTCTCCCTACACATATTCAAATCATCATCCTTTGAACAAATCTATCCCTTAGATAATCATCCAACATCTTAGGGTCTTTTTGTTCAAAATAAAAACAATCAAAACCAATCAAGATCAAGGACAAACTCAAAAGGAAAATCAAAATCAAAATCCGAAACATATCCAAAAGTCCCAAGAGCCTAGCATCCCCCATCAAGATTTATCAAAAGACCATAACATCCACATCATTCATCCCTTACATCATCATCATCATCATATCATCTCTTGATCCTTAAGATATCCTAAAATTTTCTACTTTGGACATAAAGTAAAGATCAATCCAAAGAATCAAGAGATTCATCTCTCCTATTCTTGAAAATTGATCCTCGTTTTATGGTTCAAACTAGATCTCAATACAAGAAGAGCATGGAAGCCAACAAAGAAACACCCACTTCAGGTGATCTTAGCCAAACAAACGTTGAAATGAATCCCGCCGAATCAAGCAATCCTTTGACCATCTCATCATCCCAAAATCAGCAAGAGGAAACCCAAGGAGAAGATCTTACCTTTGGGATGTCTCACGAAGAAATAACTGAAATGCTCCAAAATCTAGACAACCATAGAATCATCAACATCATGATGAGGCTTAACCCTTCGTTATACATGCTTGAATTAGCAAAACAAGGGGCCAAATAACCTTCAGATTTTGACGTGAGTACCATAGTGGAGACATCTTTTCCTCCCATCTCATCCACCATTCCCATCTCATCTACACCCCCATCCCAAAACATCACCCAAAACATTCTGCAAATCACGACATCTTTTGCTCCAACCCAACCCAATGTTAATAAGGGAAATGCATTTCTCAATGCTATTCAAGAACACCCCCTTGTTAATAATCAAAACTTGAATGCAAATGCCACCTTGGAACAAAACATACTTGAAAACCCATTACATAAAAATGTTCCTCTCACTTTCCATCATGATCCATCATCATCATTTTTCTATGCAACGCCTCAAACTCCTCTCCTCACATATTCGCAAGAGGAAGGATACATGTTTGGACCAGGTGGCATCTTCAACACCACAACATTCTCGCAAGAACTCGCACCCCTCACATTTCCACCTCTTCCACCATTTCCATCATCATCCACATTACTCCTTGGTTTAGGGCTTCCTCCTCTACCAACTATCAATCAAACTAACATCCCAATTACCAATCAAAGCATTATATCAAATACTCAAAACTTGTCGTCGATATCGCAACAATAGATGGAAAATGCACAAGAAATTGCAACATCATCAAATACCCTCCTAACATCGCAAAGCATGGTCTCTCAAGGACCAACCACCACATCAACACCACCATCCATCACTCAAAACATCAACACAACATCATTGCTCGCCACAAACGCCATTCCAAATCCACCACCACCCCCACCTCCACCAACTTCCACCACATCAAGCCAATACAATGCAACATTGCAAGCTGCTTTTCAAAGAGGATTCCAACAAGTGCAAAAACAAAAAGCCGCACAACTAGCCGCTCAACAAGTCGTTCAAGCTGTGCAAGCTGCCCAAGCAGTACAAGCTGCATTACAAGCGCAACAAGCCCAAGCATTATTGCAATAACAAGCTGTTCAAGCTATGCAAGCTGCTCAAGCAACCCAAGCCACATTGCAAGCAAAAAAGGTTGCTCAAGTGCAAACCCTATTACAACAACAAGTGGCACAAGCAGAAGCCAAAGCACAAGCAGTGCAAGCACAAACTGAAGCTTAGGAAAACGCCCAATATCAAGCACAACAAGCACGAGCACATGCACAACTTCTTGCACAAAGACAAACAACACAATTGAAAGCATATCAACAAACAATAAAGTAATATCAAGAGCAACAAGAAGTAGCCAAATTGCCAACCCAATAACAAGCGTTGTTGGAACAACAACAAGCACAACAACAAGCATTGTTGGAACAACAACAAGTGCAACAACAAGCACAAATCTTAGCGCAACAACAACAAGATCAACAACAGGTGTTGTTCATACAATAGCAGGTGGAAGCCTAACTAGCTCGATAGAACATACAGGTACCATCGAACAACACACCGACCAACCCACCCATCCAACCCACAATCGAAACACCACAAAATACTTCATCCCACTCTCGATCCAAAATGATGTGACGACATAAATTAGGTTGCTCTCGCAACAAGTGCTCGACCTTTAATCAGGGCGAACAACAAAAACACCAAGCAACTTGTGTCCCTATCCATTTGATAGGAGCCTAGTAATGAAATCATTCCCTAAGGGATTTGAGATCCCCAAATTTGACAAATATCGAGGGACGGGAAACCCTAAAGATCACATCAGGGAATTCTAGGTACATTGCATGTAAGTCGCATACAATGATACTTATCTGATGCGACTATTTCCTAGGAGCTTGCCAGGCCACGCCATGGAATGGTTCTCTTGCTTACGTTTAGGCATTAGAACATTCCAAGAAATTATGGATGCATTCATTAAAAATTATGCATGCAACATTGCAATGGATGTTAGTCTAGAAGAACTCTCAGCTCTAAAACAAGGAAAGGGTGAATCATTCGCTTCATTCTTACAACGATGGCGATCCAAGGCCAATCAGAGCAAGTGGACCATGCCAGAAGAACAACAAGTTTGCACCATCATAGCCAACCTTGAAGGCTGTTTGGCATTTCATCTCAAGGTTTAGGGCATCACCACATATGATCAGTTGATCCTCAAGGCGCTCAACATCGAAAGAGCCCTTATAACTCAACCCGCAGAATCAACATCATACCACGAACAAAAAAACAACCGCCCACCATCCAATTACAATGATAAACCTTGTACGTGGGCAAGGAACAAAAACATTACTAATGATGGTGTCGTTGATGCCAAGGTAGTCATTAGCACTCCTCGCCAAAACAAACCCATACCACAAATTCAAATCCAACACCCAAACAATCATCACGCAACACAACAACTAAATAGCAATTCGACAATCAACAATCTCAATGACCAAAGGGGACCACCCCAAAGGAACAGGAGTTATCCCAAGCGAAAGTACACCACTTTGGGGGAACCACTTGAAGACATCATGAAAAAGCTAATAGACGAAAAAATCATCAAGGCTCCTACCTTTGAGAATTACCAAGAACCGGATGTGAAACCTCCTTGGTACAATGAAAATCAACTTTGTGAGTTCCATAAAATCAAAGGCCATACCACAAACAGTTGCATGAGATTGAAAAACATCATTCAAGATCTTATCGATAAAAGAATCATCAACGTAGAACAACCTATAGGAAATCCAGATCTTAAGATATATAAGAATCCAATCCGAATCATGGCAACAAAGGGAATAAAAATGATAAAGGGAAAGGCACTCACTCAAATGTAAATCATGTGTATGAAACAATCGTTGCCTCCCTAGATGAAAAATGCATGGTCATCACCATCAAAGGCACCCATGCCGATTATGGAGTCACCACAAGAGGCGACAAAGTCATCATCGCAGGGTCATCCCAGCCAAACAAAGTCCCTGCATCTAGATCAATTCCTAATGGCTACAATGTCCTAGATCAACTCAAGAGAACACCAGCACAAATCTCCGTCACGAAGTTGTTAAAAATATCATCTGCCCATAGGAAAATTCTTGAAGAAGCGTTGGCCTCATCCACTATCCCCACAGATCGTGATGTGGAGCAATTCCAAACTATGGTCAGAAATATCATTACACCTAATCTTCTTACATTCTCTGACCAATATTTCCCCGCCCAACCATCTCACAACCGTGCACTTCACTTGGAAGCCATAGTACATAAGAGAAAAATCAAAAGGGTCTTGGTGGATGGAGGTGCGTTCTTAAATATATGTTCTCGCAGTCTCATCAAGCAATTGAAAATACCAGAGGATTCCATTGACAAAGGGCAAGGTATCACAATAAGAGCATATGACGATCAAGAAAGAGTGTCCCAAGGCACAATCAAACTCCCTATTCAAGTAGGGCCAGCTCTCATGGAAACCACTTGTCAGGTCTTGGACCTTGACTTGCCATATAATATCCTCCTAGGATGCCCATGGATTCATGCAATGAAGTCAGTAGCGTCGACTTTCCACCAATGTGTGAAATTCACACATAAAGGACAAGAAGTGGCCATCCATGGAGATCCCGAACCTTTTTCATATTGCAAAAATATTGAAGCAAAGTATTACAAAATCCCCCAAGTACCAAAAAATGATGAGGGCCCATCCACACCATACATTGATCCCGCCACTCTCGAATCCACTTCTGCGATAGAGACACCCACCACTCCCACCATTCCCACCATCTCCAACATCAAACTCATTATCCAAGATAACGGTTGTGGAAATTATAAGCTCCCTAATAATGTTTTTGTGGTAGGAGAGTTACCACAATCTCCTAGATCAAGGGGACGTCCACAAATAAACGAAGCCTCTACATCTCAAACGTCTCCTGAAGACTATCTCAAATTCACAAGCTGGGGAGATCTTGGCCAAGAGTTTATTGAGGAAAATCCATCTCATATGCTATATCAAGATGAAAGACCAGCACCTGAAATACCAATGGATGACAGAAGCAAGGGTCTGCAAATGATGCTCGCAATGGGCTATGACAGAAATCAAAGACTGGGACAAAACGACAATGGGCTTATAATACCTATCATACTAGAGACGTGACCAATAACAAATCTTGGCCTTGGATGTACCCCTCCGAGTATAACCATACAAGGCCAAAGTCCTCCAGTTAGACCGGTTAATAATCCCCATCAGCCTACCACAGTAGAACTATGATTACCGGTATCCACAGGTCATGTTCTAGACAACTATGCCTTTGATATAACCGATGTTTGTAGTAGTAGTGATGACGAGGACCCCACATCCAACTTACCTAGGCTATTTGAAGATACCACTCTTTGCATGATTAGCACCCTATCCTTTGAAACAGACCATCAAAACCATGAGATTCACTTAGTATATCCCCAACTCATTGACTACGACCAACGAGGACCACCAGTTCTTGATACATTCAAAAACGATGAGGTACTCTTAGAATTCATGGGACTGCGAGATAACATTCCAGAGGGGGATCATAAAGTAGGGTTCATAATAGAGTTGGACACACATGCCTATTATGGGGAAACGATTGAATCCCTCAGTTGCAAAAGTGAGAAATTAAGAATAATATCCAAGTCCTTGAGTGAAAACCACACTATGGCACTCTCTAACCAGAAAAAAGCAAAAAGAAAGGACACATCCAACGGTGAAAACCTCTTTAAGGTGCTCGAGGATGGGGGATTCAATCTTCCTTTAAGAGCTATTCATCAGGAAAAGTCAACAGTCTTTGCAGAAAGATGCAATCTGGTCAACTTAGGAACAGAGGAGACCCCGCATATCACATTCTATGTAGAGTCACTACTATCAAAAGAGCAAGAGCTCCTAGTAGCCTTCCTAAGGGAAAGACAAATAAACTTCGCATGGAGTTACACTGACATGCCAGGGTTTGATCCAGAGACTGTGGTTCATCACTTAGCGGTGTATCTAGAAGCAAATCCTGTCAAACAAAAGCTTCAAAAAATGCACCCTCAGATCGCTCTATTAGTCAAAATGGAGCTAAAAAAGCTATTGGATGTAGGGTTCATTCGACCAATTGATTATCCAGAATGGGTGTCAAACTTGGTACCTATTTCAAAACCCAATGGGAACATCAGAATCTGAACAGACTTCAGGGACTTGAACAAGGCATGTCCAAAGGATGACTTCCCACTTCCCAACATTGATATGATAGTACACATGACAGCAAGACATGAAATGTTGTCGCTAATGGATAGATTCTCAGGATACAATCAGATCATGATAGCTAAGGAGGACCAACATAAAACAACCTTCACTTGCCCATGGGGGACATATTGTTGGAACATGATGCCATTTGGCTTAAAGAACACAAGAGTAACATATCAAAGGGCCATGACATTGATATTCCACGACATGATCCATAAGACGGTTGAAGATTATGTGGACGACATTCTAGCCAAGTCAAGAAAGAGAAAAGATCACATAGCAACCCTTAGTGCCATCTTTGACAGACTGGAAGAGTATAGGGTCAGATTAAACCCAAAGAAGTGCATATTCAACGTACAATCGGGGAAGCTTCTAGGATATATAGTGTCAATGAGGGGCATCGAGGTGGATCCAACAAAAGTAAAAGCAATCCTCGAGATGGAGGCACCGAAAACATTAAAACAACTAAGAGGTCTACAAGGCAGACTCCAATCCATCTAACGATTCATAGCACAATTGGCAGACAAATAGAACCCATGTTCTCAACTACTCCACAAGGGAGTAGCATACAAATGGGATACCAAGTGTGAAGAGGCATTTAACAAAATCAAAGAGTATCTATTGACACCACCAGTCTTAATGCCACCCATCCCAAAGAAACCATTGATCTTATACGTGTCAACAACAACAACAACCCTTGGAGCTCTCTTAGCTCAGCATGATGAAAATGGAACATAAAGGGCTATCTATTACATTAGCAGGACAATGGTTGGGCATGAGCTAAACTATTCATTCATCGAGAAAGCATGCCTCGTAGTAGTGTTTGCATCACAAAAATTCATACATTACATGTTGGCACATAAAATAAAACTCATTGCCAAAATTGACCCTCTCAAGTATCTACTATCAAAGGCAATGCTCACAGGAAGAATGGAAAAATGGGTGATGATACTATCAGAATACGACATTGAGGATGTAGAGCGGAAAGCAATCAAAGGCCAAGTCATTGCAGATCAGCTTGTAGAAGCACCAATCTATTCAAAGAACCCTCTCGTCTTAGAGTTTCCAGATGAATCCATTTTCAATCTCAACGTAGCTAACCACTGGAAACTGTACTTCGATGGCTCATACACGCAGCATGGATCAGGAGCTAGTGTTTTCTTCATCACCCCACAAGGGGATTGCATACCAAGGTCCTACAAACTGGCATTTCCCTGCACCAATAACATCACGGAATATGAGGCTTTGACTATAGGTCTTAGGATAGCAGTGCAATGGAACATCATAGCTCTCAAAGTATACAGAGACTCTCAATTGATCATAAATCAAGTGAACGATGAATATCAAACCAAGGATGACAAGCTCACTCCGTACAAGAAATTGGTGGAGACTCTCAAAGAATCCTTCATCGAAATTACATTTGAGTAGATACCTAGAGCCAACAACAGAGCAACATACACCATGGAAACAATTGGGTCCCTAATGGACATCCCCAACAACGTTCCAAAATATGAATTCCTGATAGAGCAGCTTCTCGTGCCCGCATTCGAGGTACCAGAATCAAAATATGTGTGCGAAATCGTTGGTCCTGGTGATCTTGGTATCATGACATTTACACATACCTTCGTATAGGAGTCATACCTGCTGACTTACCATCAAACCTAAAATGAACCTTTGTTAAAAAGGCATCTAGATTTGTCATCCTAGGTGATACCCTATAATGTAGGAGCATAGAAGGAACCCTACTACGCTGCTTAAACGCTGAGGAGGCATTAACCACTCTAATTGAAGTACACAACGGTATATGTGGTTCGCACTCGAGTGGAATGACCATAGCTAAGAAACTGCTGAGGATGGGGTATTATTGGCCCACAATGGAAAGAGAAGCACATGACTATGCTAGAAAGTGTCTACAATGTTAGCAACACGGGGACCTCATCCATGCTCTAGCTCAAAAAATTCATCCTATTGTCACACCATGGCCCTTTTCATAGTGGGGACTTGATCTCATTGGAAAAATCACACCCACTTCATCTAACGACCACAAATTCATCATAATCGTAACGAAGTACTTTACTAAGTGGGTGGAAGCCATACCCATGACATATATAACCAGGAAGCAGATTTCTAAGTTCATCTTGAACTATCTTATTTGCCGATATGGTGTTCCACAAGCCATTATCTCAGATAATGGGACACCATTCAAAAATCAGGAGGTTCGTGACTTATGCGAAAAATTCAAAATACAACATCGCTTCTCCACCCCATACTATCCCCAAGGCAATGGCCAAGCAAAAGGTACAAACAAAACCATTCTGAAAATCCTCAAGAAAACAATCAATGATCATGACTGGAATTTACAGCTTAATCCCGCCCTCTGGGCCTATTGAACCAGCATCCGCACACCCACCGGCGCCACCCCTTTTTCCCTAGTCTACGGATCAGAAGCAATACTCCCCATAGAGATCGAGATCCCATCACTCAAGATATCACTGCAGAACCTCATCATAGATGAAGAGTACCGAGTATCAATATTAAATGAGCTAGAGCTATTGGATGAGCGACGGATAGATGCCTTGGATCATTTGCAAGTCTATCAGAATAGACTCAAACATAGCTACAATAAGAAAATTAGAAATAGGACGTTCCAAGTCGGAGAACTGGTATTAAAAGAAAATCAGAAGAATGTCCCAAACCCAAGCAGCAAAGGCAAGTTTGAACCCAATTGGTTGGGACCATTCATTATCACAGCAAGTTACAAAGCAGGGCCATATCAACTATCAACACCCGAAGGGGAACCTTTGTGGGAGCCTATGAATAGCTCCCATCTCAAAAAGTTTTATGCCTAAATCTTTCAAGGTATAGAACCAAAAAACCAAAAAATAAAAAAATGTCCTAAAAAAATGGTTACTGGCTAAAACCCGCAAACAAGCCGCCTTGGTAACAAATAAAAAATAAAAAAAATAAAAATCCAAGAAATCATAAAAGGATCAAAAAATAGTAAAGAAAAAAAGAATCGGGCCCTCTAGTGAAACCACTGATGGCACTTTTGACAAGTACCTTGGTGAAAACTCGCAACAAAGTACCTTGGCGTGAATAAGCACTTTCCATCCACTTCTAGATATTTATGGCTTGTTCTGGCTTCCATCATCCATCGATTCAGTCTCCATCCATCACTCATCCACTGCAGAGATCCACATCATAGCTTCTTTGGTCCCCTGCTTTTCATATCATGATCCTCCTAGTACTACTTCCTACCTATCCTCAAGGTCATTTGTCCTACTTTATTGGAGTAGTCTATTGCATCACGCCAAGTATGATTCATCGATCATTTGTGTATGTTCTCTAAAACTTAAAACTGAAAAATCCAAAACATAAAAAATCGAAATCCAAAACATCAAAACATCGAAAATCCAAAACATCAAAACATCAAAAAATCCAAAAATATCAAAAATTAATAAAAATCCCAAAATGTGTCAAAAAAGTCATTCAAAAAGTCAAAACAAAGTCGTCTTGTCGAACTACGTGGTCTCTACGTGTATAATGTAGGCAAGGATAATTTGTTGATCAACCCCCGAGGCCCCTAGGATAGGTCTTTAGGTTAGTCTCCTGGTCAAAATCTCAAAAAATCCCAAAACATTTACAAAAAAAAATAAAATCAAAACATTCATAAAATCTCAAAAAATACCAAAAACAGCCTCAAAACATTGAAAAACGTCAAAAACATCCAAATATTTGAAAAAAATCCATCCATCTCATCTCGCTTGCAACCGCAATAGCGTCAATCATAATAAATGATCGTCATCCTCAATCTTTAGCAAGATAATCAGAAACAAACCTAGTAGGTCGAAAGTGAAAACTCAAAACGTCAAGTCAGTGCATAAGCAAGTTGGTCATCTCTTTGTGTCGGTAGCTCATCATCCAATTGGTCCCATATCAATCATCATTTAGAACGCCTTGGATAAACGAAATGATGTGCCACCATCCACTAACATGTCCTAGGATGAATCCTTCCTACAATGGACATTATCTTTTGGCAATAAGTTTCGGTTCTTATCCTTAGAAAACGCATCCTCCTTTGGTTAGCGGTATTGAAGAACATCAGCTTGTTTGTTTACTTTGTCTTTTATCTTCTGACTTATCTTATCATGCTCATTCCAAGGACTTCTCGATGATATCCCAAATAGAGGATTTAAAGAAATAGGAATGGGGAAACAATCATTATCTTTTGTCTGTTATGCTTGTTGGACGTTCTTATAATATAACCTCGGCGAATACTTGCTTTGTTAGGTATGTATGGAGGAGGTCTAGGGAAACTTGTTGACTATTGCATGGATAGGTTTACCTTTCCGTGTTTTGGTCCGAGGTGTTTGAAAATTATGAAGTGCATCCTAGCAAGGTTTCCGTATGTCAGGTGTGAGCAAGAATACTCCTATCTGCTTGTCAAGTCAAAGTCCATCACACTAGGTACAACGCCATCTTGGTTTTCTATACCTTGATGCATCGTACCACGTACGTTATCAAACATAAGAAATTTTGGCCCTTTGAAAATACCAAGTCCTCGACAAGTAATCATCATCATCATCATTTGCATTTGCATCATCTTGTGTCTGGTTGAAATGAATTCTTCTCTTCTTGCTCATCACGCTAACAAGGTACTATGACAGTCGATCATCTTCACCATCATCGTCATCGATCCTGCATCCACAAACCATTACCATAGTGCATAAACATATCATATAGGAAACATACGCATTGCATTCATCATATAAACATGTTATCATAGACATTCTTCATAGATAGGTGCATCCATTTCATTGCATTTCACTCATTACATTGCATCGCATGACATTATATCAATCACCACATAAGCATTCATTTGCATTTCATAACCATTTAACATTATCACATATTGCATAATCATAAACAAAAGGTATATAAGCATTTAATTCATTTGCATACATACTTGCATAAACATCATGACATCATCTTACCACATTACATTCATATTATATTACGCATCATCATATCACTTTGCATTAACATATCATTGCATCCTATTAAATGCATCACATACATTACATCATCATTCAATATGTTTAGGATAATATCATTTGTTATTCTAAGCATCTCATAAAACCATCTCATCTGCATTACACCATCTCATTTGCATCATATCATGACCATCGCATTCATATTACATCATCCATATCATCTCATAAATAGCATCATAAATTATTCATTGCATAAATGATTCCACATAAGCATAAATGTACAAAATTCATTACAAACAAAGCGTATATGCATCCATAATCATTTATAAAAATAAGTCACATATCATTTTGCATGTACACCATAGATCATATCATTTTACATATTACAATCCATATCACATATTAGATTATCCCATAAATAGATCATCATATAGCATCATATAACATCATTGTACAACATATAGAAGTAGAATCATACATGCATAAATAAAGATAACACATTGCATCACATCAAAAACATCATCGACTCATATATATATATATATCATCAATAACACAACTATCATAGTACAAAGAATAAATCGGATCACTGTACATGTATGTCAATCAGTACAAAAGGCCCATCAGGCTATAAAAAATGAGCCCATAAGGCATAAAAATTATCATAGCATCTCGATCAAGCTATGTCCCTTTGAATGCTGCCCTCACCCCTGTCATCGTGACCCTCTGCTGGTATGTGGCTGGCCCGCTCTAAGTACTCTGGGACCCACTCTGCTCTGGGTACGGCCTCATGATAGTACCTTCGATAGTACTCAGTCTCTCGGATGACATCCTTGGAAGACCGAACTGACACTGTACCCTGGGAGGAGGAGGCTTCCATGCTCTCTAGCTGCTGTCTCCTGCCTAGCTCTATGGCTACCTGCAGCTCTGTAGCCTGTCTCTGTTGTACGGCCTGATCCCTCTCGGCCCTGAGCTGCTCTCTCTCGGCTGTCATGACCTGGACCTGGGCCTGCAGTTGCGCAATCAAAGTATCCCATGCATCCGCCTATCCTGTTGACTATACCTGTGGCTGCACCCAAGGAGGACCATCGTCTCATGGTGGTGGAACTGGTGGCACCTACTATTGGTCCTGCATGTGCACATCTCCCTGATCTGGCTAGACTAGAGGCACAAATGGTGGGTCCTGTCGAATGTCAGCTCTCTGTCCTCGTCCTCCCCCTCTACCTCTGACTCTCCGCAGATTCGGAACTGCACCTGGAATCATCAATCGAAGCGGAGGCTAGAACCAATTCCTATAGGCTTGAGTAGTGCCTGGATCTGCAAGTCCCTGATCATAAGCCCATTGCCGGGCTACCAGCTGCCTAAAGCTGTCCACTACCTCTGAAGTAGGAATATACCACCCCCATGACACTTGTGTCATGGAGTGGGCGAAGACGGCTATGTAATCATCATCTGGTCGATCTTGCGGCCCCCCAAACTGATGCTGCACACGCCTGGGCAAGTACCTCTCAATCATAGTGTTCTCTCACTCCCGCATAAAACGGTCCTGGTGGTAGTAGAGCATCTGATCGATATTGTTGGCCCATCTAGGCCGACCAAGGTAGGGTTGCCAAGTAAAAACCTGCATCTCGTTGAAGACTCTCCTCCAATAGGAGATCCTATGCTCACTAGTGTGTGTGAAGGACACACCACCTCTGTATCGCCACACGAGGGGATCGCTTGACACCATCGAAATTGAAATGACGTGCGACCGAAGCACAACAATGTGCTCCCATGCCCAAACATGAAGAAGAGTCACCCCTGCTCCGAGTGCTCTGCCATCCATGTAGACATACTCATGGAGGTCTCTGTATAATGAAGCTAGAAGAATAGACCCCCATGCAAAATGAATCGATCTGTCTCGAACCATCCGCTCCCAACAATATCCCCAGCTAGGACTGAAGTATCACCCTTGTCTGTCAGGGGCAACGAGACCCAAAATGATGGCTATAATTACCCAACGGTAGGGAGGTGCTAGGATCCTGTCCTGCATGAGCTCTATTTTCCCCTCGCAAAAGAAAATCTCGTTTGTGGCGAGGACTCTGAAGCAGGCCTCGCGCCCCTCATCCATGTCAAAAATCGCTTGACGACCGTGAATAGGCAATCTCAAAATGTGCCAAACGTCCTTTAGAGTGACGGTGGCCTCACTAGTGGGAAGATGAAATGAAGACGTCTCGTTGTGCCACCTCTCGGCCAGCTCTGACAGCATCCCTAAGTGAGTGCGCATGGGTGCCGCGTAAGTAATGTACCACAACCCTGCAATCCAGAGTCGATCCTGGTCCCTGTCGCTCAGATCCCGCAAGAAGCTAGCCAAGTCCCGCGACCTGTGCTTCGGAGAGTAGAGCTCCCTCGCCGCGTCCTGCATCAAGGAAGGTCACCATGTTAAAAATTTTGAAAATTCTTCGCCAGACGTTCAAAGAATCTTTCCAGTGGTGCAACTCATGATGGCATCGTAGTTTGATTTCTAATCAAACTTCGATGCTAGGCCCAAAATAGCCAAATCGCACTGCTGCGGTGCACTTTATCATCCAACGACGCACTTTGGGCAAAACTGGGACCACTGCGTCACACTTGTCAAATCCCTTCGCCGGACCTGAGCTTAGCGTCAGAGTTTTTAAACTCCAAACTGCACTGCCGCGTCGCAATATCTTCTCACGCGATGCAGTTTGATTTCCGAGCGACGCTATATAGTGTCTCTGCAGAGGGACTGACCTTTAAAAGCATTAAATGAAGTAATAAATGAAAAATGAAGCCTAGGTAGGGACCACTTACCGGTGCCCTGATGCGAGGTGGCCGCTGGTACGTCCGAACTCGATCATAAATATGTAGGGGAAGCTGTCATTGCACCATATCATCAGGAGGTTGGAGCTCAAATCTCGAGGTTACTATCAGAAGTGTTTGAAAATGACTTGAAAGTGACCCCTCGGGCCCCTTTTAAGCCTAAAAATTAGGGTTTTTTTCACCCTAATTAGCTGTCCTACTAGGGTTTTGGACCCCCAAACCTGTTTTTGTCTAGTTGAGGCTTGTTTTTCATTGTTTTATTGTGTTTAGACACGTTTTTGGCCTCTTGGACCCTTTTTGGACCTTTCGGGCACTTTACCCTTTGTTTTCAAGAGATCACCCAAAAATTGAAATTTTCGTCCAATCTCTCGAGGGGGCATTATAATGGCATGTTTCCTCTCGCCATGCAGCAAAGTTTTTAATAATGAAATTTTTGGCTTTGATCGAGATTGTTTATTCTTTGAACCAAAGAAACAAGTGCATTGCTTCAAAGAGGGGAAAAATGTAGACACGCAAAATATACTGATTGAAATTGTGCACTTGATCCCGACCTACTAACATCGTTTCTTCCTGAATCATCCTTGGTCTAACCATTTAATCAAATCTCCTTATCTGATTAAATTCATCAACTTTCCTCTCTTAATTAAATAAATCACTTTATCTAATTAAGTCATTCTCTTTGTTAATTAAATCAATCCATCTAATCTAATTATCCCTATTTAATTAAATAATTAATTTTATTTAATTAAATCTCTAAAGTCTATCCATTAAATTAAATAAATCAAAACCTTATTTAATTTGATCTAACACATCACTTTTAATTAAATAAATCAAAATCCTTATTTAATTAATCTCTTTCATATTCCTCCTCTTATTTGATTTAAATAAATCCATAAATTTGAGTCAAATAGGTCACATCATCTAACCTCTCTTATTAAATTAATTAACCCTTGATTAATTTAATCTCATGTCCCATCCTCTAGATAATGCAAGTTGCACATGAAAATAGATTTAATTCATTTATTAAATCTCTATTTTCCTCACAAGGCATCTTTTTGAATATTTCCATTTGAATTCAAAAATTCCAAGTCAACATGTACATCCAACAAGGCAATAACTTCATCTTACATGTCCTTTGCCTTGAGCCAAGTGGCATTTATTGCATTTTCCCTTCCCTCTTGCAAGTCATTTCAACAAATTTGAAATTCAAAAATATGCATTTATTGGCACAATCCCGAAATCTTTCACATCCTCCATCCACTCATACATTGACAAGTGGCATCATGCCATTGGATGAATGTTAGTCCCACATTGCTCAAATTTGGACATTCATCCATCTTGACATTCTATAAATAAAGATCTCATAACCTCATTTTATCATCCACAAATTATGCAAAGTTATTATGCTAAATAATTTAGCCATTTACATCCATCACCATTAAGTTCTTAGCTAGGTTTTTACAGATTTTGGCTTGGAGCTCTCATCCTTCATCAACAAAAGTGAATTTACCATCTTCAACATATCAAGCTTGCATCTTAAGAATTTGGAAAGGGCCAATTTTCACATCAAATTGGCACCAATTCCCCCATGGGATCTTGAGTTTGCACATTTAAATTAGGATTCAATCTATTTTGTTGTTTTTATTGTGTTCTTCATTATTTTCTTTCCTAATTTGAAGTTTGCAAATGGATTTCATGGGGAATCTTTGTTTTAGGTTGCAATCTCTTGTTTAACTTGTTTAATCTTGTTGTTTTGCAGGTGCTAGGATTGGGGTTCACACAGAAACAATATTGAAGGAGAAGCAATCAAATAACCCCTATTTTTTGCATTATTTTCTGATTATTTTCTTTCTTTCTGTAAAACTAGCTTTACCAGTTAATTGTACGGCTTTGTAACTCCATAAATCTTTCTAGAAGTTTGTGTATTGAATAGAGGGGTGTGTTACCTATGTTTTGTGCTTGGATTGTGTTGGCGTAACAACTAACACCTCTGTAGTAAAAGTTGTTATGAACAGCCTGTGTACACTACGCAATGAGTGCTCTTCAAATTAGGAGGGGAAGCTCCCTCGTCGTGCTTTGACAAAAATACTTGCAAAGGAAAATAAGCTAAACTATGTCCTGTCTTTTTGTTTCAGCTGTAGAGGCACAAGGCTTTCTTGAAAGAACCTATACGTTGCAGCTGAGTTTTCTCTGGTTTTGCAGATCTACTAACTACAACTTAAATTTAATCTATCCAATCTCCTCAGGAAAACAGAGCAAGAGGAAACGGAGCAAGGTTTGACTATCTGACGATAAACGAGTTTAGATTCTCTACTTGAGGGCAAGGTGGCGCAACTATCATCTCAATCTAAACAAGCTTATTGGGCACAAAACAGATTTAAGAATTTACTATGACAATCTTATGAAACCCTATGTGGCATAAAACTTGATCAAAATAGTAAAGACTTCACAAACAACTTTTATCATCACAATCTCACGAAACCCTATGTGGCATAACACTTGATCGTAATGATAAAAGTCTCACAAAACAGATTTATCTAAACTATGGGAGGAATTTACCACGCCAATCTTATGAAACCCTATGTGGCATAACACTTGATCAAAGTAGTAAAGACTTCACAAAACGATTTTATCATCACAATCTCACGAAACCCTATGTGGCATAACGCTTAATTGAAATGATAAAAGATTCACAAAACAGATTTATCTAAACTATGGAAAGAATCCACCATTACAATCTCTTGAAACCCTATGTGGCATAACAATAAATCGTAATAGCGAAGACACATGAACAAATACCAAAAGAGCAATATTGAGGGCAAGGTAGGCGCAGCATATATTTCTCTCTCAAGCAAAAGTTAATTACAAATGAGCAAAAGCTCTTATTTATATACATCAAGGTGTAGGGAACTCTAAAATCACCTTGAGTCATCTACAGTTCTTGCAATGCATGCAATATTTGCTGCCAAACCCTAATGAAGTAAACTATACAGTTAACTGGAAAGCTACCATCAGTTAACCGAAACATCTAATCTAAAAATGGACAATTGTGCGAGCATGCACGTCCTTATTGAAAGCGAGTTAAGTGGAAGACTACCATCAGTTAACGTAAAACCCTAAAAGAAACTCTAAGTAAATAAGGCAGATCTCAGAATAGATATGCATGCATGTGATGACAACATCGAGTTAACTTGAAAGGGTAACACCAAGTTCAACTCGTGTGTGTAATGTCTATCCTGAGAGGCGGGAACTAAAGTTTACTGGTCGTGATCTCGAGCAATCAATCCCTCAATGAGATTGTTAACTGTATCACTATCTGGAGCTATGAGACTCTGTCGAAGAATGCTATGTCGATGTAGCATATCCTCACCAGTTGTGATTTGAGACTGAAGTTCACCCCTACTCCTTGTTGCCTCGTCGAACAATGCTGACATGACTGTAAGCTGAGTAATCTTACAGCCAATGGTCTCCCCACTGAAAATGGTATGAATGAGTGCCTGGAGCTCTGACTGAACATCGGTAAGCTCCACGTAGGCACCACCCTCGATTTGATAATGGCACGGTAAGCGAGATACTAGAGTTCTCACAAACCGGAGTGCACTAGTGACGTGCTCTCTACTCTCAGCCAACTCTGATGCTAAACTGTCCTCTATCTTTACCCTAAAAACCAATTGTGTCTTCCAAGAGTAGATAGCCTCTCTGTCCTCTGCATCTGTGACTGCATCATACGCCACACTCAGGTGAGCAATCATAATCTCATCCCTGGGTTTGTTAATTGCCATATCTCTTTCCTCATCCTGAACACGAAGACGGAGCTCTCGTGCATTGTACCGCAACTGATATAACTCTATAAGCATAGTACGACCTCTAGCAACGAACTCCTCTTCCCATTCCTCCAAACGCTTGCCATATGCAACTAAGTGATTGAGTTGACTTTGCTCTGCTGGAGGCTCAAGCATCGGTGGGAATGTGTTAATGGCATCGGGTCTATGCACAAGACTAGAAATATACTGACGAAGCTGTTTGATTTCAGCCTTGAGGGCTGCCTTATCCTCTCCGTCCTTTAGTATTCTATCCCTGGCACTGTCTGTAGCAACTTGTAGGAGATCAACCTGAGTCTGGCGTGTGCTGCGACCAAGGTTGACTGTGATAACTTCAAAATCCTGAGATTCTAATTCAGCCAAGTCCTTACCCTGTGGAGGTACGGCAGTTTCAATGACAATCTCCATATCAGTGTTTCTCTTTACGTGAACCATGTTCTTAACTCTCTTGTCTGGCGCATCCTGGTAAATGTCAACAAAATCAGAATGATTAAGGACATAGGATGGTTGCCTCCTCTTCCTTCCTAGCTGAGCTTCGATCCAAGATTGATCTCGGCTAATGCTACTAGAAGGATTTGCACTAGCGACAGGAGGTACTGATGAGAGTGAATGTGTAGAAGACCCACTGCGAGGTGGAGAGTCTAAATCCAATTCGATGTGAATTGGGACTGGTGAAGGCTCTGAAACTGGTGTAGGAGCTTGAGGCTGAACCTCAGGTACTGGCGGGCTCTGAACTGACCTCTGAACTGATTCTGTGATAGGATGTCTATCAGGCTCCGTGCGTGTAATAGTGGCAAGCGCCTTTCCCTTTGAATTGTTTGGCACTTGACCTTTCTTAGGAGGATTACTCCTTTTCTTTTGTTTAGGTTTCGACGAGGAAGGTAGTGAAGAATTCACCACTACTGGTGGCTCTGCTCTGGGAACACTTACCCTCCTTGTCTTCTTGCTGTCGAGGTAAAGTATATTGTTCTGAATAACTCTACCTGACCTCTCCTTGACCGTTGCGTATTCCTTGGCGTACCAATCAACTGTTGGCAATGGTTGTGTATCGACCTGCTCTTTGAAAAACTAAGGAAGAACCTCTCCCTCATCATCTGATAAACCTCCCACATCTTCTGACAAGAAAATAGAAATCTGTGAGAGAGAGAAGCGGCCATAACTGCGTCTGCGAACCTCGAAGTCATCTGCACAATTTGCCCAGTAATCCTCCATAGAAGGCTCGTGATATGTGCCTCCAGCAAGGTGAGCTGTATAATGACCTAAAAGGTCATAGGCACGTGCTTCGACAAGATACTTAAGATGATACTTCTCAAGTTCTTGCCCTGCGATCTTACTATCAATTGCCGACTTGCACCAATACATTCCAAACTGAAAAGGAAAGTTGAGAGATGGTTTGTGCCTGCGGCGTAGAAGACGATGAACATCATGCATCTGTCTTAGGAATTCCTGAAAGACTGTTTTATCCGAAGGATAACGTGGAAGCATAGCTGGATTTCCTGTAAAGCCGTACACTTAGATGTAGGTGCATGTTGGGAACTGAATAAACCAATCTGCCCATCCATCCATCGCTGCCCTAGCAACTGCCGAGATACGAACATGCAATTCCTAGTCCAAATTTCTCACTGTATAAGTCAGAAAAGCCTTGTGAACACGCTTGAAATGACGTTCAGCTCTGGTGAACTCAAGCTGATCATAATATTGATTAACTTTCTGAACACTGAGGATGCCCACGGTGTTTAATCCTCGAAACTGACCCTGATAAGCGATCAAGTACACGAGATATGAACACATGTGAAACTCATGGGCAACTAAGAAACCAGTGATCTGCCTGTGGAGAATGTCACTGATGAAGGATGCCCAGTCATAATGCTCCTACCTAGAAATGATGCGACCAATAATGTAATACATCCAAGGCTGGAAAACATTTGCATGTTCTTGACCTGAGACACGATTCAGGAGTGTGATTAGAATCGCATACTCATCCTTGTATTCACCGCGATCCACATTGTTTGGCAATCTGTTCTTTTACTTGTTTTAACCATCTTTCCTGCCATGGGCCTTGTCCATATCAGCATCAAATGCTGCTTGCTTGCTCCATAGAAACAACTAGGCTGTTACGGTGTTGAGGAATGCCAAAACTCCTTTTCGTGTCCAGGTTTGAGGGTACCAAATGACCCGTCTACGTCCGTGACACTATCACGGTAGTAGGGTGTAATGCTTAATGCAAGCCATCCGCAATTCAATCGATTGAGCGAGGAGATAGGTAATAGGCGGCCTCTAGTAAACGGTATCATCCATTACGGGCAGATTGAACCCCGATCTTGGTACGGGTCTAGCATTGCTTACATGATACTTTGTGAAAGATGCGTCTCCAACCAACTGCGAAATCATGAGTAAGGAGTTTTGGTCTTTTGTGTTGGTGAGTGAGCGCATTAGAAAATTAAGCGTTATTTGTGAACTTGACTATATTAGACAAGATTTACGGAAAGCTAAAAATACTGCGAGTTAAAATAGCCTTCGAAGAATTATTTTCAGCGAAAAATCTGAGATATGGGTTTTGTCCAGAAAAGGATTCTAAGACAACCCAGAACGTCAGATTTGCGAAAATTCAACTTCTACTCGATCGTACAGAGAATTTTCACTTGAGAAAATTAGTAACTCAAGAACGAACGTTCTAAAGTTAAAAATTCGTGAAAAATCAAACGCACGTTTCTAACTCGAGGAAATTATATAAGAATGATCCAGATACTGAGACTTATAGAATTCGCCAATTTCAGGAACATGCAATTTGTATTCTGAGAGAAATATGAGATTGAAGGATGAAAAAGACGTTTTTATTATGCTTCTTCTCTATGAAAATCGCCCAAGATTTCTTCAGATTGCTGACAATTGTGAATTTTATCCTGCAAAAAGATTATGTTAGGTAAAATCGCCTCTGGAAATTGATGTAGATTTTTCCTTTGAACTGGAAGAATTCGCCTTGTTTAGAAAAACCATGAATTTATCTTCTTGAAACTTGCGCCTTTGGTTTATGAAGAAATTCAAATTTCCTTTGAAGAAAATACGAATTTATATTGAATTTGAGGATTCGCCTTTGAGTCTTAAATACACCTTTGAGAATTGAAATACGCCTTTGAATATTTGAAGATTTTGTGAATTTCTATTGAAACTTGAATACGCCTTGGATTTGAGGAATTTTCAAATTTCTTAGGAAGTGCGCCTTTGAAATTATGAGAAACCACGAATTTATCTTTTAAAAATATGAATTCCCTTTGACAAAATTTGCCTTTGAGAATTACGAATTTGCCTTTGAATATTAATAAACTTCGATTTCTCTTTGAGGATATGAACTTGCTTTAAAAACACGAATTTCACTTAATGAAAATTGAATTTCTCTTGAAAGCTCTATGAACAATAATGAAGATGGTGCCATGTTAAATAAGAAGAAATTCGCACTGATTAGTAACTGCAAGAATTCAAAACCCTAACCAGAATAGAAGTCCTCTGATTGGTTGCCTTTCAGTTCCACTGCCACTGACTGGAAGTTCAAATTTGAAAATAATAATAAAATATTTATTATCATGCAATTAGCGCCAAAAATAGAAAATCGCCATCTTATGCTAAAATTGCAAATATTCTGAACTTCAGTTGACAATTTTGTTGAAGCTCTGAGATTCATCGTCAGACTTCAACGATTCCGAAAAATCATCTTTTGAGCATATAGGCGTCCATTTGCTCAAGATACTTCACTTTTTATTAACTCCCTATTTAATGGCTGACAGCACTGTCACAATTGGCCAACTTCGACACTAATTTCCGGATGACCGGGTGATGCTGAGACTGATCTGGAGAATCCATCGGAAAGCCTACTGAACAAGGAAGAAATGTCTGCTGGGAGACACTACTGCAAAATCCATCGTTTAACCCCTTGAAAAATTAGGCGCCCCTGATTAAATTGCTTTTACGGGTTCCGGACTTGGCCATTTCTCAAACTGCCATTTGACGCTTCAAACGGCTGCCGACGGTGAACGGTGAACCCTACTGACAAGCAACAAAGCTTACTGCGTGCCTGGAGACATTCTGCATCCAACGACTGTACATATGACACCTGAAAGCTGTGTTAAGGGCCTCAAAAGTAAAAGTGCCCCTGGCTCTTGGTTGCACTAGTGTCATTTTGACGAAAATTGAACTTTCATCCAAGTACCCTACTTTGACGTTTGATATCTGGAGCTGGGATGACCCGATTCATGCACTATTTATTTTAACGGACAGCCAGAAGGGCCCACAAGAGAAGTCTCTGGAGGTAACGAAGCAAGAAAACTGCTTCTAAGACCTCAAAAACTCCAGTGCGTATTTTATTTAAAATTACCGCTCCAGACTTGGCCATTTTCTGGATATCTTGACTTTGCAGTATTACACTAGAGACCTCGCACGTACGAGCGACTGCCAAATCCCGAAGGCTGACGGCTAGGCTCGTTGGATAGATAAAATGATTACACTCAATAGCCGTGAAGACTTCAAACGCGAACGGGCTCATCTGACAGGCCTAAAGGCTAGG
>VDFB02271358.1:349522347-349679994 GCA_007258455.2 Sequoia sempervirens | reverse complement strand
AAAAGAAATTTAAAAAATAATGAAAAAAGAATTGAAACATGCACATGCACACATACATGCACATCATCTGATATCGGATGACCTAAGTCCTCTAAAACATTCGCCTCCACCATATGGACCAAACAATCAAGCGACAAATCAATATTTGCATCCATCTGATCTATCCCATGTCGTGCCAGAAATGATGAATGTAGAGGACTATGAAGGTGAGATGGCACCGGTGATGATGAACCAGAACCAATCAACATATCAGTAAAACCCATAGTCTGTGCAGCTATCGTATGAGCTGGGTGGATTACATTGAAACTTCAGTGGTTGGTGAGTGATGGGATCACGGGGCCGAGCGACCTCTATGTCTCAAATGATCTCTAACATGCTCTATACCGATCCCATTGTCTGATGCAATGTGGGAATATGCCTCCAATAGGTCCTCAGCCAAACAATGTAGAGTCATGCGTGACATATCTCCTGTAAGTGCATCAAGCTGTGTAGGAGTAGGGATGCCGGTCATTGTAAAAGGATCCATGGTGGTCCACTGTGCTGAAAATGGTGTGGATCGGAATGTCTAGATATCAAATACTGACCTACACGATCATCAGATATCCTAGTGGTGGCAGCCGCAATGTCACCTATAGTGTCAATTGCTTCCTTTTGGGAAGCAACAACAACCTCATCTGCTATGGGGGCTAGAGCTGGGGTGAGAGTAGGAGACCTATCACCAACCAATACCCTAAACATTGGGGGTGGTCTATACGCTTTCGGCGATAGGTGGGCCTATCAGCAATCCTACCGCCCTGACCAGCATATGGTGGAATGTCAGGTAGTTAACTTTGAGGCCCAAATGGACCTCAGCATACAGTGCTGAACAAAATACAATGGAATCTGGTCATTGTTTAGGTATAGACCATGTGCTGCTAGAAATCGTGGGTAGATCAATGAGGCCATAGCATGATCAACACATCTAGTGACCTGGTATCCCCTAACCTTACACACATTTTGATAAAATGGAAAACAAGTGGCCTTTATCATTTCTTTGGTGACACTATCTTGTATTTGTTTAAGGGGAACGTCACCATGTACTTCTTCCCGCATGCGGGAAAGAATAGCAGTCACTCTGTCTGGGGAATATGCACTAGTCCTCTCAAGTTCATCTTTTAGTTTTTCTAGACTATGCAATATTAACATGCATGGTTCACTATATATCCCTGGGTTTGCACCCTGTGCTAATGAATCTCTTAATTTTTTTATGTCATTACTAGTATTTGCAAACAAAGAATCTGGCACAAGTGGAACATGATCTACATTTTCCATGTTATATGTATATATATACAGTACACCTAAAAAAACAATGAGACTTTGGTAAATAATATATCTAAATAAAAAGAATACAAATCTAAATAGAACTTGTAATAATTCATCTACTCATCAATAATATTTTCATACTATTAACTTGATTTAAAAAGAATTGGAAGACAACTATAATCTATAACATAGCATCCTTATAACATTGTCATATTACTTGAATCAAATCTAATAAAGTTTGACTTTATTGCATACTTGTTATAAATATCTCACATGAACCAATGAAACTCAATGTGTCTCCAAATTACATAAGAATAGAGAACCTAAATGTGAAAAAGAAAAAGAAATTCAAAATCCATCTTTTTGTAATGAGTTTGTTAAAATTTAAAAACATTCAAGAACCCCAAAATGGTTTGAAATTGATGAGCATAATAGAAATTTTTGAAGGCAAGAGGTCATCACAAACCATTCGGTTGTGGGCTTCAAAAAATTTCAATGAATGGTTTTCCAATAAGATGTATTAACCAAAATATTCCAAATTTTTATACAATTACTAAAGATGTACAAAATGAGACCTTTACTAAATAAATTTCAAAATGCATCATTAAATGTATATTAACATCATCCGCACTCTAATTAAAAACATTAAAAACAACACGGAACACAAAGAGATAAAATTAAAAAGTTCCAACTAATGATGTTATAATAATCCTCCCCAAGTTGATCCTCTCATCCCAATCATCATACTTAATGTTTTGGTACTTGAATGTGTTGGTACTTGAATCATGTTTTGGTACTTAATGTTATGTTTTTTAAGAGGAAGCATTTTCTCTTTCTATTACCATAACGATTATTCTTGTTTTTGTAACTTGGTATTTCTATTTGTAGATTTTCAACTTTTTATTATGTAAATCATTCTTTGATACCCAAGTAGTTTAAAGGTTTTCTTGAATCTTATTTAGTTTTTAGATTTAAGTGCTTTCTCATTGTCTAATTTCTTAATCAAATCTAAACATTGTTCGATCCTTATTTCCTTCTAATACCAAAATCATCCTCTTTTCCTAACTATAAGAAGTCATAGTTCAATCCCACCATGGTTGTGAATCAAGCTAAAATTGGTATGATTGGGAATATGCATGATACTAAATTTATCATAATGGAGAAGAATCATTTGACCATGAGGCCCTTGTTGAGAAAATGGTAATCAAGATATAGCTTTGATGCACACAACCTTTCTTTGGATCTTGCAAATTTGGCTAGTAATATTAATCCTAGTACAATGATTGATCTCCTTCATATACTATGTTGATTAATAAGCCATGTGAAAGAAAGTACTTAAAGTTAAATAGGTAAAAGGATAAGCTCAACAATCCCTTTGAGTGATGTGCCATTTTCCCTCCATCCCAAGCTTCTTCTTCATGTATTCCTCCTTATTGTTTTACTCCTATCTATCTTATGCAATTTATTTCTCCTTCCACCAAATCTCCCCAAATTTATCCTCTCATTTTTCCTAGATCTCATCTCATGCTTACTTATTATGATGCACATAGTTCTCTTGTCTCCACATTAGTTCTCATTAGTTTTGTTTACACTTCCCATGTTCCCCTCACTGTGATATTCCTACGCAAGTCTTTGTCACTCCACACTCATTTATTATGTCACGACAAATTTATACACCACCTTCCATTTCTCATCTTGCCACTTTCATTCATGTCCTTAATCCTAGTGTGCCTCTATCTACCCTTGACATTAATGTTTAAAGGCTTGTTGAGATGAAAAGTAATGTTGATTCCTTACCTAATGGAAACAAAAAAAGACATACATATAAAAATCAAACACAATTCAATTTCTATTGAAAATTTTACATATCCATTTTTTGTTGGATTTTTGGATCCTAGATTTGAGATGCACAATGTTAAAGGAGATCTCATGACACATTCAAGGTTCTTTAGTGCTACATATTTGGATTTTGTGTATGATGATAAGTTATTAGCTAAGTTCTTCCCATGAAATTTAATAGTATTATCTTCCATTTGGGTCTATTTTTTAATATTGAAATTGGTCAATGCAAATATTGGGAATGTTGGATTGAAGTTTATTATTTTAGATTTTTTGACTGTAAACAAGGATCTACAAAGTATATACATTCTTAACATTTGCATGTGCAAGTGAGATGAATGTTAAGAACTAAAGTTGTTAGAGGCTACCACACTTAATTATGGATCTTCTAATGCTTCATCTACATCATCCTACCCTTGTAAATTTGAAAAGAAAAATTATTTCCAAAAGGATAGTAAAAAATAATGGAAATGACCATTGTACAAACTATACATTATAAATGTTTCTAATATAATTATGACTCTAAAGCCTCCAACTTTTTCCTTTGTAAAATGTGCTTCAAAATTTACTTAGTGCTTGCATGATTACACTTCCTCCTATTAGGCCATTAGATAAATCTAAAGTTATTCCCAAAAGATATAATGAGAAAGAATTTTGTTATTAAATTATAGAGTTAATTGTAATTATACTCAACATTTTATGGGATTAAGGAATAATTGATTAAGGATTTGATTGATAAAAAAAATTAGGTTGAGGGGGTTAATATTGGGGTCAATCCTTCAATTGTTCCTCCTAATGAAAATTTAAATATTTTACACTAAATAAATCTAATAAAATGGTTTTATATGAGGGTCATGAGATTGAGGTACATATACATGTTGACGAGCTTGAAATCATTGATTCACCTATGTATGTGAGGAATGATAATTTGTTGGTATTAATAAAAATTATAAGGGTACTTATTCTTCTTCTTATGTACTAGTGATTGAATTTTATAGAAATTTCTATGGACTAACCAGTATTCAAACTTAGGACCTCCCATTTGGTGTTAGGATGCTCTACTATTGAGCTAATGGCTCACATTGTGATGAGTCTTTTATGGCTTAGGTGTGTATCATTTCTCCAACACACTCCCTTGAGCCACAACATAGGTGTCAAATGCACCTAGCTTGGCTCTAATACCATGTTGAAATTTCCATGAACTAGTTAAGATGCAAATCTCCACCACTAAGCTACCCACCCACTTTATGACAAGTCAATTTACGATTTAGGTATGCTAATTTTTTGACACCTTTTTCACATTGTGAGATATTACCAAATAATTATAATGGTCCTTTGGTTTTGTGTGGATCATGAACCATGTAAGGGTGTGTTTATTGATCTTACTCACCAATAAAATGTATGCATTGAATAATTTTTGTTTTATCATCATTTTATCAACAAGCATATGCATATTTGAGGGTTTATTTAAAATTGACTAATGATATGTTGATTGAAACTATAGGATACATTATTTTACCTTAATTTTTTGGTCTAAAAGATGAGGGAAGTTCTTATTCTATGTCATATTATTTCTTCTTTAGATGTATCTCATATTTTACTTGGGTATCCATGGATAAAGCAATATCAAGCAACATCATCTATGTCATGCCATCAAGGTATCAAATATGTTTGAACACTAGTAAAGAGGTTACAATTGCAAGAGATCCGTATATGCCTTTATTTTAGATTAAGTCATTTAACCTTAAATAATTTTAAGAACATACATAAGGATCCTCTATATAAGTGCAAGGATTCTTTGCCTAATTTGTAAAAATTTCAAAAGGAATAACAATGGTGGGAAAATCAAGACAAGATGCAACAATTTAGAATTCCTAAAGGGTTTACAATTATTAGAGCCAAAGTAGGTTATATGTAGGTTTTATATTATAAAATGATTCAAGAATCTATAAGGCCAAAAGAACCATAAGCATTGCAAACTTTAGTTTAGAAGCATAAGGGATTGGATATTTTCATTCCTAAACATGGTTTTCATAAAAAAAATTACTCATGTAGCAAGCACACTATAGAATTGACAAAGAAGGTTAGGGTTTTTAGCTTCATTTGTTATATGGAGATATTTTATTGTAATGTACATAATCAATGATATGATTCTTGATTTTTTATAAGATTTAATATTATGACACCTTAACAAACCAAGCTATGACTTTCATGGTTCACTCCTACATGTATGAAATTTACATTTTCATCTACAAGTTTGACCCTAAATTTGTAGTTTTAAAATTATTTTGTGACCTTGACCCCTACACTTCTAGTATTTAGGAATTTATTTATCTCCATTTTTTAGACTATGTTGAGAGCCATTATAATTTTTTTTGCACTAACTTTGGGAGGAAACTCATTTTTCCTTACTCAAACCCTTGGATTGATTTAAAAAAATTGAACAAGTTAAAATACATGCCAAATATAAATGCAAGTTCAATGGGTGTAGTTTTGAATTATAGACCTCTCATCCCCTAACAGATAGTTGATAGTTTTGATATTCATTTTTCTCTTGAAAGGTGTTTAACAAGACAAAAATATATGCAAAACGGGGAAGCAAAATACTATATTGAAAATGCTTTAAAAACTTTCAAACAAGTGCAATTTGAATTCAACAAATTTTAAAAAATTGCATTTAGGGTTTCAAAATTAAACAAATACATGCATTTTGAACTCTAAAAAAATTGAATTTTAAATACCTCGTGCTCAATAGTGGTCGATATGCAAACTGGAATGATAAAATTTGAAGAGAGGAACGGAAATTTGCTTTCGCCGGTGAGAGAAACCTTGTTTGGTCGCCGTCACAGACTCTGTTCGCCGCGCGCACCAGGGAGACAATGACTGGTAAAAGAACACAGTAAAAGTGTGAAAATGAAACATTTTTTTTTGTTTTAGTCATATTAAAGGGGTTCGGTTGAACCCAGGTTCGACTGAACCCATTTGAATATGAATTTTTAATTTGGGCATTCATTGGTTCGGCCGAACAATGGGTTCGACCGAACCCATTTGATTTGAGGAATGGAAAAAATCCGAATTTTCCTTCCTCTTAGAAAGTGTAAACCACTATTCTAAGGTAACCCCCTTGTTTATAAATATTACTATATCAATGATAAACATCAAGTTTTCACAATTCATAAAGATTTTGGAAAAAAAAAGTGAATTATTTGTGCATCAATATTTCAAATCACAAAATAAAACTCAAAATGAAAGGGACATGTACTAACTATGAACACAAACTCATGATAAAAAAAGAGGCATTTAGTATGAAGAATGCTAAGGAAATGAAAATCCTAGGTTTTGTACCAAGATATATGGAAATATAATCAATTTGAAGATAAAGCATATGTATCTTGGAAGAGAATTATCATCACCTCTACACATGAAGACCAATGCCTCGATCTAGAGATATGTCTTGAAAGAGATTCTTTCATAATTAGGACCCCTATAAAAAAATCATTTTCAAGGAGAAAAAAATTGAATCTAACTCATGAAATTGCTTGAATCAATTTTATTCTAATCTTCATCAAGCATCCTTAAAAAATTGAATATTCTAAATCTATATGCATTGATTGAAGAAGCATGATGAGTCCATGTTCATTTATTTCAATTTTTGACATATATTTTTAGTGATAATACACCTCTAGTGCAGTAAATCATAAACCATGTTCATACTACTTTGGAATAAAGAATAAATTTATTTCTCATGCAATAAAAGCCATTAGCTTCTAAAGTTGATGTTTCTTTTTTAGATGTGTAGGATTGAAGTGGCGTAAAAGTAAGGAGACCCCTTCTATTTATGATCATGAGAACACCTAATAAAATATTCATATTGATATTGGTGCAAAAGGAAAATGTAGAAGTTGACCTTACCAAACCTTCTTGATGAGAGATTACACTTATGAGTTCCTCAATAATGATCTCATTTAACTAGTGAAAATCCCCACATGTTTACATTTGATAAGGCATAGAATTTCAATTTCTTGGGTGTTTATTTATGGAATACTATTTTCAATAGCAATAGATCCTAATTCTACATTACTCCTTGATGTTAATGGTTATATAAAAAAGCAATCAATCAAACTCTTCTAGGTCTTGGATAAAGTAGCATGGAAAGTGAACCACGTGCAAAAATTCATTGAGCATCACATCTAGTTGAAACTCAAGATGAATAAATTCAATGCCACTAATATATATAGAACATGTAATAAGTTTTAGCATCTTATGTTAATGGTTATATAAAAAAGCAATCAATCAAACTCTTCTAGGTCTTGGATAAAGTAGCATGGAAAGTGAACCACGTGCAAAAATTCATTGAGCATCACATCTAGTTGAAACTCAAGATGAATAAATTCAATGCCACTAATATATATAGAACATGTAATAAGTTTTAACATCTTATGTTAATGGTTATATAAAAAAGCAATCAATCAAACTCTTCTAGGTCTTGGATAAAGTAGCATGGAAAGTGAACCACGTGCAAAAATTCATTGAGCATCACATCTAGTTGAAAATCAAGATGAATAAATTCAATGCCACTAATATATAGAACATGTAATAAGTTTTAACATCTTATATTTTTGTGCTAATTTTTTCCTTACAAATTTCCCTTTTGGGGACATTGTAGTGTGTAAGAAGAAGAATGCTTGCAAGAAAATATCACTTCTTTAGGGGCGGCCTCAAATAAAGTATTTGCTTAAAATCATTTGATGGGTCTTTCACTTCTTGTGAAAAAGAATTATATTATCTTCTATTTCTTTTTGTTTTGTGGCTTAATATGAACTTGACTTCAAGATGTAGGGTTTTAGATAATAAGAAAAGTATATTATTAGAATTTTGTCAAACTTGATGGATTTTGGAATGAAAATTTGTTGTTTGTGTTGTTCTAATTTAAAATGCATCTTTTGTTCACATATTGAAACCAATCACCAAACATTATAACTAGAGTTTAAAAATAATATTGAGATATCTTTGTGAGCAACTCCAATGATCGTATGGATGAATCCTTTAGTAAATTTGTTCTTCGTGTTGTTCTAATTTAAAATGCATCCTTTGTTCACATATTGAAATCAATCACCAAACATTATAACTAGAGTTTAAAAAAAAACAAATATTGAGATATCTTTGTGAGCAACTCCAATGATCTTACGAATGAGAACCCTTTTGAAAATTTGTTCGTCATGTTGTTCTAGTTTAAAATGCATCCTTTGTTCACATATTGAAACCAATCACCAAACATTATAACTATAGTGAAAAAAAACAAATATTAGGGTATCTTTGTGAGCAACTCCAATGATCTTCCATGTAATAATGCCTAACTTTATGTGTTCATTTGTAGTTTAAGAGATCTCCTAAATGTTTTTGGATTTATTTTACTAAAGGTACCTCATTGCATTGATCCAAAGCCAATGGTCTAGAACGGTTACCCCATGGAATATATGCAACCAATTTTATAAAAGCATTGCCATTCCCTAATAAAGTCACCAGAAATTATTAACATTATTGAAATAGATTATTGCAAAGGGAGTGATTTTTCACTACATTTGATAGGAGCAACTCCCTTGTATTTTGGTTGGAAATTTTCAGTTCCTTTGTATTTTAGAATTTTTAGTTCCTTTGTATTGTGAAATTTTTAGGTTTTCTAAAAGAACAGAACAAAAGAGAAAAAATATACAAATTGAAGTGGGAAAGGGAAGGAAAAAAGAAATCCATTGTGAACTAAATGTAAAGGACTACCTAAATAGCTTAAAAATAAGCCTTTAATTTTTATATAAGTAATACAAAGCTTAACATTCAAAATCTTAATAGCACAAAGTCAATCAAGATATAAACAAAATATATTCAAGTAAAATAAAACATTAATATAACTTATTCACAAGCAATATATAAAATTTTACAAAGAAGATGCACAATACCCATTCTTAGAAGACACTCTAGAAAGTTGGTTAATTCTCATACATTCAATATTCCATTCCATTCACAAATATAGAGCAATGATGAAAAGTATTGTACTCAAAATTGAACCCTTTATGAAGAAAATGATGACAACATGAATGAAAAAGGATAGCTTTCATAGAAAAAGAGAGCTTATTATTAGCCGATAGGCTATATATTGCATGGGCTTTCAGCCGGAAACAAGTCTCATGCCGGAAAACTGCTATGGCTTTCCCTGAAACTTTTTCCTAGAAAGCAGATAAACTTCACTGTCGATGAGATATTTTGGCAACATTTAAACGCTTGCAATTCTCGGAAGGCTGTGTCAGAGGCAAGTTGAAGCATTGAAGTGTCTTCCAGTAGTTTTCGGTACTTGTAGTGTCTTCAAATTAAATGAAAAACTATCGATTCACCACCTGCTGGAGGACGGTTTAAATGAAGGTAGCTTAATGGGATGCAAAACGTACCTTCAAGAATTGAATTCCCATACAGTCTGAAAATATCATTCACTAGCTGGTAAGAAGCGTACAACAATTTCAATCGCCATCAAATTCCACAAATATCAACCGCCATCAAATTTCCACCCTACTCATTTACTGCTGTTGGCAAATATCTGGTAAATCACAGCTTTTTTTCCTATAAGAAGAATGAACCCCACCTTTGATTGAGACCAATACTCAAAGCAACCATATTTCTTGCACCACATTGCACACGAAGATTACGCTGAAGATAGGGGACACATCAGGACAAAGAATCTACGCAGATTGCAGACCACACAGTGCACGATAATCTCCACCTTCAGTTTTCATTGAATTTTGGCAGTTGTACTATATAAATCCATTATGTGCATATCTAGCTAAGATCGCATGCCATGAGAGAACTTTTTGGCTGAGGCGTTTCTTTATGATGCATATTGCCAAATAACTTGTGTGCCTTCTGTATGCTCCCACAATTAGTGTACACTTTTATCGGGCCATTTACAACTACAACATTTGAAAAAAATCCATTTCCAACTAGGCATCGGCGAATCTCCATACCCTATTTCATACCTCCCATTTTAGCATAGGCTTGGAGAATGCTGGCAAACGTGAACTAACTTGCTTGGACACGTGTCCTTGTCTTTGTTTAAACACCTCCACAGCTCTATCAGCAAAATTTCTTTCGAGGATATGAATTCC
The DNA here is from genome assembly GCA_007258455.2 of Sequoia sempervirens. NCBI lineage: Eukaryota > Viridiplantae > Streptophyta > Pinopsida > Cupressales > Cupressaceae > Sequoia > Sequoia sempervirens. The sequence continues at coordinate 349,669,702 of VDFB02271358.1, read as the reverse complement.
TTCTTATTCCCACTCACCTGCAATGGAATTCAGGCTGGTTTGAGGCAATCAACATATTCATATCAATTACTGGAATAGTCGGGTAAAATCTATTCATTATAAAAAAAAGTGATGGAAATATACTGTCAAACATTTCATGTGCATTCTCTATGCCTCCACTTTTTGCACACATGTCTACCAAAGCGCATACAACTACAACATCTGAAAAAATTCCTTTAACCGTTACAATTTGCTGGATGTTCTTACCCTGCTACAAAGCTCCCATTTTGGTTCAGATAGAGTTGATGCATACCCTAATCAGCCAATTACAGATATCATACTATTAAGTATAGGACAAAAGAGTTTTGTCCTTCGTGTATATTGTTTAGCAATCTAGATTTGAATTTCAGCAGGGGCATGACAATTCCTAAGCAAACTGAATCAACACATCGATACATGACACATAATGGATATATAATCCCCCACAAATCTTTTAAATCGTTTGTTTTTCCTGTTCATATGAAAACCATTTTTTCAAGAACCAAAGCAACAAATTACTCTCAAGTCTTATATGATTATATCCCATATCTAATTTAGTCAAAGGAATGACATACCTATCTATGCAGATTTTAGAAGAGTTATTTTGATATTCTTAAATCACATATAGAAAATATGCTTCCTCGCAATACCTTCCAATTTCACCTGTGTGTTCTATTTGAGAAAAAATTGTGAGAACCCTTAAGATTAAAAATCTATTCACAATGAACAAATAGTAGAACAATAAATTCCTGGAGCCTTCAAACAAAATACTGCATGGTGATGCAAACAAGGAAATATTAAGCAATGTAGAGTATACTACCGAGCTAAACGTGGGAGTCATGCAGCTACATTTTTTCCCTCCACATGGCACTTGTTTGCATTCAAACATTTTGGGGGAGCAAATGGATCTTACCGGGACCCACCATAGACCCTTAGTATGATTGGAGCTGGCTGTTATCAACCACTAATGCGTGGATTCACCGTAAGATTTCCTTTATAAGATTGTGGGTTTTGAAAATGGCGCAATTTTTCATGCCATGTTTTCAAGTTTGACTAGTTTTGGAATGTGAAGCAAATGCAGGTGATGCATCTAAAATAAACATCCATTTGTTATACAACCATCACTGTATATTGGTTTTCCTAACTCGCATGAAGACCTTGGCAAAGTCCAGACCAATAATAATGACTGAGGTCAGGAACATCTTATATGCCCGATCCATATTTGTCCATAGCATAAATTGTATGGAAAGTCCTTCCCTTGAGGTATACCATGATATTTGAGTGCAATTCTGAGATGTGTCTAATTTGTTTTTTATTTTTCTCTGTATTTTGTGTGATACATTTAATTATGAGATGTGTCTAATTTTTTCTGTATTTTGTGTTTGGATTTTTCTGTGAATGTTTATTACAGTTGTTTTAGACCATCCAGTGGCTAACAACAGGAACATTGACACAAAAAAATCCATAGTAAAATACATAAAACCCATGTAAAATACCCACTATGTCTGAATACAAAGGCCTACCAAAGTATCTGGTAGGTGTCTATTTTGCTCCAGAATATTTATTAGGCATACATCTTCATATGTTTGTTTGGAAAACGCGTGCAAATACATCATTTATCTCACCTATTTGGATTCGAGAACAGAGAGCCATCTAAAGTATGGGGACATTTGCGTGTATGTAGTCAGTGCTTATTCCTTGGGTTGCAATCTAAAAACTCGGACGTGTTATTGTTGTTGTATGTGTGGACCTAATCTGGGCATGAAGATTGACATGTGTATGGTCATTGGTACTAATGATATTTACTATTCTCCACTCTACGAAGATCCTTGTTGTTGTCCAGAGATAGAGTACGACGTTTTTGCGTAAGAGTTTGTTGGAGATCAGTTAGGGCGAAGATTATTGCTCTACTAAATTTTCCCCTAAATATTCATTTAAGGTTTCCTTTTTTCTTATCATTTTCTTGCTAGGCATAATTTCATTCTTACTGGGCATGTAAAAACAAATCACTATTTTATACTTTGACACCCTGTTAGTTGCATGAGTTGATGTTTGAAAAGAGAGATAATAATAAAAATAATATAAAAAGAAAATATGCATTTGTAATAGGAATTTTTTTTATATAATTGATCAATATTTAAATAATTTGATATTGTTTAGATTAATTTTTTTAAAATTTGATAAAGAACTAAAATATATCATGAAGATAAAATGATATGTTTTCACTTCTATATATTAGGTAAACATAAAATAGAAATAGGAAAAAAATATTAAATTACATCGTACTTATTATATTTAAATAATTTTTTTATTTAGAACTAACTCAAATAGTATACAGATTTATAATTATATTTATTTGACTTTGTTATATTTGATCCCTTTTAGACTAATAGTTTACAAATAGTTTACAAATATACTATAGTGTATAGTTTATATTCGATCCCTTTTAGTCAAGTCTATATCAGATACAAATACAATACAGATAGGATAAAATATTAAATTACATTCTATTTTTTATATTCAAATATTTTCTTTCCTAAATTTAACTCAAATAGTGTACAAATTTATAATTATATTTATTAGCTTTTGTTATATTTGATCTCTTCTACTCAATTCTACCCTAAATAGTTTAAAGATTTTTTAAGTATATTTTATTTACTCTATTTGATTAGATACGTTATGCAAACTTGTCTTGCATAGTGTAACTTTTTGTTTTTTATATTATTTTTACTACATTTTTATTATAAACATTTATAAACAAACTTATATGTAGTATTCATATTATATTATATTTCTTTTACTATTTATATTTCTATTATATTATTTTCACTCAATTTTGTACAATATCATGCAAACTTTTTTTTACTCGATTTCTATTATAGACACATGTCACTCCATTAGGAAAACACCCACCCGTACGATTGAATCCAACAAGAACCCAAACTTATATCCATAAAAGTAGAGTAACAAATATTTATTATAAATTTGGTTTTCAATGATGTCCAAATCACAGTTATGGACCACCTAACATCCCTTGCCAATCATTATTTATTTGTAAGACATTATCTTAGATTAACATGCAAATAAAATTTACGATCCACTGGAATCCCTTTCCAATAGTTATTAAATTTTAAGAAACTATCTTAAAGTAGCATGCAAATGAACATTTGTTAACTTCTTTTATAAATTCTTACTTATTCTTCTAAGTATAAGTTTTACCACTTGTTTAGGATATTAAACATACAGTATAATGTTTGTCATTTTAAAAATGTAATTTCATTCAGGAATGTACAATTCACATCAACCCAATGAGATTATTGAAATCTCGAGTAACTCCAGTGGCCCTATTTTGTCAACCAACTCTTCACCATCGATCAATTGCAATGCAACTTCTACAAGCCACATTCAAGCTTTTTCAAATGACATTACTGTTAGTTGCCTTGACTTGGTACAACAAGCAAAGGCCACTGCTCGAAACATGCAAAGTGTGTAAGAATGTGACATTCAATCAATGGAAGTTACAATACATGAATTCCACTCAACTTGTGAGAAGTTGGGTTCCTTTTGCACTTTCCTCCGTGAAATGAAAGCAAATGAGCTTTATGGACAAGGTGGTTCTGTCTACATAAAAGAAGCGTTCCAGAACTACTTGAATGATGTCTAACACACTTTCTCCTTCTAACTGTGTATATAGTATGTGATCTATAACCATGTAACTACAATTTTTACCAACTTATGGATAGTTGGAAATTTTGTAAATCCCAAAAAGAAATCTAAGCTTCAATATACTATGAATAAGGCACTTTGATACGTGATAAAAAATACAATATGTCATCTACTACAATACCATGTAACATGCTTTTGCTTCATAAATATAGACACACAATATGTGCTACTTGTTATCATATTGGAGCTTTGTTCTTGCCTTTTGCTTTTGCTTTGTATCTCTGTACTTAACGCATATGTTTCAATTCCAAAAAAAAGAAAGAATATCTTCGATTACATATAATGAAGAATAGTAGTTTATTTATAATGCACTGTAATCCTGATCTCATTTAACTTCATCTATTTATAATATAACCATTGTGCTCACAAACATTTCATTTATAGCACTTGTTTAGTATATATTGCGAACAAATGCTATATGTCCCCTTCAATAGTTGTCTCTTTGTTGCACCTAAATTCCTTACAATAAACTATTATTATAAACAAAGTCCATTCTTCTAAAATATACCACATTTGTAGTATATTAGCTTTACATAATAATGTATTTGTGTTTCTTATGGTTTTCTAAATTTACTGAGATTTAAATGAGATGGTATTGTATAATAGCATAAACCTGTTAGGCTCATTCACTTAACACAGTTACTATAACCTATAGTTAGATTTACTAATTCCATTGCACCTCAAATGAATAGCACAATTGCAAACCAAGTAGCTTTCTTTAAAATTTTACTGTATGTTCCTTCAATGTTTATCCCTTGCTAATAGTATAGTACTGTTATATTCATTTATTCCAAAGCACCTTTCTCCTTGTGACATTAGCATTGAATGCATACTCAAAGATTTATAGTGTTTGGAATTTACTTAGACAAATTAATACAGTGAACTAGCTTTTTTACTCACTACGCTTTCTCTTTTTTTTTTCTTACCAATACAACAAGCTACTTCCAAACGCCAATACTTTCATATACATACCTATACATAATCACATTTACATGTATTATTCTTAAATTAATTTTACACAATGTAAATCTTTTTTACACTTTAATATAAACCAATGATTGGATGGTCACAGTCAACTAGATTGTGGCTTTTGCATTTATTATCAAATTAGTTAGCTATATTTTGTTGGGTACAAAAGATATGCATTTCCTACTTTATAAAGTATGCTTTTATATGTCATTATAGTAAGTAATAGCTGCCACCTACAATTTAATTTTGCAAGGACTAGTGCGCTTTCTCGTCACAATGTATTCTTTGACTGAGAATGCAATTAAGTTGATCAATGATGGAAACATAGACTTGCAACCCCATCTACAAGCAATAGATATCTCAATGTTTGGCCATGGGCCTAAACCAAAAATTTGCTATATGGTAGAACTCTTCGATGGGGTGCACAAGCGAAAGGGTACACTTCCAAAATAGTACAACCACTACATAGATTCTGAAGAGCTCCAAAAGGGCTCTATACTTAAACTCATTAAATACAGTTGCCCTGTTATTTGCGATTCAAGGTAAGCTACAATATGTCCGCTCTTCTACAATATGCCAAATCATAACTTACAAATTATCATTTTCTGAATCCCCTATGTCAAATCGTGTCCTATTGATATTACTTCTTTATTGTACACTTATAGGTGGATTGTCATATCAGAATTAGAAATCACAGGTTTGCAGCAGGATATCATTGGCCAACCCGCCTACCTTTCTAAAGAACAAACCCAACAAGTACATGCCACATCTACAAGCCTTGATAACAATATTATAGTACTGTAACCACCTCTTGTGATCAAATATTCCTTGACTGACAATGCAATAAAGATGATGAATAATGGAAAGCTAGACTTGCAACCCCATCTACAAGTACTAGAGTTTGCACTATTTGGCCGTGGCCTTGAACTGGGTGATCGATATAGAGTAGAGCTCTTTGATGGGGTACATAAGTAGAAGGTTACACTTCCAAAAAAGTACAACCAGTACATAGCTTCAAAAGAACTCCAGAAGGGATTGATACTTAAACTCATAGGCTACAGGTGCTCCATTCTTTGCAATTCAAGGTTAGCCATATTTCCATGCTCTTCTACAAAATTCCAAATAACATCTTCTAGCTTACCATCTTTTTACCAATATGTTGCAGTTGTTCTTACTCAAAATACTTATTCATTTAACCTTTTTAGGTGGATTGTCATCTCCGAAATAGAAATCACATGTTTGTAGCACGATATCATTGGTCACCTTGCCTATCTATTTGAAAAACAAGCCCACCAAATAAATGCTACAAGCTTAACTGCACCATCTACAAGCATCAGTAACAACGGTATGGTAACAAAGCCACCTGCTCACAAGACACTTTTTGGATTGTGCTCATCCCCACAAAAGAAAGACATTCCCTCCAATACTACTCCTATTAGAAATTTGAATCCATTCCAGACAAGGTGGCTTATAAAGGGTCGTGTTACCATGAAAAAACAAATGCACCACTTCAAAACACAAAAGGGACAAGGGAAAGTCTTTTCATTTGATATTATTGATTGTGAGGGCACTGAAATACGTGTAACTTGTTTTAATGAAGTTGCAGACCTTCATTACATGAAAGTTCAATTTGGAGAAGTATATACAATATCTGGTGGAACTATTAAGTCAGCTAATAGGATGTTCAACAAACTAAATAGTCAGCTTGAAATTTGTTTAGTTGAGGATTCCAAAATTTCTCTCTTAGAAGATGACTTTGCAATTCCCAAACATAGGTTCTCTTTCATGCCCTTGAAGGAAATTTTAGAACTAAACAATAATATCCTTGTTGATGTTATTGGAATAGTCATATGTGTGGACCCTAGCTCAACCATAAGGAGAAGGGATGGGAATGAAGTTCTTCGAAGGAGCATCAAATTGATATATATCTCTTCATCTACCATTAATATTACTTTATGGGGTCCAACTAATGAAAAGGAAGGAAAACAACTACATGAGATGTATCACTTAAAACATGTTGTTGTGCTTGCAATAAAAAATGGTCGTGTCACTGAGTATAATGGAAAGGTCATAAGCACTTTGGAAAGCACCCACCTATTCATAAACCCAAGAATAGAGGAGGAAAAACAGCTCACATCATGGTTTGAACAGAATGGAACTAATGTCACTCCATCCAATACACAATCGTTGGATGGACCTCTTCTGCTGGCGAGGAAAACAATTGCTGATATTGAACAACAAACTACCAATGTGAAACAAACTTTCCAATGCACTTTAAAAGCAACCGTGCAATTCATAAAAAAAAATTCATTATGCTATCCATCTTGCCCCCCTTGAGTTAGATGGAAAACAATGTAAAAAAAAGGTTGTACAAAATGATGATCAAACATGGTATTGTTCCAAGTGCAAAGCTACAACTGCTACGTGTACCTACAGATACATACTCCAGCTAAAGATCACAGATCATACAAGAATATTATGGGCTGTTGCTTTTGAAGAACCAGCCACCAAACTTCTTGGAATATCTGCAGATAATTTATACATGCTATAGTTCAATGCTGGAAAAGAAACTGAAGCTGAGACCATAGTAAAAGGGGTGTTATTCAAGCAATTTATCTTCACAATCACAAATTGATATGATACAAGTGCTACTCAACCACGGGTAAAATCAACAATCACAAAGGTGGATGAGATAGATTTTGTTGCAAAGAATTCACTCATCTTGAGTGGAATCACTGATATATGTCATATTGCTAGTGCTTAGAACTAGCTCAAGCACTTATGTAATGTATATACAACTTTGAAGCATCTTATATAGTATACTTTCTATACTTTTGACTGCATACATGGAATCTCAAAGTCACATGTGTATTGAATATATTTATATTAGGGAAATTATATGATTAATCACTTCCACCAAATTACTTATGTACTGATAGGGCATGAATCGTATCTCAAGTAATTTTTAAAAATAGAATGATTGAAGAACTTGTCTCATGAATGTTTAGCTTCTAAAATTTGTATGTATTTATGATTGTACATTTGATGATTGTAGTTCCTATTTCATTTATAGATGGCAACCTCCACCCCACAAAACATACAATGTCGTAAAAGAAGCCATAACTACTATATTCAACATCAAGAAGAAATTAGCATTTGCCGTCATATGAAACACATAGGAAAACAAACAATACACACCAACACACCAAACTCCTTTACGTCAAGCCAACACAACATTCAACCATATAAAAGTACACCATATGAAACAATCCGCACTCTTCAACAACAATCGAAAAGCTTACCACAAACATAATTTTTTGTTTTGGAGGCTTCCAAACGATTTCGATCAAGACTAGATAAACTATCAAACTTGCCAACCTGTACAGTTTTCCATGAATGCTACCCAGGCATACACACAAACTCAACACAAAGTGGTCCAATTTGTTTAAGATGCTTTCATGAGAAAGGAAGACATCGCTTCTCATCAACCAATTTTATGGACCTAGGAGTACAACCATACAAACTACAAACACTAACAAAAGTCGAAGAAATGCTTATAGCAAGAGTCAATCTGATCATATAGGTAACGAATGCTCGTGGCAGCCAATACAAATATAGTGGCCACAAAATTTGTTTCCTGCAAGATATCAAAACCATAGAAAAATACCTTCCGCATAAAATTGCAAACTTGGATGTGTTGGTGGTTCGTAGAACCAATTCAAGAGGTGAACATTATGATTGCTACGTAAGTAGGCCTCATGTGTGGGCTGCACTGAAATACAAAGTCGCAAACGACCCTTACTACAAAGATGTTGAGGTCGATTTTGCATCTCTTGAGGAGCTCCCCAATAAAAATACAGACATTTCAAGTATGTTTCATAACATTATTGCTGAAAATGACGATATGGTTGTACCAAACAATGCATCAACATTTGACACAAACCTAGTAGACAATGAATTCACTTGCTCCTCATCATTTATGGCCAGGTTACCAAATAAATGCCATGAACTAGAAATCATAAAAGAAAAATTGCAAGTTAGAGATCAAAATGATACCATTATTCATTGGCCAACACTTGAGACCTCACCAGTTAATGAATACAATACTGAGGGCCTTTTAGACATGGCTTTTCCTTCTCTATTTCCTAATGGTAGAGCACTACATTTACAACCTCGCTATAGACAAGTTGAAATGCATGAATATGTGTTGCACCTAATGAGGTTTCATGATAATAGATTTGGAAGGCATCCAAGGTTTAGATATTTTGTATTGAACCTGTTGACGCGCCATCGAAGCCAAGGTGTTGCCTCTATTTTTGTCAAGAAAAATGTCGAGGACTGCATACCAACCACCATAGATAGTCTTCGTCTCCATATACAATAGTTACCTGATACTAAAATAGCTGAACAATTGATGCATTATGGATCATCCCTTAGAGGCACACAAGCATATTGGAATAAATGTCGTGGAGAATTGTCACACATGATCCACCAAATAGGCTCCCCCACACTATTCTTCACATTAAGTGTTGCAAATACCAAATGGCCTGATTTACACCAATTGTTTTCAAAGGGGGCAACACCAACATCAAGAAACAATAAAGATCGCGTAGATAACATTGTTACAAACCCACATACCACCTCCTTATACTTGTATCAACGATTCACAATATTCCGTGAAGAAGTCTTACAGAAGATTTACTGTGCAACAAACTACTGGTATAGATATGAGTGGCAACATCGAGGTTCTACACATGTACATGGATTCCTTTGGCTTGAAGGTGCACCAAACATGGACAAACTTGACTGGACCAATCATGCAAATGTTGACATAGCAAAAATGTTCTTCGACAAATATGTTAGTGCTTGGAATCCTCGAAATCTAAGAGATAGGAACAATACATGCCATCGGTCTTCACAAGATGATCCATGCTTATTAACAACACCAAAAATCTTAGCTACAAATTCACTTTCTGATTGCGAAGAGTTAGTAAACCATGTCCAGAGACACACCAAATGTTCAGAATCAACTTGCCTTCGAAAGAAAGGAAACACCATTGAGTGCCGATATAAGGCGCCCTAGACTGAATGCACAACCTCTTCATTGTGTAGCGACGATAATGGGAAAAAAACCTTTTCCCCCGCACGCAATGATGATAGGTTGAATATACATAGTCCAGAGATTCTCTCCATATGGAGAGCTAATATGGATTGTTAGCCTGTGCTCTCAAAAACACTAGTTCTAAAGTACGTTGCAAAATATGCCGCAAAGGCAGAAAGAAAATCTGAAAGTTGTATTGATATGTTGACATGCATATGTCACAAGCAACCACCCCAAGACAAAGCGCTTGTAGCATACAAAAAATTCACGTCTGAGATTGTAGTTGATCATGATATAGGTGCGTAAGAAACATGCCACATGTTGGAAAAGCTACCCCTTGTTGTTTGCAATCAAGAATTTATGGTGCTTAATGTTGGCCGTAAAGTTTTCAACCGAATTAGAACAAACCCAAATGTAAATACTTTGCAGCAAAGTTACCTCCAATTATACACACAACGCCCTCCTCAAATGGAAACAATAACACTACTTGAATCTGCACAATCATTCTCTTTCCCTTCAAGTCGCAAACAATCCAAGTGGAAAGAAAGGAAACAAAAGGAAATTATCAGTGTCTTCCCCTGATTTATTGCTATTCCAAAGGAGGATTCAGAACATTTTGAGACATTTTGCTGGAGAGAATTACATCTATACAAGAAATTCTACAACATTGAGACAAACATTGGTATTGAGAAAGAAACAATTGTTGCAAATTGGAGGGAGATGAATAGACTTAAATACTATGTGTGGCATATTGATCGTGTAGTTGATAAAGAAATAGAACAAGAAGTGGAAGATGAACTAGAAAATGAAAACAATATAGAAAATACAATACACTTAAATGAATGGGAGTTCCTATCATAGTTGGGTCTTGGTACTAGTGGAAATCTTAATTCCCTTGATATGCTTGGAAGACGTGACTTTGACAATTGCAACAAGTGGAATGACAGTACAATACCGCAAGCTTTACATGAAACAGCAGAGCATTTCATAAGCACAAACAAAGTGAACCAACATGATGAGCCAACACCATTTGACTTTCACAACCTCCCATATCCACTTTCTCCCAAACAACAACTCGCTCTTACACTTTTGTTAGACCACTATACCACTCATCAACTTCAAAAACCCTTGCACATGATCATACAAGGCACTGTAGGAACAAGGAAATCCTATCTTATTCATTGCATTAAAAGCTCCTTTTCTAATTTAGTACCACAACAACATAGCCCGCTCCTTGTTGTTGCTCCTACAAGAATTGCAACATTCAACATACATGCCTCGACTATACATTCAGCCCTAAAGATTCCAATCAAAGAAATGCAACCATTGAAGGGTCAATCACTAGCAATGTTCCAACAAAACATGAGACATGTAAAATACCTTCTCATTGATGAGATGAGCTTTCTAGGGCCAAAATTACTCTTGAAAATTGATACTAGGCTACGTGAGGCTTTCCCCCACCAACAACACTTGTGCTTTGGTGGAATATCCATCATTCTTATAGGCTACTTTGCACAACTACCCCCTGTTATGGACAAACCTATATATGCCTCCCACACAGATGCAAAAGCCTTATGGGAACACTTCACTATTATTGTCACACTAGAACAAATATTTTGACAAAATGGGGACAATCAAGCCCAAATTAAATTTTGAAGAACTCTACAAAACATTCGCAATGCAAAACCAAATGAACAAGATTGGGAGCTACTAATGAGTCGCACAAACACAATGCTATCAAACAATGAAAACAAGTCTTTTGACCTATCAATGCACCTATTTCCAACCAATAACTTAGTAGGAACACACAACAAAAAAATGATACAGTTGTTAAATCTTCCTATTGCACTCAGTATTGCAATAAAAACAAACACAAAATCAAACATCGACAATGATGTTGACCAACTACCCCGTGAACTCCTGCTATGTCGAGGCCAACACATCATGCTAACTACAAACCTATGGACTCAAGTAGGCCTTGTTAATGGCTCTCTTGGAGAGGTTTTAGATATTGTATACACAGAAAGCTCTAAACCACCAGACTTACCGTTATATGTGGTAGTTAAATTTGATACATACAATGGCCCACCTTGGGATATACATGCTCCAACAACTATTCCAATTTCACCTATATCTCTAGGTGCTTACAGGCAGTTACCACTGTGCATGGCATGGGCAATTACAATACATAAATCCCAAGGATTAACAATCGAAAGAGTAACAAACAATATAGGTGAAAAAGAAAGACAGGGATTGACTTTTACAGCTATATCTAGAGTTAAATCAATACACAGACTTAGGATCGACCCTCCGTTTTCCTTTGATCGATACTCAAGAATGAAGAACAATCCATACACAATTATTAGGAAAAAAGAAGAGCTTTGTCTACGTCTTCTCTCTCTATGATGACTATAGGTACACATACATAAACACACCACTCTCCCAATACATTTAATTAGTTTAATATTTTCTTTACCATATAAATATAATACATATTATTGTTTCGATATTAATACCACATTTGCAAACATGTGTAGGTGGATGTTCCAGAATCATATACTCCTACAAAGGTTGCTTCAGTCTGAAGAATTTTCCCCAAAGTCTGCTAAAAAAACTCTAACTATAGTACACACACTATCATTTCCATTATCAAAGCCCACTTCAAAATCAATAGATTTTTTAGCCACTTCCCATTCTTGCTGAAAATATCGCCATCATTTCAAATTGCTCCATGTGAAGAACCAAAGCATGTTGAAGACAACACTACGTAGAACAAGATTACGAATCCTACCTCCAAAATACTACCATGATCTAATAAAAAATGCCCAATTCACACAAGATGGCGCAAATTATAATCATTTCCACATACCACCCACTCCTCCATCTACCCTCAAGATGCTTCCTCCTAAAATGTACGCGTAGATATTCTACAAGAAACAAAGGCTCTCCTATGCTACAAATTATTATGGCTCTTAAACACCAGAGGAAACTTCGTCTAGTGCAAATGCCAACACGGGGAGAATGTAGAGTCCTTATGATAAAAAAACTGCTACCAATGCTACAACTATTCATATCTTCAATCTTCATCCACACATCATCCCATCCACAAACCAAGCCCACCCACATGAGAACATGCTATATCAAATAAAGGAACAAATGATTGCACTGAAGTAATCATTGAAGAAAAATGAACAAACAAAATTAATATGGATACCCAAGAAAAAATTTAAAATTTTTGATCCCTATCAATCTCCATTAGTCAAAGAAACTATGGGGAAAAAATAAATAAGGGAATTTCATCCATCAAAAAAAGTCCACCAGAACATAGGAAAGCTTCAAAAGCAACCTACGAGACCTCCAAAAAGTTTGTCCTAACCAAAGATCCAATCACACCTACCATTGCTCATATCCCCAGTTTTCCACAAAAAGATCCAATCTATCAACCTAACAATCTACATCACATATCTCTCAAAGTACACCACCAGAAACTTTCACATCCATAATATCCAAATCTTGTATTAACCGTGTGTTGAAAGCAACTCTTTATCATAAGGACTCTACTACCTCCCTATTGCGATGTTTGCATCTACATGTAGTTCACTCCAATATTTGCAAAACAAAAAAAAAAACAATTCAAGAAAAAAAAAGTTTAGAAGGAAACTTGTCCTTTATTTAAAACCACTACAGTGACAAGAAAGGTGTCAAATATATATTCAACCATCTACGTGTGCCAAACTAGGTAGAAGCATCTTACCCCATTCCATAATGTATCCATGAATCATATATCAAATCCAGCTTCACCAATCGCCATACATATTACAAATCTTCTTGATCTTCATCAACATTTAGTGTACACTTAAAACTTTCTTATGGTAAAATTCTTGACATGGGTCACTATCATTCACCATATCCAAATGACCATCCGCATTCCAAATTCTAATCCCTGCCATTACATGCCTTGCATATCCTTTCATCCATTCATTTACCCATGAATCCACTTGTTGCATTCCATACACTGCCACAAACAAGGGTCATACACTAAAAGCTTTCATATAGATCATCAACTCATATTGTAAATTATTTTTTGTCTATTTAGATGATTACAACATCTTAGTTTACACATATATTCTTTTCATAGAATATATATTACAAACAAATTGTATTAAATTCTACAAAAATGTATATATTTGGGAGTACGCAAAATGTGTCAAAGGTGTTCTCTACATATTACTACAATTTTCCTACATAATCCAAACAAAATGGAAGTACCACATTTTATGTTTACTTCTTTATTCTGTCACAAAGATGTTTATACACCCCTTGTCTTTTCATAATGTATATTTTGTTCTTTTACTGGTGTCTTCCTCTATCTCCAAATATGTATTCAATCCACTTTGTAAAAAAAACAATACAAAATTAAACAAATGATACACTGCACATCACTCCCCTTCTTACTACTCTATATTTTCCTATCGGCGTAACCCTTGCACCCCCTCCGGTGCAAGTGCTAGTTTCTACAAACAGTGATAGTGTATCTCAGGAACAGATAAAAAATTCATACTGACCATCAATCCTAACTTCAACACTACAATTTAAATTTGGGCTCTGCCACACTTTTTGTAAGAGTGTATTGCTCACCTGTGCTGAAGAAGTTAGATGCTTTGCATCCATTTTTCAACCATTCTCTGAGAGTGAAGACTTTGGTCTGCTGGAACCTCATGACCAGCACCTAGAAGCACAACATGACTAAGATTTCCATAAGACCTCCAATAACCAGCAAGTTTATCACCCACATACCATAAGCTTCTTTCTGTGTCAAAGAACTTGTAAGTTCCTCTCCACCTTAGTGTTCTCATCCATTCCTCATTACTTGCAACCCCATCCTTGATATCATACTGGCCCTGATACAGCAAAACAGGAACCTCCTCTAATGCCTTGTCTACCATCCATTTCACAGTCTTCATTGTATCATTTGCCATAGCCCTGCGGACCCTGGGATTACAGGAAACCCACTTTGTACTCTGCTCAGCATTCAAAGCAGCCTTCACAGATTTCTGATTCAAAAAGGGGGCAAGGAATTCCTTTCCATCAGGGGAACAATGGTATGGGACACTACTCCTCACATCCAAAAGGGTTGCAATACCAGTGGCATTCTCAATCCAATCCATTAAATCTGTCCTCGCCTTGTAGGCATCGAACCACTGTTGCTTATGAATAAAACCTACAATCTGTTCTGCCACTTCTTCAATATGCCTCCTCTGTTTTCTATCAATTAGTCCAAAATTTTATGTCACATTCGCATGGTGCTGAACCTGAATCTCTGGATTTGTCATTCCATTACCAATAACAAGCCCTCCAAGTTTGAATGGAAGGTTCATACCACCATCAGCAAATGGATTCAATTCTTCATCCTCACTTAGACCCATTTTATATTTCATCGTATTTGCTCGGCCCATTTTAGATTTCATTAAAATATAATGACCCAATGCAGGAACATAATTACCTGCATAGCTCTCACCAGTTACAAATAAGACCCGGTTTTCGAACTCCCCATTAGTGCTGTAAAACTCCTTCAAAGCTTCAAACAGATGTTCTGCTACCCGGTTATGATCAACAGGAATGTCCTCAAACTCCTCAGCTATACTGTAGCCCGTACCCACTGGACTGTCAATGAACAAAACGCCAAACTTTTGATTCCATGGTGATTGATTTTTATAGAGTCTTTGGTATGAGGAAACCCACCATGGCCCAAGCTCATAGAAATTGCCAATCATGCTTGAGCAACCGGGGCCTCCTTGTAACCATAAGATTATTGGTGTATGTGCAATGGATTCAGTGGGTTCTGTGGCTTCATAAAATGCATAGAACATTCTTGCTCTGGAGGATGCATTCACAGTTAGGTATCCAGATTTGGTAGGCAATGCTTCGTCTGGAAACACAAAGTTGTCTTCCCTCAATAGAGGACAGATGAACGATGAGAAGAAGCCATCTTTTGGCTGCAAGGAACGAGGCAAAACCAGTCCTGCCATTAAGATGCATAGTATTACTGAGGCCTTGCTTGCAGCTGATATGCATTGAGAAATTCGCATTTTCGTTCCCATCGTTTTCCTTTCTGTTTCCTAGAAGAATTGGCAACCCAGCTTGACAAAATAACAGAGAAGATACATGTATGTAGGGCTTTGGATTTTGATAAGGCTTATTAATCCAACATGAAAATCCGATCTTTCCTTAGCTGAGGTTCCCCTATTCTAAATTCCTTTTGTTAAAGATCGAAGGTGGCTGCGTCCCACGTCCACACGATCCAAGACTATATAGATTAGAGATCGAAGGTGGCTACGTCCCTGCTTGACACGATCTAAATTATATGATTTCTGTTTGTCTGTTGTGCAGCATACAATCATATCTTTTTGTCCAAATAACTGATTTTGGTGATGGAGGTGTCCTCATCCTCTCATCTTCATCCTATTTCCTTTGCTTTGCACATATTTTTAAATTAAATTTCTTTGTAATATTTGTATATGAAAATTAATCATTTTGTGAAGGTGATGATATATTTCTTCATTATATTATTTATCAAGGTTCAAATTTCTTAGAGGTAAAATAAGTAGGAAATGAAGTCAAGATTATGACCCCAACAACCTGGAAAAAATGGATATTTCTTAATTCTTGGCTCTCAACCAAGAATTATTATTATTATTGGTGAAGGTGATGGTATATTCCTTCTTTAGACTATTCATCAAATTTAAAATTCCTCAAAGGTAAGATAAACTAGCACTTGCATCAATAAGGTGCAATGCTTACGCCGATAGGCTGATATACTTTGGTATTTTTTATTAGCAACAAAATCCATGGAGAAGAAATGTGTGCAACTGCTGTTTTGGGGAATGTGCTGATTCAGTGAGCATGCCAAGAAAAGCAAGAAAGGAAAACGCCAGTGTCAAACTAGAGGAGATCCCGGTGGGGTTCCCCCATGTAATAGCCTATTGGATAATAAGGGACGAGGTCAAGATCATGATCCCAACAAATTTGACAAAATGGATACCTCTTAGTTCTTGGCTCTCAACCAAAGAGGTATCAGTTTAGACTCGTTCTTCCATATGAAGGTAGATTTCAAAGTAAGAGAATGTACCAATATCTAAGCATATACATTTTTAACAGATAGAAAAGTGTAGAATGACTAGCAACAACAATTCCTTTATTGACACCTATATTGTCTAAGAATTGTGCATTTGCAAGTGTGTAATAAAAAATTCAAGCTCATCATTTTCATGTGATTTATGTTGGTGGCCCTTGACGCCCTTCACTTTTCCCACATTTTTTCCAAGAAAACTAAATGTTGACTCTTTAACTAGCAACCTTTCCACTTGTTTGATTCCAATTCCCATTCGCTTTGCTTCAATGTTTATGGTGATTTTAATTTTTTACAAACCATTTCATTAATATAATAGATGCAAATAATAAGAAAACTCCCACAAACTCCCACCACTATGCACATCACCACTATGCACATTTAGGTGAGTATTAATGAATAGACTTTTATAATTCTCTTGATGTCAAACATCATTATTCCTTAGTATGTTTGCCACCCAAATACTTCATGTGTGAGATAATATATTAACCATTTAATACTTGGTTGGTGTGCATTTAAATAGAATCATTGGAATTAGACTGATGTAAAATAACCTCCCCCCATGTTAGTGAATCAAGATTTTTTGGATGCACAAGAATGGTGGAAATGAAAAATGCAAATTTGTTGTTATTTCCCAAAGAGCTTCTCAAGTTTTTCTCTATATGCTTTTGTCTTTGCTTCTACTTCTCCTAGGTAGTACCCAAATCAGTCACCATGATTTGGTAAATAGATGAACTATTATAATTTTGAATCATGTAATTTCTTTTGTCCATTTGTACCTTATCATTGTGATTATCTAATAATATACTAAACATGACCTATAAATATTTATTTGTCAAATTTAAGTTTTTGTAGTATGTTGATAGGATTCTAGTCAAAATTTGTTTATAGAACATTTTTCTAGAAACTTTATTTTTAAAATTATTTATAGCAATTCAAGATTTGAACAAAATAGGGATGTGAGCCATAGAGATAGAAATTTCTCATGAATCTAGTTTAAATTCATGAATTGAAAAATGTGAAGTCAAAATATGACTTGAAAATTAAGTGGGCCTTTGTAATATATATTAAATCAAATGAAAACGCTTGTCTAAGTAGATTTGAGTTTCTTAAATATTTTAAACAAATACATTCTATGCATATCTTGCAATCATTATAGTCCAAGAGGCCCTATCTCTTTGAGGCATTCCATTAAACAACTCATATGCCTTTTATATGCTTTCAAATTTTGCATACATGTCTACCAAGGTAGTTGTAACTATAAAATCTGACAAAAAATTCCATTCCTTTATCCCTTGATAGATGTTGATATTTTGTTCCAAATCTCCCATTTTCACACAAGTAGGCAAGATGCTCAAAAAAATTGTAGAATTTGGCTTTACATGGGCATCAATTGCATTTTCTTGAAAGTTTTTAATTTTTATTTTTTTTTAAACATATTTTGTGCATATCCTACAATCATAGCATTCTATGCAAACACATTTCTTTGAGGCGTTATACTAAACAATTAATTAATCTTATATCAATAATAACTTGCTAATAGTTTTATATTATCATCCTAATTTTCTAGAACAATACCAAGAGTGTAATATTTAAGGGCTCAATTATCCGCATCCTTGGTGCTATCTTTGAGAGAAAATCCCTATACTAAGAAAAAACCTCATTAAAAGAATAGGGTTATTTAGGACTTAAAGTGATAATTATGTCAAATTTAATTTAGAAAATATGTGGAAAGAAGGATCAAGTGAATAGTCTAAAAATTAGAATGCAAGTTCCTAAATGCTAATTTTTCATTAAATTTATATGTAGGGAATTTTACTTTACAAGCAAGCCACATGGTAATGTTTCCTTGCATGTGTTTGTTGCAAGTATGAACAATTGGTGTTGTCATTGGTGTAAACTATATGAGAAGACAATTATTGCAAGAGTATGTGTAGTTGTTGGTATTGTCTATGTTGTTGCATTGATGATGCTTTGATTAGTTGCAAGCTAGTTGTCATTAGTAAGCTATTGGTTTCAACCTCTAGTCTTGCTTTGATAAGCTTTTGTTTATGGTCGAGGAAGTGATGGAGATGCTGAGGATGTGTTCCTAGTGCTTAGTTTCCAAGTGCTTTGAGAAAATTTGGTAATAAAAAGAGGAAATAGGAGTTGCAGTGTGTTCTAGGTTGCATAGTAATTAACTCATTTTGCTCTATAATTCTTTTAGGTTGAAGATCTACCTATGCATTTCAGATATGTTGATTAGAAGTGTTGTATTCAGAATTTGGTGTGCCAGATCATTGTGCAAAAGAAGTTGTGTTCACCAGTGTGTGAATTATATATTATAGAGGTGTCTGGGAGATTTTTTTTGCTTCACATTTCTCCATAGTTTGGTTTAAGGTCTTGTAGATTTTAAGGTGTAGTGATAGGGTTTGTATCTTTCTTTAATCAAAGGTGATTGAGGTGTGGTGCTTCGAAAGTCAATTTCTTAAGTTGCAATGTATGGCAGAATTGTTTGAGTGTACTAGGTGTGTGCATTCTTTAGGTGAAAGATGTTGTGAAGGAGTTTGTTGGAATTTAAGGTATTTGTGGAATATTCCAAATTGTGTTCAGGTGACATTTTTTGTCCACAAGTTGTTGTTGGATCAAAGGAAGCATGTACTTAAAAGTTTAATGGTGTTTACAAGGGTAATGGTCGACCTTGGTGTTTACACTAATTGCGGTGGATGTTTATTGTTTGTAGAAGCTTGTTGTAGCGTGGTGTTATAGATTTGGGTCCCAGATAAGGAGTGGTGTGGTCTGCCTTCACTTTTATCCACCATGGAAGTGTTTTGGTGTCGACCTAATTTGAATTTGCATGGTTGAGGTGCCTAGCTGACCTTGGAGAATGTTTTCAAGGTTGAAGATGATATAAATATGACTTGAGTTGTTGAGGGATGCAAAGATAGAAAAGCATAAGGTGAATGGTGTGAATTGCAAAGTATTAGAGTGAAAATTTGAGAAGTGCAGTTTGAGCTTTCATGTGTTAGATTGTTGGATGCGGTGAGCAGAAGGTGTCTATAATTCTTCAATTATGTTGTGAAGGTGTTGGTGATATTATGGTGGATTTCTCTATTGCATTGAGATGGATTTCTCTGTGTAACATTCTTCTCTATATTGTTTTCTATTCTAGCAGTGAGCCCTCTGGCAGTGAGCCCTTTGTATTTAGTATTGATATTACTTTATATTGTGAGTTAATCCTCACCGTGTTTTTTCCCATCTTGGGTTTTCCACGTAAATTTGGTGTTCTCTTGTGCATGGTGTTGATTTGATTCAGTTTTCTATTATTTGCTTTTCATGCTAAATCATTATAATAGATTAAGGGTTAATTGAATGAATGTGGATTTGAATGTTTGTGAGGGTTTTAAAGCTTTAAGGTACAATTGATTCACCCCCTCTTACTAATTATGAATTGGTGAAAGTGATGAGTATGAAAATTGCTAAAGAAATTTGGGAAAAGCTAGAAAGCATTTATGAAGGAGATGATAAGGTCAAAGAAGCTAAGATACAAAATCAAAAAATCATGTTTGAAAACTTGTGGATATTTGAAGAAGAAAATGTTACAAGCTATATGCAAAGGAAAGACGAAGTTTTCAGCTCCATCAGAGGTCTTGGTCGAGCTCAAAGAACCAAAAGTGGTAAAGAATATTCCCAGAACTCTTCCTAAGTCTTATAGTCATAAAGTTTTTGCTATTGAGGAATTTGGAAATTTGAATCAATATACTAGAGATCAGTTTTATGGCTCTTTAACTTCTTTAAAGATGAGAGAATTTGGTACAAATAGTGGTATAGAAGTTGAGACTGCTTATAAGGCTAGAAAATCAAAGGAGATCAAGGAATCAAACCAGGAGGATCTTGATGATATATAGAAGCTAACTTTGTAAGGATAATGAAGAAGGGTACTGGTAAGTACAATGGTAAGCTACCTTTCAAATGTTTTAGTTGTGCAAAGATAGGTCACTATGCTTCAAGATGTCCAAATAGAGCTTTGAATAACAAAAATAAGTAATAAAAAGGTAAGATGATTAAGAAAAGTTATTATATTAGAGAAGATGCAAGTATTTCTAATGATGAATATGATTATGGAGATGAAGATGATGAATGCTTGTTCATGGCTTTAAAAGATGAATCTTTTTCTGCTAACTCTAAGAGATGTGTGAAGGAAATCCCTTTGGAGACAAAGGATAAGACTGAAGGTACTTTGGTATCTACTTTTCATGCTAGACAGGAAATGAACTACTGGATCATTGACAATGGATGCTCTAATCATATGATCGGTGACAAAAGTAAGTTTGTTAAACTTGAAAAATGTGATGGAGGATATGTTAGATTTGGTGATGATACATCTACTAAGATATGTGGAAAGGGTTATATCAATTTTGATAGCAAGCATAATATTGATGATGCTTACTATGTTAAGGGTTTAAGGAATAACCTCTTGATTTTTGTACAAATTTGTAGCAACATATACACTCTTATGTTTCAAGATGATTGATGTGAGATCAAAAGAGGATATGGAACTATGGTTGCTACTGGAAGAAGGACAAATGGACATGTTTATCGGCTTAAGGGTGCTGATGGTCATTGCTTTATGACTTAGATTAATGAAAGCTAGTTATAGCACAAGAAAATGTGCCACATCAATTTTGATAATCTAGTAAGAATCAGTTCAGTTAAAGTTGTGAGAGATCTGCCAAAGATTACATTTATATTACATTTATCCTATCAATGATGTCTATAAAGAGTTTCAAATTGGAAAGAAAGCAAGAAGAAGCTTCAAAGTCAAAGAATAATCTACTACCAGACTTTTGGAATTGGTGTATATAGATCTTTGTGTCCCTACAAGAGTAAGAAGTCTTCAAGGTGACAGGTATTTTATGCTATTAATTGATGATTATTCTAGAATGACATGGGTTACTTTTCTAAAAAAAATCAAAATCTCTAGCCAAGTTTAAAGCATTCAAAGTTATGGTTGAGAATGAAATGGATATGAAAATCAATTTTTTGAGGTTTGACAGAGGTGGAGAGTTCACCTCCAATGAGTTCAATATCTTTTGTGAGAATCATGGCATAAAGAGGCACTTGTCTACCCCTAGGAATCCTTAGTAGAATGGAGTGGTTGAAAGAAAAAATAGGACTGTTCAAGAAGCTGTAAGAACAATGATGAAAGAGGAAAATATACCAAAAGTCTACTGGAGAGAAGAAATTCATGTTGTTTTTTATATACTTAATAGACTTCAAGCAAGAGAAAACAATACAAATACTCCCTATGAGCTATGGTATGGAAGGATTCCTATTGTAAAGTACTTCAGAGTGTTTGGAAGCAAATTTTATATTAGAAGAGATGAAGATAACTTAGGAATGTTTGATGCAAGGTATGATGAAGGTATCTTCCTTGGATACTCTACTAAAAGCAAAGCTTATTGATGCTACAAAAGAGATTGAGAAAGATTGTTGAGAGTGCAAGTGTCAAAGTTGATGAAAATTTATAGAAGAATTCAATGATGATAGATGGATATGAATCAGATGAGTCTTTTTGCAAGGAAGAAGAAACAGAAAGAGAAGTGCATATTGAAGAGGAAGAAGCTCCAAAAAAGACTCCTAAAACTCCTAAGTATGTGCAGAAGAATCATTTTGAAGATCAAATCATTGGAGATAAGAGAAAAGGTGTACTAACAAGAAGGAAAGGTACTAAAGAATAGGTAAATCTAGGTTTATTTTTTGAAGTTGAACCTAAAATAGTAATTGAGGCATGCAAAGATGAAAATTGGATCAAGGCTATGGAAGAAGATTTGTTGCAGATTGAGAAGAATCAAACTTGGGAAATTTTCACAAGACCAACAAACAAAAATGTGATTGGAACCAATTTGGTAATTAGAAACAAACTAAATGAGAATGAAGAAGTGGTAAGGAACAAGGAAAAGCTTGTGTGTAAAGTCTACTCACAAGTTGAAGGAATAGATTTTGAGGAGACATTTTATCTGGTAGAAAGAATGGAAGCTATTAGGATGTTTTTGGCTTTTGCAACACATAAGGATTTCAATGTTTATCAAATGGATGTGAAGTCTGCTTTCTTGAATGGAGAATTAAAAGAAGAGGTATACATAGAACAACCAGAAGGATATCAGTTATCAAAAAAAATGGATATGGTTTATAGATTGAAGAAGGCATTATATGGATTGAAGCAAGCTCCTAGAGCTTGGTATGCAAGGTTGGATAAGTATTTGATACAACAATGATTCAATAAAGATACCACAGATAGTAATCTTTACTTTATAGTTGAAAAAGATCAAATCTTGATTGTGGTTTTATATGCTAATGACATAATCTTTGGAGGAAATGAAGCTATGTGCATGAAGTTTGCAAACACTAGTAGAATTTGGCAAATAAATGACTATGTGACTAAAAATTTTAGTCACGACAACGAAGAATAACTAATTTGATCGTCAGGTAAAAACATAGCTATAAATGAATAAATAAATGACTAAAGGTAATTTAGGGAATTTTTTATGATTTAAAAATTTTAAAACTAAAGGTGGACTTAGGCACCAAATGGTTAGGAGGGAAAAGAGTGAGAGAAAGGAAAAAAGGAGAATGAAAATGTTGACTGAGTCTTTTGGCAGTGGGAAAGGATGTCTTTTAGTTTTGTTAACCCACATAGCATGGAGGAACATTTAGCGTTTTCAGTCTATCTTTATTTCCTTTTTACAGTTACTTTGCATGGTATGGGATGAAGGGGAGATGGCATGGATCAATTCTTCCACTATTCTCTGTGTGAAGGAGGCACCGGGTTTTTGAATGAAGATGTTTTTTTCGGCATATTGCTGTTGTTGGAAGATTCCCAGGAGTTTGAGACAAGTCATACCCATGTGTTTAGAGGTTTTCAAGGGTAGCTGTAGAGTAATTTCATGCATATCTCCAGGTTTGTTATCCTTTGGGTTTTTCTTTTTCCAAATAAGCAACATTGGGTGTTCATAGTTGATATATAGTGTCTTTCATTTGTAAATTCCCGTGAGATGTGTAGAAAGGGGGAAATATGAATGCACTATGATGGTTATTTTAAGGGTTTAGTGTCGGATTTTAAATGCATCTATAGCAGCTTCATGAAGTTTGCAAGGCTAAAGGGGGGAAATATGAATACTTTGTGATAACCATGTTAGGAACTAACAGATAATCTAAATAGGAGTTAATGTGATAATCCATTCTTAATAGTCCTAGAAAACAATAGAGAAGATTGCTATATGAAGACTTTTATATGCATGATCATCAAATGTGAAGGACATGGTTTGCATGCCTGTAGAATGTAATCATTCAGTCAAACATGAGGACAACCCTTTCAATACAAGACCACATCTTAGGTGAAATGACAATGACTTCATGAAATATGAAGGGAGATATTTCATGAGTGAAGTCATAAGACTACCCATGTAGGACCATTCACAAGTCTCTAAATGTGTGCGCTGATAGATACGATTCCAAATAGAAGACAATGGTCATAAAAGAAATCTTTCAATACAGTCCATAAAGAACATTGCAAAGAACAGTGGCAATAGTTTCTATGACAAGGGTTTCTAGGTAGAAAGGATAGTCCTATGTTCAAAAGGATAGATAAATGACTGTTATAAGAGGTAGATTATGCACTAGAAAGGATATCCTTCACCAATGTCTCAAGAATCCAAATAGAACAACGTCTCTGGAGGGTTTCTATGATAGTGAGTAGGGTACAATGACAGTAAAAGGGGTAATGAAAGTGTGGCATTTTTTTAGGTATCCCATTGTGTGGCTCATCACACCATTTCACAATCCTTAAGAATGGTACACAGGTTATACTAAGTCATTTCAAAGTCCACATCAAATGACATTATGAGCATTTTCAATGATATTGAGCCAGAGACAGTCATATAACAATCCTAATGAGTCTTTTAAACCATTTTTCAAGAGTCTTTGTTATCATTTGGGGCCATGAAGTATGATAGAACTCATAAAAGTATAAAATGCTCATGGAATAAAGGGACAATCCACATGCAAAGGCAGCCATGTTATGACTGTCAAAAGAATGTCAGTCCTTCAAAGAAATGAAAGATCAAATAACAATAAGTGGAAGGGTAAGAGGGTAGTATAATAGTTGGGAAGTTAGTAGAATGAAAGAGGGTTTTGCAATGCATGAAAGTAATTCTCAAGACAATAAGAATGAAAACCTAAATGGAAGCCATTAAGTGTCTTAACCATGAATTCCTCAGACAATAGTACAATCATCATGGGAAGGGACAGTGATATTTCCAAAACACTAATTAAGGGAAGTTTAGTGATTAATATAGTTAGGGGTTGTATGATAGAGGAAGGTACTATAACTTTGAAGAGACAAGGTAAGAATGAAGTTCATCATGAAATGCAACATAGTATAGTCTAATGTGGTGGATATTACTACGTGTGATAGTAGTGCATGAGAAGACAACATTAGAATACCAAGTAAAGGCCTATGGAATGATATCAAGTGAATAGGCAAGGGTGTGGAAATTTGACGAGGGACATGAAAATGTTCCCAAAGCATTATGATGGCAACAATTTCATGGGATAAAATGCATGAGAAGATCAATGTTAGTAGTATGAGTTAGTCATATGATAGTGGCATTGCTATGAGATAAAGAATGGCAGGTCCATAGTGGATACCAAAACAAAGGACAATCAAGACACTGGTGATAGAGCCATGGAAAGAGGTTCAAACTAGTGGAAAATGAAATTTGAAGATGGTTTGAGCATGCAATGGATGTTATAGGATAATTAAAAGACACTTGAGAAACTATAAGGACTGGTGATAGTCTAGTGATAAAAGGCTGAGTTTAGGAGCTTGTGAAGCAAGATAGTCACCATGAGAGCTAACACTGAAATTAGTTAGTGTTAAAGAACATTGAAGAATGACATGACAAGTTTGGGCAAGTTACAAGTCTCTTGCATAAGTTGAGAAAAAACAATCAAACGTAGGAGTCTTTGAGTCAAGCAATAAGACTATGCAAGGAAAAAGTCATGTGCCCATAAGCTTTTCCTTAGTCTTCCCTCATTAAAACTTACATTGAATTTTGTCTTTGCTTTTTACCTGCTAGTTTGGTAGTTATGTAATAAGGATATGAAGACAAGTTAAAGGGAATCAGATAAGGAGAATTTTAGCTATAGGATCATGAAAGTGATGAGACAAACTGGTGCAGGAGCACCAATCCAAGTTCACTTGAATTTTGTGAGTTTGAATAGATATAGGTTGGTCTATGAATTTGAGGTCATGAAGAGTATCAATAAGGTCTAATTGACCAATTGAATGAGTCTAGAAGTCTAATTTTGTAAAGCAAGACAAATATTGCCTAAATGATGTATAAGTTGCAAAACATGTAAAAATGGGTTTAAAGGTTGTTGAGTCCTATATTATGTAAAATAAGGTCTCAGGGGATCACATAACATTGTTTTGAGTCATGTTTAATGATATTTAGTAGGTTTGGGGTTCAAAATTTGGAAAAAATGAAAAAGTTGTCAAAAATTGCCAAAGTTGTAAATGTAAAATGCAATTTTTAGGCAGACCAACGGTCAAGTGGGTAGTTGGAAGTCAGTTGGTCAGTTTTGGAGGGATTTTTGTGAGTTAAATGTTTAAATAAAAGTCTTTCATCGTTGTATGAGTGGTTGAAACTGTAGACACATAAAATATACTAATTGACATTGTGCACTTGATCCCAACCTACTAACATCGTTTCTTCCCGAATCATCCATCGGTCTAACCATTTAATCAAATCTCCTTATCTGATTAAATTCATCAAATTTCATCCCTTAATTAAATAAATCACTTTATCTAATTAAGCCACTCTCTTTGTTAATTAAATCAATCCATCTAATCTAATTATCCCTATTTAATTAAATAATTAATTTTATTTGATTAAATCTCTAAAGTCTATCCATTAAATTAAATAAATCAAAACCTTATTTAATTTGATCTAACACCATCTCTTTTAATTAAATAAATCAAAATCCTTATTTAATTAATTCATATTCCTCTCTTATTTGATTTAAATAAATCCAAATTTGAGTCAAATAGGTCACATCATCTAACCTCTCATTAAATTAATTCTTGTCATGTATAATGCAAGTTGCACATGAAAATAGATTTAATTCATTTATTAAATCTCTATTTTCCTCACAAGGCATCTTTTGGAATATTCTCCAAATTTGAATTCAAAAATTCCAAGTCAACATGTACATCCAACAAGCAATAACTTCATCTTACATGTCCTTTGCCTTGAGCCAAGTGGCATTTATTGCATTTTCCCTTCCCTCTTGCAAGTCATTTCAACAAATTTGAAATTCAAAAATATGCATTTATTGGCACAATCCCCAAATCTTGCACATCCTCCATCCACTCATACATTGACAAGTGGCATCATGCCATTGGATGAATGTTAGTCCCACATTTCTCAAATTTGGACAGTCATCCATCTTGGCATTCTATAAATAAAGAGATCATATCCTCATTTTATCATCCACAAATTATGCAAAGTTATTATGCTAAAATATTTAGCCATTTCCATCCATCACCATTGAGTTCTTAGCTAGGTTTTTGCAAATTTTGGCTTGGAGCTCTCATCCTTCATCAACAAAAGTGGATCAACCATCTTCAACATATCAAGCTTGCATCTTAGGAATTGGGAAAGGGCCAATTTTCACATCAAATTGGCACCAATTCCCCCATGGGATCATGAGTTTGCACATTTAAATTAGGATTCAATCTATTTTGTTGTTTTTATTGTGTTCTTCATTATTTTCTTTCCTAATTTGAAGTTTGCAAATGGATTTCATATGGATTCCTTGTTTTAGCTTGCAATCTCTTGTTTAACTTGTTTATTCTTGTTGTTTTGTAGGTACTAGGATTGGGGTTCACACATTTGGCGATAGAAGGAGGGAATAATCTCATTCTCAATCACTTTTTCCAAAAATTTCCACGTTTTTGTTCATACATAGAAAAATTCCAACGCTGGGAGCTCAGCGTCGCTGTTTTGGCACTGTTGTCTCTTTAGTGTCACTATATAGCTATATAGCACTGCAGGAAACTCAAAGTGCGACGCTGGACTCGTCCTGCCAAAAAAAATTGAATTAGAAACTCCACCGCTTGATTGGTTGACTCGCAGGAACTTTCAAAAAAAAAAAAACCAAACTACGACACAGTTGAGCTCACTGTCCCGACACAGAGTGACGCTGACTGGTAAGTGGTGCTATAAGGGCACCGCTTGGAAATCAAACTGCGACGTAGTCACGAGTTGCGCCGCTGGCAAGGATTAAAAAGTTGAAATTAAATTTTAGCACGTGCTTTGTGATTAATGATTTATTTGTCTTCTATTTTCTGCCTTTTAATCTCTATATTTTCTAGAATCTAACTGGTTTTCTCCCTTGTAGGTTGGAAATAAAAAACGAAGAAAGGAGAAGCATGAGGAGGATATTTCATCAAACTAAAGTGTTTTTAAACACTCTAGTGTTTCCTTAACACTTTTAAGAAATTGTTATCACTTCATTCTTAGGACACTAATTTCATTTGGATTTAAAAAGAATCTTTTCATTTCTTGCAAAAGGCTAAAATGAACATTAGGATCACAACATATTAGAGTTTGTTTCTTTGGATAACAATTGAACAAAATGTCTATCATTTGTCTTTTGGTGCTTAAAAAGGACTCACATTTTTCTTTGTCGATTTAAAAAGAACAAGTGCAATTTTGTTTTCGTGAAGGCTTACTTAAACTAAATTCATTGAAAAAGGACGTATGCACTTATCTCGTGCTTTATAGCGATCTTGAGAATCAAAAGGCCTTTTTCATGATTTTAGGTTGAGACAAAGCAATCACCTCCACACTTCGATTTGGGTTTTAAAATTGAACAAAATCTTGTGCGAGTGTGAGTGGGGGAATTGTTGCGTATATTCTCTCTCTTTGTTGCCAACAAGGATTGATCGAGTTACGAATATTGTTCTTTATTCACTTTTGTTTATCCTAGAGGGTCTGCCTTGGGGAAAAAGTACTCACCCAAGGGAATGACTCAACCGGTAACACTCTAAAGCGAAGAGTATTTCCAACCGGGATATAAATGTGGGTATTGGAGTAAACGCCAATATCACGTGGTTGATTCTGACAAGATGGATCCGAAAGGGGACTCTTGCCATATGGGTCAATCTCCACGAACGAAAAGTCCTTATTAAAACCCATGTGCTAGAATTTTCCAAAATCCTTTAATCTATTTGTTGGTGCAAGAAGGGTTGTTCTGAAGCCACCCCACATTTTTATTGTGTTTTAGTAGAAATGGAAAGCATGCCATGGGAGTTTCATGGGTGTTGATGCTTGGATGCCCCGTATAAGTGAGTGCCGTGGAGGGGAGCCAGTGGGGTCAAGTATCTAACCATTCGCTAAAGATAAGCGTAGCTGGACTTGTCCAAGTGGGAATCCAACAAATATTGTCTTACACATCCATAGGGTTGTACTTATTCTTGGGTTACAAAATGCATTGCTTAATCGAAGACGTCTTGAAAACAAACACTTAACATCATCCAAATTTCAAACCCTTTTGGAGACAAATACAATTGACTCAATCCATATGTTATTGCTTGCCCTTGGGACTTACATCCTTAGAGGTTTCTAAACATTGGATTACATCTCGATTTGTCTACTTAAGTAAACAATAGGAAAACCCTTGTCTTAAGTTCATCGAATTTCCACATAACATATCTTGTGGGGTTTGAAGAAATTAAGACATTGGACATCTTAGTTTGAAAACTTAATTAAAGAAAGTGTTTTTGGTAAAATAAAGCCATTAAGCAAAGCTAAGCAAAATGAACTTTCATATGTGTTGAAGCCTCACAAAATTCAAATCCCAAAACAAAAATCATTGGTTGGAAATCTAAAAATGTATGTCCAAATTGAATCATTCTTTGGTTACAAAGGTCTATAGGAAGCATTTGCATGTTCTTCAATACCTAGGTCTAGGAAAACAAAGTGTCTTTTTTAGGTTCACCTTAGGATAAAAAAAAAATCAAAATCCTTTCATCCAAACATCAAAACAAAAATCATCTCACTATCACCTTTTGGAAAATCTTGAAATCATCCTTAAATGCTAGGATTTTTGGAAAAATCAAACATCATCAAATCCTTGAGACTAAATCCTTGAAAACTTTATCAAAATCATCTTTGGCTAGGTATGTGTAGATGCATCCTTTTACATATGCTTAGTCAAAGTCATCAAAATCATCTTCTTTAGCTTGGCATACGTAGATGCATCCTTCTCCGTATGCTTAGCTAAACTATCATCTTGTTTGAATAGGTGTGGGTAAATGCATCCTTCTCCCTACACATATTCAAATCATCATCCTTTGAACAAATCTATCCCTTAGATAATCATCCAACATCTTAGGGTCTTTTTGTTCAAAATAAAAACAATCAAAACCAATCAAGATCAAGGACAAACTCAAAAGGAAAATCAAAATCAAAATCCGAAACATATCCAAAAGTCCCAAGAGCCTAGCATCCCCCATCAAGATTTATCAAAAGACCATAACATCCACATCATTCATCCCTTACATCATCATCATCATCATATCATCTCTTGATCCTTAAGATATCCTAAAATTTTCTACTTTGGACATAAAGTAAAGATCAATCCAAAGAATCAAGAGATTCATCTCTCCTATTCTTGAAAATTGATCCTCGTTTTATGGTTCAAACTAGATCTCAATACAAGAAGAGCATGGAAGCCAACAAAGAAACACCCACTTCAGGTGATCTTAGCCAAACAAACGTTGAAATGAATCCCGCCGAATCAAGCAATCCTTTGACCATCTCATCATCCCAAAATCAGCAAGAGGAAACCCAAGGAGAAGATCTTACCTTTGGGATGTCTCACGAAGAAATAACTGAAATGCTCCAAAATCTAGACAACCATAGAATCATCAACATCATGATGAGGCTTAACCCTTCGTTATACATGCTTGAATTAGCAAAACAAGGGGCCAAATAACCTTCAGATTTTGACGTGAGTACCATAGTGGAGACATCTTTTCCTCCCATCTCATCCACCATTCCCATCTCATCTACACCCCCATCCCAAAACATCACCCAAAACATTCTGCAAATCACGACATCTTTTGCTCCAACCCAACCCAATGTTAATAAGGGAAATGCATTTCTCAATGCTATTCCAATCAAAACTTGAATGCAAATGCCACCTTGGAACAAAACATACTTGAAAACCCATTACATAAAAATGTTCCTCTCACTTTCCATCATGATCCATCATCATCATTTTTCTATGCAACGCCTCAAACTCCTCTCCTCACATATTCGCAAGAGGAAGGATACATGTTTGGACCAGGGGGCATCTTCAACACCACAACATTCTCGCAAGAACTCGCACCCCTCACATTTCCACCTCTTCCACCATTTCCATCATCATCCACATTACTCCTTGGTTTAGGGCTTCCTCCTCTACCAACTATCAATCAAACTAACATCCCAATTACCAATCAAAGCATTATATCAAATACTCAAAACTTGTCGTCGATATCGCAACAATAGATGGAAAATGCACAAAATTGCAACATCATCAAATACCCTCCTAACATCGCAAAGCATGGTCTCTCAAGGACCAACCACCACATCAACACCACCATCCATCACTCAAAACATCAACACAACATCATCACTCGCCACAAACGCCATTCCAAATCCACCACCACCCCCACCTCCACCAACTTCCACCACATCAAGCCAATACAATGCAACATTGCAAGCTGCTTTTCAAAGAGGATTCCAACAAGTGCAAAAAAAAAAAGCCGCACAACTAGCCGCTCAACAAGTCATTCAAGCTGTGCAAGCTGCCCAAGCAGTACAAGCTGCATTACAAGCGCAACAAGCCCAAGCATTATTGCAATAACAAGCTGTTCAAGCTGTGCAAGCTGCTCAAGTAACCCAAGCCACATTGCAAGCAAAAAAGGTTGCTCAAGTGCAAACCCTATTACAACAACAAGCGGCACAAGCAAAAGCCCAAGCACAAGCAGTGCAAGCACAAACTGAAGCTTAGGAAAACGCCCAATATCAAGCACAACAAGCACGAGCACATGCACAACTTCTTGCACAAAGACAAACAACACAATTGAAAGCATATCAACAAACAATAAAGTAATATCAAGAGCAACAAGAAGTAGCCAAATTGCCAACCCAATAACAAGCGTTGTTGGAACAACAACAAGCACAACAACAAGCATTGTTGGAACAACAACAAGTGCAACAACAAGCACAAATCTTAGCGCAACAACAACAAGATCAACAACAGGTGTTGTTCATACAATAGCAGGTGGAAGCCTAACTAGCTCGATAGAACATACAGGTACCATCGAACAACACACCGACCAACCCACCCATCCAACCCACAATCGAAACACCACAAAATACTTTCATCCCACCCCCTGATCTGCAAAATGATGTGACGACATAAATTAGGTTGCTCTCGCAACAAGTGCTCGACCTTTAATCAGGGCGAACAACAAAAACACCAAGCAACTTGTGTCCCTATCCATTTGATAGGAGCCTAGTAATGAAATCATTCCCTAAGGGATTTGAGATCCCCAAATTTGACAAATATCGAGGGACGGGAAACCCTAAAGATCACATCAGGGAATTCTAGGTACATTGCATGTAAGTCGCATACAATGATACTTATCTGATGCGACTATTTCCTAGGAGCTTGGGCCACGCCATGGAATGGTTCTCTTGCTTACGTTTAGGCATTAGAACATTCCAAGAAATTATGGATGCATTCATTAAAAATTATGCATGCAACATTGCAATGGATGTTAGTCTAGAAGAACTCTCAGCTCTAAAACAAGGAAAGGGTGAATCATTCGCTTCATTCTTACAACGATGGCGATCCAAGGCCAATCAGAGCAAGTGGACCATGCCAGAAGAACAACAAGTTTGCACCATCATAGCCAACCTTGAAGGCTGTTTGGCATTTCATCTCAAGGTTTAGGGCATCACCACATATGATCAGTTGATCCTCAAGGCGCTCAACATCGAAAGAGCCCTTATAACTCAACCCGCAGAATCAACATCATACCACGAACAAAAAAACAACCGCCCACCATCCAATTACAATGATAAACCTTGTACGTGGGCAAGGAACAAAAACATTACTAATGATGGTGTCGTCGATGCCAAGGTAGTCATTAGCACTCCTCGCCAAAACAAACCCATACCGCAAATTCAAATCCAACACCCAAACAATCATCACGCAACACAACAACCAAATAGCAATCCAACAATCAACAATCTCAATGACCAAAGGGGACCACCCCAAAGGAACAGGAGTTATCCCAAGCGAAAGTACACCACTTTGGGGGAACCACTTGAAGACATCATGAAAAATCTAATAGACGAAAAACTCATCAAGGCTCCTACCTTTGAGAATTACCAAGAACCGGATGTGAAACCTCCTTGGTACAATGAAAATCAACTTTGTGAGTTCCATAAAATCAAAGGCCATACCATAAACAGTTGCATGAGATTGAAAAACATCGTTCAAGATCTTATCGATAAAAGAATCATCAACGTAGAACAACCTATAGGAAATCCAGATCTTAAGATATATAAGAATCCAATCCGAATCATGGCAACAAAGGGAATAAAAATGATAAAGGGAAAGGCACTCACTCAAATGTAAATCATGTGTATGAAACAATCGTTGCCTCCCTAGATGAAAAATGCATGGTCATCACCATCAAAGGCACCCATGCCGATTATGGAGTCACCACAAGAGGCGACAAAGTCATCATCGCAGGGTCATCCCAGCCAAACAAAGTCCCTGCATCTAGATCAGTTCCTAATGGCTACAATGTCCTAGATCAACTCAAGAGAACACCAGCACAAATCTTCATCACGAAGTTGCTAAAAATATCATCTACCCATAGGAAAATTCTTGAAGAAGCGTTGGCCTCATCCACTATCCCCACAGATCGTGATGTGGAGCAATTCCAAACTATGGTCAGAAATATCATTACACCTAATCTTCTTACATTCTCTGACCAATATTTCCCCGCCCAACCATCTCACAACCGTGCACTTCACTTGGAAGCCATAGTACATAAGAGAAAAATCAAAAGGGTCTTGGTGGATGGAGGTGCGTTCTTAAATATATGTTCTCACAGTCTCATCAAGCAATTGAAAATACCAGAGGATTCCATTGACAAAGGGCAAGGTATCACAATAAGAGCATATGACGATCAAGAAAGAGTGTCCCAAGGCACAATCAAACTCCCTATTCAAGTAGGGCCAGCTCTCATGGAAACCACTTGTCAGGTCTTGGACCTTGACTTGCCATATAATATCCTCCTAGGACGCCCATGGATTCATGCAATGAAGTCAGTAGCGTCGACTTTCCACCAATGTGTGAAATTCACACATAAAGGACAAGAAGTGGCCATCCATGGAGATCCCGAACCTTTCTCATATTGCAAAAATATTGAAGCAAAGTATTACAAAATCCCCCAAGTACCAAAAAATGATGAGGGCCCATCCACACCATACATTGATCCTGCCACTCTCGAATCCACTTCTGCGATAGAGACACCCACCACTCCCACCATTCCCACCATCTCCAACATCAAACTCATTATCCAAGATAACGGTTGTGGAAATTACAAGCTCCCTAATAATTTTTTTGTGGTAGGAGAGTTACCACAATCTCCTAGATCAAGGGGACGTCCACAAATAAACGAAGCCTCTACATCTCAAACGTCTCTTGAAGAATATCTCAAATTCACAAGCTGGGGAGATCTTGGCCAAGAGTTTATTGAGGCAGATCCATCTCATATGCTATATCAAGATGAAAGACCAGGACCTGAAATACCAATGGATGACAGAAGCAAGGGTCTGCAAATGATGCTCGCAATGGGCTATGACAGAAATCAAAGACTGGGACAAAACGACAATGGGCTTATAATACCTATCATACTAGAGACGTGACCAATAAAAAATCTTGGCCTTGGATGTACCCCTCCGAGTATAACCATACAAGGCCAAATTCCTCCAGTTAGACCGGTTAATAATCCCCATCAGCCTACCACAGTAGAACTATGATTACCGGTATCCACAGGTCATGTTCTAGACAACTATACCTTTGATATAACCGATGTTTGTAGTAGTAGCGATGACGAGGACCCCACATCCAACTTACCTAGGCTATTTGAAGATACCACTCTTTGCATGATTAGCACCCTATCCTTTGAAACAGACCATCAAAACCATGAGATTCACTTAGTATATCCCCAACTCATTGACTACGACCAACGAGGACCACCAGTTCTTGATACATTAAAAAATGATGAGGTACTCTTAGAATTCATGGGACTGCGAGATAACATTCCAGAGGGGGATCATAAAGTAGGGTTCATAATAGAGTTGGACACACATGCCTATTATGGGGAAACGATTGAATCCCTCAGTCGCAAAAGTGAGAAATTAAGAATAATATCCAAGTCCTTGAGTGAAAACCACACTATGGCACTCTCTAACCAGAAAAAAGCAAAAAAAAAGGACACATCCAACGGTGAAAACCTCTTTAAGGTGCTCGAGGATGGGGGATTCAATCTTCCTTTAAGAGCTATTCATCAGGAAAAGTCAACAGTCTTTGTAGAAAGATGCAACCTGGTCAACTTAGGAACAGAGGAGACCCCGCATATCACATTCTATGTAGAGTCACTACTATCAAAAGAGCAAGAGCTCCTAGTAGCCTTCCTAAGGGAAAGACAAATAAACTTTTCATGGAGTTACGCTGACATGCCAGGGTTTGATCCAGAGACTGTGGTTCATCACTTAGCGGTGTATCTAGAAGCAAAGCCTGTCAAACAAAAGCTTCAAAAAATGCACCCTCAGATCGTTCTATTAGTCAAAATGGAGCTAAAAAAGCTATTGGATGTAGGGTTCATTCGACCAATTGATTATCCAGAATGGGTGTCAAACTTGGTACCTATTTCAAAACCCAATGGGAACATCAGAATCTGAACAGACTTCAGGGACTTGAACAAGGCATGTCCAAAGGATGACTTCCCACTTCCCAACATTGATATGATAGTACACATGACAGCAGGACATGAAATGTTGTCGCTAATGGACAGATTCTCAGGATACAATCAGATCATGATAGCTAAGGAGGACCAACATAAAACAACCTTCACTTGCCCATGGGGGACATATTGTTGGAACATGATGCCATTTGCCTTAAAGAACACAAGAGCAACATATCAAAGGGCCATGACATTGATATTCCACGACATGATCCATAAGACAGTTGAAGATTATGTGGACGACATTCTAGCCAAGTCAAGAAAGAGAAAAGATCACATAGCAACCCTTAGTGCCATCTTTGACAGACTGGAAGAGTATAAGGTCAGATTAAACCCAAAGAAGTGCATATTCAACGTACAATCGGGGAAGCTTCTAGGATATATAGTGTCAATGAGGGGTATCGAGGTGGATCCAACAAAAGTAAAAGCAATCCTCGAGATGGAGGCACCGAAAACATTAAAACAACTAAGAGGTCTACAAGGCAGACTCCAATCCATCTAACGATTCATAGCACAATTGGCAGACAAATAGAACCCATGTTCTCAACTACTCCACAAGGGAGTAGTGTACAAATGGGATACCAAGTGTGAAGAGGCATTTAACAAAATCAAAGAGTATCTATTGACACCACCAGTCTTAATGCCACCCATCCCAAAGAAACCATTGATCTTATACGTGTCAACAACAACAACAACCCTTGGAGCTCTCTTAGCTCAGCATGATGAAAATGGAACATAAAGGGCTATCTATTACATTAGCAGGACAATGGTTGGGCATGAGCTAAACTATTCATTCATCGAGAAAGCATGCCTCGTAGTAGTGTTTGCATCACAAAAATTCATACATTACATGTTGGCACATAAAATAAAACTCATTGCCAAAATTGACCCTCTCAAGTATCTACTATCAAAGGCAATGCTCACAGGAAGAATGGAAAAATGGGTGATGATACTATCAGAATACGACATTGAGTATGTAGAGCGGAAAGCAATCAAAGGCCAAGTCATTGCAGATCAGCTTGTAGAAGCACCAATCTATTTAGAGAACCCTCTCGTCTCAGAGTTTCCAGATGAATCCATTTTCAATCTCAACGTAGCTAACCACTGGAAACTGTACTTCGATGGCTCATACACGCAGCATGGATCAGGAGCTAGTGTTTTCTTCATCACCCCACAAGGGGATTGCATACCAAGGTCCTACAAACTGGCATTTCCCTGCACCAATAACATCACGGAATATGAGGCTTTGACTATAGGTCTAGGATAGCAGTGCAATGGAACATCATAGCTCTCAAAGTATACAAAGACTCTCAATTGATCATAAATCAAGTGAACGATGAATATCAAACCAAGGATGACAAGCTCACTCCGTACAAGAAATTGGTGGAGACTCTCAAAGAATCCTTCATCGAAATTACATTTGAGTAGATACCTAGAGCCAACAACAGAGCAACATACACCATGGAAACAATTGGGTCCCTAATGGACATCCCCAACAACGTTCCAAAATATGAATTCCTGATAGAGCAGCTTCTCGTGCCCGCATTCGAGGTACCAGAATCAAAATATGTGTGCGAAATCGTTGGTCCTAGTGATCTTGGTATCATGACATTTACACATACCTTCGTATAGGAGTCATACCTGCTGACTTACCATCAAACCTAAAATGAACCTTTGTAAAAAGGCATCTAGATTTGTCATCCTAGGTGATACCCTATAATGTAGGAGCATAGAAGGAACCCTACTACGCTGCTTAAACGCTGAGGAGGCATTAACCACTCTAATTGAAGTACACAACGGTATATGTGGTTCGCACTCGAGTGGAATGACCATAGCTAAGAAACTGCTGAGGATGGGGTATTATTGGCCCACAATGGAAAGAGAAGCACATGACTATGCTAGAAAGTGTCTACAATGTTAGCAACACGGGGACCTCATCCATGCTCTAGCTCAAAAAATTCATCCTATTGTCACACCATGGCCCTTTTCATAGTGGGGACTTGATCTCATTGGAAAAATCACACCCACTTCATCTAACGACCACAAATTCATCATAATCGTAACGAAGTACTTTACTAAGTGGGTGGAAGCCATACCCATGACATATATAACCAGGAAGCAGATTTCTAAGTTCATCTTGAACTATCTTATTTGCCGATATGGTGTTCCACAAGCCATTATCTCAAATAATGGGACACCATTCAAAAATCAGGAGGTTCGTGACTTATGCAAAAAATTCAAAATACAACATCGCTTCTCCACCCCATACTATCCCCAAGGCAATGGCCAAGCAAAAGGTACAAACAAAACCATTCTGAAAATCCTCAAGAAAACAATCAATGATCATGACTGGAATTTACAGCTTAATCCCGCCCTCTGGGCCTATTGAACCAGCATCCGCACACCCACCGGCGCCACCCCTTTTTCCCTAGTCTACGGATCAGAAGCAGTACTCCCCATAGAGATCGAGATCCCATCACTCAAGATATCACTGCAGAACCTCATCATAGATGAAGAGTACCGAGTATCAAGATTAAATGAGCTAGAGCTATTGGATGAGCGACGGATAGATGCCTTGGATCATTTGCAAGTCTATCAGAATAGACTCAAACATAGCTACAATAAGAAAATTAGAAACAGGACGTTCCAAGTCGGAGAACTGGTATTAAAAGAAAATTAGAAGAATGTCCCAAACCCAAGCAGCAAAGGCAAGTTTGAACCCAATTGGTTGGGACCATTCATTATCATAGCAAGTTACAAAGCAGGGCCATATCAACTATCAACACCCGAAGGGGAACCTTTGCAGGAGCCTATGAATAGCTCCCATCTCAAAAAGTTTTATGCCTAAATCTTTCAAGGTATAGAACCAAAAAACCAAAAAATAAAAAAATGTCCTGAAAAAATGGTTACTTTGGCGAAAACCTGGCAAACAAGCGTCTTGGTAACAACAAAAAAATAAAAAAAATAAAAAATCGAAGAAATCATAAAAGGATCAAAAAATAGTAAAGAAAAAAAAATCGTCCTCTAGTGAAAACCACTTCGATGGCACTTTGGACAAGTACCTTGGTGAAAACCTGGCAAACAGGCACCTTGCATAAATAAGCACTTTCCATCCACCAGGATATTTATGGCTTGTTCTGCTTCCATCATCCATCGCATTCAGGTCTCCATCCATCACTCATCCACTCGCATCCACATCATAGCTTGGTCCTGTTTTCATATCATGATCCCTCCTAGTACTACTCGGCCCATCCTCAAGGTCAGTTTGTCCCGCCTTTATTGGAGTAGTCTATTGCATCACGCTGGGGGCATGATCTCATTGGATCAGATTTGTGTATGTTCTTAAAATCCAGAAAATCAGAAAATCCAAAAACATAAAAAAATCAGAAAATCCAAAAACATCAAAACATCAGAAAATCCAAAAACATCAAAACATCAAAAAATCCAAAAACATCAAAAAATTATCAAAATCCCAAAACAGGTCAAAAAGTCATTCAAAAAGTCAAAAACAAAGTCGTCTTGTCGAACTACGTGGTCTCTACGTGTATAATGTAGGCAAGGATAATTTGTTGATCAACCCCCGAGGCCCCTAGGATAGGTCTTTAGGTTAGTCTCCTGGTCAAAATCTCAAAAAATCCCAAAACATTTGCAAAAAAAAAAAAATCAAAACATTCATAAAATCTCAAAAAATACCAAAAACAGCCTCAAAACATTGAAAAACGTCAAAAACATCCAAATATTTGAAAAAAATCCATCCATCTCATCTCGCTTGCAACCGCAATAGCGTCAATCATAATAAATGATCGTCATCCTCAATCTTTAGCAAGATAATCAGAAACAAACCTAGTAGGTCGAAAGTGAAAACTCAAAACGTCAAGTCAGTGCATAAGCAAGTTGGTCATCTCTTTGTGTCGGTAGCTCATCATCCAATTGGTCCCATATCAA
This sequence comes from Sequoia sempervirens, assembly GCA_007258455.2. Classification (NCBI taxonomy): domain Eukaryota; kingdom Viridiplantae; phylum Streptophyta; class Pinopsida; order Cupressales; family Cupressaceae; genus Sequoia; species Sequoia sempervirens. The sequence continues at coordinate 349,629,667 of VDFB02271358.1, read as the reverse complement.
TCATCATTTAGAACGCCTTGGATAAACGAAATGATGTGCCACCATCCACTAACATGTCCTAGGATGAATCCTTCCTACAATGGACATTATCTTTTGGCAATAAGTTTCGGTTCTTATCCTTAGAAAACGCATCCTCCTTTGGTTAGCGGTATTGAAGAACATCAGCTTGTTTGTTTACTTTGTCTTTTATCTTCTGACTTATCTTATCATGCTCATTCCAAGGACTTCTCGATGATATCCCAAATAGAGGATTTAAAGAAATAGGAATGGGGAAACAATCATTATCTTTTGTCTGTTATGCTTGTTGGACGTTCTTATAATATAACCTCGGCGAATACTTGCTTTGTTAGGTATGTATGGAGGAGGTCTAGGGAAACTTGTTGACTATTGCATGGATAGGTTTACCTTTCCGTGTTTTGGTCCGAGGTGTTTGAAAATTATGAAGTGCATCCTAGCAAGGTTTCCGTATGTCAGGTGTGAGCAAGAATACTCCTATCTGCTTGTCAAGTCAAAGTCCATCACACTAGGTACAACGCCATCTTGGTTTTCTATACCTTGATGCATCGTACCACGTACGTTATCAAACATAAGAAATTTTGGCCCTTTGAAAATACCAAGTCCTCGACAAGTAATCATCATCATCATCATTTGCATTTGCATCATCTTGTGTCTGGTTGAAATGAATTCTTCTCTTCTTGCTCATCACGCTAACAAGGTACTATGACAGTCGATCATCTTCACCATCATCGTCATCGATCCTGCATCCACAAACCATTACCATAGTGCATAAACATATCATATAGGAAACATACGCATTGAATTCATCATATAAACAGGTTATCATAGACATTCTTCATAGATAGGTGCATCCATTTCATTGCATTTCACTCATTACATTACATCACATGACATTATATCAATCACCACATAAGCATTCATTTGCATTTCATAACCATTTAACATTATCACATATTGCATAATCATAAACAAAAGTTATATAAGCATTTAATTCATTTGCATACATACTTGCATAAACATCATGACATCATCTTACCACATTACATTCATATTATATTACGCATCATCATATCACTTTGCATTAACATATCATTGCATCCTATTAAATGCATCACATACATTACATCATCATTCAATATGTTTAGGATAATATCATTTGTTATTCTAAGCATCTCATAAAACCATCTCATCTGCATTACACCATCTCATTTGCATCATATCATGACCATCGCATTCATATTACATCATCCATATCATCTCATAAATAGCATCATAAATTATTCATTGCATAAATGATTCCACATAAGCATAAATGTACAAAATTCATTACAAACAAAGCGTATATGCATCCATAATCATTTATAAAAATAAGTCACATATCATTTTGCATGTACACCATAGATCATATCATTTTACATATTACAATCCATATCACATATTAGATTATCCCATAAATAGATCATCATATAGCATCATATAACATCATTGTACAACATATAGAAGTAGAATCATACATGCATAAATAAAGATAACACATTGCATCACATCAAAAACATCATCGACTCATATATATATATATATATCATGAATAACACAACTGTCATAGTACAAAGAATAAATCGGATCACTGTACATGTATGTCAATCAGTACAAAAGGCCCATCGGGCTATAAAAAATGAGCCCATAAGGCATAAAAATTATCATAGCATCTCGATCAAGCTATGTCCCTGTGAATGCTGCCCTCACCCCTGTCACCGTGACCCTCTGCTGGTATGTGGCTGGCCCGCTCTAAGTACTCTGGGACCCACTCTGCTCTGGGTACGGCCTCATGATAGTACCTTCGATAGTACTCAGTCTCTCGGATGACATCCTTGGAAGACCGAACTGACACTGTTCCCTGGGAGGAGGAGGCTTCCATGCTCTCTAGCTGCTGTCTCCTGCCTAGCTCTATGGCTACCTGCAGCTCTGTAGCCTATCTCTGTTGTACGCCTGATCCCTCTCGGCCCTGAGCTACTCTCTCTCGGCTGTCACGACGTGGACCTGGGCCTGCAGCTGCGCAATCAAAGTATCCCATGCATCCGCCTATCCTGTTGACTGTACCTGTGGCTGCACCCAAGGAGGACCCTCGCCTCATGGTGGTGGAACTGGTGGCACCTACTATTGGTCCTGCATGTGCACATCTCCCTGATCTGGCTAGACTAGAGGCACAAATGGTGGGTCCTGTCGAATGTCAGCTCTCTGTCCTCGTCCTCCCCCTCTGCCTCTGACTCTCCGCAGATTCGGAACTGCACCTGGAATCATCAATCGAAGCGGAGGCTAGAACCAATTCCTATAGGCTTGAGTAGTGCCTGGATCTGCAAGTCCCTGATCATAAGCCCATTGCCGGGCTACCAGCTGCCTAAAGCTGTCCACTACCTCTGAAGTAGGAATATACCACCCCCATGACACTTGTGTCATGGAGTGGGTGAAGATGGCTATGTAATCATCATCTGGTCGATCTTGCGGCCCCCCAAACTGATGCTGCACACGCCTGGGCAAGTACCTCTCGATCATAGTGTTCTCTCACTCCCGCATAAAACGGTCCTGGTGGTAGTAGAACATCTGATCGATATTGTTGGCCCATCTGGGCCGACCAAGGTAGGGTCGCCAAGTAAAAACCTGCATCTCGTTGAAGACTCTCCTCCAATAGGAGATCCTATGCTCACTAGTGTGTGTGAAGGACACACCGCCTCTGTATCGCCACACGAGGGGATCGCCTGACACCATCGAAACTGAAATGACGTGCGACCAAAGCACAACAATGTGCTCCCATGCCCAAACATGAAGAAGAGTCACCCCTGCTCCGAGTGCTCTGCCATCCATGTAGACATACTCATGGAGGTCTCTGTATAATGAAGCTAGAAGAATAGACCCCCATGCAAAATGAATCGATCTGTCTCGAACCATCCGCTCCCAACAATATCCCCAGCTAGGACTGAAGTATCGCCCTTGTCTGTCAGGGGCAACGAGACCCAAAATGATAGCTATAATCACCCAACGGTAGGGAGGTGCTAGGATCCTGTCCTGCATGAGCTCTATTTGCCCCTCGCAAAAGACAATCTCGTTTGTGGCGAGGACTCTGAAGCAGGCCTCACGCCCCTCATCCATGTCAAAAATCACTTGACGACCATGAATAGGCAATCTCAAAATGTGCCAAACGTCCTTTAGAGTGACAGTGGCCTCACTAGTGGGAAGATGAAATGAAGACGTCTCGTTGTGCCACCTCTCGGCCAGCTCTGACAGCATCCCTAAGTGAGTGTGCATGGGTGCCGCGTAAGTAATTTACCACAACCCTGCAATCCAGAGTCGATCCTGGTCCCTGTCGCTCAGATCCCGCAAGAAGCTAGCCAAGTCCCGCGACCTGTGCTTCGGAGAGTAGAGCTCCCTCGTCGCGTCCTGCATCAAGGAAGGTCACCATGTTAAAAATTTTGAAAATTCTTCGCCAGACGTTCAAAGAATCTTTCCAGTGGTGCAACTCATGATGGCATCGTAGTTTGATTTCTAATCAAACTCCGATGCTAGGCCCAAAATAGCCAAATCGCACTGCTGCGGTGCACTTTATCATCCAACGACGCACTTTGGGCAAAACTGGGACCGCTGCGTCACACTTGTCAAATCCCTTCGCCAGACCTGAGCTTAGCGTAAGAGTTTTTAAACTCCAAACTGCACTGCCGCGTCGCAATATCTTCCCGCGCGATGCAGTTTGATTTCTGAGCGACGCTATATAGTGTCTCTGCAGAGGGACTGACCTTTAAAAGCATTAAATGAAGTAATAAATGAAAAATGAAGCCTAGGTAGGGACCACTTACCGGTGCCCTGATGCGAGGTGGCCGCTAGTACGTCCGAACTCGATCATAAATATGTAGGGGAAGCTGTCATTGCACCATATCATCAGGAGGTTGGAGCTCAAATCTCGAGGTTACTATCAGAAGTGTTTGAAAATGACTTGAAAGTGACCCCTCGGGCCCCTTTTAAGCCTAAAAATTAGGGTTTTTTTCACCCTGATTAGCTGTCCTACTAGGGTTTTGGACCCCCAAACCTATTTTTGTCTAGTTGAGGCTTGTTTTTCATTGTTTTATTGTGTTTAGACACGTTTTTGGCCTCTTGGACCCTTTTTGGACCTTTCGGGCACTTTACCCTTTGTTTTCAAGAGATCACCCAAAAATTGAAATTTTCGTCCAATCTCTCGAGGGGGCATTATAATGGCATGTTTCCTCTCGCCATGCAGCAGTGGGGAAAGTTTTTAATAATGAAATTTTTGGCTTTGATCGAGATTGTTTATTCTTTGAACCAAAGAAACAAGTGCATTGCTTCAAAGAGGGGAAAAATGTAGACACGCAAAATATACTGATTGAAATTGTGCACTTGATCCCGACCTACTAACATCGTTTCTTCATGAATCATCCCTTGGTCTAACCATTTAATCAAATCTCCTTATCTGATTAAATTCATCAACTTTCATCCCTTAATTAAATAAATCACTTTATCTAATTAAGTCATTCTCTTTGTTAATTAAATCAATCCATCTAATCTAATTATCCCTATTTAATTAAATAATTAATTTTATTTAATTAAATCTCTAAAGTCTATCCATTAAATTAAATAAATCAAAACCTTATTTAATTTGATCTAACACCATCACTTTTAATTAAATAAATCAAAATCCTTATTTAATTAATCTCTTATCATATTCCTCTCTTATTTGATTTAAATAAATCCATAAATTTGAGTCAAATAGGTCACATCATCTAACCTCTCTTATTAAATTAATTAACCCTTGATTAATTTAATCTCATCTCATGTCCCATCCTATAGATTTTGCAAGTTGCACATGAAAATAGATTTAATTCATTTATTAAATCTCTATTTTCCTCACAAGGCATCTTTTGGAATATTCTCCAAATTTGAATTCAAAAATTCCAAGTCAACATGTACATCCAACAAGGCAATAACTTCATCTTACATGTCCTTTGCCTTGAGCCAAGTGGCATTTATTGCATTTTCCCTTCCCTTTTGCAAGTCATTTCAACAAATTTGAAATTCAAAAATATGCATTTATTGGCACAATCCTGAAATCTTTCACATCCTCCATCCACTCATACATTGACAAGTGGCATCATGCCATTGGATGAATGTTAGTCCCACATTGCTCAAATTTGGACATTCATCCATCTTGACATTCTATAAATAAAGATCTCATAACCTCATTTTATCATCCACAAATTATGCAAAGTTATTATGCTAAAATATTTAGCCATTTACATCCATCACCATTAAGTTCTTAGCTAGGTTTTTACAGATTTTGGCTTGGAGCTCTCATCCTTCATCAACAAAAGTGAATTTACCATCTTCAACATATCAAGCTTGCATCTTAAGAATTTGGAAAGGGCCAATTTTCACATCAAATTGGCACCAATTCCCCCATGGGATCCTGAGTTTGCACATTTAAATTAGGATTCAATCTATTTTGTTGTTTTTATTGTGTTCTTCATTATTTTCTTTCCTAATTTGAAGTTTGCAAATGGATTTCATAGGGAATCTTTGTTTTAGGTTGCAATCTCTTGTTTAACTTGTTTAATCTTGTTGTTTTGCAGGTGCTAGGATTGGGGTTCACACAGAAACAATATTGAAGGAGAAGCAATCAAATAACCCCTATTTTTTGCATTATTTTCTGATTATTTTCTTTCTTTCTGTAAAACTAGCTTTACCAGTTAATTGTACGGCTTTGTAACTCCATAAATCTTTCCAGAAGTTTGTGTATTGAATAGAGGGGTGTGTTACCTATGTTTTGTGCTTGGATTGTGTTGGCGTAACAACTAACACCTCTGGAGTAAAAGTTGTTATGAATAGCCTGTGTACACTACGCAATGAGTGCTCTTCAAATTAGGAGGGGAAGCTCCCTCGTCGTGCTTTGACAAAAATACTTGCAAAGGAAAATAAGCTAAACTATGTCCTGTCTTTTTGTTTCAGCTGTAGAGGCACAAGGCTTTCTTGAAAGAACCTATACGTTGCAGCTGAGTTTTCTCTGGTTTTGCAGATCTACTAACTACAACTTAAATTTAATCTATCCAATCTCCTCAGGAAAACAGAGCAAGAGGAAACGGAGCAAGGTTTGACTATCTGACGATAAACGAGTTTAGATTCTCTACTTGAGGGCAAGGTGGCGCAACTATCATCTCAATCTAAACAAGCTTATTGGGCACAAAACAGATTTAAGAATTTACTATGACAATCTTATGAAACCCTATGTGGCATAAAACTTGATCAAAATAGTAAAGACTTCACAAACAACTTTTATCATCACAATCTCACGAAACCCTATGTGGCATAACACTTGATCGTAATGATAAAAGTCTCACAAAACAGATTTATCTAAACTATGGGAGGAATTTACCACGCCAATCTTATGAAACCCTATGTGGCATAACACTTGATCAAAGTAGTAAAGACTTCACAAAACGATTTTATCATCACAATCTCACGAAACCCTATGTGGCATAACGCTTAATTGAAATGATAAAAGATTCACAAAACAGATTTATCTAAACTATGGAAAGAATCCACCATTACAATCTCTTGAAACCCTATGTGGCATAACAATAAATCGTAATAGCGAAGACACATGAACAAATACCAAAAGAGCAATATTGAGGGCAAGGTAGGCGCAGCATATATTTCTCTCTCAAGCAAAAGTTAATTACAAATGAGCAAAAGCTCTTATTTATATACATCAAGGTGTAGGGAACCCTAAAATCACCTTGAGTCATCTACATTCTTGCAATGCATGCAATATTTGCTGCCAAACCCTAATGAAGTAAACTATACAGTTAACTGGAAAGCTACCATCAGTTAACCGAAACATCTAATCTAAAAATGGACAATTGTGCGAGCATGCACGTCCTTATTGAAAGCAAGTTAACTGGAAGACTACCATCAGTTAACGAAAAACCCTAAAAGAAACTCCAAGTAAATAAGGAAAATCTTAGAATAGATATGCATGTGATGACAACATCGAGTTAACTTGAAAGGGTAACACCAAGTTCAACTCGTGTGTGTAATGTCTATCCTGAGAGGCGGGAATTGAAGTTTACTGGTCGTGATCTCAAGCAATCAATCCCTCAACGAGATTGTTAAATGTATCACTATCTGGAGCTATGAGACTCTGTCGAAGAATGCTATGTCGATGTAGCATATCCTCACCAGTTGTGATTTGAGACTGAAGTTCACCCCTACTCCTTGTTGCCTCGTCGAACAATGCTGACATGACTGTAAGCTGAGTAATCTTACAGCCAATGGTCTCCCCACTGAAAATGGTATGAATGAGTGCCTGGAGCTCTGACTGAACATCGGTAAGCTCCACGTAGGCACCACCCTCGATCTGATAATGACACGGTAAGCGAGATACTAGAGTTCTCACAAACCGAAGTGCACTAGTGACGTGCTCTCTACTCTCAGCCAACTCTGATGCTAAACTGTCCTCTATCTTTACCCTGAAAACCAATTGTGTCTTCCAAGAGTAGATAGCCTCTCTGTCCTCTGCATCTATGACTGCATCATACGCCACACTCAGGTGAGCAATCATAATCTCATCCTTGGGTTTGTTAATTGCCATATCTCTTTCCTCATCCTGAACACGAAGACGGAGCTCTCGTGCATTGTACCGCAACTGATATAACTCTATAAGCATAGTATGGCCTCTAGCAACGAACTCCTCTTCCCATTCCTCCAAACGCTTGCCATATGCAACTAAGTGATTGAGTTGACTTTGCTCTGCTGGAGGCTCAAGCATCGGTGGGAATGTGTTAATGGCATCGGGTCTATGCACAAGACTAGAAATATACTGACGAAGCTGTTTGATTTCAGCCTTGAGGGCTGCCTTATCCTCTCCGTCCTTTAGTATTCTATCCTTGGCACTATCTATAGCAACTTGTAGGAGATCAACCTGAGTCTGGCGTGTGCTGCGACCAAGGTTGACTGTGATAACTTCAAAATCCTGAGATTCTAATTCAGCCAAGTCCTTACCCTGTGGAGGTACGACAGTTTCAATGACAATCTCCATATCAGTGTTTCTCTTTACGTGAACCATGTTCTTAACTCTCTTGTCTGGCGCATCCTGGTAAATGTCAACAAAATCAGAATGATTAAGGACATAGGATGGTTTCCTCCTCTTCCTTCCTAGCTGAGCTTCGATCCAAGATTGATCTCGGCTAATGCTACTAGAAGGATCTGCACTAGCGACAGGAGGTACTGATGAGAGTGAATGTGTAGAAGACCCACTGCAAGGTGGAGAGTCTAAATCCAATTCGATGTGAATTGGGACTGGTGAAGGCTCTGAAACTGGTGTAGGAGCTTGAGGCTGAACCTCAGGTACTGGCGGGCTCTGAACTGACCTCTAAACTGATTCTGTGATAGGATGTCTGTCAAGCTCCGTGCGTGTAATAGTGGCAAGCGCCTTGCCCTTTGAATTGTTTGGCACTTGACCTTTCTTAGGAGGATTACTCCTTTTCTTTTGTTTAGGTTTCGACGAGGAAGGTAGCGAAGAATTCACCACTACTGGCTCTGCTCTGGGAACACTTACCCTCCTTGTCTTCTTGCTGTCGAGGTAAAGTATATTGTTCTGAATAACTCTACTTGACCTCTCCTTGACCGTTGCGTATTCCTTGGCGTACCAATCAACTGTTGGCAATGGTTGTGTATCGACCTGCTCTCTGAAAAACTAAGGAAGAACCTCTCCCTCATCATCTGATAAACCTCCCACATCTTCTGACAAGAAAATAGAAATCTGTGAGAGAGAAGCGGCCATAACTGCGTCTGCGAACCTCGAAGTCATCTGCACAATTTGCCCAGTAATCCTCCATAGAAGGGTGATATGTGCCTCCAGCAAGGTGAGCTGTATAATGACAAAGGTCATAGGCACGTGCTTCGACAAGATACTTAAGATGATACTTCTCAAGTTCTTGCCCTGCGATCTTACTATCAATTGCCGACTTGCACCAATACATTCCAAACTGAAAAGGAAAGTTGAGAGATGGTCTGTGCCTGCGGCGTAGAAGACGATGAACATCATGCATCTGTCTTAGGAATTCCTGAAAGATTGTTTATCCGAAGGATAACGTGGAAGCATAGCTGGATTTCTGTGAAGCCGTACACTCGGATGTAGGTGTATGTTGGGACTGAATAAACCAATCTGCCCATCCATCCATCGCTGCCTTAGCAACTGCCGAGATACGAACATGCAATTCCCGGTCCAAATTTCTCACTGTATAAGTCAGAAAAGCCTTGTGAACACGCTTGAAATGACGTTCAGCTCTGGTGAACTCAAGCTGATCATAATATTGATAAACTTTCTGAACACTGAGGATGCCCACGGTGTTTAATCCTCGAAACTGACCCTGATAAGCGATCAAGTACACGAGATATGAACACATGTGAAACTCATGGGCAACTAAGAAACCAGTGATCTGCCTGTGGAGAATGTCACTGATGAAGGATGCCCAGTCATAATGCTCCTGCCCAGAAATGATGCGACCAATAATGTAATACATCCAAGGCTGGAAAACATTTGCATGTTCTTGACCTGAGACACGATTCAGGAGTGTGATTAGAATCGCATACTCATCCTTGTATTCACCGCGATCCACATTGTTTGGCAATCTGTTCTTTACTTGTTTTAACCATCTTTCTGCCATCTTCTTCTGACACTTGTCCATATCAGCATCAAATTCCTGCGCACACTACTCCATAGAAACAACTAGGCTGTTCTGGTGTTGAGGAATGCCAAAACTCCTTTCAATGTCCAAAGGTTTGGACTGCAAATGACCCGTCAGTCAAGCTGACACTATCTCACGAGTAGTAGAATTGTAATGCTTAATGCAAGCCATCAATTTAATACAATGAACGGAGATAGGTATGGAAGCTGCCTCTAGTAAACCGGTGCTCAATATTGAATGATTGAACTTCGATCTTTGGGTCTATGCTTATGGCAATACTTTGTGAAGGTCTGTCTCAACCAACTGCGGAAATCATGAGTAAGGGCAGTTTTGGTCTATTCAGTGAGTGAACTGCATTGAAAAATTTACTTTTTGTGAACTTGACTATATTGACAAGATTTCTGGAAAGCTAAAAATACCTGCGAGAGTTAAAAATAGCCTTTCGAAGAATTATTTTCAGCGAAAAATCTGAGATATGGGTTTTGTCCAGAAAAGGATTCTAAGACAACCCAGAACGTCAGATTTGCGAAAATTCAACTTCTACTCGATCGTACAGAGAATTTTCACTTGAGAAAATTAGTAACTCAAGAACGAACGTTCTAAAGTTAAAAATTCGTGAAAAATCAAACGCACGTTTCTAACTCGAGGAAATTATATAAGAATGATCCAGATACTGAGACTTATAGAATTCGCCAATTTCAGGAACATGCAATTTGTATTCTGAGAGAAATATGAGATTGAAGGATGAAAAAGACGTTTTTATTATGCTTCTTCTCTATGAAAATCGCCCAAGATTTCTTCAGATTGCTGACAATTGTGAATTTTATCCTGCAAAAAGATTATGTTAGGTAAAATCGCCTCTGGAAATTGATGTAGATTTTTCCTTTGAACTGGAAGAATTCGCCTTGTTTAGAAAAACCATGAATTTATCTTCTTGAAACTTGCGCCTTTGGTTTATGAAGAAATTCAAATTTCCTTTGAAGAAAATACGAATTTATATTGAATTTGAGGATTCGCCTTTGAGTCTTAAATACACCTTTGAGAATTGAAATACGCCTTTGAATATTTGAAGATTTTGTGAATTTCTATTGAAACTTGAATACGCCTTGGATTTGAGGAATTTTCAAATTTCTTAGGAAGTGCGCCTTTGAAATTATGAGAAACCACGAATTTATCTTTTAAAAATATGAATTCCCTTTGACAAAATTTGCCTTTGAGAATTACGAATTTGCCTTTGAATATTAATAAACTTCGATTTCTCTTTGAGGATATGAACTTGCTTTAAAAACACGAATTTCACTTAATGAAAATTGAATTTCTCTTGAAAGCTCTATGAACAATAATGAAGATGGTGCCATGTTAAATAAGAAGAAATTCGCACTGATTAGTAACTGCAAGAATTCAAAACCCTAACCAGAATAGAAGTCCTCTGATTGGTTGCCTTTCAGTTCCACTGCCACTGACTGGAAGTTCAAATTTGAAAATAATAATAAAATATTTATTATCATGCAATTAGCGCCAAAAATAGAAAATCGCCATCTTATGCTAAAATTGCAAATATTCTGAACTTCAGTTGACAATTTTGTTGAAGCTCTGAGATTCATCGTCAGACTTCAACGATTCCGAAAAATCATCTTTTGAGCATATAGGCGTCCATTTGCTCAAGATACTTCACTTTTTATTAACTCCCTATTTAATGGCTGACAGCACTGTCACAATTGGCCAACTTCGACACTAATTTCCGGATGACCGGGTGATGCTGAGACTGATCTGGAGAATCCATCGGAAAGCCTACTGAACAAGGAAGAAATGTCTGCTGGGAGACACTACTGCAAAATCCATCGTTTAACCCCTTGAAAAATTAGGCGCCCCTGATTAAATTGCTTTTACGGGTTCCGGACTTGGCCATTTCTCAAACTGCCATTGACGCTTCAAACGGCTGCCGACGGTGAACGGTGAACCCTGCTGACAAGCAACGAAGCTTACTGCGTGCCTGGAGACATTCTGCATCCAACGACTGTACATATGACACCTGAAAGCTGTGTTAAGGGCCTCAAAATTAAAAGTGCCCCTGGCTCTTGGTTGCACTAGTGTCATTTTGACGAAAATTGAACTTTCATCCAAGTACCCTACTTTGACGTTTGATATCTAGAGCTGGGATGACCCGATTCAGGCACTATTTGTTTTAACGGACAGCCAGAAGGGCCCACAAGAGAAGTCTCTGGAGGTAACGAAGCAAGAAAACTGCTTCTAAGACCTCAAAAACTCCAGTGCGTATTTTATTTAAAATTACCGCTCCAGACTTGGCCATTTTCCGGATATCTTGACTTTACAGTATTACACTAGAGACCTCACACGTACGAGCGACTGCCAAATCCCGAAGGCTGACGGCTAGGCTCGTTGGATAGATAAAATGATTACGCTCAATAGCCGTGAAGACTTCAAACGCGAACGGGCTCATCTAACAGGCCTAAAGGCTAGGCGCCTCTAGACTGTGGAAATATACTGAAAATTGTTTGTTGGTCCGCCCGTGAAATTACGTGCTTGGAAAAATCTCCGCCACGATCACCTGGAACGTCGAATCGACATGCAAGATGGTGCATCGCGGAGCTAGGCTAGAGTATTACTGATGTTAGGAAGACTCTGTCTACAAATTTCGTCATCTGGGGGGTCCTTTAAACCAGCGCCCCTTGCCTGTACTTGCACTGGGAACAAACGGAGAAGCTCAGAAACGTGAAAACTCCATTTTAAGCTGATCTTTAGACGACTACCACTGGAGTTTTGAAACTCGGATGACTACGTTTGATATCTCATTGGATGAGCAGACTAGTCGAGAACAAATTGACTGTATCTGCCATCGAAAATGCCAAAATTTACCCCCTCTTCAAGATGGGCGCCCTCAGGCTAGAGGCGCGCTTTTCACTGAAAAGAGAAAATTTCTTATATCTGGAACTTTAGGCATTTCAACTTCTGTCATTATTTTCCGGAGCTGTAGGTCTCGGAAAGCTTTGCTGGATAGCTCGACAGATAGCCAGACTGATTCTGAAGAGATTGACTAGATGCTTGAACATTTTAAACAAGATCTTGACCTTCATCAAGCTGGGCGCCCTTGGGCTATACTTGCACTTTCTGACTTTTCCTTTGAAAAATATTCATAAATTGATCACTGAAAACTCTGTCTCGATCACTGGAATGACCGTATGCAATGTGAAACGCCGTCGTGAGATGCTCCTCCATCGTGAAAACTCCATTCTGAGTCTCTGCTTCAGGTTCTGTTCAATATAACTGACTTTGACTGACAAACTATTGACAAAAACTCCATGCTTGATATTGCCCAAAACTGTGTTTTACAACATTTTAACAAGATTTAGACTTTTAAATACAAAATGCCTTGATGAAGAAAAAATTTGGTTTGGGTACAACAGATTGAGCATCCGAAACCGTTTTTGGAGCATTTAATCTTCATTTACTTCTGACAGGCCCGATATACCTTGTTTGAGGGTTTTGAAGTCTTAAAAATGATATAGGCCTGTTCCACAAATTGTGCTCAATGTGTCTCTATGAAATGGGCATAAAATATTAGCCTAGGATGGTAGGAAGTAGGATAATTTCTGGGTGATGAGATTTGGTGAACAAAACATGACTGTCCTGAGCGAAAATTAGTAAATTTGTGTGTGAAAATGAAGGTTTTGAATGTGAGTTTGATGGAATAAGGTATGAAAAGGTTGTGAGTTGGTTTTAAGAGCATTGGAAGACATTCCTAAGAGTGTTGGAGGCTAAGAGAAGTTTGTAACTTGTTCGGAACCATCCAAACCAATAAACCCTTCCCTATATAAGTAAAAGTGAGGGTTTCTTGTAGCAACGATTAGATGAGAGTTGGAGGGCCTGAAACTTGATGAATTTATCATTTTGTTGACTGTTTAAAAGGTTTGGGTGGTTTCCCAAAGTTGGTTTCAATATTTGAGGGTACTCTCTTTGAAAAAATAGGCCTAATTGTGGGTCTAATCAATGTTGATTCAAGGTTTAGTGAAAGAAAGTCTCAAAGAGTCCATGGTGGTTTTGATGGGTGACTGAAAAATGGTAAGGTTTTGAGTGAGTGAAGGGTCTTTGAGAAGAAAAGTTGTGTAAATAGGGTATGCAAACCTAGTAGACAAAAGGAAGAGTTGTATTGAAAAGGTGACTTTTGAAGGCTTTGTGAATCCTTTGTTGTTTGTTTCTAACTTGAATTGTGTTGATTTTGAATGAAACCACCTATCCCTACATCAGTTGGTATCAAAGCACAAGGATTAGGTTTTTGGAAGATTGAAAGTTGCTGATTGAAGAGAAGGAAGAAAGAAGTTGAATAGTCAAATTGACAAGATGCCTCCAAAGAAGGATAATGTAGTGAGAAAGATGCAAGAGATGGAAGAAAAGATGGAAAGGGAGATGAGAAAGATGCAAGAACTTCAAAAGATATTTGTAGCAAGGTTGGAAGATGTTGAGACATGACAAAAGAGAGGAATCATTGTGAGTGAAGATAGTGAAACTAAAGATGAAGGAGATGAAGACTTTGAAGATATTGAAGAAGAGTTAAATGCTGAAGAACGGAAGATGGCAAGGTTTTTGAAGGTAGTAAAAGGCAGGAAGCATAAGGTAGAAGTTGAATTACCAATGTATGATGGTACTTTAGATGAAGAAGCTTTGTTAGACTAGATTTATGCTTTAGACAATTTCTTTGAATATGAAGAAGTAGTTGATGAGGAAAAAGTGAAGATAGCCAAGACTAAGTTGAAGGGACATGCTTTAGTGTGGTGGGATTATGAACAAGTAGAGAGAAGGAGAAAAGGTAAGTCAAAAATTTATTCATGGGATAGGATGGTAGCAAAGTTAAAGGGAATTTTTTTTCCAAAAGATTATGCCATTCAAATGTCAAAGAAACTTCAAGATTTAAAGCAAAGAGAAATGGATGTAAAGACCTATACTAATGAGTTTTAAAAATTGAGCATAAGGGCAGGACATGTGGTAGATGATGTTGAGAAAGTGGCCAAGTACCTTACTAGGTTGAGATTTAACATCCAAGATGAGATAAGTTTGCTTAATCCAAAAACTATTGAAGAATGCTATTAGATGGTAATAAGAGCAGAAGAAAAGGTTAAAAGGAGACATGAAAAATCAAGAAGAGGAAGGGGCAACACTTCAAGAGGTAGAGGCACATTTACTTCTTCAAGACAAAGCAATGAGAGTCAAGGTGATGCACAAAAAGGACAAGAATCATTTGTAGATTTTAGAGGTGGATTCAGGGGATCAAGAGGAAAATTTGGAGGTACTAATCCTAACATATTTTTAGGAAGGTGTTATAAATGTAATGAGTATGGTCATCCTGCTTGGAAATGTCCAGAAAATCTTGGTGCTTCATCAATTAGTGGAGAAAAGAGGAATGAAAGAAGAGCCTAGATTGTACAAGAGGATGAATGTGAAAGTTCAAGTTCAACGACTCTACGTGATGTACCAGAGGTTGGTGAAAGTCTGATGATAAGAAGAACTTTGTTTCAAGTATCCAAGGAGATGGAGATGGCTCAAAGAAGGTAATTGTTCAAAATAGCTTGCAAATGCAAAGGTAAAGTGTATAAAATTGTGATTGATTCATGGTCTACAGATAATATTGTTTCTTGTGAAATGGTTGACAAGTTGTAGCTAGAGAGGATCCCTCTTGAAAAGCCATATCATGCTTCATGGGTGAGTGATGATCAATCAATTCTTGTTAAGGAGCGAGAATTAGTTGAATTTCAAATTGGTGCATATAGGGATCAAGTGCTTTGTGATATCTTACCAATGAGTTGTTGCCATTTAATCCTTGGTAGACTATGGAAATTTGATAGGCACTCTATTTATGATGGAAGGGCTAACACATATAAGATTTTGAAGGATGGTGTCAATTTTATGCTAACCCCATTGCAGGAGAGTGAGAAAGAACAAAACAAGGCAGCTAACATTATCACCTTTTTCAAGAAAGAGTTTGAAAATATTGTAGGTGATGAACAAGAAGGAAAGAGGGCATTTTCAGCCACTCCAAAGTCAAAAAATGACAAGACAGTGAATATGAAGGTTACCATAGTCATGGGAAACAATAAAGAAGGTGAAAGCCAGGTGAAGAATGATTTTGAAAAAGGAAAAAGTGAAAAGATAGAGGGTAAGTTGAAAGAGCAAGAAGGCATAGAAATTGGGACAATATTTTGTCCTATTGCTTCTAATAAAGTGGAGAGGTAGCCAAGTACTGATGACACAGTGATGAAGAAGTTTGACATGGCAGAGGATAAAGAGAAAAGAAGTTTGAACACAGAGATGCAAGGAAAAGTGAAAATAATTCAAGAGAAAGTGAATGGTTCTAGGTGTGAAGACAGAGGAAAGAAAGAAACAAGTGAATTCAAGATGGAAAAGAGTGTATATGCAGGTGATAAGGTAAGTAACAAGACAGTCATGAGAAGAGGGACAGTTAAGAGAAGATTGATAGGGCAGTGTGTGCAAAAGAGAGCAAGGTTGGGTGAAGGACAATTTAGTTTCAGGGACAAAGTTACAGGACAACAGTGTAAAGTTCAAAGGAAGAGAAAAAGAGAAGATGAAAAACAAGGAAAGGAAGAGGACAAGCTGGAGTAGACTAAAGTGCATTTCCAAGAGACTTGGAAAGAGTTCAAAGGCAGTTGCATGGTCTAGGAGCACCAATCCAAGTTCTCTTGAATTTGTGTGAGTTTGAATAGATATAGGTTGGTCTAGGAGTTTGAGGTCATGAAGAGTATCAATAAGGTCTAATTGACCAATTGAATGAGTCTAAAAGTCCAATTTTGTAAAGCAAGACAAATATTGCCTAAATGATGTATAAGTTGCAAAACATGTAAAAATGGGTTTAAAGGTTGTTGAGTCCTATATTATGTCAAATAAGGTCTTAGGGGATCACATAACATTGTTTTGAGTCATGTTTAATGGTATTTAGTAGGTTTGGGGCTCAAAATTTGGAAAAATGACAAAGTTGTCAAAAATTGCCAAAGTTGTAAATGTAAAATGCAATTTTCTGGCAGACCAATGGTCAAGTGGGTATTTGGAAGTCAGTTGGTTGGTTTTGGAGGGATTTTTGTGAGTAAAATTTTTAAATACAAGTCTTTCATCATTGTATGAGTGGTTGAAACAATATTGAAGGAGAAGCAATCAAATAACCCCTATTTTTTGCATTGTTTTTTGAGTTTTTTTTGTAAAATCTGTAGTGTCCCTTCCATTTCGACATACTGTTTAGTTGATTCTTCTTGATAGATGATTTAGATTACTTTGATACTATGTTGTTTCTTTTCTGAGGTGATTTTGGATACTATGTTGTTTTGATTTTGCGGATGATACATTGGCATCCTGGTTATTTGGTTATGTTGGTTCGATGATACTATGATAGATTCATTCATGATATGGATTATTGGTTATGATTATTTCTTATGTTATCATGTTGATATGATTGTATATGATTGATCTTGATTGTTGTGTCAGTGAATAAGACAGTGTAGCATTACTCATTCGTGAGTACCCTGCTATGCTACAATTTTTATTCACGATGTGTTTTCTAACATGAGTATATATATATGTATGTTTTAACTTTGATGTTTCCTGCAGACACAGGTACCGGGTAATGGCTCCACCTGCTTGTCAGGTCTGAGCATACCCTAATTCAATATAATTATGTTGTTGGAGGTATTGACAGGTCCTTTTGAACCATCGTTCTTTTTCAAACGAGTATCTATGTGTTACCCTATTTTGTTGTCTAGTTTATTATGTCGTGTTCGTTAGTATTGTTGTGTGTTTGTGAATTAATGTTTAAAGTTTTGCAAACGTCTGTTAATGTATTTATAAATGTTTGTGATTTAATTTATTAAATTAAATTAAATGAATTATCTAATTTAAATGTAAAGTTGAAGTTAGAAAATTAGAATATTAAAAAAAAGAAGTAATAAATAAGTTTGAATAAATTAGAATGAATTTAGTTGTATAACATAAAAATAAACGAATTATTCAAAACAAATAATTAGTGATTAAATGAGATATAATCAAATGCATGCATGAGAGTTTTAGGCGGAAAGGGATATTTTTAATTGGTTACCAATTATAACTATTGTATGTTGAATCATACGAAAGAAATTTCAGTTATACTTTGGCTTTAGCACGATTTTGTGCTTTTAATAAGGCACTTTTCTTGGTTCTCAACCATTTTTGAAGGGAGGTTACACTCTTGTTGGTAGCGAGTAATGAAGAAGGTAGTGGTATGATTGCATTTAACCTCTCTGGGAAATTGACATAGAGGGGGGGAAATCTGCACTGTTGCGGAGCTGGAGAAATTTTCTGATTATAGTCGATTGATTGAACAATTTTACTTTGGGGATCTTGGCTTGGATTTATTGGGGGGTTTGAAGATTTGGGTTTGATTTCATATTCTGCTACAAATTGTCTATCCATAACTTCTATTCTCAGGTTGGAGGAATCTTAACCTTCTTTGTAATTCAATTCGAAAAGCTTGTCTTCTTTGTGCTTGTGAAAGAAATTTGGCGTGTTGAATGATGATAAAATTACACTATCTATTCTCGCCTCTTATAGAATCTTTTGATTATATTATTGCATGTACGCATAATTTATACTAGAAATTTCAATGGTTAACACCTGTAAGTTCTTAGCTTATAGATCTAGTACATATTTTGTCCTCCAAGTTTGAGCGCAACCTCCTACTTTTTATGATCTTTGTATAACTTTTGATCAAAGATCTAATGATCATTATTTTCTAAGCTCTTAGTTTCCATCTGGTATAATGTTTCCTTCTCCACCAATGCAAGTTATCTGTATGTTATTTTACCTGTTAGAAATTCCAGCGCTATCTTTTGTCCATTGGATAAGGAAACTCCAAATAGGTGTCGTATTTCTTTTATTCCATCACCTGCGCCAGCTTGCTATGTTCTTAATAGCATAACTATCAACCTGCATATTCATCACATTCCATTTTGTGTCTACCAATTTATATTGATACTCCAAATTTTGGAACAGTATGGTAAACTTTCAATTTGTAAAGGGTAATAGTTATTTTGAAAAGAGGAGTACCTAGAAGAATCACTTGTGCTATCCTATTTCAACTTTAATTTGTCATGATCAACGCCACTTCATATCCTCTCTGTCCATAATCAAAAACTTTAGATTAATCTACCGCTATGAGCATCCTTGATTTATGCATGTATTACCTGAAATTGTAATGCATGGCCATTTATAAATATAGATATATCAGTCATGATCTTATCTAATACTTTCACTCTTAATTGTAAAGCGAATTTTACTACTGCATGAAAAGAATATC
The DNA here is from genome assembly GCA_007258455.2 of Sequoia sempervirens. NCBI lineage: Eukaryota > Viridiplantae > Streptophyta > Pinopsida > Cupressales > Cupressaceae > Sequoia > Sequoia sempervirens. Next base: position 349,610,551 of record VDFB02271358.1, on the reverse strand, counting down.
AGTGTCAGTGAACACGCCTTTTACTACCAATGAAAGTACAAACTAGGTGTTAGACTTTGTCTTAGTTACGAATTATCATTGTATAAATCATTCGGTGGCAGATTCTTTAGTCAGAAAATCATGTTAATAAATCTATCTATTATTAGATATTAAATATGCATAAGTGTAAGATAAGTGTGAGTCTTTGCACGCGAAAAGAAGAAAAGACAGTAACTTTAGTTTTGAATTATATCATTTCTTTAATTTTAAAGGTATTTGAATTATATAGTATAAAGAATTTATATTGTTCTTATAATATATTAATAGTAAATATAATACCTTGAAATTATTGGAAATACAATAATGTCTATAGTTTATATTAAGTAATTTCCTTATTCATTTAAATTGGTTAAATGTCATTGTTGGGTGTGTTTACACACATTGCTGAAATGTATATTTATATTTCATCAACTAGTGAAGTAAAATTCATATTATAAACTCAATACACTTCAGTTTATGTTAATCTATATAGTTCGTCTATTAGGAATTTTAAATTCAAAGAAGATTGATTTATGGTAAAAGTTGGTTGTGTATACATTTGTAACATTAGTGATGTATATTTCATTTCCTTAAAGTCTAAGAAAGTGAAAATCACATTGACAAGTTTATTAATCTCTAAACTATGTTACTCAATCGTGATGTTTATTTATTTGGGGGTATAGCTTTGTATGTTTATTTGTTGAAGTTATGAAACTTTGAGAACTAAGGTGTAATTCTGGTTGGAAATGTAAACCTTTGTGGATTCGAACTTTACATTTGATAGCTATCCCTAGACGTTCATGTTGAGTCATGTTATAGAAAGAGTGGCTTGTGGTAGGGGCTGAAATCCGGAAGTGATTGTCTGGGTAACCTATCATAGGTGTGTTAACTCAGTGAGAACCTAACTAATGTATTAGGGGTTGGGTAGAACTAAACACTAATTCAGATAAATGTTTGCCTCACCTACTTTCTTAATGCTCGTATAGATTGAGAAGAGGTTGAGAAGGCCTAGAATGGCAAGTCATCATCTTGTCCTCTTGAAAGATGAAATGACTCCACACTAGTCTACACAGGGGTCGGGAATCGGTAGAGGCTACCAGGGTAACTCTTGGAGAGGACCGGTAGTCTAGGAAGATTCACTAAGGTAACCTATCTCGACAATGTGATGACACTCTTAGTCTATACCATGATGGTGTTCCTTGTGTTCAGTTTTCTATTTTGATGTGATTTGTTACTTGAATTGTATCTATTTGAATTTGTAATCGTAATGTCATTATGTGAATATGTAAACCACGTAAACGTAAAGCTATGTCTTCTTTGTTTGTGGACCTGTCAATTATCTCCTAGCACGGAGGGAGTGGACCTTCGGGTTTCACATGGTTAGGAGGAAACCGTGCTCTATCTTCCTTGGATATTCTTGCAGATGGTCCTATGTTTGCAGATGGTTCCAGTTACCTTTTGGATCGTGACTGTGGATGCGAAGCATGTTCATGGATATGGACGTCAGTTGTGTTGTGATCACTTTCTACTTTGTAAACTCACCTCTTGTATAAGAGTATACTCATTGTACCATCTTATTGTTGTATTGAGATTTGTTGAAATCTCTCATTTTGTAATATGTTCAGTTGGATATTTGATTATATTGAGTTATGTAAACTGGAACATTCGTGACATTAGTTTTGTACTTGAATTATGATAATGTGATGAGTTTATTTAATATGTTTATGTAACACTGTCTTGGAAACTTTATAATAGCAATTGTGTAATTAATTAACTTTAAAAAAAAATTATTCCGTTTACTTTACTCTTTTCACTTTGTTTTAATGGTAACCAAGATGGGGCGTTACAAAACCGGCTTTACCAGTTAATTGTATGGCTTTGTAACTCCATAAATCTTTCCAAAAGTTTTTGTATTCAATAGAGGGGTGTGTTACTTGTGTTTTTTTCTTGGATTGAGCATCTAAAACCGTTTTTGGAGCATTTAATCTTCATTTACTTTTGACAGGGCGGGTATACCCTGTTTGAGGGTTTTGAAGTCTTAAAAATGGTATAGGCATGTTCCACATAAAATATTAGCCTAGGATGGTAGGAAGTAGGATAAGTTTTGGGTGATGAGATTTGGTGAACAAAACATGACTGTCTTGAGGGAAAATTAGTAAATTTGTGTGTGAAAATGAAGGTTTTGAATGTGAGTTTGATGGAATAAGGTATGAAAAGGTTGTGAGTTAGTTTTAAGAGCATTGGCAGACATTCCTAAGAGTGTTGGAGGCTGTGACAAGTGTGTAACTAGTTGGGAACCATCCAAACCAATAAACCATTCCCTATACAAGTAAAAGTGAGGGTTTCCTGTAGCAAAGATTACATGAGAGTTGGAGAGCCTGAAACTTGATGAATTTTTCATTTTGTTGACTGTTTAAAAGATCTGGGTAGTTTCCCAAAGTTGGTTGCAATATTTGAGGGTACTCTCTTTGAAAAAATAGGCCTAATTGTGGGCCTGATCAACGCTGATTCAAGGTTTAGTGAAAGAAAGTCTCAAAGAGTCCATGGTGGTTTTGATATGTGTTGTAGTTGGCTTTGATAGGTGACTGAAAATGGTAAGGGTTTGAGTGAGTGAAGGGTCTTTGAGATGAAAAGTTGAGTAAACAGGGTCTGTAGACCTAGTAGACAAAAGGCAGAGTTGTATTGAAAAGGTGACTTTTGAAGGCTTTGTGAATCCTTTGTTGTTTTTTTCTAACTTGAATTGTGTTGATTGTGAAGGAAACCGCCTATCCCTCCATCACAAACATCATGATAGATAGTTCATAGAGAAGTGTGGAAGACATTCATGATAGACATGATAACCAACATCTAGTGATAGTTATTTTATAAAAGAACAGTGACCATTCCAAAGAGGAGCAGTGATCTCCAAATTGTGATGAGGTTATGAGAGACAACTCATAGGCATGAAAAGAAGCCTGTGTATGTGAATGCACAGTGGTATGATTGCATGGGATATGAAAACAAAAGTGAAACTAGACACAATCATAAATGATCACTATGCAAGGGATTGTTGTTTCAATCAAAGGCAGTTAGGAGAATCTTTCAAACCTTATGATAGTCAAAAGGTCCAAGAGATGGCATACCATGAGGTTTACCAAGGGGCTTAAGGTATGAGGATAGTTACCATCTCAAAATGATAAAAAAAATATCATAACATAAAAATCATCTTTCCAAATATCAAAGGAAAAAAATGCAAGTGTTTCCAAATACATTATGAATGATCTATGTGCACCCAATAAAGATATGAACAATCAAATGAATAAAAGACATGTTTAGGATTTTTTTATAAATATTCATTACACAATTCAATAGAACTATTATTATTATCACAATACACATATTTAGGCAAAGCCAATGGACGATAAATTGATGCTATATGAAATGAAGTAGAGGTAGCACAAGGATGATAACATTATAGAATTAGTTCACTAGTCATTGGATGATCCTAGTGGTTGTGTGCTTGCTTTAAAAGGAAAATCAAGAAAATTTAAAAGAAAATTTTTCTTTTAGACCCAATCATATAAATGAGAATACTTCCATATCTCTACATACAAAACATAATTTAATCAACCATTAGATAAGATTTGTGGTAGTTGGAATGATTTACATGTTTTATTGAGAACATGGCAATGGTTACAACTTGTGCGTATGCATCCAAAGTCACCAATGTCAATTGGTTATGTTAATAAAGAAGAGTTTATGTTGCTAGTAAATTGATGTTGTAGTATTTTATGCACATCCTGTTATCATTGCAGTATATGGGACTAGAGATTATCAAATGAAGATGACCAAGTGATCATGAAAGAACAACATGTTCAAATCTCAAAAGGAAAACTCTAAGTGTTGAATTACCATCAATATGCTACACATATTTATAACATCTTTATACTACGCTACCGCATGCCTTATGCTTATGTTATCTTTCTTCATTGCGATGGTGCAGTAACCTTATCATAAACTCCCACATCCCCATAAGAGACTTCTAGGGAATTTTTCCCAACTTCGTGGGAATGCGATACTAAAAAAAACATAATTTAGGGTAGAAACATACATGTATGATGGAAGATGACTTAGGAAAATATATAACATATGAATTTTGGACCTGGAAAATGAATAGTGTAAGGGTTAGAACTCTTTTAGTGGACTTTTGGAACAGGTGTGTTTGTACAAGAATTTGTATAGGTGTGTTTGTCATATTTTTAAATTTCATACTTTGAAAAAGTTATTCTATGATTGGTTATCTTATATGATGACAATGGACTGTTGCACTAGTTTTACTTGTGTTACCTACAATATCATTATGGAAGATTTTGATTTTACCTTTTTCATTTCTCATCTCCTAAGCTAGAGATACCAGGATAAACTAATATCTTGTAGGGTAGTTTATAATATATATGTTTTCTATTTCTTTTAAGTTTTAAAGATGCCCCTTTTGTAAAACTTCAAACTATATATGTTGTGGAGTATCGAGGTTGTAAAACACAGGAAGAAAAAGGCATTGAACATGCTATAAGATACTATGGTAGAATTCTTGGATTTTCAAATCTTCCTTTGCTTGAGCACATTTTTCCTTTGTAGTCCTTTGTAGAGTAATAGTTGAACATGTAACTAACTTCTTCCTTATGATTTTGTCTTCAAGAAGAGCAAAAGGTGATTGAGGTGAAAATAAGGATGCAACAAGAAGAAATTCAAGCTAAGAAAGAGAGAGATCAGAGAAGACAAGAGCCTATACATGGTGAATAGATGACGTCACCTAAAGATATAGAGCGAATAGACCTCACCAATCCAATGAGTCCTATGTTGGTCTTCTAGATACATCTTGTTGTATTATCTTCTTAGCAATCCTTTAAATTCCTATAATATTTTTGAACCTTAGCTTTGTTATTGTAGTATTGCCAATACATGTTTGTAGCATACATAAACACCAAGTACCTTGATCATTTAATAAGTTCCACCCACTCTTGTCATGTAAAGGTTCACTGCCTGCTCAATTGAAATTAAATTTTGGGCTTCCTATTTCAGATGGTTCCCAAAATCAATTTCCATGGTTTTGTTTACTAGTAGTGTTGTTTTGACCATGTTGTTCTTACACATCAAATGTCCATCAATTTTTCTGTTGTTGTAAGGATTGTGTTGTGTACCTTCTCCATGCTCCTGATTTTTTTCTTGAAGCTTACTTGTATTCATCTCCAATAAATGTACCAAGGAATTAATATTGTTCCTACGTTACATTTCTTGAGGTTTCACTTTCTAAAAATTACACTCTGTAAATGACATAATGGTATTCAAGCTATCCACATTTGTGAAAATAATAGGATGGATTATTTGAGATTTCTTAGGAGGATTCATCTTGCATGAACCAATGATTTCATTTTCGGATTGATTTGCATATTTTCAAAAAGAGGATGTTTATGTACTGCACAATATGCTTTTTCAATTGTAGTAGGTTGAATGGGTTTAGAATTTGCATCTTAGCATTAGTAAAACTGGTTTGTGCCAGTAAAGGATGGGATATTGAAAGGTAGTAGAATGGAGTGAGAGTAAGAATTTCTCTATTTAGTTTTCAGAATTTGTAGATATTGAAATTCTTTGGTCCTTTGTATGTGAGAAAACTTAAATAATGCATTTCCTAATTTAGTATTATTTGTGGCTACTTAGTTCATACACAGACTTGAAGCCTTGTACCTTTGTAATTCTGATAGGTGTTAAAATTGGAAGGAATCTAGTTAGCAATAGTTTAAAGAAGTAGCTTCTCTTTTGAATATTATAATTGTTTATATTTTCCTTTTTTATTTGGTACATGAATTTGTGTCTTGTATTCATTGGATTGTTCTCATGATAGATATTTCTTTTTATTGACACTTAACAAGACCCATACAACATGGCATCACTATGAGATTGCAACTTCTTGGTAAATACTTGGGCTTAATATTCTATAGAATAGAGAGTGATGTTGTATGTAGTATATTGTGTAAGTTTTACACTCAATACATACAATACATGCTGCCACAATTAGTTGTGATCTTGATTTTTTTTGAAGGTCCCTGTAGGTAGGTTTTTCCTTCCCATGGTTTTATACCCATTGTATTGTAATATCGTTTAGTAGTTTCCTATGTTGATGTGGCTATAAATATTTTGTTATATTGTGTCATTTCTTTTTTGACAGTATTATATCTCATCAAGTCACATTCTAACAAGTTATGTAATGAGAATTCAATTTTTAAAATAAGTTATAATGTTTAATATGGGATGATTCACATTGCAAAAAAGGTATCTCCTCTTCAGCACTACCCTACAAGAGGACTCCCCCAAGTTGGCTAGAGATTTCAGCTCTAGATGTAAGTTGGAAGTGATGGTATTTCAAATTAATGGTTATATCTTAATTATTTGTCTTATCTACATATGAGATGAATTTATGCCTTAGATCATCAGTGATACTGCTTGGATGGTTATATAGACCTTTGAATTGATCATATAGTATTTTCTCCCTCATTTAAGTTGGATTTTATTTTATTTTTTTTAATATTTATTATATTTGCTCCATTATATTAAAGGAAAAATCATATTGTTCACTTTTAGTCATTCAATAACATTCTTTTATGCAATTGCTAATTTTGTGGGAATGTTAAATGTCTAACTTGGCATTCCAAGCTTCTTTGCAAATTGTTGTGCATGCTCTTGCTTTGCATGTTGTTCTTATGAGTGATGGTTATGTGTAACTATTAATTCTCTTGGATTAATGCAAACTGCACATAATCTTCTTGATGTTTTTCTTCTTCAAGTTGAGGAGAATATATGCAAGTTCGCGAAGAAGGGTTTGACACCATCACAAATTGGTGTAATTATTTGTGACTCCCATGGAATTACTCAAGTCAAGAGTGTGACAGGTAGTAAGATATTATGAATTCTAAAAGAACATGGTATCTAACTTTGAATTTTAGGCTTTATTTATAAATTTTGACATTCTAGTTTTTGATGACCAACTTAGAAACCTATTATGTATGGCCATGAGCTTTTATAGTATTTTTCCTAAGATAAGAATTTTTTTTAGGCCTTGCACCAAAAATACTAGAGGATCTATATTATCTAATTAAGAAGGAAGTTGCAGTAAGGAATCATCTTGAGAGTAACCACAAGGATAAGGATTCTAAGTTTCACTTGATTTTAGTGGAGAGCAGAGTCCATAGGTTGGAAAGATATTACAAGAGGGTCAAGAAGTCGCCACCTGTTTGGAAATAGTAAGATATTCCTTATTTTATTATTCTTGTTTATCCACATTTATGAGGCATACAATGAATATAACTTATTATTTTTTTGTAATCTTTGTTTTTACTATATGTTCAATGGGGGCACGTTCTTGGTAAATGTGTCCCTTAGTTTACAAGGATGCGGTAGGAATGTCTTTGGGCTCTCTTTGCAAGGAATGATTAGTTTAGGGGACATCCCCACTGCATCTACTTTCCCATTGCCCAATCAACCTCTTTCCTTAGTTTGTGGTGAGATTTCTTGTGCTTTTGGACCATAATTTTCCAAGTTTGGGTGGGGTTTCTTGTGCACCCTATACATTTACCCTACAAATAATCTATAATATTTTCTAGAAAATTTTCTCTCTGGCCATGTGTTGTCTCTCCAACTCAGACAAGATTTTACTAGTGTAAGAGAATAGTCTTTTTACTGATATTAATGCTACCCCCTTTTGTCTAGGATTTTAGGGAGCAAAGGCTCTAGCTAAGTATCCATGCCTTTTGTTATCCATATTAAAAGGGAACTATATAGAACAATGGTTACCATTGCTTTCTGAATTAAAAAATAGTGATATTGATGAAACTAGTTAGGATTATGTAGATATATAGTGTCATGGTGGAAGTTGGTCTTTTAACCTGCTTGATAATGAATACAACTGAACTTGAAATGGTTTTTGTTACTGATCCATTGTATGTTCAATGTTTGGCCTTTACTGTCAATGGGGCCATGTTATCTACGAGTCATTCTGCTGAATGTTTTTAGCTTATGGATTAGATTTAGTGATGTAGTAAATTTCCTTGAAAAAATATATATATAAAAAAAATGGACTCTTGCAGATGCTTAAACAAAATTTAAATGTGAAAATGGCACCATAGCGATGGTAGGAAAATGTTGCAGATGGTTCATTTGATGTGGTTTTTACATTTAAAGAGAGGGTGTTTGACATGGTCATTGAAGGTTGGATTTTGTTTATCTGCATAATGTAGATTTTGAAATGCATGGTTCTATAGTAATTTCCAATTTTTTTGCTCTAGTGTTGCATTGTTCTTATCACTTATGTATAATTCAACTTCATTTGTTTTGTTCGTAGTTCTCCATTTAGAGAACTTGTATTCATGATCTAGTGTCAAATTTTGCAAACTAATTAATCTTCTATGATAAGTCTCTCTTAGAAAATTGACATTTTACAACTCCATTAGAATTACGTTACAAATATTTTTCACTAATGGAAAGCCTTAATAAATGTGTGAATTGTGAGAGAAAAAAAGATAGTATTAGGGTTTAATTTCCAACACTTAACCTTGATCTTCTATTATACTTGTAAACCTCTATAATAGGGAACAAATTTTAATGAAAAGTGTATTGGTGATTAATCTGGATGTCAAAGATAATCATGAAGTGTTACACCCCAATTGTGTACTTACTATTTACTGTTACTATGTAGGGTAAATGTGAATGTAACTTGAATTTTGAAGGTGAATAAATTGTGCTTGCACTTTGTCATCCATGAATTTATGAATGAATGTTATCTCATTTAATGTTATGTGAAGAAATGCATATATGTGAAAATTATGGAGATGTACTATGTGTAATGCGTATTTTGAATAGCTAACTGTCATTGGCATGTGTTAGTAAATGCAAATATATGTTCAATTCCTCTAGGTGGAGGGGAAGTATCACTCAAGAGAAGATCTTGGTTGGGTAACCAGTAACATAACCTATCTAACTTACACACACTCACAATAGTACGGTTGAGTCAAGTTATTATGTGGGAAGTTGGTAAGTCATCCTTAGTTGATGTGTTTGCATTAGTAAGAGTCTTGTTTACTTTTGAGTGCATTATTGGGTGATGGTTATCTGTTTGAGCTTGTGAGTTCTTTCCTATATTACTATGTTTGTATTGATGAGTAGAACATATGTGGAATGTATGTATATGTACACACATGCATGCCAATGATAGACCATGCACATGGAACTATCAAATGGACCTTATGACATGTATATGTATATGTATAGATATATCACACGTAGGAACTTATCAATACAATAGTAATTGTTTATAAATGTGGTGTGTAATAGAATGTGTGTATATATATATATACATACATCCATATGTATATATGTATCAATAAACGCGTATGATTGGAAAATGGATGCCCATATGAATGTATCGACACATGTATACATACATATACATGTACATAGAGGAATATATATATATATGTACACAATCAATATAATTGTTTTTTATTAGGTAAGAAACATTTTCAAGGTGTTGTACCCTTCACATAGAGCCACAAGGGCCAATAGAGTTCAAGATCAAAAAAAGCATCAAAAAACACAAAGCCAAAAACCAGACACCACAGACTAACAACAGACGGACAAACAACAGACCAACAATAGGCTAACTGGCATCTTCCTAGTTCTTAGATAGGAGATTAACAACATCATCTCTGACCCATTCCTGATAGTCTTCAATCTTTTTCATGTCCATGTCATCCTTCATAATGGCCGACAGGGTACTGGTGACATAATGGACCATCTTAACCATGAAGCAAGTCAAACCACATAATTTTTTGTCTAATTTATCAAATATTTCCTTTAGTACACAAAGCTCCTCCCCACCAACTGCAATCTTGCTGGTATCAGTATGCTCAACATCTAGCAGTTCCAAAGACTGAGAGGCCGAAACCTCCTTTTGAACTTTTCCTATGTCAAGAATAGAGTTGGGACCTCTAGCATACTCCTCCTCACCCTCAGACTCCTCTTCAACCCTTCTATCTTTGATGTCTGACTTCTCCTCTTCCATATTCAAATCTTTAACCTGCAATTTTTTCTTGTTCTTGGCTAGCCTGCCAGAGTTCCGAATGATGGCATCACAACCAATAACCACTGTCTCTGCAACCACCGTATCCCCCATAGAGTCCTTGCTCACCACAAATTTTCCTTTGCTCAGAGGCTCCTTCAAGCTCTTACCTTCCTCCTTTCCTTTCTTTTTTAGGGCGGGCTTGCTAGTAGTCTTGGTGGGGGTTGCTTTGAGTTCACAAAGACTAGCCACCACACTAGTCTGGGCTGCTCCCTCATTCCCTTTAAGCTTTTTAGTAATGGGTTTGGATTTATGCGTGTCAACAGGAACCAGGTGGTTTTCCTAATAGGACCTTTAGATTCGGCCGGAGATAAATTGGTTATAGTGGGGACCTCAATTTCTTCAATGCGGACAACCGATATGGGTTTTGGAAGACATAAAGCAAGATGGAAATGGTAGAGCCTCAAAATGAGGCCTTGGTGGAGCAGTAGGGGAGTAGGGTCATTAGGATTCTAACCAGCAGCCTCAACACATTTTTCAACTAAACTTTCTAAGTCCATAAGCAGGAAAAAAGGAAAGCTTAACAAAACTTTATGCCTGAGGTGATTCAACAAAGGGAAATGGTAGAAGTAATAGGTTTTGTACCTACCTTCTAGAGTCACATACTTCATCAAAGCAAGGAACACTTGGTTCCATGGCTGAGGGAGAGCCTCCCGGTCAAAACCTGACTGGTTGTGCACCAACACCTCATTCCCCACAAAAAAATTGTTCATACTTTCATTGTCCTAAGTTTTGGTGTGTTTTGGATGCTTCATACCAATACACTGGAGCCCCGTAGCCTATGCAATCACTTCCTCATCCACAGTAAAGGAAATGCCTCCCAAAGTCACATGATGATCTTTCCATGAATTGACAAATTGAACAGATAGATTAGGGTCATGGCCCACCAGTTTCTCCATTAGAGGAGCAAGACCACCTTTCGACACAAATGTGCCAAACAAGTAGATCTTTGTGAAATTTTTTGTAGTTATCCGGTTCAATTTGCACCCTATCACCACCCATAATGTCACTTTGCACATTGGATAACCAGGAACTCAAGGAAATAAAAGGTTAGAGATAATAGAAAGGTGAAAAATCACCCGCACATTAAGGATTTTAAGCCATAAATGAACATCTTTGATAATCAAGGCAAATGACAGGTTGCACGCATGAGTAAGTAATTTCCAAAAAGCAATCTTAGCAGAATTATAAAGGAGGATCTCTGTACAAAATTGGCTAAGTAAGTAGGACATGAAAGGAAAGGAAGGTTTTCCTTCCACATAGAAGATGCACAAAAACCTAGGCAAGATGGCCGCGGGGCCAAAATTAGAAACACCAAGAAGGTTGGCTTTCAAGGACGGGCCAAATTTAGTAAAACCAAAAAGGTTAGCTTTCAGACATGGAGACAAAATAGTGGACAATAAAGAGCTAATAAGGAGCTTGATCTCATAATTATTAGTCACATCAAAATCAAAATAAAAAAACTTGGGAATACGATAGCTTAACAAGATCCCCAAAAGGAGATTATGAAGGGTATGGTCCAACTTAGTTTTAATCATCAAGTACTTATCACAACATCTCATGATTTCCCTTTTCAAAATGGGCTCCATCCCATAATTTGAATTATTTCACTTGTTATCCATATCATTAGTTAAACTTGTCCACATAGTCCAATAGACAAGAATGTGGAACCCCCAGAAAATCCAACAAGGTTCTTGATTAGTTATCATCATGGGTCAAATAAGCGCTTTGTTCCTTCAATATTAAACCCTAAATGTCAAGAGGTAGGTTCCCTAAAGAACACCAGTATTTGGATAATTTCTAGTGTGTGCCAAAATTGGCTAAGGCATTAGCCACTTGGTTTCCCTCCCTGTAAATGTGGGTGGAAACTTTGAATTTTAACTTTGACACAAAGAGGCTAATGTCTAGAAGAATGTCTTTAGTACTCCTCCCCAATAATTTTTCAAACTTAATAGCATCAATAATAGACTTAGAGTCTCCTTCAATATGAAGGTTCTCAATCCCCATGGACACAACCAACTATAAGCCCTTCAATAGCACTCTAGCTTCCACAATCATAGAAGAATGAACACCAATTCCCCTAGAGTAACCAGCCACATAATTCCCTTTGTAATCCCTGATCACACCTCCCATACTGGCTTTGCCTGGGTTGGCTTTAGCAACCCCATCAAAATTTAGTTTATACCAACCTATGTTAGGAGGTTTCCAAATAGTGACACTCTGAGCTAGGGATCTGGAGTTGTCATAAGAGTTAGCATCTAGGTTCTAATGCCAAGCTTTGGCCATACTTATTTCCACCTCAGTTGGACCTTTATCTGGGGTTTTCCCTTTGAAAAGTGAGATATTTTCTGCAATGAGCCGAGACCCAATACCAAACACCTCTTTTGGACTCATCTCCATGTTCCTGAAGATCTTGTTGTTTCTCTCTTTCCATAAACACCAACATATAATAGGAGGGACCTGGTTCCAAATTTCACTAGGTAGAGGGTGGATAAAGGGTCTTGACTAGCTCAAGATAAAGGATGTGATATCCTTACACATAATCCATTGAATCCCCAATCTTCCTAAAGCTAGCTCCCACACCTCCACAACAAATGGGCAGTGTAACAACAAGTGATCCACTGATTCTTCATTGCACTTGTATAAAAAACATTTGTTGGAGATCTAGAATCCCCTTTTCCTTAGATTGTCCCGAGTAAGAATCCTGTTATGGTAGGCTATCCACCAAAAGAAGTTAACTTTCGAGATCATGTGTCGATTCTAGACCTTCTTCTATAGATCAAGGACAACACCCTAGTCTGTTAGCATATTGTAAGTTAATTTAATTGAAAGATCACCCTGTTTATCATGAGTCCAAAAAAATTTATCCCCCCTGCAAGTAGCAAGAAGCCTAGTGAGGGAGAGCAATTCCTGCAAGGTCTCTGAAAGGAGGCACAAATCAGGGGAAAAGGGGCAGCAAAGGCCTAGGTCATTCCATTTTCTGACACCCAGAGGCCCTAGGAGGTAATCACTAATATAAATACCAAAGAATCATTGAGCCAATCTCATAAGATTCCTGAATTCAGAGTTTTCCAGGGGAGTGTCAAGTAACTGGGTGTCCTCCCAAAATATAATTTTATTACCATTTCCAATCTTCCATTTGATCCCACTTCTCAGAAGATCCTACAGACTGCATATACACCTCCAAACCAAGGACCCTAAAGGGTGAGCCCTCGATAGGCAGTCAATCAAAGGTTTTTTTTGAAGGTACTTAGCATTCATGATCTTACACCAATCCTTCCTATCCCTCAAATGGTCCCAACCCACTTTAGCCATTAAAGCTTTATTGGTATTAGAAATAATCCTAATCCCAAGCCCACCACAACTTTTAGGTTGGAAAACCTTGTCCCATTTAACCAAAGAAAATTTATGTTTTTCCTCAGTCCCTGACTAGAGGAAAGTCCTTTGAATTTTCTCAAATTTCTTAGCAATATATCTAGGCATCTTGAAAATGGATAGAAAATAGATAGGGATACCTTGAAAAATAGCAGACATGAGTTGCAATTTACCAACATGGCTAAGTAAGGAGCCTTTCCACCCAACCAGTTTTCTTTGGATCCTTTCCAAAATAGAATTCCAAAAATTAGGAGTGACTTCCTTGACAATAAGGGGTAACCTAAGATAAACCGAAGGAAGAGAGCCACTCAAACAACCCAGGACAACAACCACCTGATTTTGCAGGTTAGGAGTGTTGTTAAAGAAGTAAATCATGCTTTTATTACAGTTAATGCATTGCCCAAAACAAGCAACATAGTTGTTGAGATAATTTTTCCATTTCCTAGCTTCAATCACAGAGGCTTTACCAAAAAGAAAGCTATCATCCACAAATTGTTGGATCACAATCGACTCTAATGAAGAGGTAGCCTTAATTCCCTTTATGGACCCTTCAGACAACATATTAGAGAAATTCCTGCTCAGGACATCCACCACCATTATGAAGAAATAGAGTGAAAGGGGGTTTCCCTGTCTGATACCTCTCCTAGTAGGAAAAAACAAAAAGGGAGACCCATTTACCAGAACATAGTACTTAACCGTAGTAACACATTCCATTATAAGATTGATCACAAATTGGTTAAACCCAAATTTAGCTAGGACTTTAGGGACAAAATTCTAGATCACCTTATCATAGGCCTTAGAAATGTCTAATTGAAAGGCCATACCAGCATAGTTGCATCTATCCATGGAGTGGAGTAATTCATGTGTGGTTATGGTAGCATCAAGGATATGATGACCAGGCACAAAACCTTTTTGAGTTGAGCTGATTATTTTATCAAGGAGATGTTTGATGTGGTTCACCTGAATTTTAGAGAGGATTTTATAAAAAGTATTGCACAGACTGATTGGGAAAAAATAAACCATAGATTGAGGGTCAACAAACTTGGTAATTAAAGCTATGAAGGTGTTATTCAATTGCTTAAGAATCTTACCAAATTTGAAGAAATTACAAGTAGCTAGGACAAGGTCTTCACCAACAATCTCCTAGAAGGTTTGGAAAAAGGCCAAAGGGAAACCATCAGGGCCCAGAGCTTTGAAGGCCCCCATGCTGAAAGTAGCCAAATTTACCTCCTTAGGAGTGAAAAAAATGAGCATCCCAAGATTATCAATCTGTGATATAATAGTCAAAAGCGGGTCAAGCAACAGCCTGTCAAGAGTCGAGTTAGGAGCCTCAATAGGAGCCGCATAAGCCTTCTAAAAGTATCCACATACACTAAACCGATTAGGGAGGGAGAATTGACAACCTCTCCCTAAGAATTGTGTAACTTGGTTATCTGATTCCTTTTCTTATGTTTAATAGCATAAATATGAAAAAAGGGGTGTTCCTATCACCTTCTTTCAACCATTGGACCTTGGATTTCTGCTTCCAGAAAATCTCCTCTTTCTTAAGAATTTGTTCCCACTCCCTTCAATTTTCCTTCTCCTGGTTACATGTAGAAAGATTGATATCTCCCTCGTCCATTTTCTTTTGAACCCATTTCAATTTGTCCCCAACAATCTTTTTCTCCTGGAAAGCATCCCCCAAAACCCTTTTGTTCCATCCTTTCACCATACATTTAATGTGTTTGAGTTTAAAAAAGATTCTAAACATGGGAGAACCACGAACAAGAATATTCCACCATTTAGCAATTTTTTTTTTGAAATTAGGGTGGGAATTCCACATAATTTCAAACTAGAAAGGGAAAGGTCTGACAATAGACAAGTCACACGAGGTCAACAGTAGAGGATTGTGATAAGAAACCGTCCTAGGTAGAGCCTGAAGTGTGGAACTATGCAGACCAGTCCAGTTACTAGAACAAAGGAATCTATCCAATCTAACTTGAATCAAATCCTCCCCCATCCGTCTGTTGGTCTAGGTAAAAGCTTGGCCCGATAAGTCAATGTCAATCAAGCTAGTAGAACTCATAAATTTTGTCAAATCTTCCATGATGTGAGAATAATCAACCAAACCACCACTTTTCTCCGAGGGGAATGAGGGGGAATTGAAATCCCTAGCCATTAGCCAGCGATAACCACTATTGTTTTTAATCCAATTAGAAAGAGCTTGCCATAGAGAAAATCTATCATTCCTTTGGTTGGGTGCATAAACATTGATAAGCGACTAGGAGCCACTTGGATAGGTAAAAGAAACACCAACACTACTCCGGCAGTAGAATAGTTCTGAGCCATTAAATCTAGAAGGGTTCCAAAGCACATAAGGACCCCCCAAAGCCCCTTCGACATGACTATAGGAGTAAGTGGCCCTTGGCCATAAGTACTTAGAAACATTATCAAAATTAGCTTTTTTAATCTTGGTTTCTTGTAACAGTAAAACATCTATCTTATGTTCTACAACATAGTTTTTTAAAGCAAGTTGCTTATGGGAGCTATTCAGCCCTCGTACATTCCATGACATGACCTTCATTTTTGACCTTTCTTGGAGGACACGTGCAATGTCCTCTATTGACCTATGAAAATCTCATTTGTGGTTTCTCTTAGTCTCATAAATCTCTGACTTGTTCTTCCAAGCTTGGACTCGCCACCCACATCTGCCTTTTTCTTCCTCCCTCTTTTCTTTGGGGTTATCAAGTTATCCTCACCAGTAGCATTCTCCAGATTTGAATCCTCAAAGTTGAAAGCCATCACATCTCCATTACCCATATCCTCCCAGATTTCACCCTTTTCCCCCATATTCTCACTAGTCCCCACTGAAGCCACCTCCAACTGGGCACCACCAGCAAGCTCATCACCCCCAAGAGTCGGGCTAGAGGATGGATTTTCTATCTCCAACACCTTATCATATGCCAAATTATTAGTCAGGGAAAGATTAGAAAGACTTGACATCATATCTAAATTGGACTCTAACCAGGGATAGGAATACTAGAGTTAGGGAGATCAGATAAGTCTGGAGAGGTAGGTTTTTGTAGATCACCACTAATCGGGTTATCAATTTCAGGAGAGTTAGCAGTAGCAGTAGAATCTCCTGAGTTAGGCTCCTTGTTGAAGGAGGGCTTAGAATTAGAAATAAGGTTCCCAGGTTTGGCACACTTCTGACAGTAAACCACAACCTTTTCATAGCACACAGGCTGGACCCGGGTACCAAACTTAGAGCGAAGTTTAACAGAGTTAGGGAGTGTCTTATTCACACTAATGTTCACACAAAAGCGGAAAAAAACTAACCTGGACTTCGATCTGGTGATGGAGTAGAAGTAATGAAGTGTCCCAAGGAATCACCAATGCTTTTGAAGATAGATTCATCCCAATATTCTAGAGGTAAACCTTGCAGGCGTATCCAAACCGGAGCCGACTTATTAAGATCTATAGCAGGGTCAAACCCCAGCTTCTAGTGACATAAAGCCAAGCTACATTTTCCATAAACCCAAACAGGACTAAAACCATATCTTCCGAGGTCATGAACTTGAAAAGGAAAAGACCACTCGACACAGTGCAAATGTCCACACTTCCCTCAAGGTGCCATTTAGCAACATCCCATCTTTGAACCATATCAACAGTTGGGTGGAATGAGAGAAAATGACCCACTACTGCATTCTCCATGGAGGAGAGAATCGTATCGCTGACCGTATCCGAGATAGCAAAATCCATTCCCGATGCAATGAATTCTTCCTCTTGAGGAGTAGGAGGGATTGAGCTCTATTTACCATTGGTTAGAATTTCCTTCCAACCATTAGAACTAGGAAGAATCACGACTGTCGGCACACCGTCCGAAGACACGAGAGGCACCGAAAGATCTGCACCCAAAGGACCAGACCCTCCAGGAGTGTCTCCCAAGGGACACGAGTCAAAATGAGACAAGGAAAGGCACGAGTCAGGGGGAAGAGGGGGACCGTGGGGTACCCCCAAGGTAGATACCACCATGCGCGCAGGTTGTTCAAATGTGGATAGAGGAGAGAGGAGCAGGAGGCTTCTATTTTTATTACTATGTGAATGACATATTGTTTGTATTCACGTCGAATGTATACATACTTTATTGGCTTAAGATATATATACGTATACATATATATATGTGTGTGTGTGTGTGTTGATATACATATATATATGTATATGTAAACATATGAATATATATTTAAATATAGTTAATTGCTTGGGAATCGATTAACTTATACAATGCTTTGAGGCTGATTTATTAACATAAATATAGGTTGAATATATAATACGTATTGGCAATGTATAAAGGGTGAATTATATGCAATATAAATTGCAACAATTAAGTTAGCTTGGAAGGTAAGACTTAGTTGATGCTTTGAGTTGGAATATCTTTGACTTAGTAAACTGCAAATACTTGAAACGCCTTATCATGGAATAAATATCAATAGCAATTAAATGCAAGTGCATAAATGAAAAGATAAGTTATAGCAAGTCGATGAATTAGTCAAGCTGGTTTGTGAGACAAAGTGACTCATCATAGAATTAGTTGACTATATACAAGTGTTGTATTTTGAGAATAGACTGATTCAAAAAGAAAGGTTACGCCAAATTATAGGATGAATGGTTTCCTGCTTGGTGCCATATTAAGAAGTTTTGATGGCTGTAGAAATTCATTTTGAGAGAAATTTGAATGTCACCTTTTGATCATTTTTTGTTTGAAATAGTCATATGTTGGTGTCAACTAATGAGGTCGATTTGTGGCATTTGATGTTGAGTATACTCTTTTCTTATGTGCCACCTTTTAGCTAAGTTGAGTGAGTTGATTTTCCTAAATTATGTTGTCAATTTACATGCCTTTTCTATAGGCCATGGAGTCTCCTTGATGTTGTATAAATAGTGGAGCAATCTCTCTCTTTTGGGATTCATTCCATATGCTTTTGCTCTGCTTTTTATATGCACTCTATTCCATAGTTTTGATTTGTCTTATTCTGCAAGTTTATTTTGAGTGTTGTGGGAGATCTTTAAGTATTAAGAGTGAAGTATTTTATCAACTTGAGGGAAGGATTTATAGAGGCATTTCTTGTGAGATCAAAGTAAATCTAGTTGCTGATATTGGAAGGCTATGCAATAATAGTCAATAGGATAAAGCATTTACAAGCATGAGGATGTTCTTCCTTTATTTGTCTTTGTTTATAAAAGATCGTTTCTTGAGTGTTTAATTGATCTATTGAGATTACTTGCATTAGGGAAAGTTAGCATTTGATTTGAAAGGAAATTAGAAGTTGTTTGTGTTGTATTGTGAATTGCTTGTAATTACTCCTTAATAAGGGAAATTGTTTAACATAGGTATTTATATACTAGATATGATTAAACAAGGGTGGCTTAAGGGTTACTCATAGTTAAGTTATTTGATTACTAGATAGCTAGTGGGTTACTTCTGGAATTGGGTGTCCATTGAATGGAGAGAACTTTTATATTTACTTTAAGAGTATAAATAGCCTAGATTATGTAAGATATGTGATAGGTGAATTCTGGGGTTCAATATTTCCCATGGGAGAGATTACCTATGCATAGTTTATAGTGGCCTTAAGTCAAAATGAGCTTAAGAAATTGTAAGTGAATAGAATGACCTTCACTCGAAGTACTAAGTGATAACACTTTGGCCAAAGTAGTGCGATTTCCTTTGGCTCCACTATCAATTCACAGTGTCTATGTAGTACATGCTAGTTCCAGATTGTGGGGTTACAAGTTCTAGTCATGTAGGGCACAACACTAAGCTCAGTGTGGTTTGTAGTATGAGGTTATGTCTCAACCAATCTCTTCATCAAAGGGTAGGGCCATCTATCACATTATAGATGTGTGAGGGACCGCATATGAGTTCGTGGTTGGAAAAAAACACTTGAGTGATGCTTCTTCTCCTCAACAGGCAATTGAAGACCAAGGTTTTGAAAGGCGGATCTTGGACCATCTATATCTATTGCTTTGTAGCTTGTTTGAGCTATGTATGTAATTATGTACATTCTTGGAATATTGTAATTTGTGAAATTATTATATTAAAATGGAATCCTTGTTGTATATTGTCATGGCATCTTTATACATTTGTTCTCAATAAATATTTTTTTTTTATTGAAATGACTTGTTGGTGCAGGAGCACCTAGATCTTGTAAATTCCTTCAAAAGGATAGGTTGTCAAATTTGTAATGTTCAAGTCAAATTGGTGTTTCAAGGCCATGAAAAGGATAATTTGAATGTATTAAAGTCATTTACTAAGTCCTTAGGTTGTCACCTTATTAGATTTTCAAAATATTGTTAAAAGGTGGGAAAGATGTTATGATGTCATTATGTAAACAAAGTGCATAAAACAAGAAAATTAAGATTCATGTGGTAGTTTCAACCGATGGAGGAGTTAGGAAGTCAGTTATGGAAAAGGAAAAATCTTTAAAAGGAATGTAAAGGCGAGGAAAAGCAAAAGTTTGTGTTCTTGTAATCATATTTTGAAATAAAAATTCCCTGTTTCTGAGTTTGCAACACTTCTCCATTGTTTTGTTTTCTTGTGTTGGTAATTTAGGAACATCCAAAGCTAGATTCTTGTGTGAATACATGTAAGGAGGAGTTAGTTTCCAATTCTAAGAGTTGGAAGGTTAGTTTTAGGAAATAAAAGAATAAAAAGGAAACTTTCAGTGCCCGGGCAGAGTACTTTTACAATGCAGTTTTGAGAGTCTAATAGGGATCTAATGGCCATTCCACTGATGTAGGGATAGTAGGTTGATGGAATAGAATTATTTTTTATTCCTTTTCTATTTTGTGGAGTGTGTGATTGTAGGAGTGGAAAGAACATGAAGTTGTGATACTGTTTCAAGCCAAAAATCCTGAGTTTTCCATTTAAGAATGGAGGTTACAAACAAGGTTTTGGAGAAATATCAAATGCATGCACTAGGAGATGATTCTAAAAGAATTTTTAGACATATTACAACATGTTTCAATGATGGGCCGGAGCATTGGAGGTTTGTAAGGGTGATATTCACAAAACCCTCCTTGTTTTTGATGATTTTCACCCTATAATTAAGGGTTTAATAAAACAATACATTTCCAAGCTTTTATAACCATATGAACTGGAGAATATTGAGTTTGGAGGTGTAAATAAGGACTGTTTGATGTTCTTTGATGAATTGGTGGAGTTTAGAGACCACTTACTTTGTTAAAATGGGCTAATTTAGTAGTCTTTTCCTGCATTCTGTCTGAGAATCTGATAGTTTCTACAAAGAAGTCATGGTAAGCTTTTGATATGTTGTTGTAGACAAAAAAGGGTCTCTAAAGGTGTTTTTGGATCTTGGAGTTTGGATCTGGTCTGAGTGATTCACTCGCTTTAGCGTATGGAGTCTTATTTGGCAAGTAGTGCTTTGTTTGCATGGATAATGGTAGTTTGATGACACAGTGACAAAAGGAATTGTTAGTGGTAGGGAACTATTGTATTCATGTTGATAAAGATGTCTCAAAGTTGGAATAGGGTGTAGAAGGCAGTAATGATGATTTTGGTGTTTGTATTCTCTATATGTGTTAATGGTGTTTGACTGCTAAGAGTAAGGTAACTGGTAAAATAGTTTTTGTAAACATGATCCTGGTATTGTTTCAATTAGTATGTTCATGATTATATTATCATGGAAATATGAAATAGGTATTAAAGGGAGAAGTGGATAAATGGTGGTCATTTTGTCTTGTTGGGGAAAGTTGAAGTGAGGAAGGATATGGTGTATGTCTTGGTGTCTTGATTCAGAGATTGTTGAGCAAATTAATGTTTTGTTTTTGTCAAGTTGATGCTATTGATGGCCTAATAATTGGTTATAGTAAGGAGGTATAGATGGTTGTTAATGTGCCTTAGTTATTTGGTATAGGTGTTTGGCTATTTTGCCTTGAAGGGTTACAATTGCAATGCAGATTGATATGATGTAAAGTAGAGGATGTGAAATGGTTTTCTAATCAGGTTTTGATAGTCACTTCAATGCTATTTTAGTTATGGTACAGGTGTGTAGAACTGATATGATGAGTGGTTTGTTGATAGCCTTATAGAATATGATGAGTTTTGTTGTGATGGAAGATGAGTTTTGGGAATTCTTGAAGTTTATGTAATTTGACCTTCTCCTGATTCTATTTGGGATTTAAATCTCCGTTGAAATGAAATTGTTGATGTTGTTGTTGGATTCTCTGCATCACTTGTTGCATAGTTTATTACTCGCAAAGTGATAACTTAGGAAAAATTACTTCAATGAATAGTTGGCATGTTACATGTGGTATTAGAGCTACTAGGTTTAGCTCTGGAACCTATGAGCTCATCATTATTTTTGTCCAACGTTATCTAATGTTTGGAAATTATTTTTCCACAATGGTGCATCTCAGGTTAATGGATAGAAAGTTAGTAATTATAAACGAGTGCTACCTCAAGGCCAAGAAGGAAAGAGAATCCATTGCTAGGACAATTGAGGGTACCAACTATGACAATTCCATCTGGTTAAGCGATACTAAAACCTTCAGAAACGTGCTTTCTCGAATTAGTGATGTGAAGAGAAAATGAAGATGGAGGCCATGTACAACTACCTACCTTCCATCTCACCAAAGAAGTCTGAGTCATTATCACTTTCCAAGAATATGGCCTCTAAAGGAAGTGTCAGTTTGACATTTATCTTTAGGGACCCTAGACTTCTTCCAATGGTGAAATTAATTGTAATTTCCTTGAGTAACGAGTCTAAGGGTTATGTACCTCACAACTATGTATCAAATGATAAATCCAAATGCTATTACCCATTCTAGGATAGGTAAGAACAAACGATAGATGAAAACTCTCAATCTATAGGATATACTCCATTAAGTTACATGTCAGAGAGTGAATTAGAGGGATACTCTCCACTCGACTATCTGAATATTCACTCCATGGAATCAAAAGGATATTGAAATCCTTGAAAAATGAATAAAATCGCGTGTTTATCAAAAGCACGTGCTTAAAGTCTTATGTGGAATTTTTTATGTGCAAATTAATGCCATTTTAATTTTTCCATAAGATAGTTGATAACATGATTAAATATAACATGGATAAACATTTAGGTAAAATCCATTCTTGTGAAGATGGCGAGGACACGAACCAATCCTGGTGGAAGCCAATAAGTTGGGAAAAGACTAGTAGGAGTGAAGCTAGGCTGGATCAAATCTTAGCAAGGTTGGAAAATATATAACAAGAAAGGGTAAACGGTAGGGTTGAGAAGGAAGTTCCCAATAATGAGCATGAAGGGGAAAACTCTTCTCATGAACATGATCAAACTCATGATCATGAGAGAGAGAAATCACTTACCATATCTGAGGAAACAAATAAGAAGCATATGGCTTATGAACTTTCCAAAGATATGAAGAAAATTATCCCACCCATGTTTGAGGGATGCACCAGCAGAGACGAAGCTGAGGCTTGGTTAGTCCAAATGGAGAAGTATTTTGAGATTCAAAATTACACTGAGGTCACCAAATCCACATGGGGCGCATACCAATTAGTAGGAGAAGCCTCTAACTAGTGGATGGATAAAAAGATGGAACTCAATATTAAATCATGGAAATTGACTTGGAGTGAATTTGTTGAAATTTTTTGTAGGAGATGGTTGCGACAACTCTATTTTGACCAAAAACTCATGGATTTTCAGAGTTTGAGACAATGTAATATGACAGTCAATGAGTATTGGGAGAAGTTTACCTGACTTTTGTGTTATGGTCCTATGTAACAAAAAGATGAATGCTTCCACATAAGAAATTTTATCATGGGCTTAATAGTCAGATCAGAGGAGAGGTGGATGTGCATGGTACAACTATGGATCTTATGAACAAGAAAGTGGTTAAACAAGAGCAAAAGCTCAAGGATATCTCCACCTTTTAGAAAAACAAAGATCATAAGAAGGTTGTAGGAGTTCAAGACAAGCCAACTCCAAAGAAGGTGGAAGTTGTGCAAAATTTACCCAAGCAAGGGGAAAAAGGATCCCGTAATGGTGGAAAAGAATCAAGAAGAGAATGGAAAAGGAATGGTTCCAGTGATGGAAATACCAACAATGTTGGTGGAAACACTAGTAAATCTAGAGAACCCACATGGAAGAAAAGACCGATTACTGGATGCTTTGCATGTGGAGGAGACCACTATGCTAGAGAATGTCCCAATAAGTCTATCGGGTCATGATCTTATAGTAATCCACTACCTACCTAGCAAGCGATGTTCCAACAAAAGATACATGCAGTTGTGGATGATCGCCATGTGGGGTATCAATTGACTCTAATTGAAACTCCATGTACTTTGTTTGGCTTACCCATTTATGTTCTTATAGATACTAGTGCAACTAAGAATTTCATTTCACCTAGAGTAGCTAAGCAATTATCTAGAAAGGTTGGATACATGATGTCTTGGGATGTAGAGTATGCAAACTAGACAAGAGCAAAGGTGGAACAATGTTTTTTTAAGGCTAGGATAGAGCTACCTTTTTTTCTATAGAAGTGAACCTTCATGTCATGCTTTTAGGATCCTATGATGTTATCTTAGGTATGAATTGGCTATGGAGACATAGGGCTAAAGTAGATTTCCATGCTAAAATTGTAGAATGCCTAGATGATCTTGGTATCAAGTAAAGTTTCAAGGGATACCTAGAGAGGTCAAGATTCGTCAAATCTTTGCGATACAACTATTAAGGGATAAGCAGAAAGGGTGAAAATTCTTTGCATTCAAGATAGAAGAACTTGAAGAGAACCTTGATAACTTTGGGTCACAAAACTTGCAAGAGATGGAAGAGGGTGAAATGGATGAAACAGTAATGTCAGATATAGAGAGGTATCGTATACTGAGAAATTTTTTGGATTTGTTTCCAGATGAATTACCTGGGTTGCCACTAAAAAGGATATTTGACTTATCTATAGATATAGTTCCAGGGTCTTAACCTATTTCCAAGGTGCCAAATAGAATGACAACAACTAAACTAATGGAGCTTAAGGCATAGTTGAATGAACTATTGTCTAAGGGGTTTATAAGACCAAGTGTATCACCTTGGGGAGCACCAATCATCTTTGTGAAAAAGAAGGATGGTACTTTACATTTGTGCATCAATTATTGTTTGCTTAACAAAGCCACGGTAAAGAATAAGTATCCATTGCCATGCATTGACGATATTTTTGATCAAATGAGGGGAGTTGTATTTTCCAAGATTGATCTAAGATCTGGATATCATCAGTTGAGGATGAAGACATATTAAGACCACATTTAGAACTCGATATGGACACTAAAAGTTTATAGCTCTACCCTTTGGTTTAACAAATGCACCTGCAACATTTATGAATCTGAAGAACAATGTATTTAGGGATTGTCTAGATAAATTTGTTTTGGTTTTTCTAGATGACATCCTGATTT
Organism: Sequoia sempervirens; assembly: GCA_007258455.2. Taxonomy (NCBI): domain Eukaryota; kingdom Viridiplantae; phylum Streptophyta; class Pinopsida; order Cupressales; family Cupressaceae; genus Sequoia; species Sequoia sempervirens. Next base: position 349,585,565 of record VDFB02271358.1, on the reverse strand, counting down.
ATTCTAAGGATGAGGAAGAACATTGTAGAAATTTAGAGATAGTCCTACAACATTTAAGAGAACATAAGTTGTATGGTAAACTCTCTAAGTGTACCTTCTTTAAAAGAAGAGTGCATTATCTCAGGCATGTGATCTCAGAAAATGGATTCTTTGTAGATCTAGCTAAGATAAAGTTAGTATTAGAATGGCCAGTACCTAAGAATGTATCATAGGTTAGGAGTTTCATGGGTCTAGCAAGGTATTATAGAAAGTTTGTTGCAAACTTCTCCAAGATTGTCTTTTCGATTACTTCTTTGCAGAGGAAAGGGAATAAATTTGAATGGAAAAAGAAGTTTCAAGAAGCCTTTGACCTACTCAAAGATAAATATACTACTGCAACGATCTTGAAAGTACCAGATCTTGAAGGTAACTTTACTGTGATCACAGATGCATCTGGGGAGGACTTAGGGGGTGTGTTAATGTAAGATGGGAAATTAAATGCTTACAAATCAAGAAAGCTGAAACCATATGAGTAGAATTATGCATTGCATGATTTGGAGTTAGCAATCATGGTTCACGCATTGCATATGTGGAGGCATTAATTGTTAGGGAAACCCTTTGAGATGAAAACTGATCATAATGGGTTAAAGTATCTATTTAATCAACCTAATCTAAATGATAGGTAGAGAAGATGGTTAGAGTTAATAGTTGATTATGACTTCAACATCAGTTACATTAAAGGAAAGGAGAATTTGGTTGCCAATGCCTTGAGTTGAAGACGTCATATTGCTTCAATAGTGACGATTCAAATTGACTTTAAAGGTCAAGTGTTGCAAAAATGCAAAGAGGATGAGTTCTACTTGCAAGTCAAGTAAACACTCACTAGAAATCCACAAGATACTAAGTATGAGGGTTTTCATTTTGAACCTAATGGATTACTTAGATATAAAGAGAGAATGTATGTACTTGATGTAGGTGAGTTAAGGAATTTGGTATGCAAATAAGTACATGAAGCAACATACTCTGGACACCTTGGTATGACCAAAATGATGGTAGATGTGAATCCATTATATTTTTGGAAGGGGATGAAAGGAGATGTTGCTAGATTTATGGCTAGGTGTCTTGAATGTCAAAGGGTGAAAGCAAAAAATCATCATCTTGTAGGCTTGTTATACCCACATGATATACCAGAGAGGAAGTGGCAAGTCATAAGTATAGACTTTGTGCAAGGATTGCCTATGTTAAGAAATAAGCACAATGCCATTCTTGTGGTGGTAGATAAGCTTACCAAGGTAGCACATTTCAAATGCGGGAATTTAACCAATGGAGCACCTATCATAGCTAGGAAATTTTCACAAGAAGTGTTTAGGTTGCATAGGATTCTTGAGAAGATTATCTCAAATAAGGATGCACGAGTCATTTCTAGGTTTTGGAAAACTTTATTTTCAACACTAGGGACTCAATTGAATATTAGCTCGGCATATCATCCAAAAACAGATGGATAAATTGAAAGAGTGAATAAAGTATTAGAAAACATACTTAGAATGTATTGCATGAACCAACAATAAAAGTGGGAGGACTACTTTCCTTTAGTGGATTTTGCTTACAACAATTCTTACCATTATGCGATAAAGATGGCTCCTTTCGAAGTGTTATATGGTTGAAAGTGTCAGACTCCTATAAGTTGGGATAAAATTGAGGATAGAGTGAGTATTGGGCTAGAGATGTTGGCTGAAATGGAGGAGAAAGTTAAGATTGTTAGGCAAAGGTTGGTTGAAGCTAACGACCGAAAAAAAAGCTATGTTGATGCTAAAAGAATGTCCCAAAAAATTTCCATGGGTGACAAGGTGTTGTTGAGAGTGAAACCTCACAAGAGATCCATTAAATTTGGGAAGTATTCCAAGTTAGCCCCACACTATGTAGGACCTTTTGAGATTCTAAAGGAAGTGAATCTGGTAGCTTATTGAATTGTGTTGCCACCAGCTCTTTCCAAGATGCGTAATTTCTTCCATGTGTCCTACCTAAAGAAGTATACACGTGGTGATAATCATGTGATTGATTGGACTGCTTTATAGGCAGATGACCCCAAAGTGGTAACTCTTGAGCCTGTCAAGGTTCTTGAAACACATAAGCTTCGCTTGCATAACAAGGAAGTTCTGCAGTGCAAAGTCTAGTGGGACCAGTATGTGAAAGACTGGCACTTGGGGAGAATATGCTGAGATTCAACAAAAGTTTCCTCATGTTTTAGATGCATTTGAGTGTACTTGGAAAATAATATGTCATTTGTTTTTTTGTTTTATGTTGCTACATAAAATCATCGGGGATGATGATTCACAAGGGGGGAGTATGTTACACCCCGATTGTGTACTTACTATTTACTATTACAATGTAGGGTAAATGTGAATGTAACTTGAATTATGAAGGTGAATAAATTGTGCTAGCACTTTTTTATCCATGAATTTATGAATGAATTTTATCTCATTTAATGTTATGTGAAGAAATGCATATATGTGAAATGGATGGTTATTGAATTGATATTCTAACTATGTAGATGTACTATGTGTAATGTATATTTTGAACAATTGAATTTCGTGGGCATGTGTTAGTAAATGCAGGTATATGTTCAATTCCTCCAGGTGGAGGGGAAGTATCACTCAGGAGAAGATCTTGGTCGAGTAACCAGTAACGTAACCTATCTGAGCTTACACACACTCACAATATATGGTTGATTCAAGTTATTATGTGGGAAGTTGGTAAGTCATCCTTAGTTAATGTGTCTGGATTAGTAAGAGTCTTGTTTACTTTTGAGTGCATCATTGGATGATGTTTATCTGTTTGAGCTTGTGAGTTCTTTTCTATATTACTACATTTGTATTGATGACTAGAAAATATGTGGAATGTATGTATATGTACACAGATGCATGTTGATGATAGACCATGTGCATGGAACTCTCAACATGTATATGTATATGTATAGGTATATCACACGTAGGCACTTATCAATACAATAGTAATTATGTATGAATTTGGTGTGTAATCAAATGTGTATATATATAATATACACATATCCATATGTATATATGTATCAATACACATGTATGATTGGAAAATAGACATGCCCATATGAATGTATCTATATATGTATACATATGTATACATGTACATAGAGGAATATATATATATATATATATATGTACACAATCAATATAATTGTTATCACTATGTGAATGACATCTTGTTTGTACTCATGTCGAATGTATACATACTTTATTGGCACAAGATATATATAAATATATATATATATATATATACGTATACATATATGTATGTGTTGATGTACATATATATATGTATATGTAAACATATGAATATATATTTAAATATAATTAAATTCTTGGGAATCGATTAAATTATACAATGCTTTGAGGTCAATTTATTAACATAAATATAGGCCGAATATATAATATGTATTGACAATGTATAAAGGTCAAATTATATGCAATATAATTCACAATAATTAAGTCGGCTTGGAAGGTAAGACTTAGTCAATGCTTTGAGTTGGGATATCTTTGACTTAGTATACTACAAATATTTTAAACACCTTATCATAGAATAAATATCAACAAGTAAATGCAAGTGCATAAATGAAAGGATAAGTTACAACAAGTCAATGAATTACTCAAGCTAGTTTATCAGACAACGAGACTCATCATAGACTTAGTCGACTATATACAAGTGTTGTAGTTTGAGAATAGAATGATTCAAAGGGAAATACTGCTCCAACTTGTAGGGTGAATGGATGCCTACTTGGTTCCATATTAAGAAGTTTTGATGGTTGTAGAAGTTCATTTTGAGAGCAATTCAAATGTCACCTTTTGATCATGTGTTGTTGTCAACTAATGAGGTCGATCTGTGGCATTTGATGTTGAGTATACTCTTTGCTCATGCACCACATTTTAGCTGAGTTGAGTGAGTTGATTTGCATGGATTTTGTTGTCAATTTACATGCCTTTTTTGTAGGCTAGGGAGTCTCCTTTCTGCTATATAAATAGTGGAGCAATCTCTCTCTTTTGGGACACATTCCATACACTTTTGCTCTACATTTTATACACATTCTATTCCACAGTTCTTATTTGTCTTATTCTGGAAGTTTATTTTGAGTATTGTGAGAGAGCTTTGAGTATTAAGAGTGAAGTGTTTTATCAACTTGAGGGAAGGCTTTATAGAGGCATTGTTTGTGAGATCAAAGTAAAGCTAGTTGTTGATATTGGAAGGTTGCGCGACAACAGTCAATTGGATAAAGCATTTATAGGCATGAGGATGTTCTTCCTTTATTTTTCTTTGTTTATAAAAGATTTTTTCTTGAGTGTTTAATTGATCTATTGAGATTACTTGCATTAGGGAAAGTTAGCATTTTCTTTGAAAGGAAATTAGAAGCTATTTGTTCTATTTTGTGAAGTGCTTGTAATTACTCCTTAATAAGGGAAATTGTTTGACATAGGTATTTATATACTAGATATGATTAAAAAAGGGTAGCTTAAGGGTTACTCATAGCTAAGTTATTTGATTTCTAGATAGATCGCGGGTTACTTCTGGGATTATGTGTCCATTGGAGGGAGGGAAATTTTACATTTACTTTAAGAGAATAAATACCATAGATAATTTAAGATAAGTGATAGGTGAATTCTAGGGTTAAAGATTGCCCATGGGATGGATTACCTATGCATATTTTATAGTGGTCTTAAGTCAAAAAGAGCTTAAGAAAGTGTAAGTGAATAGAATGACCTTCACTCGAAGTACTGAGTGAGAACACTTTGGCCAAAGTAGTGTGATTGCCTTTGGCTCCACTATCAGTTCATCATGTCTATGTAGTACATGCTAGTTCCATATTGTGGGGTTACAAGTTCTAGTCATGTAGGGTACAACACTAAGCTCAATGTGTTTTTTCTTTTTTGGTTACTCAACCAATCTCTTCGTTGAAGGGTAGGGCCATCTATCACATGATAGATGTGTGGTGGATCAAATATGATTCCATGGTTGGTGGAAAATTGCTTGAGTGATGCTTCTCCCCCTCAACAGGTGACAAAAGACCAAGGTTTTCAAAGGCAGATCCTAGACCATCTATATCTATTGCTTTGTAGCTCAGTTGAACTATGTAATATTGTAATTTGTGAAATAATTATATTGAAATGGAATCCTTGTTGTATATTGTTATGGCATCTTTATGCATTTGTTCTCAATAAAGAAAATATTTTTTTTTATTGAAATGGCTTGTTACATGGTTTATTTACTTGCAAAGTGAAAACTTAGGAAAAATTACTTCAGTGAACGGTTGGCATGTTACATGAAGAAGTAGCTTTTGGTGCATGTTTGGAACTAGATTTGTGTCACAAGGTGAGATGTTTATATACTATCTAAGAAGATTTCACTATCCCCATATTATTACTTTGCACCCTCTCAAAGTAAGTTTGTATAGTGGATACTTGAGATTGTATATTTAGCTTACTATTATAGGAACTATGACATGTTGCAAAATCATTTTTCTTATTATGCAACATCTAAGATTGAATCCTGGGTGAGTGTCTATGGGATTTAATCGCAACATTCCAAAAAAAAAAAATCCATCAACCTTCTTGTGTGTAGTTCGAGGTAGTTGATGCTTGGGAGGATGACATAGATGAAATAGTCATAAGATTTGAAAGGTAGCATAGACGAAAGCTTGTATACACCATTTAATTTTACTGACCAATTCTAGAAGGATAATTTTTTTTTATTTTTTAAAACTTATTTTGGCTCAGAAATTGGGGAATGTAGTAAAGTAGAAAATTTGGTAATGTTTCTACATGGGAATGAGATATATTTTCAGTTCTATAACATGTATGGATTTTTAAAGTCTTGCAATAGTAATACAAATCATTTAGAGTTTTGGTTAAATCATTTATTTTGGGTCATGTTTCAAGTCTTTAATCATCATATGGAATTAATTTGTGTTTTTGTATTTTTTCATCAAGCATAGGGAAGCATGCCATGAATTTACTGCCAATTAATGGAAATTAGTCAATTAAAATGACTAAATATACTACTAAATATCTACCAATTGACAGAAATTAGTGAATAAATATGACTAAATATATGACCATTTGACGACAAAATAATGATTAAAATGACTATCAATGAATAAATTAGCAACTATATATACTACCAATTGACATAAATCAATGACTAAATATATGACCAATTGATGACAAAATAATGATTAAAAAGACTAAATCAATGACTAAATTAAAGACTAAATATTCTACCAAATTGATCAATCAAAATAACCAAATAACTGACTAAAAATGGTTTAGTCATAAATTTGGTCGCATTATAAATGACCGGCAATAAACTACTAATGGTCGCGTGACCAAGCTTAGTCATTTATATGCAATTTTTAGTAGTTTTCTAGTCATTTATTGATGTTTTTCTACCAGTGAGAGGAAATGCAGAAAGAGTTTGAAATGTCTATGTTTGAGGAGATGAATTTCTTCCATGGATTACAAATATATTATATAGATAAAGATATTTTCACTTCACAATTAAAGTATGTCAAGGAAGTTGAAGAAGTTTGGAATGGAAGATTCTAAACCGGTGTGTACTCCTATGGTTACTAGTTGCAACCTGAGCAAGAATGATGAATCTCCTAAAGTTGATCAAAGAAAGTATAGATCAATGGTTGGAGTACTATTATATCTAACTGCTACTAGATTGGATATCATGCATGTTGTTTGTCTTGTGGCTAGATTTCAAGAAGATCCTAAAGAGTCACATGTTGCAGGAGTGAAGAGGATATTTAGATACTTGAAGGGCACTCTGGATCATGGCTTGTGGTATCCAAAGGATACAGATTTTACTCTAAGTGCTTACATAGATGTATATTGGGCTAGTTGTGTGGATGGCAAGAAAAGTACAAGTGGTGGTGCATTCTTTCTTGGATGTAGATTGGTTTCATGGCTAAACAAAAAACAAGATTCAATATCTGTATCTACTGTAGAGGCAGAATACATTGCAACACTTCTTGCTATACACAAGTGTTGTGGATGAGGAAAAATTTGAAGGATATTAGGGTGGTATATGATGAACCAATTTTTAACTTATATGATAGTAAAAATGTTATCAATATTTCAAATAATATGGTAATTCATTCAAGGAAAAAACATATTTATCTCAATCTAGTATCACTTTCTGAGAGAGAACGTTGTAGGGAATGAAGCTAAGCTTGAATATATGCCTACAAAGGATCAAGTTGTTGATATATTCACTAAGGATCCTCCTAAGGATACATTTGAGATGAAAAGGGGTCATTGGATGGGATGGAAGGGATATCTTGTCCTCAATTTGGAGATGGACCATGAGATGGAAGGGGATCATATGATGAAGGGGGATGATCTTGGATGTCCTCAACAAAAATAAGATCATGATCAAAGATTGGATTATCAAAGATATCCTGATCAAACATAGGATTATCATTTACATCAAATTTTTTGGATAGGGTGGATGGTGATGTTTGATCTAAGATTTTGTGGTCATGGATATGATCTTGATTTAGGCTAGGGTGGATATGGGAATTCTTTGGACCAAGTTATTTGCATGTTTGGATTTGTGTGGATGGTGTGATAAGGGAGGAAGGTTTGATAGATTCTTCAACTTGGGTGGATGGAGGGATGGGAGATGAAGGTGGATGCATGACATGGGAAGATTACAAAACTGTATTAAAGCTTGGACAATTGGGATCCTTTACTAATAGTTCTTGGAGAGAATCATGAAAGCCATGGGATGGAGTGATTTTATAGGATTGGGGTGATATGGATTGTAAGGATGTTTATGGTGTTTTAGATAAACTTTGGATGGTGATTTGGTTTCCCTTGTCAAAGGAAGGGGTAGGATGAGAAATATGAGATGGATTAGGATTTGGTGGAGGTGGGGATGATGGAATTTTTGCACCAATACTAAGGAAGTACCGAAGCATAGCATCTTTGTCATTGTTAAAGTGGTGAGTGAGGATGAAATCAATAATGGTGGATGGGGATGATGTGAATGGGACTTAAGGGGAACTTTGGATGGGGGTTCGGTTTCCCTTGTCAAAGGAACATGTAGCATGGATAATAGGAGATGTAGTAGAATTTGGTGGAGTTAGGGATGATGGAATTTTTGCACCAATACTAAGGAGGTGTCTAAGCATGGCTTATTTATAATTATTGAAGTAATATGTGAGTGCAAAATTGGTGAAGGCATGGTGATTGGAAAATAGATGGGTAGTCTTGGATATATGAGGACGTGGTGGATGGGGAGAGCTCATCTTGGTCTACAAGAATCTCATTATCACCATAGGGATCATATTCAAGTTGGACAACAAGGTTATCCTCATCATCATCATCAATGTAATTTGGGTTGACCTTGAGTATGATGTTTGGTTTAGTTGGATTAGGATATAGGTTCATGATGTTGGATTGGGTTGGAATGAATGAGGGGGGATTATAATATATTAGTTTGGGGATGGAGGATATATTAGATGGTTATACATGGTAGAGGATTGATTGAAAGGGGAAAGTTTAGGATTGATTTTGGATGAAGGTGGAAATTAGATGATGGAAATAAGAGTATCTTAGGGGTTTAGAAGAATAGGACCTAAGGATGAAAATGGAGGATGATATCAGATTTGGGGATCTAATGTCAAGGCCTTAAAATGATTTGATTTGATTAAGGATGATTATATATACTTGAGATAGAATAATGTTCTAAAGCAAGATTTGATTGGATTTGAGTTCTACTTAAGATAGGAAAAGTTATTGAGTAGGAATTGATTGTATTTGATGACTATACTTAAGATAGACTAACGTTCTTAAGAAAGTTTGGATTAAAGATGAAATCAACTTAAGGTTTTGATTTTTTATTTGGAAATTGGATTTGAAATGGATGATACTGGATTAGGGATATGATCCTTGGATGAAAGATTTGGATGATCATTAAAGGATATGAGGTAAGAAGGAGATTAAGTCCTTAACCAAATTTTGATTTTCAAATGATGATATTTTGATTAAGGATTGGGGATTGGATGTATAGTTGAGATAGCTAGATGGATAATGAATGATTAGATTTTGGATGAGAGATGGATGGATTTGATTAGGATTTGGTTAGAATGGGATTAGGTTGATATGTGATTAGATTAAGATGTTGATGAAGGATTAAGATTAAGGATGGTAGTGAAGGATGTGGATTTGTTAAGATAGGTGACATTATAATTACTATCCTAAGTTGATAATTTTGTGTCTCCACATTCTTTGGAAAGTGTTCTAGAGGACATGAGGGAAAAAATATTTATTATTTATTTTCCTATGACAAATTGTAATTGCATTCAAAGAGGTAGACCCACTGTGGCGACAATTACAGAGCATCCCAGGAGTATATTCCCTTTGGGTGTCCAACTTCTGGGTGGGAACCACTTTGTAATGCATGTCCTTGCGTGTTATTTGTATGTTTTATATAGTGGGGCACCCAATTTTACATGTTGGTGCATGCTATTGCATGACGCCGTTAGAGCCGTCAGAGATTTATGGAGCACTTGATATTGACCAATTTTGATTGGCTATGGGTTAGGCACCCATATGAAGGCCATGTGATCATTTAATTATTTTCACCATGTTTATGGGTTGTCCACTAAGGGGGTTTGGGTTTTTCTAGGTGGTTTTTCTTGTTTTTTTGGGATACCATTTGTGGTATTATCTCCCACAAACTTCTATATATTGGAGCATTGAGATGGTGGTTTGTAGAGTTTTTCTACAGGTTGCCAGAGTAACGAAGTGCTGCCAAAATTTAGAGAGGAGTGTTGTATTGGTGTGGCTCATTTGACTATTAATATAAACTTTGGATCTCTTTGGGTGTGGATTTTTTTCTTGTAAGGATTTCTCCACATATATCTTGTGTCACTTTTGTTTCTCAACTTGTGATATTGTTGCATTTCTTTCATGTTTGGAATTGTTAATCACTTTATGGTAATCTTGGATACATAATTTTATATTTGCAAACACATTATTAAGTTCTATTGCTACAAGTTTTACCTTGAATTTACAACATTTGGTATTAGAGTAAACAATTTTTTTGAGAGAGGGACATCTTTCTCTTAAGTGTTGAAGGTTTTTTGGTTGTAGTAGGAGCTTGTGCATTGTGGGTTTTGCAGATTTGTGAAGAAGATTGAAAACCATGGATTCTACCTCTCATCTAGATATTGAGAATTTCAATGACACTAGAGATGTGGAAGTTGAATATGGAGGATCTCCTTGAAGGGAGAGATCGATGGTTGGAAATTTCAAGTGAAAAGAAACCAAAAATATTGTTTGATGAATATTGGAAGAAAATGGAAAAGAAGGCATAAGGAACCATTCAATTGTGTCTTGTAGATTTCATCCTCCTGCATATTTTAGAAGAATCTACTACACACAAGTTGTGGAGGAGGATATGTGAAATATATCAAACTAAAAATCTAAAAAATAAGTTATATCTCAAAAGGAATTTGTATTCTTTGAAAATGAAGGATGTTGATTCTATTATAGAATATTTAAATTCTTTTTATAAATGATTATAAGTTAGCTTGCATCTCTAGATGTTAAGATAGAAGAAGAGGATAAATGTATTTTGTTGTTTTATTCTTTACCCAAATCTTGGGAAAATATAATTATTGCCATAAGTGGTGGTGGTACAAAACCAAATATGGATAGTCTCATTGCTTTACATCTTTCACAAGAGATGAGGAGAAATTCCATGAATGTAGGCTCCCAAGATTCCTTGCATGTGTGACGAAGGTCCAAAGGAAAATGAGGGCCTTAAAGGGACAAAAAGAGAGACAAGTATAAAGGATGTTCTAAAACCCCAAGAAGAGTAGAGTAAAGTGTTGGAATTGTGGTAAGAGAGGACATGTGAAGGAGTGTAGAAAAAATAAAAAGAGTTCAGATACTTCCAAAAAAAGGTCCTCAAAAGATGGTGGTTTTAATGCTTTGTTTATTTCTGCCAACACTATTAGTGATGATGCTTGACTTATTGATTCAGGTTGCTCCTACCATATAACTCCTCACAAGGAGTGGTTTACTTCATAATCAAATTATGACGAGGTAGAATTTTTACTTGGTGATGACAACACGAAGAAGATTATTGGTAAGGGAAAGTTAAAGTTGTGTTTTAGTGATGGAAGGGTTAAAACCCTTAATCATGTTTTACATATTCCAGGACTTGTGAGAAATTTACTTTTAGTATCCAAGTTGAATGATTCTGGAATGCATGTGACATTTGACGAGTTTGGTTGCAGGTTGTTAAGTAGGAGTTTGATGATTGCTAAAGGATCTCAGATAGGGACTTTGTTTAGGCTTGATGCTTCCATGTTAACTCTTCCAATGCAATTGGCACTAAAAATACATGTATGTTGTGGCACCGTAGATTGGGTCACATAAGTGAAGAGGATCTTAAGACCATTTTGAATAAAAAATTGGTTGACGATATTTTAGATTATTTTGTTGGAAAAAATGTTTTTTGAGCATTGTGTGTTTGGTAAGAAAAATAGATCATCATTTCCTAATGGAACTAATAAAGCTAAGAGATTATTAGAGATCATTCGTTTGGATGTGTTTGGAACAGTGGATGTTGAATTTTTTTAAAAATCTCATTATTATGTTGCTATTGATGATGTCTCAAGATACAACTAAATTATTTTATGCATGAAAATTTTGAGCTTTTCACTAAGTTTTGAGGAATTTAAAGTCTTAGTTGAGAAGAAAAAAAATTATAAGATAAGGGTGTTGAGATCTAAAAATGGGGGTGAATATTGTTCTAGGGGATTTGATGAGTTCTATAATCATGCATGTATTGCTCGACAAAAGACTACTCCTTATGCACCCTAAAAAAATGGGGTAGCAAAAAGAATGAACCAAACCTTTGATGTAAAGAGCTAGGAGCATGTTGAGTGGTGCTAAGCTTGGTAGATTCTTTTGGGAAGAAGCTGCAAGTACTACATGTTATTTGGTTAATAGATCTCCTTGTTCAACTCTTATTGATAAAACTTCTTATGAAGTGTGGATAGGTAGAAAGCATTCCGTTTCACATTTAAGAGTCTTTGGTTGTTAGGATTTTGTTCATGTACCTCAAGAGAAGCATTCTAAATTGGATCCAAAAGTAAAAAAATGCATCTCTATTAGTTACAATGAGAATGTAAAAGTTTATAAGCTTTGAAATGAATTAACCCATAAAATGGTTTTCTCTAGAGATGTGATTTTTAGGGAGTTTAGAGCTTACTCAAGTGAAGAACAACCAAAGGAGAAAGATAAGAAAAAAATAGTGCACTTTGAGACAAATATTAAGAAGTAGGAAGATGCACATGTGGAAGAACAATCAAATGGATTTGAGGATGGAGAAGAAGAAGAGGGTTCATAGAGTTCAGATGATGTGTAGGATGAGCATGTAGAAGAAGAAGAGAAACAAGAACCCCTTACTCCTACAGTGAGAAGATCCACAAGATAATAGAATCCAATTGTTAAGTATAGCCCATCTAATTATCGTTGTTTATTTGCTTTGTTGAGTATCGACAATGAACCTAGATCCTATAGGGAGGCTCTTTCTTTAGAAGAAAGTGAGTCTTGGATGTAGGCCATGCAAGAGGAGATGGTGGCTTTGGATAGTAGTGATACTTGGGATCTTGTCAGTTTTCCTAAAGGAAGGAATCCCATTGGTTGCAAGTGGGTATTTAAATTTTTTTTTGGTGCAGATGGTCGATTAGAATGGTACAACGCTAGATTGGTGACCAAGGGATACTCCTAGAGAGGGGGAGTTGATTTCAATGAAATTTTCTCTCCTTTTCCTAGGTTAACTTCTATTAGATTCACATTATCTTTTGCTACTACTTATGAATTTGAAATAAAGCAAATGGATGTTAAAACTACTTTCTTACATGAGGATCTTGAGGAAGAAATATATATGCAACAACTTGATAGTTTTATTGTGAACTTAGTAAAAGAACACTTGGTTTGCAAGTTAAAGAGATCTTTATATGGTTTGAAATAGTCACCCAGGATGTGGTAAAAATAATTTGATGCATTTTCATTGAAGTTGGGTTTTGTTAGAAGTGGAGGATCATTGTACATGTCTATATTAAGGTTATTTATGATCATATATTAATCATTTTCTTGTATGTTGATGACATGTTGTTTATGGGTAACAACAAGGTGATGATTAGGGAGCTTAAGAATCAAATTTTTGGCACATTTGATATGAAGGATTTGGGGGATGAAAAATATATCCTTAGGATGGAGATCAGTAGGGTTCAAGTTCACAAAAAGCTTTGGTTAAGTCAGAGTAATAATATTGATACCATTTTGTAGAGGTTTAGTATGCATGAATGTAAACTAGTAAATATTCCATTTTTTTGATAAATAGGCATTATATCTATATTAATTTAAAATATAGAAATACATATTCACAAAAAAAATATGGGTGGTAATTAAGAAGACACACGCTGAGAGTCACATGGGTTGAGCCCAGAAATTCAAAGTCACATGGGCCAGGCCCAGAAAGCAAGAAAAATTACAAACATAGTAAAATAAAAGGACATCAAGCAACCATAGCAGTGCCAACAAAGGGTAGAGGGTCACTATCATCCATGTTTTTCCCCCATACATTAGTGGGATCTGGAGTGACATCGGGGGGGCCCAACTGTTGTCATCTTTTTATTTATCTTCTTAGTGAGGTGAGATAGCCAAGTCAAACTACGAGAGCCATTTAGTAGTATCAGGCCAACAAGAACTGCCACCAAGAGTGTTGTAAAGAAAGCAGAGGTGCAAAAACACCTTCCTAATGCAAAATCCTCAGGAGAGAAGTGAAAAAAAACATCCATTTAAACATTAATAGAACAAAAGGAAGACAAATTATTAGACACGGTGATAACATTAGATTTACATGGGAAAACCCTTTACGGGAGAAAAACCCACACACCAAGTAAAGCCACTTTGTATTACAATAAAAAAATTACATACGTAGTTACATAATTCACTCTCAAGTGTTAACTCACAGTAGCAATACAATCCCTTGATCAACCTCACACACATGATTACTGTTGATCTCCCTCTATTACAATGCAAGAAGAGCATACTGCCAAGCACCACCCAACCACCATTAGGTTTTCATTAACTTCACCGACAAGCTTCCTTCATCTTAGGCCACACACAAACCACCATCTAGCATGCATCAAGCCACCCCACAATTAATTTGGTTACAAAGAATATTACCATATTTGGTCTCTATCAACCCTTGAGTCTGATCATCAATTTAATGCAAATATATTGCTATCAAGAAATACAACTTTTGGTCCAATGATTGTTGATTCACAACAATGATGTAGAATCAAAAAATGAATTCATGCCATGTGTTGACACATCACTTGTCCACTGCTTTCAGAATATTGCCAAGACTTTGGGAGATCTCTCCCCGAAAACCCCATGTCACTTCGATAAGCTCTAGCGGGGTATCACCAGAATGTCTAAGAGACATAAGAGGATCTCACACCGACACCACCCTATCACACCAACATCTTTACCTCCACACCATCGATGATAAATTCCTAGTCAAAGAGACTTAGCAGTATCTCTTGCCGACACCATAAGGTCACCTCAACGCAATAGTCCACTAGGCTCATAGTCCTTGGAATGTCAAACAAACATGGAATGTCAAAGAGACGTTTACGTATGCCCTACTAACAAGTATGACTCTCGCAAACATAGCTCTGCCACACTTCGATGGGATGTCAAAGAGACATCTTCATAACTCCCATCGACACTGCTTTGTCTCTTCGATGAAAACAACAACACCAAAATAGGTTGTCGAAGAGAATTCTATGTAAGTCTCACTGAAATGTACTTGTCATGCCGACAACAAAAGGGATCATGGAGTCGAGAGAAACATGAACTTCACAACCTCCATCGAAGGTTAGGAAAATATTGGAAGCTGTGACAACAAGGATATCACCATGGCGGGAGGTTATGAAACTCACGAACCCCCTGACATAGGTACCAAGGTTTGGAAATCTAGTGATCCAGTGACAAGCTCAATGTCACCAAGTTATGATCTTTCAGAACCCCACAACTTAGGTTTCAAGGTTCTAGATTTCAGTGATAGTCCAACAATGAAGGCCAAAAAAGGGAAAATTTCCAAGTCTTTAAGAGAGGTTCAAGCTAGCAAGTTGAGGCATATTTTCCAACAAGCTCCCACTAGATGAAGACTTACTGGCTTCCTCTAAACTTGAAGTTATTGAAAGTCATAGGCCCCAAGGCCGATCAAATTGGAAAACCACCTATACTTATATGCGCTCACAAGATTTTCCAATGCATCAATGACATTCTCCAGAGTATCCACCTTTTCTAGATTAACCTTTCCATCCTCCACCATATCATGAACA
Source organism: Sequoia sempervirens (assembly GCA_007258455.2). NCBI lineage: Eukaryota > Viridiplantae > Streptophyta > Pinopsida > Cupressales > Cupressaceae > Sequoia > Sequoia sempervirens. Next base: position 349,570,117 of record VDFB02271358.1, on the reverse strand, counting down.
AAATGATACTGAACATCAATATGCTTCGTTCTGGCATGGAAAGTGGGATTTTTCACCAAAAAAATAGCACTATGACTGTCACAATAGATCATAACCCGCCCTGCATTAAACTCAATATTTGAACACAAATTTCTAATCCAAATGGATTCTTTGCAGGAGTGTGTTGCTGTCATATACTTTTCCTCAGTAGTAGATAAAGTGACTATAGCCTGCTGCTTGCTCATCAAAATCACTACACCACCAAATAACATGAAGATGTATCCACTAGTGGATCTTTTGTTGTCAATGTCCCCTACCCAATTAGATTCTGCATACCCACGAATGCTAAGAGATATCTGTGATCCAACCAAGTTGCCACGATAACACAAAGCATACTTTGAGGTACCCTTCAAATATCTAAAAACTTTTTTCACAACATCCCAATGCAGTCTTCTGGGATTATTCATAAACTAAGTACTCCCACTACTTGGGAAATGTTTGGCCTTGTACAAACCATTGCATACAATAAACTGCCAAAAACACTTGCATAAGGCACTCTGGTCATGTCCTCCATCTCGGTAGGAGATTTTGGAAAATATTCAACAAATAGCTTCATTCCCTACAACACTAGAACAACTAGTTACTTCCAATCACTCATACTGAATCTCTCTAGGACAGTGTTGATATACATACTCTGGCTAAGCCAAATTTTTCTACTTCCTCTATCCGTTTTTATTTCCATCCATAGAATATACCTTGCCGCACCTAGATCTTTCATTTCAAACTTTACTAAAAAATGATATTTTAGTTCAGAAATCATAGTCTTACTACTTCCTATGAACAAGAAAATATTTCTCCATAATCAATTCCCTCCACCTAGGAATAACCTTTTGCGACCAACTGAGTTTTATACTTCTCAACACTTCCATCTAGACCAATCTTTTTCTTAAATACCCATTGACAACCAATAGGTTTTTTCCCTTCGGGCAGGGGTACCAAATCCCAGGTTTCATTCTTCTTCAACAATGCCATTTCTTCATTCATGGCCCTTCCAACCAGGAATTTGAGTCAGACATATTAATTGCCTCTTTCATAGTCCTAGGCTCATAAGTGCTAGTAATCAAAGCATAGGCATAGTTTGAATCCAACATAGAAAATCCATACCTATCAGGTTGATGCTTTTCATGTGTAGACCTCCTTACAGGATGAGGCTAAGGTTGTGGTTCTTCTTCTTCAGAACTCTTAGAGCTACTAGAACTCTCAATTTCAAGTACACTTTGTAGTTCCTCTTTATCTGGAGTTTGAGGAATTTTAACTACATCATTCTTCTTTTCTTTTTATCTATCTCTAACTGTGGACCAACTACTGAAGGCTTCAGCTCACAAAAGATTACACTTTTGGTGTACAAAACCTTCTCTGTAACAGGATTCCAAAGCTTTTATCCTTTCACACCAATGCCATAGCCAATGAAGATACATTTGACAACCTTGTTCTCCAACTTTGATCTTTTCTCATTCGACACATATGCATACACCTCACAGCCAAAGACACAAATATGTCTTAGAGAGGGCTTCTTACCAGACCATGCTTCCAAAGGTGTTTTGTCGACAAGAACCAAAATAGGTGAATGATTTATCAAGTAATATGTTGTAGCCATAGCCTCAGCCCACAACTTCTACTCCAGACCAACATTGCTCAACATACTTCTCGCTCTTTCCATTAGCGTCTTGTTTAACCTTTCAGCAAATCCATTCTACTATGGAGTATAAGGTGTAGTTTTATGCCTTTTAATCCCATGGTCTTTGCAGTACCTTTTGAAATCTACAAAACAAAACTCACCACCATTGTCTGTCCTCAAGCATTTAATTTTCCTTCTAGTTTGATTTTCTACCATGTTTTTAAACTCTTTAAACCAAATGAACACTTCTGATTTACTCTTTAGAAAATGCACAAATGCCCTTCTTGAATAATCATCAATGAAAGAAAAATAATATCTAGACTTCGATAACGAAGGAACATTCATTGGACCGAATACATTAGAATGAACATAATCTAGTATGCCAGAAGATTTATGAGGACTCAAAAAAAATAAAACATGGTGTTTCTTTCCATAAATGTAGTGTTCACAAAAATTGAACTAAAGGTTACAATCAACAAGCCCTTCAACTAGATTTTTGTTTTTCAAGGATTTTAAGCCTTTCTCTCCTATGTGACTGAGTCTATGGTGCCACAACATAGTTTTCTCTATTGGGAGTTTCACCTGCAAGGAATTTGCACCCAAAGGAGCTTCATTCTCCTTCTATACACGAGCAGCTTTGCTTGACTTTATAGAGATGTTGTTACATTGAACATGACGTGCATCTAGCTTGTACAGAGTGCCTATGCGTGCACCCTTAGCTAGCATGATTGAGACTCTAGTCATCTTACAACCTCCACTAGAGAAAGAAACTTGCATGCCAACATCATTCATATTACTAACAAAAAGCAAGTTACGAGCCAAACCTAGTATGTGCAGTACACCATCAATTCCTTTGATTCTTCCATCAAGGAATTAGATTCTGACTCTTCTAGGACCAATAATTTCTAGAGTTGAATCACTTGCTAGGTACACTTTTCCACCAGCATACTTTTCATACTTAGTGAACCAATCTCTATGAGATTTCATGTGAAAAGATGCACCTGATTCAATCAACCAGACATCATCTGATGCCTAAATCACCAAGGTTGCAATGAAGGCATCTACATCACTTTGAGAAGAGTCATTATTCAAAGAGTTGTTCTTCTTCTTTTTCTCCTCCTTACAATCCTTTCAAATATGACTAGTCTTCCCACAGTTCCAACATTTCACCTTGGACTTCTTACCAGGATACTTTGATCTCCCTTCAGATTTGGATTTATACTTCTTGTATTTCTTCTTGCTCTCTCCTTTGATCTACCTCAAATAGTAAGGGCCTCCTTGGCCACCTCAGAATATTTCCTTCGCATCTCTTTTGACAGCAGTTAAGCAACCATATCTTCCATCTTGAAAGTAGTTGGTGTACTTCCAATAGCCATTACCAGATGATCCCAAGTGTCAGGTAAGGAACATAATAGAAGAATACAACAATCCTCCTCCTCTATCTTCACACCCATACAGTCCAACTGAGCAACAATCATATTAAATGAATTCATATGGTCTGCTATGGATGCTCATTTTTTTGGCCCCACAATTTTTGTTGCACCAAAAGATCGACTTGTTAATGCGTAATACAACTGCTAGAGTTAACGGATCCATGGGAGGCAGTTAGTCCATGTCGTGAATCCTGAGGGGAGCATTGACCATCTGCCAACAAACTCCCCCTTAGTGTTACCCAAGGGGTTTCAAACTTACACCTTTGGCTTTGATACCAATTGTTGGCCCCATAATTGGTGTTGCACCAAAAGATTGACTTGTTAATGCTCGATACAACTGCCAGAGTTAACGGATCCATGTGAGGTGGTTAGTCCATGTCACAAATCCCAAGGGGAGCGCTAACCATTTTCCAACACCTTCTTCCATGTTTGAGTATAACTTCTTGCTCTGGAATAACTTATTCACCAGGGACTTTCCCTGATAAATGTCACCAAGTTTCTTCCATAACGAAGATGCAATCTTCTCCTCATGGATGTTTAGGAGTACAAAATCAGCCAAAAAAAGTCTTATCAACCCTCTAGCTTTTCTATCTATGAGGTCCCAATCTTCTTGCTTCATACCTTGTGGCATAGTTCCAGACACAACAATCCAAAGGTCTCTATCCACCAACAGGTCTTCCATTTTGAGTTTCCACTTAACTGAATTAGCACAAAAAACTAGCCCTACTCATAAGGATAAAACAACTAGCCAAGCTTTGATACCACTTGTAAGGAAAGCAGAGGTGCGGAAACTCCTTCCTAATGCAAAATCCTTGAGAGAGAAGTGCAAAAAAAACATTCATTTAAACGTTAACAGAACAAAAAGATAGAAAAATTATTAGACACAGTGATAACACTAGATTTACATGGGAAAACCATTTATAGGAGAAAAACCCGCACACTAAGTAAAGCCACTTTGTATTATAGTAAAAACATTACATACATAGTTATAGACTTCACTCTTAGGTGTTAACTCACAGTAGCAATACAATCCCTTAATCAACTTCACACACATGATTACTGTTGCTCTCCCTCTATTACAATGTAAAAAGAGCATATTTCCAAGCACCACCCAACCACAATTAGGTTTTCATTAACCTCACTGACAAGCTTCCTTTGTCTTGGGCCACACACACACCACCATCCAACACGCATCAAGCCACCCCACAATTAATTTGGTTACAGAGAATATCACCATATTTTCTCTTTGTCAACCTCTGAGTCTGATCATGCATGTAATGCAAATATATCACTATCAAGAAATACAACTTTCGGTCCAATGATTGTTGATTCACAACAACAATGTAGAATCAACAAACGAATTCATGCCATGTCTCAACACATCACTCTTCCACTACTTTCGGAATGTCGCCAAGAATTTTGGTGATCTCTCCCCAAAAACCCCATGTCACTTCGATAAGCTCTAGTGGGGTGTCACTGGAATTTCTAAGAGATATCGAAGGATCTCACACTGACACCACCCTGTCACACCAACATCGTTACCTCCACACCATCGATTAGACACGCCTAGTCGAAGAGAATTTGAAGTATCTCTCGCCAACACCATAAGGTCACCTTGACACAATGGTCCACTAGGCTCATAGTCCTTGGAATGTCAAAAAGACATGGAATGTCGAAGAGACATTTACATATATCCTGCCGACAAGTATGACTCTTTTAGACATAGCTTCACCACACTCTGATGGGATGCCAAAGAGACATCTTCAAAAATACCATTGACACCACTTTGTCTCTTCAATGAAAATAACAACATCGAAATAGGTTGTCGAAGATATTTCTATGCAAGTCTCACTGAAACGTACTTGTCACGTCAATAACAAAAGGGATAGCCAAGTTGGGAGAAACCCGAACTTCACATCCTCTATCAGAGGTTAGGAAAATCTTGGAAGTTGTGACAACAAGGATATTTCCATGTCGGGAGGTTATGAAACTCACGAACCCAGTGACATAGGTTCCAAGGTTCAGAAATCCAGTGATCCCATGACAAGCTCAATGTCGCCAAGTTATGATCTTTCAAAACCCTGTGACTTAGGTTTCAAGGTTCTAGATTTCGGCGATAGTCCGACAATGAAGGCCAACAAAGGGGAAAATTCCAAGTCTTTAAGAGTGGTTCAAGCCAACAAGTTGAGGCATATTTTCCAACAAGCATCACTAGAAGGGCACCCAAAAGTGCCACGATGAGGAGGAGCCTAAGAGTGGGGGCGAAAATCCTTGGTAGAGCCACTTCACATATTCCATTTTTGGTTGGTACTAAGTTGAGTAATTAGACATGTGTCCTATTTTTTATGATGATTTTGAAGAGATGTCTAATGTTCCTTATGCTAGTGTCATTGGTAGTTTGATGTATGAAATGGTTTGCACTAGACCAAATATAGCCCAAGTAGTGGGAGTTTTGAGCAGGTTTATGTCTAACCCTAGTAAAGAGCATTGAAATTTTGTTAAGAGGGTGTTTATATATTTGCATGGTACTTTATATTACTATTTAGTTTATCATCATACTAATGATGTGGTTAAGTCATTGGATAAATAGGGTTTTTTTGATGTAGATTGGCCAGGTGACTTAGACATTCAAAGGTCCACTAGTGGCTATGTTTTTAGTTTGTTTGGAGGTACAATGACTTGGATGAGTAAGAGGCAACATACAATTGCATTGTCCATTGAAGTAGAGTATATGGCTGCTACACATGCCTCTAAAGAGGTGGTTTGGTTATAGATTCTTGGTAATGGCATTTGTTTTGATTGTAGGATATCGAGGATTGGATGTGATAGTCAGAGTTCCATATGTTTAGCCCAAAAACTTATGTATCATGCTTGTACTAAGCATGTTGATATTCAATATCACTTTGCACAAGAAATGGTTGAGAATGGTAAGGTCTTGATTGAGAAGGTTGACACTTTGGATAATGTTGCATATTCTCTCACGAAGATAGTGACCACAGATAAGTTCTCTTGGTGCAGGAAGGCCATGGGCCTTAATCACTGTACTTGATTATATGTTTTATTTGTATCTCATGGATCTAATTGCAATATATAATGTCAAGTGGGAGAGTTTTAGGATATGTGACATTATAATTTCTATCCTAAGTTGATAATTGTGTGTCTGCACATTCTTTGGAAAGTGTTCTAGAGGACACGAGGGACAAAATATTTATTATTTTTTTTCCTATGACAAATTGTAATTGCATTCAAAGAAGTGGACCCACTATGGTGATGGTTACAAAGCATCCTAGGAGAATATTCCCTTTGGGTGTCCAAATTTTGGGTGGGGACCACTTTGGAATGCATGTCCTTGCATGTTGTTTGCATGTTTTGTATGGTGGGACACCCAAATTTGCATGTTGATGCATGTTCTTGCACGAAGCCGTTAGAGTCGTCAGAGAGTTATGGAGCACATGGTATTGACCAATTTTGATTGGCTATGGGTTAGGTTCCCATGTGAAGGCCATGTGATCATTTAATTATTTTCACCATGTTTATGGGTTGTCCACTAAGGGAGGCATGGTTTTTTCTAGGTGGTTTTGCTTGTTGTTTTGGGATATCATTTGTGGTATTCTCTCCCACAATTTTTTATATATTGGAGAATTGAGATGGTGGTTTGTAGAGTTTTTTTATAGGTTGTCAGAGTAATAAGTGTTGTTGGAATTCAGATAGGAGTATTGTATTGGTGTATCTCATTTGAAGATTAATTAAAAAATTAGATCTCTTTGGGTGTGGATTTTTTTCTCACAAGGGTTTTTACACGTGTATCTTGTGTCACTTGTGTTTCTCAACTTGTGGTATTATTTTCTTTCTTTCTTGTTTGGAATTGTTAACCACTTTATGGTAATCTTGGATACATACTTTCAAATTTGTAAACACATTATTGAGTTATATTGCTACAAGTTTCACCTTGTATTTCCAACGGGATTAAGGATGGCGATGGATAGGTGATAATTAGGAAAAATATGAAAGATGAAAGTGGATTAAGAAATAAGAATTTTGATGTGGATTATGGAAGATGATAAGGATAATGATTAGGACCTCAATTGGATTAGACAAATTAATTAAGCTTAGGGTCCTAAATGATGGATTAAGAATGGATGAGATGTTTGAGATAGTTGGGATGAATTATATGATTAGGTATGATTAGGACAAGGTGTATGATTAGAAAGATTATGGAAGATTAGAAAGATTAAGGTGATGATTAAGATGATTATAAATGATTAAGATGATTATGGATGAGGTGATAAAGATGAAAATGAATCATTATGATGGATAGGGATGATTAGCATGAAGAAATATGATTGGGGGATTATTAGTATATGACAATAGATGATTAGGATGAAATGAGGGCAATAATTAGAATGATTAGGATGGGGTGATTGGGATGAAAATGGATGCTTAGGATGGGGTAATGAGGATGGGGGTAAAAGCACAAAGATGTGTCACACTTTTGGCCAACTAAATGGTTCCAAGTGAACCGTTTCTGGCCAGAAATAGTTTGGTTGAGAGGTTTTCAACCAAAACCATGTGGTAATGAAATGGTGTCGATGTGGCTATACATATTCGACCGATAGTGTTTCAGCCAAAACCTTTTCGATTGAATACTATTCAACCAAAACCAAGAATTATAAAATAAAAAAAAAGGGGGGGCTTGCCCCATTTTTGCATGTTTGAGTGAAAGTGTTGAGGGTGATACAAGGTTGGATGAGCTAGGGTTCCAACATCCATAAAAATCAAACAAACAACAAGTTTCCTTGCAATTCTCCTCCTATTGTTTGACATTTTTTCTTTGTGGTTTTGGCGGGTTGTGCATGGAAGTTTGGGTTTTTTTTGCAAGTTTGTTAGAGTTGCAATGATTTTTTAACAGATGTGGCAATATTTGAGGCATAGCAGTGTGGCCATATGATTGTTTTCATTTTTTGTGAATCAAATGTTTTGAAGTTTGAATGGCAGTGTGCAAATTTTGTTTTTGGTAATAAATTATTGATGACAATGTGTAAATTTCATTTTTGGAAATGAGTTGTGGATATCTCATATTACTGTTACATTGAACAGTTTGAATAAACCTTTGAAATGGAAATGAGATATTCATTTTTGGTAATGAATATTTACAGTTTCAATTAAACCCTTGTAATGGAAATGAGATTATCGGTTATTTACTGTTACATGAAACCCTCATAGAACTATAATACCCTACAAAAGAAATACCCTCATTTTTTGTTTGTAAACTATTACAAATAAAAAATGATGGTATTGCTACATTATCTGTCATTAATTTTTAAACAAGATATCTTCCATTAATAAAAAATGAGGGTATTTCTAAACTGTATTGACCTTTTCCCCATGAATATTTTTCTAGAACTACTACCAACATCAAAACTTTTCCAAAAACGAGGTTGACCCTATAGTGCAACGATTAAGTTGCAAGGGCAATAGTTGGGTTGTCTAAGGTTCGAATCCCACGGTAGATAGTGGGATTTCCGCAAGGAGAAAGTGATAGCAGGGTCAAAAAGGGAAATAGCGACATTGGATATGGTGGCAACAACAGTGAATATGGGGAAGGTGGCAGTGGATATGGTGACGGTGGTAGTGGTTAAGGTGGTGGTGGCAGTGGTGGTTATGGAGATATCGAGGATGAGGTCCCCTATATGTGGTTTCATTGGTTCATAGCTCCAGTAAAAAGCGATGGGTGCTGCCCCTTAGTAGTGATTTACTGAACAAAAAAAAAAATCCAAAAAACCTCTTTCATTGATAGGTGTGAAAAAGTAATGTTTCAAAGCTTTTACCAGTGTATGTTTATTTTGGGCAATGAATATACCACTGTATTCTTTGATAATCCTTGACAACAAGCAAACAAAAACCTAAAGTTATCATTGCATAAATAAATCTTTATCACTATCATTCCCATTCAATGAACCACCATATGGTGCTTAACAAAGACTTCTATCACTTAAAGCTACATGTATCTCTCATGAAACCTCTTTAATGCTTTTAATAGCTTTGGGCATGAAGAAAAGGTACCTCCCCTTGTCTAATAGACTTTATGATTAGCACCAACACCCAATGCTACTGTGTAATGCCTTGGAAACACCATAAATAGGTCTACAACCCCTACACTTTTAATCTCAAGGACTGTCTTTCGCATGATCTTTTGATAGTATCATCCCATCATTATACTGTGAACAATGTCTCTCCCCTTTGAATTTTTCAATGAGTGCCTTTGTAAATTCTGCCTCATCGTCCTTTGACAATAATGAGTACTATATTATTGCTCTTGAATCATTTCATGAACCATCTGTTATCAAGGTTGACTGAGCACATGAAATTTGTTAAAACCTTCTAAACCTCTTGAAGATGAAACCAATTTTTCCAATGTTCAACATCTTTATACTTGGATTAATTTATACTTATACATAAAACTAAAATTATTTGAATGGGACAACATTGTCATTAAATTTTACAATAGTGTTCCTAATGATAAATGTATAGGTTGATACATGTTGGGTAAGGCAATGTGAGTTTCCCCCATTAGCTTATCCTACACCCTTAGTATGGGTTGACTGGCATTGGGTACATTAATTCCCATATCTACTTCTTTGCAAATACCCTCAATCTCTTAAACTTGTAAAATCTTTACCTATGTGTATATAGGACAGTGAGATTTATTATGATTTCCTAATAAAGTATATAAGAAAATGGCACTTATCTTAAAAACAAATTTAATGATATGTATGTATGTATGTATGTATGTATGTATGTATGTATGTATGTATGTATGTATGTATACATATGTATACATACATACATACATATGTATACATACATGCATACATACATACATATATATAAATACATACATACATACATACATATGTATACATACATACATATATATACATACATACATACATATATATGTATACATTTGTATATATGCATATATATATGTATAGATATGTATGTATGTATGTATGTATGGTTGTGTGTCAACATAAAAAACATGATTTTTTCCACCTATGTTTAAATTTTAAAGTTGATTTAGTTAGAGAACATGAGCTAATTATTAGATGGTTGTGCATGATAAACACTAAAGCTTTGAACTCTTAAAACCTACAAAATATCTCATCCTTGGTCTTTAAGAAGTAGATCCACGTCTTGCAAGAGAAATCATCAATAAAAGAAATATAGAACATGATTCCTACAATTGATCCTATTGAAATTAGTCCACACACATCCAAATGCACTAACTCTGGGATCTACTTAGACCTATGCTCCTTGCTTGAGAAAGCAACCTTGGTATGCTTTCGAAGCATGCATCCTCTATTAACTCCATGTTGCTCAATATTGAACTTTGGGATTCTTGTGGCAATATCCCTCATATTAGGAAATGTTGTGTGATGAAAAAAACCCATCCTCTTGTGCCATAACTGATAGAAAATGTCATTTAACTTTTAAAGGTTTGGACTAAAATTGGTTCACCTTGTAACTTGTAAAGGTTTCCTTCTCTAACCCCTATAACTCGTGTTGTAATAGGAATCCGTTTTGGTCACTAAAGAATCATATGGGTTGGTCATAACCTTCTTCAATATTATCTATATTGCACCTTCACATTGTTTTGTCATTGTCTATTTGGAGTTGTCATTTCTTATGTTGCTCTTTGTAGAAGGTTCTATTTCATAGAGATAATTTTCTATCTCATTAGATAGAAAGTTAAAAATGTTTTAATTTTGAAACTCAATAAATTTGTAATTTAAATATGTTTTAGTTTTGAAACTTGGTAAATTTGTAATTTAAGTATTTATTTTTTTAATATGCAGGTCTCTTTATTTGTATATATATATATATGGTTGTCGATCAATGATCTCGCAATTCTCCCCAGTTTGAGCAGAATGCTTAGGCTAGAATGAATTTATATGAGGAGAGTATTGGGTGATTAGAAAATGCATTGAGATTTTAGACCAAACCATTCATAACTCCCCTAATCTGGCCAATAGAGACAGATTAGTCAATATTAGAGATGATATTTTACATATGATTGGGACCATTCGATCATGCACTCCTTAAGATGAGATTAGCACTGAGCAGTTTTATTTGTCTCTTTCTAGGAGTGTTACTGGCATGGAGAAATGGAGATCTATTAGTAAGTTAGTTTCACAAGACAATGTGTATAAAATGCTCCCTTTTCTAGGGGAAAAGATAGAATTAGAGGATATACATTTACTAGGTGTAGAAATGAGCTTGCTACTCCATTTATATATCTTAGATGGTTGGCAGTTCATTGTAGATGGCCTCATAATGATGAGTTGCCACTTTATTTTTGTAAACAATTATATGTATATTTTCATTTGCAGTTGGATGTGGACTACACATATTTTCCAGAGCATGCCAGATAGGGTAGAGGCAGGTTTTCTAGCAAACCTAAGTATAGACGTCTAGATTTTCCACCACTCATCAACAAGAGGGCATTAGTTGGTCCAAACCTTTTACTTTCTTCCAATATGTTTGGAATTAGCAACAACAGGGGAGATAGCTATAGACCCTACTGGATCTCATATTTTTGATAATATTGCCACCATTACCACACAAATCGATTAGATGTCATTTGATCATGTTCGTAGATACTTATTGAAGTCACGGATGAGCCTTCTTCCCACTGAGGCTACATCTACTAATTATGATCTATTTCTTCATGTCGATCTACCATCACCATCAAATGTTTCCCATATGAGTGACATGATTGTGCATAATGTGTGTGTAGTCTTCATTACTGATTTACTATAAACTTACCAATTCATTAATGAGGAGTATGGGATCCCTCTTGATCATGTACTGACCCTTATTAGACATCAAAATACTTCTACACATATGAACCAGGGGGTGGAAACTTTATAGGATATTCCACACCATCCTATAGGCTCCCATGTGCAACGTGTTTTTATTGACCCGCAGCTTGTCTAGGTTCTTAGCATGTTCCAGATCACATTGAGGTTACTGCGCCACCTGATCTTATTCGTGGCACATATAGTGCACTTATTTTTGGCACTGATATTGTACCACCTATTGGCCTCCTCTAATGGTTCAATAACTAATCCCTTAAAGTTGTAACTTAGAGATTAGATATCTGCACTAAGTAGTTATCTTGCTCATCATGAAGGTTCATTTCATTGTCAACCCAGGGACGTAAACTTGAAATGGGTTAGCATTGTCTGTGCACTAGGACTCAACTGTAGTCATCCTTATCCTATAACTAGAAAAGGAATAGTACTGAAAATAAAATGCTTAGGAGAAACTAACATAAGTATTGAGCATCAACAACTGAACTAGAATGGATGACAGAAATAGAAATCTTAGCAAATAGACAGGAAGCTACTTTGTCTTCCTTGGATGCAGGAACAGTCACAGAACATAGTTCCAATGGCTCCAAGAATAGACAACTGTTGAGATTGAAACTAATTACTGAACAAAAAAATAAATATTAAACTAAATGGATGGAATTCTCACCAAGCCACCTTGAATGAGTCTTCCCTAAGCTAACTTGAATGCAACAAATCAAAGTATCATTTTATTTATTGAAAATATGATTACACCATATCAACAATGTGATTGTATTACTTGAAACTAAAAATACACGTACAATCTCATAACATCCAACCTTATGAAAAGGGACATCTAACCATTATTTATAGAGGAAAAGCTTCTAATTAACCCTAACTAACTAGGTAGTCGACTCCAACAGAATAGGAGGACGCCATTTATTGAAAGCATGAAAAAGAGGGAGGAAGTTATACATGTGCTAGATTTAGTCAAAGCAGACCTGCCTCAACAAGGATCTAACACAACACTTCCTAGATTTACTCAACTAACATACATGATCATTTAAAGGTAAGTTACAACTTCCACACGAGCTAGGAGTTTCCCTCCATCGACCTCTTTAATGACCATCTTTTTTACTTCTTTAACAACCGGCCAGCTGGTAGGAACTTCTTCCACTTCACAAACTTCATTTATATCTGTATCTTGATGTGAACCTGTATAATGACATTAGCGTGTACAAAGAAACTGTATATCCATAATCACCTTAGAATATTATTCATTCAATCAAATGTAAAATTAATATAGATATATCACATAGCAGGTTATTATTAAAAGTCACAAGGATAAGTTCATGCCCAAGGTTCATGAATTTGGGGAAATAACATGGAGAGTGTCAATAACTAGGTGCTAAAGTCCATAGTAACAACAACAAATATATGATAAACCCTATCAAAATTGAGCCATTAGTTGGACTCATCATCTCCCCCCAACCTAATGATCTATTGGTCCTCCAATAGAGGGAACTCTATTCCTTTGCCTTGTAAAAGCTCTAAAGTCACCAATTATTGCCTGTCCTTGATTAGTCTCTATAGTATCTAAATTTGGATCCCAGTAGAACCCCTACTTGCTTTCCAATCTGCTCCACCTTGGCCTTTCTGTATCTACATCATACTGATAGTTTCTGTAATTTGGTATTGGCCACAACAGGATGGGTGGCTGAAATATCAATGGGAGCCAATAGTGTTGCTTCATCCTCCCAAGATGTATGTATCTAATGCTTATTTTGCAAGCTACATAGTAATTCTACATGGAATGGGGTTCAACTTGTTTCAACTAATCTAGAAGATCACCCATTTCTATGATATATACCCCAACACTGGTTTTCCAGTAGTAGCAGCTATCTGCTCATATTCCTGGTATGTTTCATCCCTAGCAGACATGATCCTATTTTTGTACTCTAGATTATAAAGAATTTTGTGCCATGTGTAGTAGATGTCTGAAGGGTTACTCGATTAAGCTCTTAGAGACAAGGGAGTATGGAGTTCTCTTTCTCTGTATGTTTTAAATTTCTACCCCCAGCTGATTTCATTTTGGATCCATGACATGAATTCCCTCAAGTGAATATCCCCAATGTATAGCAATAGGTTCCAGTCGTGATAATTAGGAACAACATAATTATGCAAGTACAATTCACACAATATATTTTTAACTTCAAGAGGAGAGGATTGGTAGGCTTGGAAAAATTCATATGGGGTTTCAATGGAAGGGATTAAACCTAAAATGACCCTTGATAGCTTGAAAGAAAGATGGTGCTCCTTTAAATGCAGTGCATATACCCTTGGAGGAGTTATGCATGCCATCATTTGTGGTACTAGAGCCACCACATTGTCTACCTTATCCTTTAACAGTAATCTCTACATTCTTCTCCTTAATTTTTGCATTTTTCTTTTTGACTTCTTCCTGTAGCTTGTTTCTTTCCTTATTCCATTCTTCCTCTTTCTTTTGCATTTCATTCCATAAGTTCAGGGCTACATATGCCCATGAAAAAGTGTGAGGTTTATGCTTCCCTATTAGGATCTTTCCTTGCACTAGCTCATGTTGTTCAAATTGCTTAGGTTGTAATGGTTCTTGTTGTTCATCTTGCTCTGGTTGCAGTGGTTCCTGATTTTCAACCTGCTCTGCAACAACATCAAGCTCTACCAATCCTATGTTTGCTTGTTCCTCAAAGTCTTCTTCCACTTCTATATTTTCCTACCCCTTAGGAGATTTTGTCTCCTTCCTAGGTGTCCTTCTGAGTCTATGGATTCTTTTTAGAGGCATATTAGTAGCTAGATCAAATGGTTTTGATTTCTTTGGAGGGATTTTATGTTTCTCAGCAGATGCAGGATGACCAGTGTCATTAGATTTCCATTTCCTAGGGCTAGGTTTTACTTTTTCTAATTTTTGCTTCTTAGCCTTCCCTTTTCTAATTTTTGCCTCTCATTTGTGCTTCCTCTTTCTGAATGACAACCCTAGTATGAATTGGAGTTTTAGGGAGAACATTGACATTAGGGTATGAGGATGAAATTTCTTCATCTGAATACTCTGATTCAGAGGAGCTAATTTCTACTACCGACTCTGCTACAGAAGGGTTTTTGCTAGGGTTTGTGCCAAAAGTTGAAGCTCCAAGAGTGGTGTTAGTAACCCTCTCACCCCTGCTAACCCTACGAGCTTGGGGCTGACCTCTAGGACCCACATTTTCTAATCTAAACTGATCAATGCTAAGAAATTCTTCCCATGACATACCAGAAACTTCTTACAAATATTTTTCTACTAACAGTTTAATCAAATAGTGATGGGAAACATAGTTTTCCCTACCTTTCTGCGTTTCAGCTGCCATGATTGCAAGAAGGTTGTACAATACATTTGGCACGTTCATCCTCCTGCCACGTCTCATATGATTCAAAAGCTTGAAATGTACAAAATGTAGACATGATTGGCGACCCTCCTAGGTAATATATTTGATAATGTAGACAACAACTCATTTACATTTCTCTAGTAGATAAGTTCTCCTTGTTCCTTGTTTGTCTACAACAAGTGGAGGATCACTAGGCTCAGTGAATTTTTCCCTAGGTGATCTAGCATCCCTAAAAGCAGGATAGGGCTCTCCTTTAGCAGGAAAACCTGTTACTTTAACAATTCTCTCCTCAATGGCTATAACTTCTATCCCTTTCACTATTGCCTTACCGTAAGAAAGTGTTTGTGCAAATTCTAGAGCAATGTCCTCATTGAAACTGTCTAGTTTATGAAAGTAATCTAACCATCCACAATTTTTTAATTCAGTCAGAGAGAGTGCATCCTGCAGTATCACTTGATGAACTATAGGTTTATTTCTGACCAGCTGACCTCCCATTGCTTCTATTCACAATCTAGCAAACACCTCTACAATTTTTTTTTTCTGCAATCCTCCCTTTGAAAACCCAATTTCTTTTTTCTTCCTACAACTCTTCTCTAGTGCTAATGCCAATGTTGTATGACTCTTCAATTTACCTGTTTGGTGGCATTATGATTATGACTAAGGCAATCAGGAAGACATAACGGAGGGACATCATCAAAGAAAATGGCGGTAGCTAGTGTCATATCATATATGCAAGTAATCATTTCAACTATATCATTTCAAATTTGTTGCCATGCTAGCGCATGAATTACATGTATGACACATGGACATGTGGGTTCACACTCCCCCCAACCTAATTTAAAGCATGTTTCCACACAGGCTGGGATGTAATTAGGATGTGATAGCACAAAGTTATACTATGTGCTATGCTAAATATCAATATTAACATAAAATAATTAAACAAATGCATTTAAGATAATTAAGATACATCAAGTTGTTACGTACGTACCTAAAAATTTGGAGTGTCGTTTGTAAAGAATGTGGAAGGAAGTACAAGTTTCTTTAAAAGCACAGTTGAGCTTATTAAATGAAATGATGATGGAGTGAAGTGATGGTGGAGTTATGGAAGAGAGAGAAAGGATGGAGATGGATGGGCAGATAGATTTATTGATGGAGAAATTGATTCCCACAAAAAGTGGAAATATTTATTATGATTGAATGCATACCTTGACTAGTCAGAAGGATGGACACTAGGTCTACTTCCTTTAGCTGCAAGAACTTCAAAGGTCTGGTGTTGAATAAATTGTTGCATGAATTCTTGTTTCGAAGCTAGTTTTTGGTATAACTTGAGACGATGACCATTGACCAGGAGCTTGAATCTGATAGGATCAATGGTTGTGAGTTGAACAACACCATTGGAGAAGACCTCAGAAACTTCATATGGTCCCAACCACCTAGTTTGTAGTTTACCTAGATTTTCTTTATACTTGGAATCATAAAGAAGTGCGCAGTCATCTAGCTGGAACTTCTTTTCCTTTATATATTTGTCATGCCATCTGATTCTCTGATTTTGCACCATCTCAACATGATGAAGAGTTGACTTTCTCATCTCATCTAAGGCATTCAGTTGCATGATCCTATCCTTATGTGCCTCAGATATGTCTATCCCATGTTCTAGTGTTAGTGTATTTAGGAATAGTAACTTTCCCAAGCATGATATTTTCCAACTATCCCACCACATGAACGGTAGTGGGGTCCTTATTTTTCCTCCCTGTCTTTTTGAGGCATGCTTCCTTGATTGCCTTGCTATATATGGGAACATCTTTTATGGCCTGGAACAAAGGTATCTTAACACATATTTGTTTCAACTGATCTAGAATATCAAAGGTTGTTTCTTCCTTCTCTTCCTTTTGTTTAACAACTTCTAACCTTTGAGGAAATGGTGGGTCTTGATCAGACTGTTGAACTGGTTCAGGATTCTTAGGCACACTTGACTGAGCAAGGATATTAGATAGATTCTGATGCTCCTCTTCTTCCATGGGAAGCTTTGTTACAATAGGAGTGGAAGGAGATGACAAAGTAGTTCTTGAATGCAGATGAATATCACTCACACTCACAACATATGCAAGAAATTGATTAGGATTTGTAGAGTAGAGTGGCTATTTCTATGGTTTGTTATTTGGGTTAGGTGTGGATTGAGCTTGTAACTAAGTAGGTCTAGGTGTGTTAGAGTTTGAGCTAGTAGGAGGAGGCATTATGGCAAGCTACTGAGGCTGTGGAGGTGGTTGCATGTAACCAGTCGTCTGATTTGTCCATTGTTGTCCTCCCCTCCATTGGGATGTTTATTATCAATTTCCTGGAGGTTGTTGCCAATTCCCTTAGAATTGTTGCCACTGAGGTGGAGAGTTTTGGTAATTGGGCCAATTATTTTTAGGGTTGTTCCAAGGTTGAGGTGGATAGCATCCATAGTTGGATGGGTATGGGGGTTTCCATTGATTACTAGATGCATAAGAATTGAAATAAGGTCCACTAAAAGATATTGGATCTGGTGGCATACCTTTTCTTGGAGCCCATGGTCTTCTTTGTGCAATGTAGAAAAAGTGATCATCATCAACCTAAAATGCCCTGAATTCTAGTGGAATCTACTTACTATCAATGTTGGCTACCATTTTACATCTGTAGTCCTTCTTTTGCTTGCAATGAGGGCAATATTCTTCCAACATTGCCTCCACTTCTTCTTGTTTCTTCTTTGCTTGAAGAGTGTCTAGCTGAGTATCCATATTGTTTATGATATCTTGCTTGAAATCTACCAACAAGTGAGTGATTTCCATCCTTGAAACTCCGTTAGTGGATAATTTTCCCATGGAGGATTGGTAACCTCTTCCTTTCTTTAGAGTTTCCCTCGAATAATTCTAACATATCTTCTTAATATCATCCCAGGTAACTTGGGTGATATCTCCTCCTCCTATCAAGTTTAGAGCATCAATGCAGTTTTCATTGATCCCTCTAATGAAGAGAATCTTTTGAGACTCTTCATTAAGTGCATGATGTGGATATTTCTGCAGGAAAAACAAGAACCTTAAAATATAGTCCTCCAAACTTTCATCGTCCTTCTGCTGCATCCTAAAGATATCATCTCCTCTCGTATCATTGCCCCATATAGTATTCTTTATACTTCTCAAGAAACTTTGTTTTCATATCATCCCAAGTCTCTACAATATTCCTACCTAAGCTCATAAACCATCTTAATGCAACTTCTTTCAAGGTGGTAGGAAACAATTTAAGCTTATGAGCATCAGTAGTATAGTCATAGCTTCTGCAAAGGATATCAAACTCAAACAAGAAAGTGCCAGGGTCTTCTGTTACAAGCCCATAGAACTTAGGAAGAACTGAACCGGGGATGTTCTTGAGGTTATCAACTTCATTTTGGTGGGTGATGGGAAATGGAAAAGATGGTTGGTTAGGTCTATTTGGATTTGCACCAACCATATTTTATTGATGGAGTGCCAAAGCAAATGGATTCTCAATCAAGTTTTGGTCAGCTTGGTCTTCAGAGGAAGTTTCAGAACTGGTCAAATTGGGAAATGCATCAGCAAAATTATTTTCCTCTTCTTCTTCGTCTCTTGGCATATTTTGAAACTCAACTAGTTGGTTATCAGGATTAGGGTCACTAGGAAGGAATCTCCCATGAGCATCTCTTCTCCTGCCTCTATGCATGCGGTATTAACTCAGTATCAGCCAAATCACACAAAGAATTAGTGAAAGAATAGCAGATCATTACTTTTCTCAAATGAAGGGTATGTTAAGAACAAACTTCAAAGATACTAAAACAAGAAAGAAACTAGAAATGACTCCAAATAACTTCCTGGTTTGACACCATCCCTGACAACGACGCCAAAAATTTCAGCCTCCTCTAATGGTTCAATAACTAAGCCCTCAAAGTTGTAACTTAGATATTAGATATCTTCACTAAGTAGTTATCTTGCTCATCATGAAGGTTCATTTCATTGTCAACCCAAGGATGTGAAATTGAAATGGGTTAGCACTGTCTGTGCACTAGAATTCAACTGTATTCATCCTTATCCTATAACTAGAAAAGGAATAGTACTAAAAATAAAATTCTTAAGAGAAACTAACATAAGTAATGAGCATGAATTATCAACTAAACTGAGCATCAACAATTGAATTGGAATGGATGAAAAAATAGAAATCTCAACAAACGGACAGGAAGTTACTTCGTCTACCTTGGCTATAGGAACAGTCACAAACCAAAGTTCCAATGGTTGTAGGAACAAACAATTGTTGAGACCGAAACTAATTACTAAACATAAAAATAACTATTAAACTAAATGGATGGAATTCTCACCAAGTGGGTCCCCTTGAATGAGTCTTCCCTAAGCTAACTCAAATGTAGAAAATCAAAGTATCATTTTATTTATTGAAAATATGATTACATCATATCAGCAATGTGACAGTATTACTTGAAACTGAAAATGCAAGTACAATCTCAAAACATCCAACCTTGTGAAAAGGGGCATCTGACCATTATTTATAGAGGAAAAGCTTCTAATTAACCCTAACTAACTAGATAGTCTCCTCCAACAGAATATGAGGACACCATTTATTGAAAGCATGAAAAAGAGGGAGGAAGTTATGCATGCGCCAGATTTAGTCAAAGCAGACCTGCCTCAACGAGGATCCAACACAACAACACTTCCTAGATTTACTCAACTAACAGACATGATCATTTAAAGGTAAGTTACATCTTATACACAAGATACGAGTTTCCCTCCATTGACCTCTTTAATGACCATCTTTTTGACTTCTTTAGCAACTGGCCAACTAGAAGGAACTTCTTCCACTTCACAAACTTCATTTATATATGTATCTTGATGTGAACCTACATAATGAAATTAGCGTGCACAAAACAATTGTATATCCATAATCACCTTAGAATATCATTCATTCGATCACATGTAAAATTAATATAGATATATCACATAGCAGGTTATTATTAAAAGTAATAAGGATAAGTTCATGCCCAAGGTTCATAAATTTGGGGAAATAACATGGAGAGTGTCAATAACCAGGTGCTAAAGTCCATAGTAACAACAACAAATATATGATAAACCCTATCAAAATTGAGCCATTATTTGGACTCATCATCATCTACAAATGTCCCTGAGGTGTCTTTGCGTTCTTATGATATCAGTGGGATTGGTAGATCCCTCAATGATGCACAACATGTACTTGAATAATTTAGATATAAATTGTGTTCTAAAAATTTACATGTACATATTGTAGAGAAGGGGGATTCGCTACATACGACTTCTCTTCACTCAGAGAGTCTCACAGGGTGAACTACCCTAAACTACCTCAAGGAACAAGTGCGAGAGTTCTAGAATTAGAAAGAGCAGGTCACAGAGGTTTTCTGGACAAGATTACATGCTCTCGACCAAAGGACAGTAGTGCAAAATACAGATGACAATGCAAGACACTGGCGTCTCAGAGGTGCACTGGCGTCTCGTATAGACTAGAAACTGAGAACGTCAAAGAAATCAACAAAGTGACTACTAGCAATCTAATTACTAAGAACTTCTAGAGTATACTTGAAAATAACATAATATGATAACATTGAAATAAAGTAAAGTAAATGATAAAACTGAAGAGAAGAAGAGGTAGAAACTTCTCACAACAACCCAAGTAATGAAGCCTCCTGTAAGAATATATATTCAATACCTACATGCATAAGATCTGGAGAAAATGTTGGGGATATATAGGGGTTTGCCTCAGTCAAACCCCCTATTTTGGTGTTCCCACCTTGACGGATAGCCAAATAGATAGAGAGAAATGATCAAAGAAGTGATAAAAGAAATCCCTGCTCAAGGAGGAGAACCCGTATCACGAAGTATAGATGCAATAGGTAGGGGATGTGTGAAATCCAAAGATTCTCGCAAGCAAGAGATAAGGGAGATAGAGCTACAAGGCTTAAGTAAGTCAAAGAGGGAGAGCAAGGATAAAAGAGAGGGTTGCGAGAGCCAAGATAGCTGCAAAGAGTGTTGTGAGAACGTGAGAGTGCTTGAAGCTACTATAACAAGCTATATGGAGTTGTGCAAGAAAGATAACAAGAGCAAGAGAAGAGAGAAATGCTAGAGCCAAGGCCGGAAAGAAGCTAGAAGCACATGTGAATTGGAAAGATAACTTTTAAAGGGAGAAGAGAAGCAAAAGGAATCTTCTTAGGCAATTACAAGGCATCCCTGGCCATTGCCATTGACAAAATTTGCTGACAAGTGGAAAACATACACAGAAATGATCATTTGAACGTTGAAACGTCACAAGATGCTAGAACGATGCACAAATGTTTGTGTGGTGCACTAGTGTCCAGACACATCACACTACAAAATGACAAGAACGGGAAAAGCACAAGGTTTAACGTGAAGCTGACGCACGGAGGCAGCTGTCAAAAAGGGGTTTTGAGCATCCTGAGAGGGAAAAAGGTTGATGCAGGGGATAAAATGATGCTACACAAGATGCTAAGGGAGTGGTCACTAAAGCAGATGCAAGAATGTACGTGAAATTTCGAGGGGTACAATTTTACGACATTACACATATATTTTAAATAAAATCAATTTTAAAGTAGTTCACTCCTAATTGAAATCATGTATTTGAAAATTTCCAACAATATGGTGATTTTGTAGACTTTGGAGATTTGGAGCATGATGGCAATCCCATGCATTATACACTTGAGGTACATTTAAATAAAAAAATTAAATTACTTGATATATTTGAACACATTGAACTTGTACAATGTAAGTTTTAGATAATTTTACATATATACACATGTGTATTAAATTAAATTACATGTACTTGAACTTGTGCAAGTCTTGGGACAGGGCATAGGACAGGGATTGAGATAGGTTGGATCAGGACAGGGATCGAGATAGCTTGGATCAGGACAGGGATCGAGATAGCATAGATCAAGACATGGATCAAGAGAGGGATTAGGGTAGAGATCAAATTTATCTATCCATACTAGATATCCTTCTATTTGAGTTGTTTTACATGTCATATTATATATATATATATATATATATAATTTACATTATGGTTTATACATGTAAAATTATGGTTTGTCATGTCATGAACTATACGGTATTATGGTTTGAACTCTTATTATGATTTGGACCATATTGCATACATTTTACATTATGGTTTATGTCACATTATGGTTTTTCATGTCATGTAACATGCACATACACATTATTATGGTTTGAACACTTGTTATAATTCACATCACATTACATACATTTCAGATTATGGTACATACATACATACATCACATTGCATGGTTTGTCATGTCACATTATATACAAATTGAATCCATAATGTTTTACATCACAAATTATGGTTTTATTTATTTAGCACTTGTACCTTAATTTTTTTCCTTAAATATGTTCAATCAAAATTAGAGTTACACATTAATTTTTTAGTCAATCTTGATTAATGTTCAAATCATCCTTTGAGGTTTAGATTATATATATTGTAAGCATTGAACCTTTTGCAAGCTAGTTTAAGTTATGCTCTTTAGTACATTTGAAAATGCATAAGGGTGATGGAAAATTGCTATGGGTAGGTCCTAGTTTACCCCCTTGTTGGATTAAATTTATGACTTTGGTTGAATGTTGGATGAATTTCATATGTCAAGCATGCAAATAACATATTTATATATATAAATTTTGAGACAATATAGACCTCTTCATTTTACATGATCTAAACAAAAAATTTCCTAGAATGGTTGCTCTTTGTAAATTTAAAAAGTTGGATGTAATTAATCACAAATGAATGTCTTTAAATAGGTCAATAAATAGAAATATTTTGAATGCAAATATGTAAGTTAGGTCAATTCCTAAGAGATGATGTTATAAGTAGAGTTGAACAAATGAAATCAAATATTATTGAACTTAAGAATTCCATGGAACAAATGGAATTGGAAATAGATAAGGAATTTAGGAAAAAATGAATTGGAAGTCACTAGGTTTTGTATTGCATATGAATTTACATGCTTGAGCAAAGAAAGTGAGAGATTCAATGCTATAAGTGGAGTTGAACAAATGAAATCAAAGATTCTTGAACTTAAGAATTCCATGGAATAAATATAATTGGAAATAAATGATAAATAATTTAGGAAAAATGAATTAAATTTCACTAGGTTTCAAGTATTGCATATGAATTTACATGCAAGCAAAAAAAGTGAGAGATGATGCTATAAGTGGAGTTGAACAAATGAAATCAAAGATTCTTGAACTTAAGAATTCCACATGAAAATTTTATACAATTGGAAATAGATGACCATGCCTTTGAAAAAAAACCATTCTAAATCATGTCACATGTCCAATCAATATAGATATCTAGATCTATAATTTTTTTGAATATATATCCAATTATATATCTAAAAAATATGTCATGTACATAATTTTAAATAACTTAAAACTCTTGGTACATATAATCTGGATCCTCTCTATCTTTAATTATCTCTAAAATATTTTCATGATCTTCAATAGGCAACCTCCACTTTTGTTTGGCATGTCCTCTTTTAGGTAAAGTTTCAAAATTTATTTTTGTCGCTATAACTAGGTGACTATAATGTAGAACCTTTTGTCCTGACATATAATAAACAATTATAATACAATTTTTATCTATCTTTATTTGTTGATAATTTGTTCCTTCAATAACGAATGATCCAATGGGATACTCTTGTCCATCACCATCTATCATTGATCCCACCAATTTGCATTTTGGTTGTGTACATCTTAGTAGATAGTAATCTACACCTTCCACATTGTTAGAATCTACAACAAAAACAAAAATATCTCCTGTACACACCATGTACAAACAAATATAAATATTTATATATAAAACATGCTTGAAACTTAAGTAGAATATATAAATCAATTTTAAGTTAAAAAAATTAAATTTAAGTAAATATAAAAAATACCTATAACAACTAAATCAGATACATGTTCACAATCAGCTGAATATAGAGGATCGTAGACATCGACATTGTCATTTTCTTCAAAAGGAGGCATTGATACTAATTGTTTCATTTCCCATCGTGAAACATACCCATCTCTAATATTCTCACATTGAACAATATTTGCATTTTCCTCAATGCAATCAACACAAAAACATGATTTTTCTCACACATTAATTGCATAAGGCTTGCTATGTCTCATTATCATGATTTGATGCAAACTTCTAATATCATTAATTGTTTGACAATTATAAGGATTTGAACAATCAATATCTGTAAATTGCAAACATCCAAGTGATTAAAAAGTGAATATATATATTTAAATTTGAAAATTCAATTTTCATGTATAGACACTTTGAAATTCAAATAACAAATTCTTGACTATGTGTCTTTAACTTTCCAAAAATAACATGTTGTATATTGAGTCATGAGCGAAAAAATGAAATTTGCACCATTCAACAATTTCATTTGCATTTTGTATGGTATTACCTACAAGTACATGTCAAATTTGTTAGGTTAAGAGTTTAAGAATTTAATTTAGTTTAAATAGAATTTTTAAAAAAAATTATATTCCATAAATGGTGTTAGCTGCAATTTCATGTTGACAAAGTGCACGCTTCACACATGCTCCTGCTCCATCGTATTCTCCTTTTCTATGTCCACTCATAAAAATTCCACAAAAATTTGGTGCTACATCTAGCATGTTGTTGGCTTAACCAATTAAAAGCTTTTGTAGACTTAAATTTTCCTAGTTAAGTAAATAAATTTAATTTTAAAAAATCAACACTTACCAGCACATCCGTCAAACCATATCTAGTGTTGTTCAACATTTATGGTACATCGTCTCAGGTCTTCAAAAAAAAAATTGAAACAATGGGCTATAGTGTTTCTATCATGACCCGTATCATCACTGATATAAAAGTGAATAGATATTTTATGATAATTCAGACATCTTTGCTACTTTGTAAACCATCTACATGTAACTTGGCATGCCTATAGAAAACTTGCAAAAATATTGCAACTTGCTCTGAATAATAATATTGACTTTGAATCTCAGTTCGAGGACTAAATGTATAGTTCTTAGAGAAATCTACAATAGAGAGAATACAACCTGGTGGAAAGTAATTCTTTGAGTCACGAAATTTATTAGCTTACCATCTTGCACCATGACAATGCTAGATATGTGGATATATGATATTGCGAAATTTATTCACAAATTCCTTGTAATACAATCCACTCTCTTTGAGAACAATTTTTTTGGCCTCGACTCCTAACTTCGTTGAGTATTTCTCATATTCAAATCTCTTCCAAATAACTTGCATTGAATGATCAATATTGTCAACTTGTAAAAGATTCTTCAAATTTCCACAATCTTTACATATATTTTTTATACACTGTACATTGAATTCATCTAAATCTTCTAACTTTCACATACAAGAGACTTCACAAATTGTGTTGTGCTTCTAGGGATGGCTATATTTGGATTAATTACAACCATTAATTTTTTATGACTGTAGGTGTAGATCAAATTCAACATGATTTAACAACAAGAAGTTTCACGTACTTTATTTATATGTACAAATGATGACCGTAGTATCTCAAACATCCTTTGAAAAATCTTCACATTTGAACATTCTTGTTTGAATGCTTCAAAAAGTTCACTTAGTGTTGTATTTATAAAATGTTTTGGATGAGAAATTTTTGTACCATCTTCACCTATTATTTGTATAGTGTCCCTTCTATTGAAAGAAACACGAGATTGGTTGGTCCAATATTCAATCACCTATTTCTTTACATCTCTTGAAATTCTATCTTTTTGAGGAACCCTACAAATATTTACCCATTTTTTCTCAATATTTTCATCTAATTTATCTCTCTTTTCAATATACCTTTGAATAGTTCTCCTAGAAACATTTAGTAATGCGAAAATTGCTTGAACTTGTCTTTTATGTGATAATTTCTTACTAGAAATTACAATCATCATTGCTCTACATGGTGCACTCTGATCACTAGCCCGACTCTTGTTTTCAATGCAATTCAATGCTTCTTGCAAGTTTTCAACAATTGTTTGTTTAAATGAACCTGATGACTTTTTACAATTATCAACCCCTAACAACTCTAAAAAAGGGGTCTTTTCTTTTCACCTAAATAGCTTTCCAAATAATTGTGCTCTTCCAATTAGATATTTTTCTTCAAAAAAATCATCCCATATTCTTTTAGAGTGTAATTTACTGTGCTTTTAGATAATATATCTTCAGATGAAATATTATTGAAAAGAGAATCCTCATCCATCTCCATCAGATTTTCCATACCATAGAAAAAAATTCCATTACTAGGTTCAAGTTGTTCTTGTACCTGTATGTCACCTTGGTCATCAATAATTTCCATGGGTTGTTCTTAAGTAGATGTTCCTTCATTCACTTTTCTCTTCTCTCTTTTTTCGATCATTTTTCCTCTTTCTAGTCCTTTGATTCCCCATCACAAATTGCTCAAATTTGAATTCACCTGCACATACAAATGTACACACATGCTTTTAATGAATGTAGTTAATATTGCATCAATAGAACACTAAATATTGTTCATTTGTTCAATCCAAAGTTAAAAAAAAACAAAAGAAATTATAACATTGGTTTTCAAAACATAATGAGAGTATAAATACTATAAGCACTCCATAACCTCAAGCATCATCTAAATTTACTATATAGGGAAAATTCATGTGTACACAACATGTACGAAATAATTAACATGAGCCACACACAAGATTATTCTCTAGTATCTTTGTATCAACATAAAAAATAATAACACAAACATTTAAATAAAAATAAAGAAAAGACACAAAATAGGTCTTCACAATTGATATTGAAAGAATTTTTCCCCAAGAAGATTATAACCATATTATCTTAACATCATCATACTCAAATTTTGAATTTGTTTGAACTTGAATATAAGGGTCAGGTACATTACTTTTGTTGTTTCTAGATAGTGTTATATGATGATAAGTGCTACGCCCTTAATATTATTGTACATCAGGTTATGAATAGTCGGCTTGTGGCTATCTTAACTCTCTATTAAGTCATATTATCATTAGTATATTGTTATGTAGTTGTTTAGGTCAGCCTAATTCTTATATAGGTGTGTCTAAGTCGGCCTAGGTGATATCCTTGGCATAAATAGGTATATATAGGAGGTTGTGAGTCTTATTTCATCATCAAGTTGTGAAGTGTGTTCTCATTAGAGATATTTGGAGGTTTTCCCCTCGAAGTGGCTTGTTATTCTCAGTTATTATCAAGTATTTCAGCATATTTCATATCATATTCTTCTATTGTGCAAGTTATTTCATAACAAGTGGTATCAGAGCATGATCTTGGCACCATAGAGGCAAGGTTTTTCTCAATTTTGGAGGCGATTTTAGGAAGAGCATATCTTTCAGATTTTGGAAAATTTTTTTCTGATTTTTAAAGGGTTTTTGAAGAAAATATTGAAGAATCTACAGTCCATATTTCAGAAGAATTGGAGCAGAATTAAGCGAATTATTGCAGAATTAGGGTTTCTACACTATTTTTTTGGAATCTACATATCTCGCACATCTTGTTGAATTGGAGTCTGATTTTTATTGAGTTTTTGAAGACATACTAAGGAGATTACAATAAAAATTTGAGATAATTTAAGTTTCATTTTGTGATATATTTCAACTTCAGGGGTTTCCATCATGCCGGGGCCTGCAACAAGGGGTAAAAAGAATGTCACTCAGGGGAAGACTCTGATAAGGATGGTGAAACAATCGAGGATATTACTCATAATGAGGAAATAAATAAGGTCAAGGAAGACATTTCCTCAATTAAGATAGATATGTCTGACCTAAGAGGAGATATATCGGACATACGAAACATGTTAAGCACCTACATGGCTGAATCAAGAAAGGAGTTCTCAAGCTGCCAAGGTGAAAATTCTAGGTCAGCTACTATTGACACAAGCCTTAATACTCCTATGGGATCTAGGAATTTATTTCCAAAGGTGGATATGCGCAAGTTCGATGGTAAGGATCCTCTAACATGGATAAACCAAATGGAGAATTTTTTTTAAGTACACTAAATCCCAAATGGACAAAAGGTCACGATGGCTTCCTTATATCTAGAACCAGATCAATTCATTTGGTATCGTTGGCTTTGCACTCATCGAAGTAAAAAAGGGGCTCACTATCTCATGGTCAATTTTTACAGAGGAACTCCAAGCACAATATAGCAATAGCGTCACAAACAACTTCTTCAACCAGCTAGCTAAACTTCAACAAACAGGATCAGTTAAGGATTATATTCAGCAATTCCAAAATCTATCCTTAAGGGTGGATACAATTATGGAGGAAAAACTTGAATGACTTATTCTTGGGTGGTCTCAAGGATCACATTCAACATGAGGTACGCATGTTTAGCCCTAGTTCCATAAATGAGTCTTTTATCTTAGCATGCAGGGTCGAGGAGAAGTATTTGATTCCTAAGAAGCAAGGGGCTAATGTGACAAGAGAGAAAGGATATTCAACACAACCTACTAAGTTGACTCCACAACAAATTGAGGAGAAAAGAGCAAAAGTCTTGTCTTTCAATTGTGATAGAAAATACAGTCGAGGACATAAATGTAGTGAAAAGAAATTGTTTTATATTGAAGGTCCCAATGAGGAAGAAGAGGAGGAACCCATACTAGAAGATGAAAGGGAGTCAAATGAGGAATCACATGATTCTCAACCAATCATTTCTTGTCATGCACTCTTAGGTTTAAGCGCTCCAAAAACTCTCAAGGTGGTGGGGTTCCTAAAGAAGCAGAAAGTAACAGTGTTGATCGACTCAGGTAGTACTCATAATTTCATCAACAAAAAGTTAGCTACTCGTCTAAATTGTTTCATATATCTAGCTCCAAAGTTTCAAGTTTTGATTGCGGATGGTGGATACAGCTTAGTTGTTGGAAGTGTCATAGCATTAAATTATCCATGGGAGATTATCAACTTGATACCCCAATGTATGCGATATCCATGGGTGCAACAGATATTGTTTTGGGAGTACAATGGCTTACTACATTAGGAACAATTGAGATGAACTTCCAAGAACTATTCATGAGATTTCAATCGAAGGAAGGCTAGTAGAGCTAAGGGGGTTGAAGGAAAAATCTCCACAAATGGTAAGCTCTCATCAAATGTAAAAGTTTCTTAAGAAAGGAGTGGATGGATTTGTGGCCCAACTATGTTCATTAGAAGTCTCTCAATCTAATACTCCTACTCATCCAGTTTTAGCTATAATTGATCGTCACTCAGATGTTCTTGGAGATATGCCTAAAGGACTTCCTCCTAAGAGGGATCATGATCATTCCATACAATTAGTCCCAGGGAGCCAACCACCGAACATCAGGCCTTACAGGTATCCACACATATAAAAGAGTGAGATAGAAAAGATTGTTGAAGAGATGCTAGAGGTAGGAATCATCAGGCATAGCCAAAGTGTTTACTCCTCACTGTGTGATGATGCGTAAAGGATGATACTTGGCATGTGTCCAGATTATAGAGTGCTCAACATGTACACCATTAAAGATAAGTTTCCAATTCAGTCATTGATGATTTGCTAGATGAATTAAATGGAGCTATGTTTTTACCAAGTTAGATCTTAGATATTTATCACCAAATTGATTAAGGAGGAAGATATTTGTAAGACAACATTTTGGACTCATGAGGGTCATTATGAATTTTTGGTGATGCCATTTGGTCTTACCAATGCACCATCTACATTCCAAAGTTTGATGAATTCCATTTTTAAGAAGTTCTTGAGAAAGTTTGTGTTAGTATTCTTTGATGATATATTAATTTATAGCAAGACTTGGGAAGAAAATTTGCAACATGTGGACCAAGAATTACAAATACTTGAAGATCATAAACTCTATGCTAAGCCATCCAAGTGTGCTTTTGGTCTTACAGAGGTGGAGTATTTGGGACACATAGTTTCACATGAAGGAGTAAAGGTGGACCCTAACAAAATTAAGGCTATCATGGAATGGCCTATTCCAAAACCATTAAGAAACTGAGAGGATTCTTGGGATTGACAGGGTACTATAGAAGATTTGTGAAGAATTATGGTAGTATAGCAGCACCTCTCACCACTCTCTGAAGAAGGATTCTTTTCATTGGAACGAGTCTGCCAATACAACATTTGAGAGATTGAAGGAGGCTATGTGTACAACTCAGTACTTGCCACTCCGACTTCACCAAGGAATTCATTATGGAATGTGATGCTTCTGGAAATGGGATAGGAGCAGTGCTCATGCAAGAAGGTCGACCAATTGCTTTTCAGAGTCATCAATTAAAAGGTAAGAATCAACTAAAACCTATTTATGAGAAGGAAATGCTAGCAATACTCCATGCAGTGAAACAATGGCAGCCTTATCTATTGGGTAGACATTTCAAGGTTAAGACAGATCATGATAGCCTAAAATATTTTTTGGAACAACAACTATCTTCTGAAGAGCAACAAAAATGGGTCACTAAGATGTTAGGACATGACTTTGAGATTGTATATAAGAAAGGGAAAGAAAATATTGTCACAGATGCACTGTCAAGGAAGGATGAGAAAGATGAAGCCTTATTGTGTGCCCTTTCAATATTACAAGCAAATTGGGTGGAGGAAGCCAAAGCAGAGTGGAAAATGATGTTGTGACAAGTAATCTCATCCGAGCAATTAAAAAGTGATCCTAGTAGTTCAGATAAGTTTTGTTGGAAGGGAGATACTCTTTGGTATAAAGAGCATTTGTATCTCTGCAAGAATTCCAACCTTAAAATCAAGATTCTCATAGAGTTGCATGAGTCTCCAATGGGTGGGCATTTAGGATTTTTCAAGACATATCATCGAGTCAAGCAAGATTTCTTTTGGGAGGGGCTAAAGGGTGATGTTCAAAAATTTGTGGCTGAATGTTTGGTGTGTCAAAGGCATAAAGGGGAGACAATTAAGACACCAGGTCTCTTGAAACCCTTATCTATTCCATGTTCATCAATTAAAATTTCTTTAAATACATAAATTGCAAACGTATCACGAGCATATTTGGTATATATCACTTGAAAATATTTAGCATGTAACTAGATGTACACTAGATCATGATATCACTTACAGTATTACCACTAAATGCACCAATATGTGGATCTTTTTAATAAAATGAGTACTATAAAACATAGAAAGAGAAACATCATGCTCGATATACCTAAATTTGTAGACCACTAGCTCATATTATAAGTTTTACAAGACATGAGCTCATAATTTTCAATATCACATGTGATAAGGAAATCCAATTAGATCATCATTAAAAGGCATGTCATGGAGATCCTTGAACTACAAAAATAGTTTAGAGACAAAGAAGGGATAAATTAAATTGCATGTATCACAACCCTTCATGTATTCAAAGAATGGGTATTGTTACATGTATCATGTACATCAACCCCTAAAATATATTCAAATAAGATAGGGTTATTTAGAATTAGATTTAGATACACATGAGATCAGAAATAATGTGTTCACAAAAATATAAACTAGATCTAATATCAAGAATCACATGATGAAGCATCTATCAATGAGGAACTCTAGAGGATACAAGAAAAGGGGAATCTAAACTTGCACAAGTAGTTCAAGAATGTATAATGTAGGGTATGTGAAATTATGTATGAATAAAACTTGGGCTAACAAAGGAAATTTGGGTTAAACCTTGATTTTGGAGGAAGATAGTACACACCATAAAAGGATAAGAAGTAGATATTTTTATTGGTTATAGGGCTGAAGAAGTTAGAAAAGCATGCAAGTATGGATTTTAAAGAAGGGGAATTGATCTCCAAGTATAATGTATAATCAATTCAAGTGAACCTAAGATGTGCCAACCTAATGCAAGAGCATGGGAAAACTTGGACACACATAAGGCTTAGAATGATCTAGTCAAGTTTTGATATAAAATATAGATGGACAAGGTAGTAACATGTGAAGGAGAGGATCCATAGAAAGGCATCAACATTATTTTCAATAAAATCCAATTGAGTGAGTGGGAATTAGAATAAAAGAGAATGCAAGAAGATTCTCAACAAAGAGAAATGAGGAAGGAGAATGGAACACATAAGTGCTACAAGAACTACTGGAACCTAAGAAAAGTTCACTAACATAGAGGAAGTTCTACCTAAAGAAGGTACAAAGGTGTCCACAAAATACATCAAAGAGAAAAAAGGTATATAAGTGAAGTGTTCAAACCCTAGTAAAGGAGGTTGGACAAAGGAAGGAGTAAGGATGGAGAAGAAGGTCGAAGGGGAGAAAACAAGATATGATCTGATAGTGAAAAGTTGAGAACAATTAAAGGAAATGGACTTGGATAGAGGCTCAATTAGTGTATGCCATGTAGGTGAAGTTGAGGGAAAAAATAAGGAAAAAAACATATTAATCATGCTAAAGTACGAGTGTCTAGGGAAGGATGAGACAATCTTGATGAACTTTGAAGAGCATGAAACTACCACTTCATCTCATTTATTCAAATAAGGATTCATCTATTATTTCACACCTAAGGAGTTTGATTGAGGGGCACAATAGGTTGGATAAGGAACATTATGCAAAAGGATAGGGTGAACACATGAGAGTAGATCATGTTACAAGGAAGGAGTTATGCATAAGAGAAAGGGATGGAACCCACACATGAGAAATAAATGAAAAGTAGAGAAGAGAAGAGGTGCAAGGGAAAACATGATTGTGCAAAACCACATAGAATGAGGACATGACTAATGCCTCAAGAAGATAGTTATCTAAAATTTATAATGATTATCTAAAACACACTAGGTGAAGTTAAACATATTTTTACAAATTTCATAGTACAAGTTTGTATGTGCACTTAATTGATCCAAAATTACGGGTCCTTGTATGTGTACACCATAACCTAGTAACCCTAGTTCTCAACCATATTCAAATGAAAAATAGTGAAAACTAACTTCAAATGCAGCCATGAAAACAGTGACATAATCAATTATAAGTTGAAGATCAATGTACCTTCAAAAATAGCTCGTCTTTTATCGAAATACGTCTTCTTTTGTCGAAATAAGTCTTCCTTTGTATTTTCTCGAATTTCTTTGAATTGAAATAATAAAAATAAAAAAATATATTTATATGGATGGTTTTTTACCTAACATATTTCGGTTGACTAACTGTCAGTTGAGCAGGTTTCAATCGAAAGGGTTCTGGTTGAAAACTTCTTGACCAGAACATGCTCAATCGAAAATGGTTCGACCAAAATTATCTAGTTGGCATCCTACTTGGCAACCAACTCAATTTTTTTTAGAGTTTTCAGAAACTTTCAACTTCAACAGAGTATTTCTTCAATCAAAATGATTTTAAAAAATAAATAAAAAATACCCTTTTGTAGAGCTCAGAGTGGTGAATCCAAATCTATAATATTTTAAAAAATTGATTAGTTTTAATATATATATATATATATATATATATAATGCAAGTAGGTTTCTAAGGCTAAGAGGCTCATTAGAAATTTAAAAAAATAGTAAAACACTTTTTGAAAAAAGAAAAGAAAAATATATGGTGCACTAGAGAAGAGAATCCTCTTCAAAAGGGTATAATTTTTTTTTTGAAAATGATTAAAAAAGTAGACAATAGTTGATGTCAAATGAAAACTATAAAATTCTGGTAAGTTTGACTTTAAAACATTATTACGAGAAAAATATACATCAAAATTTGACTTTATTCCATGCACTAGATATTGAAGTTACCTATTTGGAGAAAAAAATTCAAGGGAAAATGAAGTTGTTTTCAGTTTGTTTCTTGACATCAACTGAACATCACTTTTTCCTAAAATTTTTAGCATTCCAAAATCTATTCTTAAATTGATAAAAAATAATGAAAACAATTTTTAAAAAATCTAAAAAATTATAGGAATAAACTTCATCAAGAGTTCTACATTTCATTAGTTACATCATTTTGAAATTCAAAACATAAAGACCACTTTTATGTGGTCGAATTTTAGAATTTTTGTTGTTGTTGGTCGATTCCTTTATAAAGTGTGACACAGGTTTGAGCTTTTACCTTAGGAAGTTTGACTTGGAGATGGTGTGGATAGCTTAATTAGGAGGACACCTAGATTTGTTTGTTTTTTTGGAGTGTTTTAATTTTTTTGAGTTTTTTAATTTTTATTTTCTTGGATTTTGAGTTTTTCAATTTTTTTAGGTTTTATGATTAAGAATGCGCGTGCATAAATAAAGAATGCAAAAAGATAGAATCATATGCTCAATTTGGATAAGGGTCCCATTTTGGCTTCAAGTGGGGAAGATGATCTAAACATTCAAGCACATAAGACACATGAACAAGCCTAAATCAAGTGGAATTACCAATCCTTGTAGGCACAAGGCACCACAAGAAGAGATGGCCAAAATATCTCAACTAGGAGTATCCTCTATACACCACTAGGGTACGTGAGGCCTAATTTGTAGATGAAACAAAATACTACCAAATAACTGGGAGGAGAGGGTAACCCACTCTCCACATTCACTTCTCTAAGGTATAAAGTTATTAGAGGATTAGCCCAAATTGACAATATTTCACTTCCAAGAGGTGTATCTTTCAATTCACCCCTCACTCTTTATAATACTCCATTGGAACATGGAAGTTGAGGTCATCCCATAGGGTGATGAAATCCCTAAACAGGCCTCCTAAAAAAAGAAAACAAGACCACTTATTTCTGATACTCAATATTACACTAAGGTGCAAGATAAGAGCATACGTAAGTGTGTCTTGGGGATTAAAAGACACTTGTTTATTTTAAAACCCAAATCCAAATGTGAAAGGTAAATTTTAAGCCCAATTTTAATTGTGAGGAAAACATGCCAAATAGATTTGTCTAAAGTAAAAATAGATTGTAAAAATGGATTCCTTATTATTTTTTTGATAAAAATTAAAAAAATTGTTGAAAAATGATTTTGTATGAAAATGTTATGAGTATTTGAAGTTTGCAAAGGAAAGTTGACTTTGACTGAGTTCACCTAATATTTGGAGAAAAATCTGAAAAATCAACCTACACCACAGTTAAGAGCTCTGGATCAGCTTTCCAATGCTTTTTGAATTTTGAAAATCCGATATGTGAGGAAAAAGTTATGCCCATTTTTGTAAAGTTGCTCCTTTAGGACCATGCAAAAGAAGGAAGGGGGCTAAGCTTAAGCCATTGAATGCCAAGATTTGGCCCCCACGTGACCAGGGGTTGGATGGAGGGTGTTGGACGTCTATTTAGCATAGGCCTTGGTCTCCCATATGAATAGGGGCTAAAAGCCTTGAAAAATAAATTAAAATTAAAAAAGGTTAAAATTTAAATAAATTTAAAAAGTTTTTAAAAAGTAATGATACAAATTTAAAAGTAATTTTTTTTAAAAAAAGTTTTTAAGTTTTAAAGCTTAAAGCAACCATGCGAAGCTTTTTAAAAAAAGAGCAAATATAATTTTAAAGTCTATGCGACCATGTAGGCTACGAGTTGTGTGTATATACTCCATAGGTTGTATACTTGTGTGAGTATATACTCACAAAATTTTATTTTATTTTTTGTTCGAAATTGTCAATATATATTCACAAAAATAAATGGCGTCATATACACAACAGAGATATATTTAATAAAAAATATGCAATATACATAGTGTTTGTGTATACCTTTTGTCAGATACACATTGTATATATTTTAACATAAAATTTTATATCT
The DNA here is from genome assembly GCA_007258455.2 of Sequoia sempervirens. Taxonomy (NCBI): domain Eukaryota; kingdom Viridiplantae; phylum Streptophyta; class Pinopsida; order Cupressales; family Cupressaceae; genus Sequoia; species Sequoia sempervirens. The sequence goes on along the minus strand of VDFB02271358.1, from coordinate 349,534,022 downwards.
ATGTATATATTCCTATGGTAAAATATTTCAAACTTTTGTGTATACCTCTTGAAACTATATGAATCTATGTGTATATATTTGTAAATAAAATGAGTATACCTTTGCAAATGATGGTACAATGGTACGATAGTACAGATCTCCATATGGTGGACCCTAGAAAATTTTTAAAAAATTTACAACAAGCAAAATAGGCCAAGTTATATATCAAAATTCATTTCTTAGTCCTCCTGAGCACAATCGTGAGGTTATTTTTGTTATTTGGGGCTCCTATAAAAAAATGATTTTCAAACCCTTTAGGAAACCCTTCACCTACAAAATCAAACTCACAAAAGCTCACAAGGACAAGCATTAGAAGTAAAGATTCACGTCGAGTTCACCAAAATGTATTGCATGCAAATGATATAAATGAAATATGCATATTTAATCTAGCCTAAATCAAACCAACTACATGCAAACCTCAAAATGATTAAATGTAGTATGTTGATAGATCGAAGAATTAGATGTGGTTGCTCATGATTTTTGGAATGTAAAGGTATGATGAATGTGGCTTGATCAAAATGAGAGAAAATGCCTCAATTTATAGCTTTTTGATGGGTGAAATTGACGGTTAAGATGCATTGACTAAATGGAGGGTCATGATTGAATGGGATGGTGGAGGCTTAGCCTTGTGACAAGTGTCACAAGAGGAAAGGATGTGTAAGATCAAGGTGTGCTCACACACACATTGGATAGAACACATGAAGGATACATGTATAAGAGGTAGGGTGGCTTGGGAAAGTGGCATGTCTATGACATGTGTAAGAGGTACAGGTGGCTTCACATGTGTGAGAAAGGGGTAAGATAGCTAGGTTAGGGCACTTGTCACATGGTGACAAGTTTAGATCTTGATCCATGTAAATAGATTCAAGGGATAGGATTGAGTGGACAAGGATTGATGATGAGGTGGAAAGTGACAAAGGAAATGATAGACAAGTTGGGTGAGTCGTTATCTAAAGAAGAGATTAAAAGCACAATACTTTCACTGTGCAATGACAAGGCACATGGGGTAGATGGGTTGCCAACAGAGTTCTATAAAGTAAATGTAGACTAGGTTAGCGAAGACCTACTACAAGTCTATAACAAAGCTCTTGAGGTTGGATCACAAGGAAAGGAAATAAATCAAGGTATCATAAAGCTAAATTCCCAAAGATGGAGATGAAACCTTGGTGAAAAGCTGGAGGCTGATCACCTTACTAAATGTGTCATATAAAATTATTGTTAAGGCCATCTCCCGAAGGCTAACTTTGGTTCTTCTGAAAGTCATTAATAATAACCAAATGGGATTTATAAAAGGAAGATACATTTTAGAAATCCTGTTAACTAGTTGGGAAGCAATGGAGTGGGCTGGTACCTCTAATCAGAATATAGGCATGCTTCCGTTGGACTTTGAGAAGGTGTGTGACATAATTGAATGGCCCTTCATTCTGATGGTGTTGGAAGCATTTGGTTTTCCAGAAGCACAGTGTTAAATCGTCGAAACCATCCTAAAGGATGCCTCAACAAGAGTAGAAGTCAGTGGTGACCTAACATAAGTGATTTACTTGCAAAGATCCATAAAGAAAGGGTGCCCCCTTGCGCCTTCCCTATTTTTCATTGCTATTGATGCCCTTCATTACATACTAAGGGAATCCACCTTAAGCCCTAAGATACAAGGCATATCCCTCCCAAACAAGGAGGAGTTAATGAATGCACAATTTGTTGATGACACAACACTCTTTGTGAAATTAGACAAGGAAAAATTTGAAAATATGTTAAGGAAAATGGATTTTTATGCCAAGGCATCCAATGCAAAAATATCCAAGGAAAAAACCATCTTGCTAAGCTAGGAAGCACATCAGCCAGATTGGCTTGAGGAGCATGGGTTCCAATGAGGCAGCCCTAGTAAGATTGCTAGGTATCTTGAGATACCTTTTGCACTAAGTCCTAACTTAAAGGACATGTGGGAGTGACTGAAAATTAAAATCGTCAAGAAACTGGAAGCTTGGAATAAGCAGTATCTCTCAATTATAGGGAGGGATCAGATGTGCCAAGAAATACTTTCTTCTTATAATATCTATTATGCTTCATTTTGGTTGTTCAGTGGATACCAAGTAAATGAAATTCAGAAGTGCATAAGGCAATTTCTTTGGTCAGATGGTAAGGGATGCAAGAAAAGGCATGCATTCTATTGGGAATGGTGTTGTTTAGATAAGTAGAAAGGTGGTCTAGGGTTAAAAGATCTCAAGAAGCAAGGGATTGCCCTTGTTGCCAAATGGATCTACAAAATTTTAGTGGGGGATGAACCTTGGAAGGTTTTGGTAAGAAACAATATATGTAGTGGGGTGCCTGGCAAATCAAAATATTGGAAGAATCTACCTATCTTTGATCTCTTGTTTGGTAAGTTCCCAGTCTCACTAGCAGGGTCTAGTGTTTTCAAAAGCTTGTGGAAAGCCTTGGAAATATGTAAAGAAAATGTACTCTCTAAAGTTCCAATTGACAATGAGTTAAATAAGAACATTCTTAATAGATCTATTTGGTGGAATATTTACCATAATAAAAAACCTTTGGAACTCCTTCAAGGGTGCTCGGCTAAAGAGTGGAATAAAAAAGGAATCTTGTTGCTCAACATCTTTGAAAATGTGGGTTGATCAGTTGGGAAACCTTAAAACATGGGTTCAATCTCCCCCAAACCCAAAAAAGAACTTATGAAAGGCGAAGAAATCACAACTTTAATCTCCCAACTCCTGGTATAGTAAATAACAGTCAGGATCTAATGTGGCTAAAAGGAAAAGAATTAATCAATCTAAAAGCAAAATAAATATATAAATCTATTGATAGCCCCCCTAACCTAGTTGAGCAGCTTAATAAAAATTGGAACTCAAGCTTAAACCAGAAACAATGGGAAAATATTTTCACTAGCATTTGAGGTAATATTCTTGAGCCCAAAGCTTCAATTGGATGTTACTATTGCAAAAACTACCAAGTTTTGATCCTAAAATCAATTCTTTTATTTGTGATGTCTATAAAAAATATGAATCAATTTATCATTTGTTCGTTGACTATTTTTATGCTAAGAAAGTTTGGAAACTATTTCAAATTGACTTGTTTGGGTGGGGGACAACAAGGAAAAAAAGATAAAAGATATTATCATGGGGAAATTTGATAAATTAAGAAAGGCTCCTAATATGTTTTGGTTGATTCTAACTACTAAAATCTTGTGGCATCTTTGGAAATCTATAAATGTAGAAAAATTTCAAGGCACTAGGAGGGCACTTATTGAGTCTAATAGAAGACTCGTAAAGCATAATGTGTATGTGCATGTTTCCATTACAATGGAGGTCTCCAAAAAAAATTTGATGAAGTTTATGAAGAATAACAAAGTGGAGATCAAGAAGGAGGAGCTAATCCAAGCAGATTAGTGGTAGTTCTGCAAACTAGGTTTAAAGTACATTATGAAATAGGTCCCTAAGGATATAACAAAGGATCTAGAAAAGAAGAGAAGGCTGAAACAAGATTGAGACAATTCTATAATGTTGTTTTGATGTGTTGAAAATGTAAAAAGCTATGTCAAAGAACTTTGTATAGCTTATAGCTCTATATATCTTGTGTTCATTCCATTTTTGGAAGGTCTATAATTTTGTAAGACTGATCATCATGATCATTTTTGTAAACTATTATGAATACAAAAAAAAATGATTTTGTATGAAAAAGTTATGAGTATTTGAAGTTCGCAAAGGAAGGTTGAATTTGACTGCTCAGTTCACCTAATCTTTGGAGCACAATCTAAAAAATCAACCTACACCATAGTTAAGATCTTTGAATCAGCTTTCCAATGCTTTTTGAATTTTGAAAATCTAATATGTGAGGAAAAAGTTATGCCCATTTTTGTAAAACTGCTCCTTTAGGACTGTGCAAAAGAAGGGGGCTAAGCTTAAGCCTTTGAATGCCAAGATTCGGCCCCCATGTGACCAGGGGGTGTTGGATGCCTATTTAACATAACCCTTGGTATCCCATATGATCAAGGGCTAAAAGCCTTGAAAAATAAATTAAAATTAAAAAAGGTTAAAATTAAAAATCTTTTTAAAAAGTAATCATAAAAATTTAAAAGTAATTTAAAAAAAAAAAAGTTTTTAAGTTTTAAAGCTTAAAGCAACCATGCAAAGCTTTTTTAAAAAAGAGCAAACATAATTTTAAAGTTTGTATGACCATGCAGGCTACGGGTTGTGTGTATATACTCCACAGGTTGCATACCTATTGGAACCAAAGAAAATGGGGATAGGTTGACCAAGTGCTATCACACCCACTTTCAAAGATATTCCACTCAAGGATAACCTTAGAGATCTCAATACAAAAGAGAGAGATCTTGCAATAGGGTTGTCCTAGGGTCTGAATATGATCTAATGAGGGGTTCACCACCAAGTGTAAACTTGGAAAAGACAATGAAATATAGGATGTAATGCAAAACCCTAATTGGATGCAAACTAGCACTAAATGACCTAAGAAAATGAATGAAATGTAACAGAAAACTGTAAAACAGAAAGTGTGCCCCTAGGAATCCAGAGAAGATAGAATGGAGGTCTAGAATTCTGGAAAATCTGCTTTTACTACTGACTGGGACTCATTCATTAAGCTAGGCGAATCAATCTAGTTTCTGGGAAAATGTGTAGGAACATAAATCTATCAAAAGGGTATCCAAATCTGCAAGATTCTGAAATCTGACTGGAACTAGGACTCATTCACCCAGAAGTGGCGAGTTAGTCCAGTTGAGCTTTTCTGAAGATTCAAAAGCTAATTCTACTCTTCTTTGTCTGCTATGTCCTTCCTGATTGGTTTCCAAATCCGACTCTTTGATTTGCAACTTGTAGTTGATCTCCAATGTTCTTCAAGGCTTGAGACAACTTTGACAACTTTGATCACTTGACAACTTTTCTCCAATCTTGCTCTTTATGAAATATGCAACCTAAACCTACAATTCACACACAAAGGAGAGAGAAAAATGTTTTGGGGTTAGTGGATATGGGTTTTCCTTGGTCAAACCCCTTGTTGGAAATCAATCCTTGAAATGAAAGCAAATATGAACAGAGAATGATGAATGAACAAAAGGAAATGTTGCAACTCACCAAACCCTAGCAATAAGGTGTTCCAAATATGCTTGAAATGGATGCAATGGATGTGGTTATTTACTCTTGCTTGAATGATGTTGATCTTGCTTAAAATGTACTTGCTTAAATCATAAACCCTACATCAAAATTGTTAGCACAATAACAAACATGATGGATGAAATCTTTGACATGATGATTGACACTTGAATGCTACTCTAAAATGCTTGATAATCTACCCTTGAATGCTCTTGTGAATGCTTAAATGCTCTTGTGAACTCTCTTGAATGCTAGGTGAGAATATGAGTGAAAGAACCTTGTATTTATACTTAATTATGCAAGAATTCCCGAAATTACAACACTATAAGCCAACATCAAATCTAGGAGAATAAAATCCCACTAGAAATTTGAATTAAATTTGATTTTGGGCCACACGAGACTCATTCTCCCAAGGTGGAAAATGAGTCCCACCAGGCATAATGTATGAGACCAAAAACCAAAAGTGCTTAGAAATGTGTGAAAACTGATTCGAGGCCAAAATATTCAGGTGAGACCCATTCGCCCAAGGTGGCGAATGAGTCCCAAATCACCAAATCTAGGCCACACAAGCCATAAACACCTAAATTATGATTGGCCAATTATGGATGTCAGGATTATATCCTTGAAAAGATGTAATAAATGAGGCTTGTGAATGTAAAATAGGGTCATTTAAAGCATAAGAAATCCCAATTATTAATGAAAAGCCTACATAAGTGTGAAAGTGTGTTGAAACACTTTACAACACTCCAAAATAGGTTTATTAAGTTTGATTATTTGATAAAACCTTAGAAAAGTATGAAAGTGAATTACAACATTTCACAACACTTTAGCAAGGTGTCGTTAAAATCCATTAGTTCACAAGGGCCCAAGACTTAATGTGAATGTGTTATCCACATTACAACACTAAATCAAGGCAACATTAAGCCAAAATCACAAGGAGGGCCCAAACAAGCCAGAAAAAGTAGAAGGGTTACTTTTCCAGCGACTCCACCTGTGGGAGTATATACTCACAAATTTTTATTTTATTTTTTGGTCGAAACTGCCAATATATATTCATAAAAATAAATGACGTCTATACACAAAAAATATATATTTAATAAAAAATATGCAATATAAACAATGTTTATATATTCTATGAAACCTTTTGTTAGATACACATTGTATATATTTTATCATAAAATTTTATATATATGTATATATACCTGTGGTAAAATATTTCAAACTTTTGTGTATACCTCTTGAAACTATATGAATCTCTATGTATATATTTGCAAATAAAATGAGTATACCTTTGCAGATGATGGTACAATGGTACGATAGTACAGATCTCCATATGGTGGACCCTAAAAAAAATTTAAAAATTTTACAACAAGAAAAATAGGTCGAGTTATATATCAAAATTCGTTTCTTAGTCCTCCTAAGCGCAATCATGAGGTTATTTTTGTAATTTGGGGCTCCTATAAAAAAATTATTTTCAAAGGTCCTTTAGGAAACCATTCACATGCAAAATCAAATTCACAAAAGCTCACAAGGACAAGCATTAGAAGTAAAGATTCATGGCGGGTTTACCGAATGTATTGCATGCAAATGATATAAATGAAATATGCATATAATCTAGCCTAAATCAAACCAAATACATGCAAACCTCAAAATGATTAAATGTAGTACATTGATAGATTGAAGAATTGGATGTGGTTGCTCATGATTTCTGCAACGCAAAGGTATAATGAATGTGGCTTGATCAAAATGAGAGCAAATGCCTCAATTTATAGATTTTTGATGGGTGAAATTGGTGGTTATGATGCATTGACTAAATGGAGGGTCATGATTGAATGGGGTGGTGGAGGCTTAGCCTTGTGACAAGTGTCACAAGAGGAAAGGATGTGTAAGATCAAGGTGTGCTCACACACACATTGGATAGAACATGAAAGAGACATGTATAAGAGGTAGGGTGGCTTGAAAAAGTGACATGTCTATGACATGTGTAAGAGGTAGGGTGGTGTGGGAAAGTGAGAGGTAGGTGGCTTCACATGTGTGAGAAATATGCTCACACATGTGTGAGAAAGGGGTGAGATAGGTGGGTTAGGACACTTGTCACATGGTGACAAGTTTAGATCTTGATCCATGTAGATAGATTCAAGGGCTAGGATTGAATGGACAAGGATTGATGGTGAGGTGGAATTAAATAATTTAATAAAATGGTAATGAAGGTTAATTAGCCTAAATAAATTAATTATGTAAGCTAAATAAATTAATTATGTAAGTATTAATTAATTTATTTAGTTGGAATGTTTGGGGACTAAGGTTAGATTTAATTAAATAAATAAAAATGTAAATTTATTTAATTAAAGGCGAGAGATAAAGATAAGAATAAATTAATTAAATAAATAATAAATATTTATTTAATTAAATTTTATGATAGGTAAAGTCAAGTGTGGTTAGGTTAATGTCACATTTAGGTGTCTACACTTATAATTAAGGTTTCAAGGCCACATCATCAAATATGATGCCACATCAACATGTTTTTTGTCGAGGTGTCTAAAAAGGCCCAAAAAAAAGTGAGATCGATATTTGTGCACTAAATCATGTTTTATTGGTGCGCTGATGTGGCATCACATGATTTGTTGCTTTTTAAATCTAAGGAATACATTTCATTCAATTAGGGGTAGTCATTTTCAACTCTAACAACTTTAAATTCACAACTATTGGTCCAATATTATTAAAAATCTTAGGCATTAAATCAATAAATGTTATATACCAACTATTGGAACATGCTAAGTACTAGGTCCTCTCCCCTAACTTTTTTTGGAACATTTTTGGACTACTCAATGAAGACATAGCTTGATTGAGTTTGTCCAAAAATGTTCAAAAAAAGGTTAACATTGATTATATGACAATTGAACCCCACCTACCTCTTCCTTATTAGGTTCTCTCCGCTAACTTTTTTTTGGAACATTTTTGGACAACTCAATGAAGACATAACTTGATTGAGTTTGTCCAAAAATGTTCAAAAAAAGTTAACATTGATTATATGCCAATTGAACCCCACCCACCACTCCCTTACTGCTATTCAAGATTCAATTAAATAGTTTTAAAACCATTAAGATTGACCCATATTTCATGGGTAACAGTTCAACATGAAGCTATCTAATAGATTCGGTAAAAATTTAATATAAAGAACTTTGACGTGTACGAAAGTTAAATAGATGGCTAATAGCACTGGACATCTATAATCTTAGTGTTTTATGGCTACTAAGCGTATATCAACGACGGAGAGAATTAAATTCACGTTACTCACTAAGACGGATTCCATAAATACGGTATCGCCAAATTCTAAAACTTGTACGATATTGTTGCACACACTTTAAAGATTTCATCTACCAAAGTTACAAATTTAAATCCGTGGGGTTGAGAACTACTTCAATCCGCATTGTAGCTCACCAGCTCTGATACGTAGTCTGAAACACTCCGTATCATTCGATGGCAGTTAGGCTGACCACCATGAAAGATGAGAATGAACATGTGAGTCCAACAGGAGAGATTTTCCACACTGATTCATTTGGCCTGTGCATTCATGTCGTTTTGGAGCTCGACGAAACAGTCGACATCACTCATGCAAAGAAAGCTATCCGCGAAATCCTTCTCTCGAGAGGCCCGCGGTTTTCGTCTATCGTGGTAAAGCTCTTACTCCTTTTTTAACAAACCATTTTTAGGGTTAGGTAATTTCTATCATCAGCAATTCACCAGCAATTTATCGTGGTGAAATATTCATAGTGTATACAATTCACTATTAATAATTCATTGTTGCGGTATATTCATTATGTATACATTTTTGTGCATTCAACAAAATCTCTATATTTTTTCTTTTTTGGGTGTTCTAGACCACTTAAATATTGAAAAATATATACGAGATGAATATACCACACTGATAAATTGTTGGAAGTAAATTGTATACGTGATGAATATGTCAGGACAATAAATTGTTGGCCAAAAATTACTCATGATAAATTGCTGGATGATAAATTTTCGTAGAGCCCATCTTCGTGAAAAAAACAAATTGAAATCTCTGTTTTGATGAGTGATTGCAGACTAAGAATGAGAAGGGGGTGCTGCAGTGGCAGAAAACGGAAGTGAATATTGATGACCATGTATTTGTTCCAGAGTTTCCTGATGGTCACACGGTATATGATAAGTTTGTGGACGATTATATTTCTGATATGCATTTAAGAAAGCTTCCTCTCTCTCGCCCTCTTTGGGAGTTCCATATCCTTAACTACAAAACCACTAAAGGAGAAGCTACAATCGTTCTAAATTTACATCATATGCTGGGAGATGGTATTTCTATTGTGGCTTTAGGGATAGCCTGCTCTACCAAGGCTGATGATCCCACCCTTCCACCGAGCTTTACAAACTCTTCCCAACACACACAGCCTTCTGCAAAACTTCGTGAAAGTTCATATACTGGTTGGCTTGGGTTGAAGTTTATTTACAGAATATGGCATCTGCTGTTCACACTTGTGGTTGTAATGTATTGCACTTTGGACGACCTTATTGCTAGTTTTATACGTTTGACATGGATGAAGGATAGCAGGTTCCCTGTTCGAGGGCCTCCTGGTGTAGAGATGTTGCCTAAAGTTATGGCGTCTGCCACCTTTCCGCTACAAGATGTTAGAAAAATAAAGAATTATGTCGGAGGGGTAAGCTCTTGCTCTTACCAGCCTTGTTTCTACTTGCATGTAATTTCAGCTACACTTTGTGAAATTGATTGTGATTTTGGTTTTATTAACAGAGCGTGAATGATGTGGTAATGGGTGTGGTATTCTGTGGGTTTCAACGGTACTGCCAGATGGTTCTCCCAGGTTCGGCTCGTTACCAAATAACTGTCTGTCTCGATTGGTATTAAGTTTAGAAATTTAATCTCTCATTCAAAATCGTTGCTTCATTGAATGCAGACCCAAGGCAAGTGGGGAATTTGAGAGTAACAGCTCTCGCTCTGATGAACTCAAGATCGCAGCCTGGCTTACAGGTTTTGTAGACATTTTTATATTTCACAATTGGCATTGCATTGAGCTGAGAATTTAGGAAAATCAAATCTGCAACCATCATTCTGTTTTCCAACATCTTGATCATTATATCTATATCTGAAGACTAAAACTTTTGATAGTAGTAGACATGAATTTTCAAGAGTCCATAAAATTAGTGTAAGAGTACTTTTAGATTTAACTCTGTATCACTATATTAAATTTTGATTCTAAATTGAGGTTAGAGGTCTAGTCTCCCCTCAATACCTGTAGTATCGCAGGGCATGTCACGCAGTGTCTGAAAAAAGTTTACCAGGCACACTGCAGTTTATAGGGGGGCTCACGTGATTCCTGCAGTCTTAAAAAAAATGATTTAAAATTATTAAATAAATTCTCATCAAACATTAATTAGACAATTATTTTCTAATAAATTAATACTTTTAAAATTTAATTGTGTAAATTAGAGTTAAAATCTAATCAATTACATTTTGAAAATCTATAATAATTAGAACATGATATTTCTGAATGCATAAATGTTTGAGATCGTGCTACATGATCTATCATCAAATGAATACTCTTAAATGAAAAGCTGCCGACTTACAAATCACAGTAATATTATTCCTCTCTGTTTAAAAATGCCGTCCCATTGAGGTTGTGAGGTCAAGTTTCAGGGTTCAAATTTTACCATGCTAGCACAGAAAATGCTGGCTGTTAAACTGAGTTTAAGTTTGTTTGATTACAAAAAAATGGTGCAGAGGCTGGAGGAGATGACAAAATCCAGAACAAAAACTCCCTGGGGAAATCGATGGGGTTTTTTGCAGCTGGCAGTACCCATGAAAGGGTTTAAGAACCCTTTGGAGTATGTCCTAAGGGCAAAGCGAATGGTTGATAAGAAGAAAATGTCGCTGGCAGTCATTATAACTAACAAAGTGATAAGATATATTACACGATTTAAAGGCCCCAAGGTAACTACTGGACCCCATAGATACGTATCCACCCTGATCGAAAAAGTAATATGATCGTACTTTTTTATTTGTTTTTTTTGCAGGTTACAGCCAATGCTCTGTACAATACGCTGGCCAATACTACGCTTGTCGTATCGAATATGAATGGTCCAGCAGAGAAGATGATGTTGGCGGGATACGGAGTTAGAAGTGGGTTTTTTTCGGTGTCAGGTGTTCCTCAGGTTAAGTGATTGTTATACAACTAAGCTTGCTGTAAGTTATGGACTTCTCTAATTTTCGAACGAAGGTATTAATACAGAGGTGTGTTCTGTTTCTCCAGAGTGTTCTTGTGACGTGTATCAGTTACGCAGACGATATTAGAATGCAAGTGATCACAACGGAGGGTTACGTGGACGCCAACAAGCTTTCTAAATGTTTTGAGGAAGCATTTGTGGAGATGAGAGATGGTCAATATAAGAATAATTGATGGGCAATTGCATTGTTTAAAGATTGGATAGTTCGTTTGCTATTTATTTTAAGTTTTATAGAGTAAG
>VDFB02271358.1:349443174-349522247 GCA_007258455.2 Sequoia sempervirens | reverse complement strand
ATTTGATGATGTGGACTTGAAATCTTAATTATAAGCAAGGGTCTTGCCAAGAAACACACTGTAATGGAATGGTTTGAAATTATCACATGAGATTTTGAGAGGCATAAAATTAGAGTGCTCAACTACTGAATCCTCTTCCCTAAAAATCCTTTGAAACATAAAAGATTATAGAGTTTTATTACATATTGCAATCCCAAACACCTTTGGTAGAAATGTATTGCAAAGTATAGGAGCACAAAACATAATAGACTAACCATTTAGAAATAATAGATTCTAGATATTCTTGAAAGTTTGAATTGAGTTTTGTTTGAACTATGTAACTTTTTTTCATGTAAAACTTGGCATAGCACCTCTCTGTACCATAGTAAGGCCTTTAGTGAGACTGGCAGGTAATATAGAGAACATGTACCTCGCTATAATTACCATCTAAAACCTCAATATATATTTTTTAATTCACCTCTAACAATGTAAAAGACATTTGAGGAACCCACTGCTTCCACATCGGCGTTGACATATGGAAACACATATAAGGTTATGGACAGTCTCTGAAGCATAAATGATAGATTTGGGATTTAAATGTGAGCATTTGGACAAAAGTATGAACAATGATGGAAGTTGCTGCTACATTGGTGGAGCACAGACAAAGTTCGTGAACTATTTGACATAATGCCTCAATAGGCTGCAATGATTGCATGTTATACGCAGAACGGATTATTTGAAAAGAGCCTTCGAAACTTTTTACAGTCGACAAGTGTAGATTAAGGCACTCTGAAACAAGGTGTTGGTATGCATCACAATGAAAAGTATAAAGGGATTTCGTCCAATGTATTAACTGCAACTGCCATGGTGAAATTTTTTTAAAATATGAAACTATAGACAACAATTTGATAAAATGCCTCGAAGGAACGTATTGTAGGCAGACACGTACATAACAGGTTTATTGATAAAGCTTCCGAAACTTTTTAATTAAAAACAATTGACACCCAATTTGTCTAGCTTGTATGCAAAATGTGGTATCATAGACAAGGCACATGAACTGTTTGACAAAATGTCTCCAAGAAATTTGATCACAGGGCATGCATGAAGGAACAAAATGCAAATTTAAAGCTTTGGAACAGAATATGGGAATCTTTTAGTGTTAAAGGATAGAGGATTGTCACTGTCTTGTATTTGCAACCGACCTGATAGAAATGTGTGCAAAAATGCGGAAGCACAGAAAAGACATGTGGACCGTTTCACATGTTGAACAAGCATTAGAAACATTACGTTTGATTACAGGGCCATTTTGCAGCTCGATTTACCAAACATTGAAAAAAATTACAAAGTGCTATTAGTCTTTCCAATCGAACTCATTTTCGTGGAAACCTTAATTGAAATGGAAATAAAGTCAATATATTTTTCTGCAATTGAACATATATATTTTTCTGCAATTGAACATATTCTTTACAGTATAAAGCAAAATACAATCCTCCCTCTCTGCTGATGAAACGCCATTTCCTCACTGTGGTTTGGCAGGCATCAACAATTTTAGACGTAAACACAAAATGATCCCCTCGTTTCCACAAGTGGACTTGAACAACAAACCGAAGGGCTTCTTGGCTGTAACCCTAAAGGAAACCTTCCAACATCTTGTACTTCTTTCTTGTCTCCCCCAAAAATAATTCAATACATTATTTTACAATTAAATCCGTTCCAGAGTTGGAGACATGGAAATCCTATTTCTCAACATCATCTGGAAAGCTTTCGCGACTCCTCTCTAATTTCTCAGCTTACAGAGAAATAACAAAGCAAATAATTAATTGGACCCCAACAGCTGAGATACATGACTTGTCGCAGTGCCTCCTCAGACTGCTTTCTTCTTTGGCAACGAAGATCGACGGCTTCTTCAGATTGAGCTTTGCGTGAGGAGAAGAATCCAAGCGCTACAGAAGAAGATGGAGCAGCAAAAGATAAAGACGAAAGCTTCAGCTTTAAACCCTCTTCCCTCAAAATCCGTATAAAGTCCTTTGAACTCATTTTTCCCTTCTCCTTTCTCAGATGAAAAGCTTGATAACAGATGATATCTGCATTTGGATAGCGAAAATGAGAATATGAGGAAGATTAAAAAGAGTGAGTTGGGTGCGACAAAACCAGTGGCTACCCTCAGTTCCACTTGAATTCCCTTTCTAACGGCGTTGTATACGAGGAATTGAATTCCAGTAGTTTTCCGACATGACAAGAAGCTAGCGGAATTGTAATGTAAGCGGTTTTCCGTAGGGCTCGGATTGGTATAAAGCACATCGTTTTTAAAAGTATTCTTTATTGAACAACTCAGCTAAGGTGATTTGGTTTGGGTGTTCTATATATTTGTACCCTAGAAAAGTCTCTTAACTTTTCTCATTAGTTTTTAACCTTGTTGATAAATATGTCTATTTTGCTTTACTTTTTTGGTTGTAGATAAGATTATTTTGAATGTTTTTATCTTTAATTCACTCTTCAACTCATAGTCTTATTTATTTTTTTGGCCTATTTCATTTCTACATGGAGACATATCTTATTTCTAATGCATAAGCATTAGCACATGCACTTCTTTCCCCTAGATAGGAGTGCATGTAGTAGTGTCTATCACGTTCAACTTTTATTTTTCTTGTCTAAATGCTCACTCTTTCACTCAACATCAACCCTAATTTTCCCAACAACTAGAAATGTCTTTACATGTTTTATAAAAAATATAATTTAAAGGAAAAAAAATAAAAAAATTAGCACATAAGAAGGAACACTTGCACAACTTGCCTCACACATTCTAACAAAGTTCCCACAAATGTTTAGGTATTGTAATAACTTTGTTAGAGTTCCACGTTACACACATCACTTCTTCACACTTGCACCTATTCTCTCACACGCCAAACTTCTACAACTAATTGTTAAGCAATTATGCAAATATCTTATTGAGGCAAATTTAAAAAATGATTTTAAGGCATCAATTTCCAAGTAAAGTAGGTTGTGGGTTTGATGCAACATTTAGGTTTGCTTGCAAATTGAAATCGCCCTATTATTGGAACCTCACATAAAATCTCCAAAGATTAGTTGCAAATGCTATAGTAGCACTATAGCGATACTTTAGCAAACTCTAATCCCTCTAAAAATCAACATGATTATGATCCCCAAATGGAATAACCCAAGCTTGGAAACAAGGGTTCTCATCCTTGATCTCAAATATGGAATTCAAGAGGATTTTCGTCTTTACAAATCTTAAACAAACCAAGATTTTTGTCCTTGGATGACCTAGATTGAACAAACTACTCAAATCTAAAAATATGCAAAGGACGACTTCAATGATCCCTAAATGAAAATAAGTGGGGCCTCTTTGATATACCTTTTCAAATTGGGCCCTTGGGTCCTAAATTTCTCTCCAAGTATTTAAAAATACTTTTAATTATAATTATAATTATAATATTAAGTTGTCCTTAAAATTAAAAATTACTAGGCCTAACTTAAATAGTATTATTATTTTAATCCAAAAAGACAATTTTCCCTTCCTAGAATTGCTTTCCCACAAGCAATTGCTAACCTAGATGATGAATCATGTTGTACTTCCCATAAAATCTAGATCATGTTCCTATCAAATGACACATCTCCTATTAGGTGAGGCGACTCCTTAAGGAGATCAATGAGGAGATGCATGATTATACTTCCCCACATTTAACCTAGATCAAGCAATCAAGGCAACCAACCCTCCATATACTCCTCTTTGACATGATGATGAAAGAAAATATCCACAAACTCCTACAAGACCCAAGGTTGCCAAATGTATTCACCTCCATATTTTTGTTGGTAATCTCTTGCACAAATATCTACCTTTGGAGTTACTCTACTATGCTTATGTTGCACCAATTTGGTATTTACTTGAACTTCTTGTGATGCTCATAACTTCTTTAATAGGAAGGATATGTCCAAGACGATTTCTCCTTAAATCTATTTGGTATTCTTTACTCGATCTCATATTTGAAAACACCTATATGGCTATATATGATGTAATGTAATAATTGGGAATAATGATGATAGCGAACTCAAAGCTATAAATTATGTGGACACTAGTCTTTGGCATGTTCCTTGTACAACATAATTATAAAATATGAGCATCACTTCTTCCTCTCACGCTTGGTTTAGAGTCTTGTGAAAATGAATATAAATTTGAGATTCTTTCATCAAACTCACTAACATCCTTGAAGTGCCTTTATGTTATGCCAACAACTTCCTTTATATAAAAGGTTCCTTGAAACACTACCTCATTTTCCTTGGATTTTGACCATGTTATGCTCAAAATTATGCTCATCTCTCCTAGATTGTTGTCATAATAATTACCTTGTGTTTCCAAGATTCTTACCATGATAGCCAAAGCTATAAATTTTGACAACTGGCATGGATTAGATTGTATGTGGGTTGGAACATGATTATAATAGTCATATGTTACTCAAAATTCCTTCCTAAATAATATTTTTTAGGCTAGGATACTTGCAATTAGTGACCCCAATAGATGAGACCTCCTACACACAACATCAAGCAAATAAATTTTACCCAATACCTCCAACTTACAATTCTCCTTAGTAAGATCATGGTCCCAAATCTGACGAGTAATGGAATCCAAGTGGGCTAGAGCAGCCTTCTTTTCCTAAAAGACATTACCAAAGTGATGACTATTTCACCTTTAGAACATATATATGACATATTGAAGCCTCTTGATGAAGGTATACATAGCATTTCCATGAGTCGGCTTCCCCATTCGCCACCAAATAGGAATAAGGTCATGAAGTGATGAATCATGAAGCCACATTAGTTGGAATCTAAAAGATTTCCTTTTAGAGTATCTAGAAAAGAAAGCAAAGAACTTGATCGACCAATAATCAGATCCTCTCCAATCTAAAATCTCTGAGCTAGTCGTCCAAATTTCACCAACCCAAAAGTTGGAGGCAAAAAACCTGTCCAACCTTTCAGAAATAACAACTTCCCCACTTCTCCTATTATTCCAAGTAAATATTCCATTATGAGTTTTGATATCAACCAACTTCAAGAAAGCAACATTGTTCCTTAGTAGCTCTGAAGAGAGATCCAGATGGGTGATGCCACCAGACTTCTCCTCGAGCAAAAGAATAGCACTGAAATCCCCTGCCAAAATCTAGGAAAGATAAGGAGCAAGAGAGCACACAAATCTAACATGAGAAAAAGTTGAGACTTACCAAGGAGATCAGTAGGAGCATAGATGTTAGAGAGAAGAAAAACCTCACCAGACTCTAGGCAAGAAGTAGTAAGAGAAATAGATTTCTTGCCAGAGAGCCACCAAATAAGAGCCAATTTATGTGGTTCCCACAAACAAGCAACCCCCTCAAAGCTACCATGCACCCCCACACATTGACATTGACATCTACCCTAGATCTTAGAAGCCAAATTCAACATACTATCAACATACAACTTAGTCTCTTGAAGAAAAATCAAGTTAGGAGAATGAACCCAAATCAGCTCTCAAATAGCCTTTTGCCAAGGGATATTACATTCCAAGATAGCACAATCATCTCCGAGGTTGGGAAAAGTGAGAATAAATGGTTCTCACAGATCCAAACTCCACCAAAGTCTCACCAATTAACTTTACCTTCTCTTGATCCTTATTTCATCCAACCTTAGGGGGCTTCTCAAGAGCCCCTTTTTTATAGGGTCTTTTTGTTATAGGCCCAAGGTAGAAGGAGAAGCTTTACTTTTTCTAATGCCTACATACTCTTTCATTGCACTAGGGCTAGAACTAGGAAGATTTGATCCATCTTTTACCTCAAACAACATAAGAGCCATCACCTGCCTTAGACCAAAGGTAGTAAAATCTATGTCCATCTGAGCATCCTGATCCCCCAACTAAGAGGAGATGAGATTAATGTTTGTCTGATTATCTAGATGAACCTCATCTAGCACACTATTTGTCACTTGCATACCCATGGGCACACCTTCCTCTTGAGCCAATTCATCCAGGACATCAAATCTATTGAAGGTCTCCTCCTCCTATCTATCTCTAAGGGTTCGCTTTTTCCCCCTCCCTTTGTTACAAGAATTAATAGGAACAAAACCCTCCTTATCATCTGACACCTCTTGCATTGGAGCTTTCCCTTTATCTTTCTTCAGTGCAGTATAAGGAGCATTACCCATACCAGCAACATGAGTGACCCTAAGACACTTCCTCTATAAGTGGCCATAGTCATGGCATATTTGACACTAGAAAGGTAATGCTTCATAATCCAATTGTTGAGTCCACGAGGAAGACCCAAACACAAATTTCCACAAAATCTAGTAGTGAATTATTTAAGTTAATTTCAACACACACTATCACTTCTCTAAAACTCCAGTGGTAGATGCGAAAGACTCACCCAAACAGGAACCCTAGAGGGGAGCTCCTCTGCAGGGTTGAATTTAGCATGCCATGGTTTAATGAAAAGGCCCACCTGATTGTAGAAATATGGACCACCCTCAAAATCTTTGTTTTTGTTTGATAAACAAGAGAAATCTACTATGAAAAAATTATTAGCAGCCAACATAATATCAAAGTCGCCTTCAGGATTCCACATCCTTATAACCCACAATTCTAAAAATGGGAGTGAGATCCACATCCCCATAAACTTGCAGATTAAAACATGGTTGCTCACATATTCCATATCATAAGCCACTGAATCACCAAAATTGAGTGGTCTTGAGAACATTCCAAACAACCATTCATTTTTTACAATTTAAACCTACCATTCTTTGAAGAACCCTCATCATGTTTAGCAATATTTAGATGATTAGACCCTCCATCCAAAATGGGAGAAAAAAAATCTGACCTATTCGAAGCCAACAAAGTGCCATGCAAGGAAGAAAACTAATCCCCTTGCATGCACCACAACACTCTCAAAAGGGCGAAAGAATAAACCACATCAAAAAATCCAAATGAAGGAGGAGCCACACCTCCACACCAGGGAATAACCAGACATAAGGAATCAAAAATGCGGGAGTAAACAAAAAAAAGAGAGCCCATGCCTCAATCAACGACCTCCCTACAATGCAAAGCACACAACAAAGGAAGCACAACAATAGAGAGTATAGAAATAAAACCCATGAGCCCCCTTGACCACGGCTCCAGAATGTAGATAGACGCCCCTCATATCAGTGAAAAATTGCACATGCAAAGGATAGAGCATGGCTAGGGTATCGAAACCCTAGCCCACACCCACACAGCACAGTTGCTCGTCATCCCTTCACATAAATATTTAGCATAAATGTTAAATCAAGTGAAGGATCGATGAGAAACTAAGTAGGTGAATTGAATCTAACACTTCTAATGAAATATAATGGAAATAACATTAATTTTATGGGATATACTCATCTAACAATGTAATTAATTAAGTAGCATGAGAGGAAGAAGATGCTTCTCTAAAATACATAACATACATAAACTTGTCTATATAAGCTTGTGCATAAGAATCATCACAATAATCCTCCATGGAATCTCTAACAACATGTCTATGATCCATAGCAAGAGGATCTTATTGATGATATGGATTGACATTCTTATAATAAGAAGGAATTGGATCTGTTATAGGCCTTTAAATTTTTATTGGGAGGAGAAACCAAAGGATTGACCCTATTAATCACCCTCTATATGTATTGTATTATTATTCACCAAATATTCCACCTTATCTTTCAAAACCATACAATATTTAGTATGATGTCAATTAATCTATAAAATTATAAGATGCATCCTCCTTATAGTTGCTAGGTAGCCCTTTTTTTGGATCTACCTTACAAATAGTTAGAAGAACAATCAAATAGTAGATAGTAAAATTTGAAGCATAGTGCACAAAGGTTATTATAACTTATTAAACTTTCTAAAATTATAAGGCTTAAAGTACATGTTGAGAATATTAGCCACATGATACACATTATCCTTTTCGTCTTTAGTATAATTACACTTTGAAAAATTATTAGACTTTTAGAACTTGGAAGTGTAAGATGTTTGATAACCATGATAGGATGAACCATAATTAAGAACATTAGATCTAAAAAAAATTAATTAAATGTTCTTCACATGAGCACAAATATCCACAAAAGAAGCAAAGTATTAAAATATGCATTGTCTCAAAGAGGTGGAAAGAATTCCTTAATAAAATGATTTGCAATTCATGATAATGAAGTTGATGGTGTAACTTTGAAGATAACTACCAAATTATAATAAAATATTCATGTTTTTTATCTTTAGGTCCTTGGACACACTCAAATAAATCAACAATAGTAGTCTTTAAATCCATGTTAGCTTTTAAATGTGAAGGAATTCTTTGGCTAGTTTCAAAAAACAATGAATAGATCCATTAGGTAAAGACCACTCAACAACATAACTTTTTAAAGTGTGTGTGAATAAGTTAGCTAAGACCCTATCTTAATTCACATAATCTAAACATGTAGTAATGAAAGATTTCAAATGTGTATTAGGGTCATTTTTTCTACTATAAATTTCAAAAAGAGGTGCCAAAAAAAATGACTAGGTAAAAGATAAGTACCAATCTCAAATGCAAGGGGTATAATTTATGCTTTCACATAGTCACCTTTATCTTTCCTAGAAACTTTACACTCCACTCTATCTAGGTTTTGAATAAATGCATTCTATGTAGAGACAAGAAGGACTTGAGACACAAAAAAATGGGCATAGATAGGCTAGTTGGACAAATAGTGATAAGGCACAAACATGACCATAGTATGAAGAATGTAGTGTGGTATGAAATAAGGAATAAAATAAGATATGGAATGAGGTATGTAAATATGAATAGAGAAACAAGAGAAGGAAATAGTAGAGGTTGGAATGAAACCAACAATAGAAGAGGAAGATACAACACTAGTGATGCAATTGAAATGGTAAAAGAAATACCAGGACCATGTGTAGTCATGGCACTAGTAGGGATAGCATGAAAAGTAGGTGAAATGGTAGTGGGATAGAAAGAAAGACGGAAAGATGCGGAAAATTTAAGATATGAAGTGGGAAAAAGAAGGGGCACCATCATAGTAGAGGGATAGGTCGAATCAAATGATATAACCTATTTGGTCAAAAATTTAGGTACAAAGATGATGCACTATTCAAAGAACTAGAATTAATAACTTTGGCATCAATGCCTTGGAGCACTTTCCACCTAAGTGGCTTATTAAGTAGTAAACCATGAAAATCTTGAACCAATTTGTAGGACTATTTGCTTCAACTAAACTAGCAAGCTCATGGGTATTTTTTTGCTATTTCAAATATGCTTCATGATCATAATCTTTAACCTCATGCTCAATAGTAGTATGTGTGAGAATATTATTAGGAACACCATCCTTGCTATATTAAGTCATTTGAGTATTCAAATGAGGGTTTCTTATTAATAAAATTTGAGGATGTGGATGAGATATTAACATGCAAACAAGTCATGAAATCCTAAAGGACAAAGAGATGTTAGGTCTAATATAAACTTAAAATAAAATCAATGTGATTAGATCTAATAATAAATCGGCACATAAAACCATAGAGGTGAAGAATAGGAGTGGGTAGGTTGAGTGAAGCAAAATCACACAATTAAGCACAAAATACTTAAGATATAGCTTTGAAACCTAAAAAAAGGAATTAAAACCCTAATGGGATCTAAACATATAACACAATAAAAAAATAGATGTAAACAATCTAAAAAAATAAGGATAAACCCTAAACTCTAGGTCATATAAGAAAGTTGGGTTCACCAAAAATGCAAGGGAAAACTAGCCACTTACATAGCCAACTAAGCTAATAAATAATTAAAGAAAATATATATTAAACAATTGGCCAAGATAAATGTGTTGGGATAGGAAATAATAAAAGTTGAAACTTTATATGTGATACTAAGTTGGATTCTAAAGATGGGAAGATGATACTAAAGATGTTATTGAACTTTTAGGACGTTATTAGACAAATGCCTGAAATTCCTCAAACCAACTATTTACGAATTTGTTTCCGATCCACTCCTACAAACTTAATCTTCATGCTTGCAAAAGAGAATTCGTGCACATAGACTTGAACATATACTCATATGAATGAATCAAGATAAATTTGTTTGTTTCAATTTTTCCACCTTGATCTTCTTGTTAACTTAGACCGACTACCACTACACCAAAAGCCTAAGTTGTCAGTGAGGGTGACATCAGAGAGGTTAAGGGGTACTTATGAGGGTTGAGGGTCCCACGTGACAACAGTTTACCCCCTCCCCCCCCAATTGAGAAGTCAATAGACTCAGTCAACTGCAAGACAAAAATAGTGTCAATAGTTGGAGTCGAACCCTCCCCAGTAGAGACGCCAATTTTGTTAACTCAAACCAACTACCACTACACCAAAAGCCTAAGTTGTCAGTGAGGGCAACATCAGAGGGGTTAAGGGGTATCAATGAGGGTTGAGGGTCCCACGTGACAACACTTCTAATGTCTAAATCTTAGTAAGGATTGACAATGTTTAAAAATATTTTTTGTGAAATCTATTGAATTATGAGGGTCATGTTCTCCTAAGTGAAGCCCCTAGGATGATTGGTTTAATAACTTTGGAACAATGGTTGAAGATAAGTGAGTATACAATGGACCTAGGATGATGCATGTTGATGTAATGCTATGATAGTTCTATTATGAATGTATCATGAATGTTCTATGAGAGTGCTCTTTAATGATTCATTCATCATTTCAAATGAATGGGTGAATGTTTTTAAATACAACAACACACAAATCAACATAGATAGGCACTAGGTTAGCTTACAATGGCTAGTGGAAGAGAAACCATAGGATTTAGTTTGAATTTGGTAATTAAAAGTTCAAGATTTAGATGTGCAACTATGTAAATGACATGGGTTAAGTTCACACTTGAAAATGACCTTAGAAGCAATGGTGTTTTAAGGGGAGACAACATACACCCTATGCTAAGATGGAAACTTTAGAACATGGTATAGGGGAAAGGACCCAATAATTGAGCATGTTCCAATAATTGTGATAGCATTTGTTGATTTAATGCTCAATATTTTTATTAGAAAAACACTAGTAGTTGTAACTTTAAGTTGTTAGTGTTGATCATGAATGCTCATAATTGAATGAAATGTATTCCTTAGATCTAAAAAGCAACAAATCATGTGATGCCACATAAGTGCACCAATAAAACATGACTTAGTACAAAACTATTATAACTTAGTGCACAACTATTGATCTACCCTTTTTTGAGGTCTTTTTGGACACCTCAACAAAAAGCATGCTGATGTGGCATCATATTTGATGATGTGGACTTGAAACCTCAATTATAAGCAAGGGCCTTGCCAAGAAACACACTGTAATGGAATGATTTGAAATTATCACATAAGATTTTGAGAGGCATCAAAATTAGGGTGCTCAACTACCGAATCCTCTTCCCTAGATATCCATTGAAACATAAAAGATTGTAGAATATTATTACATATTGCAATCCCAAACACCTTTGCTAGAAATGTACACAAAGTATAGGAGCACAAAACACAATAGACTAACCATTTACAAATAATAGATTCTAGATATTCTTGAAAGTTTTTGAGTTTTGTTTGAACTATGAACTTTTTTCATGTAAAACTTGGCATAGTACCTCTCTCTACCATAGTAAGGCCTTAAGTGAGACTGATAGGTAATATAGAGAACATGTCGCTCGCTATAACTAGCACTTGCACCCAAAGGAGGTGCAAGGAATACGCCGATAGAATTTTATAGTTACAAGAAAATTCCTTTGTCATGTAACAAGAAAGGAAAGGATATTATGATATCCTTGAGTTGCTTTGTAATGTACAATGATTGATATTTTACAACAAGTAGAAGCAACAAAAAAATGGAAATTCCTTTGTCATGTAACAAGAAAGGAAAATATATTATGATATCCTAGAGTTGCTTTGAAATGTACAATGATTGATATTTTATAGCAAGTAGAAGCGATGAAAAAATGGAAATTCCTTTGTCATGTTGTCATGTAACAAGAAAGGATATTATGGTATCCTAGAGTTACTTTGTAATGTACAATGATTGATATTTTACAGCAAGTAGAAGCAACGGAAAAATGTCCTGATATTGATCAACCAAGCAGTACAATGCTTAGCATACATTAGATATGAAAACATGTAGGAGGACTCTCTTAGATGAATGCAACAAGACTAAACACTACACCCTAGATGCTCTGCTTCAACTGTGAAGATAGATGTATTTTACAACAAGTACAAGCAAGGATAAATCTTCTGAGCAACAATGGCAAGACTATAGGCAATAGCAGCAGCAATTGTTCCCTCTTCAATAGAGGGAAGAGACGCATTTGGCAGCAGCAGTTGGTTCATTGATTATTCTCATTATATTCAATACCCTCTTCAATAGTCAAAAGAGACACTTGAAATGTTGCACCTCGAAGATCAGAAATCAAAACATTCTTCTTAGGAAGGCAGCAGCAGGTGGTTCATTGATTATTCTCATTACATTCAATACCCTCTTCAATGGTCAAAAGAGAGGCATGAAATGTTGCACCTCCAAGATCAGAAATCAAAACATAGGCAATGGAAACAATGGTTCATTGATTATTCTCATTACATTCAATCCAGCAATGACACCAGTTCTTGACTATACTTCCAAGGAAATCCTCGGCAAGATCAAAAATACCCTATTCAATAGTCCCAAGAGACACATCAAATGTTCCACCAAGATCGAAGATCAAAACATTCTTCTTACCAACAGAGGTAGCCTTCTTGTCAAGACCATAGGCAATGGCAGCATTGCTCTAGAAACTATATAAGGGTATTAATTGTTGGCTTGCAAGCTATATAAGGGAGTGGGATTTCTCATTTCCATGGACATGGGGAGATTAACACAAAATTTCATTGTTCAATTTTAAATTTACTGTGCATGTTGAAAATCTGTGTAATAGTTTGAAGAAACCTCCTGATTTAGGACCTATAGAGTTCATATTTCTTAAACTTTTACTTTGTGGAATGCATAAAAAATTGTGAGATAGACTGATGAAAAAGAAATATGGCAGAATTAGATAAGGGCCTTAGCTACAAATGGTTAGGTTTAATAAAGAAGTTTACACACCAAATAACATCTAGGGTCCTCAAGACAACGACTGGGAATTCTAATTGGGATTGCATACATAAGCTACCTGACCACTCTCAGTTTTGGCAATTAACACTTGAGAGACAACCATTTCTAGTACATTTGCAAGGCGTAGAGCTATATTAAATATTGCTTCAATTATGTGTGAAAGAATATCCTATAGCAGTTCACATCACTTAATTCGTCTAAACAAGAGTTAGTTGCTTTGCACAAGCTTAAAAAAATGGAAATTTCCAAGCAACAACATAAAGTCCAATTAAATTATACGAGAATCAGCGTTTCTCTTATCAAATCAAATCATATACCCTCCAAAAGCTCTAATAAAGCAATCACCACAATAAGTTTTAAACAATCCCACATGTAAATAAGCAATCCTAGTGTTTGATTCAAAGTAATTTTTGTTTCAGACTAATTAAGGATACTTGATATTTTCCAAGATTGGAAATAGCTGAATTTTCACGAAGTCAGAAACTCAATTATATGCAAGAAATTAAAAAAATAGTAAAGCGTCATCAACTCAGATCCAGAAAATCTGTTCATCTGAAACTTGCATAATTAGAAAGATTGATGTCATGGACAAAAGCAAAAAAAATTATAATCATGCACCATTCAAAGATTGATATTTTCCAAGCTGCAACAATCCGTGTGTTTTGTCTGTTGAGTCTAGACACGAAAAGCGTCAGTGCCATGAAAGATATTGCCATCATTTCCATGCTTTAGATCCATATGGAGAACATTTGTGTGGAAATGAGCATGCTTGCCCTGAGAAATGCGAAATTCCTAGAATATGTTAAGTCACTCTACAAAGCTAAAGCATCCAACCCCTGTGTTACGTGTTGCTGGCATTTCTTTTCCATAAAAGTATCTTCACCTTTACTCCTCAGTGTGTTGTTTATATATCCTTGTCCTAGGTTCCATATAGATATTTTGTGTGGAGTTTCCAACCTGAAACCTAAAGTGGGCATAAAGAAGAGAACCCAAGCTGTGAAGCAGTACAAGGGTGTGAGAATGAGGAGTTGGGGATCATGGGTGTCTGAGATTAGGGCATCCAATCAGAAAACAAGAATATGGTTGAGTTCATATTCAACTGCAGAGGCTGCTTTTGAGAACCCTAGTGTAATTTTAAAAACCGCAACAGAAAACCTGACAACCGTGGATACTTTGGGTGAAGAATAGAGGGAAAGGGGCAAAAATATTATATTTAACGACACTGAAAAAAATTCTGGGGCTAAGTTCAACATAAACCATCTAAAGACATACCTCGACTAGAATATAGTTCACTGTGTCATTTTGAGAGAGGAGATGATGCAGGTGAAACCAAACGCATTGGGACAAAAAAATCAATTTTAACTGTTTGAATGGTAAAAAAATATACCAGTAGAAATTAAATGAAAATCAATTTTAGCTGAGCCAGTCTATTACAATCAAATTTGTTTCTTCCAAATGATCAAGCCGCACCGCAAATACTATATTACAATCAGACCTACTTAAAAAAAAATCAGTACTACTATGAAACTGGCTGTAATTTCCCTGAAGGTTTTATGTTTACTTGAACCAAGAACATGCAATATAAATAGAAGTGAATTTGGTCACTTACAACAATGTCAAGTCGATTTATTCTTGACAGAAGAGGGATGTCCAAAGAGCTCGGAAACACCATCTAGTAGTTGTGCTTTCTGTAATTATATTATTATACAGCTGCTCTGATATAATTTTTTTGATACCCACCTCGTCTGATGTAAGATACACTTTCTCCTCGTTTTCTTCTTTGGGCTTGATAGTTTCTAAATCCTGTAAGCTTTCTGGGCTAAATTTATCTAATTCTCCCTTGCCCAAACTATGTTCAGGGGTATTTTGGTCGTCTGCAGTAGCAAATTATCTACCAGATTCAAATTCTAGTTTTGCAGGACTTTGCTGCTCCATACCTCAGCTGTTACATTGACTAATGCATTCCTGTATCTATCAAAACCTAACCAGACCAGTCGATGTTAGTTCAATTCTTCCAAAAGAACAAAATAAAGCCCCATAAGACCCCACCCTGACTAATAAACATGAAGATAATATAAACACCAATACAACAATAGAAAGAACAGAAAAGCAGTCTATTACTTATAACCCGTTTCATATTTTACATCCACACAAAGATAGAGCCATCAACCTCTTTACATCATATTTCTCCACCATAATCCATGACTTTATTGTAGGATGTAATTAACATTAAATGCATAGATTCTTACAAATTTTCCACTCTTTGACAGACCCAAATGGAAGTTAATCTTAGAAGGAAATTAAAGAACAGCTGCCCCACATCCCTGCTAAAGTAATTCATTTTGAGCTATCAAAAGCTCAGTTTACACACCTCTTAGCTGGACTGAATTCACTCTCAAATAACTAATGGACATAGAACAGAGGTAAGTACAGAAACACAAACAGAAGACTCACAATCACAGCCCAGATATCCCATAATAGCTCAGATACTAGACAATGGATTTAAAAAGCACAAGCAAATACCTTTCTCTCCAATGTAACCTCCCAGTCTTTTACCCTTTTTTGTGGATCGTCCAACACTGCAGAGGGATTCAATGTTCCGGGAAGTAAAGCCCTTATCATTGTTAAACACCAACAGAGTAGCAGGGGTGTGGAGCAAAACAAGTGGGCATTACCACCATCTCAGCACGCCAGGTGAAATGCCATGGCTGTCTATGGAGAAAATTTTAGGCGTTTTATATGATTGTCTATTTGTTTTATTTTTAAGTGGCAGAAAATTTGTGAAAAAAACCCTGCATTAAACCTAACCCCGGCCAGAAACTAAGCTTATATGGGAAGGCCTTTGTTTGGTGTCCCCCTGAAATCTAAGCGGTGTGGAAACCCTATCCCTTCCAACGTAGAAAAATGACAAAACTGCAGCAAGAAAAGCTCTTCAGAAATAGCTAAATACCAAACAGCAAAACAACAATCGAAATATACCAGTATGTATTCACCAGGTATATTTGTATTATTGTCTGTACTGTCCATTGCAAGCGGCTTTGAGGTGGCTTAACAGTCTGAAGGCTATTTATAGCAAACATTGGCAGTGATCAAGCAGCTCCACAGCAGCTTCAGGAAAGTGAATCCGATAGTTTCAGCGACAGTGAGGTGGGTTTACAGGTCGCTGCCAGCAGGGTAAAAATTAGGGTTAAAACCATCCACCTTACATCGCTCATTGAATGCTTGCAGAGAGATAAACATTGGTTTTATCCGTGGGCAATGTTTCCTGGTGTTTGCAATTTTTCCCGGCGTGAGACAATTTTTCCCCGCGTGAGACAACTTCCCGGATGGAAGCTCTCACAGAATATAGCCTATCAGCTAAATTACCATCTAAAACCTCAATATATATTTTTTAATTCACCTTTAACAACGTAAAAGACACTTGAGGAACCCACTGCCTCCACATCAACGTTGACATATGGAAACACAGATAAGGTTATGGACAGTCTCTGAAGCATAAATAATAGATTTGGGATTTAAATGTGAGCATTTGGACCAAAGTATGAACAATGTTGGAAGATGCTGCTACTATGGTGGAGCACAGACAGAGCTCGTGAACTATTTGACATAATGCCTCAATGGGCTGCAATGATTGCAGGTTATACGCAGAACGGATTATTTAAAAAGAGCCTTCAAAACTTTTTATAGTCGACAAGATTAAGGCACTCTGAAATAAGGTGTTGGTATGCATCACAATGAAATGTATAAAGGGATTTCGTCCAATGTATTAACTGCAACCGCCATGGTAGGCATTTTTTCAAAATATGAAACCATAGACAACAATTTGATAAAATGCCTCGAAGTAATGTATTGTAGGCAGACAAGTACAGAACAGGTTTATTGATAAAGCTTCCGAAACGTTTCAGTAAAAACAATTGACACCCTATTTGTCTAACTTGTATGTAAAATGTGGTATCATAGACAAGGCACATAAACAGTTTGACAAAATGTCTCCAAGAAATTTGATCACAGGGTATGCATGAAGGAACAAAATGTAAATTTAAAGCTTTGGAACAGAATATGGGAGTCTCTTAGTGTTAAAGGATAGAGGATTGATATTGTCTTGTATTTGCAACCGCCCTGATAGACATGTGTGCAAAAATGTTGAAGCACAGAAAAGACATGTGGACCGTTTGACATGTTGAACAAGCATCAGAAACATTACTTTTGATTACAAGGCCATTTTGCAGCTCGATTTACCGAACATTGAAAAAAATACCAAGTGCTATTAGACTTTCCAATCGAACTCATTTTCGTGCAAACCTTAACTGAAATGGAAATAAAGTCAATAATTTTTTCTGCAACTGAACATATTCTTTACAGTATAAAGCAGAATAAATCTTTCCTCTCTGCTGATGAGACGCCATTTCCTCACTGTGGTTTAGCAGGCATCAACAATTTTAGACGTAAATAGAAAACGATCTCCTCGTTTCCACAAGTGGACTTGAACAACAAACCGAAGGGCTTCTTGGTTGTAACCCTAAAGAAAACCTTCCAACATCTTGCACTTCTTTCTTGTCTACCTCAAAAATAATTCAATACATTATTTTACAATTAAATCCGTTCCAGAGTTGGAGACATGGAAACCCTATTTCACAGCATCGTCTGGAAAGCTTTCGCGACTCCTCTCTAATTTCTCAGCTTACACAGAAATAATAAAGCAAATAATTAATTGGGACCCCAACAGCTGAGATACATGACTTGCCGCAGTGCCTCCTCGGACTGCTTTCTTCTTTGGCAATGGAGATCGGCGGCTTCTTCAGAATGAGCTTTGCGTGAGGAGAAGAATCCAAGCGCTACAGCAGAAGATGGAGCAGCAAAAGATAAAGACGAGAGCTTCAGCTTTAAACCCTCCCCTCAAAATCCGTATAAAGTCCTTTGAACTCATTTTTCCCTTCTTCCTTTCTCAGATGAAAAGCTTGATAAGAAATGATATCTGCGTTTGGATAGAGAAAATGAGAATATGAGGAAGATTGAAAAGAGTGAGTTGGGTGCGACAAAACCAGTGGCTACCATCAGTTCCACTTGAATTGCCTTTCTAACGGCGTTCTATACCAGGAATTGAATTCCAGTAGTTTTCCAACATGACAGAAAGCTAGCGGAATTGCAACGTAAGCGGTTTTCCGTAGGGCTCGGATGGCTGTAAAGCACATCGGTTTTTAAGTGCTCTTTATGGAACAACTCATCTAAGGTTATTTGGTTTGGGGTGGTTATATATTTGTACCCTAGATAAGTGTTTAACTTTTCTCATTTGTTTTTAACCATGTTGATAAATGTGTCTATTTTGCTTTATTTTTTCGTAGTCTTATCTATTTTTGGTCTTATTTCATTTTTATATTGAGACATTTATTATTTCTAATCTATTAAAAGCATTAACACATGCACTCCTTTCTTCAATAGGAGTGCATATGGTAGTCACTCCGTATGTTCAACTTTTACTTTCTTGTCTAAATGTTTGTTCTTTCACTCAACATCAACCCTAATTTTCCCAACAACTAGAAATGTCTTACATGTTTTATTAAAAACCATTTTAAGAAAAAATAAAGTATCTTTTGGCACATAAGAAGGAACACTTGCACAACTTGCCTCACACACTCTAGCAAGCTCTCAAAAATATTTAGGTATTGTAATAAAACTATTAGAGTTCCATCTTATGTTACACACATCACTTTTCCACACTTGCACCTATTCTCTTACACACACCAAGCTTCTACAACTAATTGTTAAACAACTATGCTAATATCTTACTAAAGCAAATTCCAAAAATAATCCCAATACATCGATTTCCAAGTAAAGTAGGTTGTGGGTTTGATGCAATATTTAGGTTTGCTTGCAAATTGAAATTACCTTATTATTGGAACCTTGCATAAAATCTCCTAAAAGTATTAGCAAATACTATAGTAGCACTATAGCAATATTGTAGCAAACTCTAATTCCTCAAAAAATCAACACAATTGTGATCCCAAATGAAATCACCTACGATTGGAAACAAGGGTTCTCATCCTTGATCTCAAATGTGGAAGTCAAGAGGATTTTCATCCTCACAAACCCTAAACTAACCAAGGGTTTTTGTCTTTGGGTGCCCTAGATTGAACAAACTACTCAAATCTAAAAATATGCAAAGGGTGACTTCAATTATCCCCAAATGAAAATAGGTGGGCCTCCTTGATATACCTTTTCAAATTGGACCCTTGGGCCCTAAATTTCTCTCCAAATATTTTTAAAAACTTTTAATTTTAATTTTAATTATAATAATATTAAGTTGCCCTTAAAATTAGAAATTACTAGGCCTAACTTAAATAATAATATTATTTTAATCCAAGAAAAATAGTTTGTCATTCCTAGAATTTCTTGCCCATAAGCAATTGTAAACCTAGATAATGAATCATGTTGTAGTGCCCATAAAGTATAGATCATGTTCCTATCAAACGGTGCACCTCCTATTAGGTGAGACAAGCCCTTAGGGAGATCTATGAGGAGATGCACTTCCCCACCTTTAACCTAGATCAAGCAATCAAGGCAACCAACCCTCTATATGCTCCTCTTTGACATGGCGATGAATAAAAATATCCACAAACTCCTACAAGACCCAAGGTTGTCAAATGTATTCACCTCCATTTTTTTTGGTGATCCCTTGCACAAATATCTACCTTTGGAGTTACTCTACCATGCTTATGTTGCACTAGTTTGGTATTCATTTGAACTCATCCTTAAGATCTTCTTGTGATGCTCATAACTTCTTCAATAGGAAGGATATGTCCAAGAAAATTTTTCCTTAAATTTGGTTGGTATTATTTACTCAAACTTATAATTGAGACACCTATACAGTTGTAGATGATGTAATGCAATAGTTGGGAATGATTGTGATAGCAAACTCAAAGCTATAAATTATGTGGAAAATAGTCTTTGTCATGTTCCTTGTGCAACATAGTTCTAAAATATGAGCATCACTTCTTGCTCTTGCGCTTGGTTTAAATTCTTATGAAAATGAATATAAATTTGAGATTATTTCATCAAACTCACTAGCATCCTTGAAGTGCCTTTATGCTATGCCAACAAATTCCTCTATATAAAAGGTGCCCTGAAACACTAACTCTTTTTCCTTGGATTAGATTATATGTGGGTTGGAACATGGTTGT
This sequence comes from Sequoia sempervirens, assembly GCA_007258455.2. Classification (NCBI taxonomy): domain Eukaryota; kingdom Viridiplantae; phylum Streptophyta; class Pinopsida; order Cupressales; family Cupressaceae; genus Sequoia; species Sequoia sempervirens. The sequence goes on along the minus strand of VDFB02271358.1, from coordinate 349,501,944 downwards.
AATAGTCATATGTTACTCAAAATTTCTTCCTAAACAATAGTGTTTAGGCTCTAAGAATACTTACACTTGGTGACCCCAATAGGTGATACCTCCTACACACAACATCAAAAAAATAAAATAAATCCCCATACCTACAAATATATATCTACTTCATGACAAATATCATTAATCTAAAACATGAATTTCTCAAAGTAATCAATAGGAATATAGTATCAAGGCTACCAAACTGAGTTCCCTTACTCAAAATCAAGAATGTAAAGGCTAGAAATTGTTGGTATATGTAGCTTGATCATGCTCTGGGTTAAGTTTTTGTTCACATTTCTTGATGCAATTTCCCCCCAAATTAATTAACGAGGAAGTGCAAGTGGGTGGGAACCCCTCCAACAAGGTTCAGGGGGACCACCCCTTCAATAGGGGCTTAGGGGTGGAGCCCACTATGGGGTTTTGGAGGCAACACCCCCAACAAGGGCTTCCTCCAAAGCAAAAATTCCCTATTATTTTAATAAAGAAATTATTGTTAATTCCCAATGTAAAATTGGTTGAATTTATTTTTGAAACCGTCAAAACAATTAACAGTTTCTTGTTGCGGTTGGAATTGGAATGGGCGTATGAGAATGTGTTACTCGCAACAAAGGAAACCTATGAATTAAGTTATGAACAACACACAAGAGAATTTGATAAATCACAATTAAGAGAAACAAACATGTAGCAAAGCATGTGGGAGTGTAGCAAAAACATTGTATTGAGATTGTAGCAACACAAGGTGTATAGACAAAGCACATATTGTTTGGTATTTGCAATAGATTGTTGCAACTTATTTGTACTTTGTTTATTGTTGGAAGTTTAATAAAACTAGACTATTGTTGTTTGTAGACGTAGCCCAAAGGGTGAACTACGTTAATTTTTTTGTCTTTCATCTTTATTAATTTTATTTCTTTGTCCTTGTTATACCCCGTCTCTTAGTTACCAGGTTACTTTTACCTTGTAAGTAAATATGATGATAAATGTAGATTGTTACCTTAATATGTGTAATAGATGAATGAAATACTGAAATATGCATTAAGATGTTATTGGTTTTGAAGGAATGATTATGTTTTATACTGATGGAAAATGTGATGAATGAATATTAATTGGAATATGATTAATTTAATGCTTGGATGATGCAAATTATTTATGATGCAAGTGGATTTCATGTGAACAACTAAAACTAGTATGATGTACTAAGCTGAAGGCAGAATAGGTTCAAAACTCTAAAAGAGAGGGGAAGTATCACTCAGGAGAAGAACTTGGCCTGGTAACCCTAATATGCCTATTTGAGCTATCACACACTCACATTCTAGTTTGGTCAAGTTGAGTTGAATCAGTCTGAGTTCTGGTAAGTAAACCTTTGACCTAGTTTCTGGGACAAATTAATGTTAGCATGTGTTAAACCACGAGTTTGATCTTTTCAATTGATAAGAAGTTTTGGGTTAATTGATTATGTTTCCTTTTGTTCGTCTTGACATTTGAAGTTGAATGTATTTGATAGTTTTGAGATACTCAAAGGTTGTGAATAAGTATATAGGTATGTATATATGTGTGTATTGAATAAACATGTATGCATATAGTCGATGACCTACACATAAATACAATACATGTGTGATCAATCGATATGCATACATATGTATGTATTTAATATAATATATATACACACACATGTATTTATAAAGGTCATTATATTAATGATAACACATGTATATACATATATATACATATTGTAAACACATACAACATATATATATGTATATCAATGAATATGAAAATATGTTTTAGTATGGATATCAAGATATCAAGATATATATATATATATATATATGAAATAAACGTTCGTATTAATATATGTATATACATACATATATATAATTAACAGTTTGTTTATATATAAATATATATTTAATATCAAATAGTGAATTATGTTAATGTATATATATATATATATATATATATATATTATATATACATATTATATATATGTAAATGTTAATGTATTTTTAAATGCTTGCAAGTTTAAATGGGGCGCATATGTATTACGCAGCCCATAAAGTGCATAAAACTTAAATAAGAAGCCAGCAGGTAAGAGTATATGTTGTGCTATATGTAAAGCATTGAAGTTGATATAAATAAAGCACTTTAAATAGTGCTTATGCACATATAGCGTTGCCTCATATGTAATATAATTTGCACATGAAATAAAGTGAAGCCCAAGTCAAATACTCGTGTATGAGCATAGGAGTAAAGTTTACATGATGGAAAAAGAATGAATACAGGTTTGAACGAGTAGAATAAGTCATAGACAACACTATCACTTGGGGTGCTAAAACATGAAAATGTGGAGCTAAACTTGTAGCATGTGGAAGCAAATAAGAAATCTTAAACCTTTGGATATGCATAAACCCATTCAATGTAAAGTTGGCAACAATATAAGAGGGTAGTCGACTTGCAAACCAAGTAGGAAACCTGCTAAAAGGCTTTGTTGTTCATTGACTCAGTAAAAGAGTCTTGTTGTCTCATAAACCAAGTTGACTCAGCCATTGAAAATGTGAGGATTGTCATGTGTTGCAAATTTGAGAGTTAATTAGCTAAGTCGTTGCATGGGAGTAGAAAGGTGGCAGAATTATTAGCTTGTTTGTATCCTTTGGTTTCTCAAATTTTAGTATATATAGAGGTGCTCTCTCTATCATTTGTTACACTTTTCATTCTGATTACTCTATTATTATTTTGTTGTATTTTTATGCAAGTGAGTTGAGAGCTTGAGAGCTAGTGAGTTGCTTTGTTATTTTGCATTAGTATTTGTTGGGAGATTTGATAAGAGGCTAGAAGTGGAAATTGGGTTGGTCTTAGAGGAAGTAGCAAGCGAGCTTGAGGAATTAAGCTAGGAAGGAAGGATTATCAGTTGGAACTTTTGTACAGGCATGTTGAATTCTCTTCCCTTGTTATTTATGTTTGGAAGGTTATTTATTTATGGTTGACTTGATTGGAAAGGATTAATTTAAATGTGTTATAATGCTTTGGATAAGCCTGCATGTTCTTATTTTTTCTTGCTTTGGTGGAACCTGTCTATTGGGTTAATACTTTTATATACCTTATATGGGAATTTAAATAATTGTGTTTCTATTTATACTTTACATAGTTTGTCAATACTATATGTAGATTTTCAATACTATTTGTATGTATCATGAAATGTGAAATGTGGAATATGTCGATGTCTTCAAGTAACTTGAATTTGTTAGCTTATAATGCTAGGTAAACCCTTGTGGGTAATGAGGTTAGTAATACAATGGGAATGATGGTATGATAGACATGTCATCATTGATAGGTTGAGATGTTATCCAAACCTTATTGTTAATCTATACTTGGTTGATTATTTAAGTCTTCTTGAAAGTAGGAAGAGCGTTTTATCCCTAGGGTTAGGGTATAAACTTGATGATTGTATCAATATTCAACGGTAGGGTTGATAAATATATTTTTTGGTTATGTTATTTTCGTATTTTGATTTAGAGTCTATTCCTATTCACAAAATTCTTAAAGAGGACATATGTTCCGGCAACCCAAAGTTGTATTAAGAAGAGGACTTGAAGGTGCAAAAGCACAAAACTCTTCTTAAGATAATGTCCTCCAGATTGTATACTAATGTAGTGAACATTGTAAACATGTGAATATTTGAGGTATATTGAAAGGGAGGTTTTATGATTTGATTATGATCACTTGATCATTACATCACTTTTGATTGAAACCCTAAGTTGACGATCACCTATTTGGTTGGGTTATTTATTTGATTATTGATTGAAGAAAATAGGTTGAGAATAACTTATATGATCTGATTGATCATTTGATTGTTGATTACACTTTCGATTGGATTTAATTTATTGTTGAGATTATACTCTTGAATGGAGTCATTTATTCATAAGATTATTCTTTTGATTGAGGTCTTTTATTGTTGAGATTGTACTTTTGAAATAGAGTCATTTAATGTTGTGACGTTATGTTCATCTATGAGGTTAACTTGGTTATTCTTGGGGTTAGAATAATCCATGGGAAAGGGGTTACATCACAAAAAAATTGTATAAAATCTTGGCGAGTCTTGGAAAATAATAGGTTGGAAAATAATAGGAAAACTCATTAATTATGATGGTGAATCCTTCCATTTAAAAATAATAATTCTTAGAGAAAAGTAGGGGCCTGAGAGCGGAAAAGATCAATGGGTTTAAGGGGTAGACTCTGTTATATTTAGTTGCCACCATTGATTTAAAATATAATTTAACAACCCTCATTGTATTCTACAAGGTAAAATGTACTTGGGATGCAATGCTCATGGACCCAAAATTACTCAAGATCAACGATCCAAAAGCAATTTTGGATCCCATGAGCATTACATCTTGGGTGCATTTTACCTTGTAGAAAATGAGGGTTATTAGATTATATTTTAAATCAATTGTGGCAACTAAATATTGGAAATATGGCCCTAAAGAAACTAATAATTATTATATATTATTGGCAAATTAGTTTATTTTTTTTCTATAACTTATAAAATTTAGGTGAATCTAATCTAATCATGTATGGAATATTGTGGCAAATTTTTGAGTTAAAAAGTTTAATAAAATAAATTCTTTAATGATTTAAATAAGATTGAAGTAAAATTTTATAAAAATGTGGTGATTTAGGTCATGTTACAACTTGAACTATTAGCCAAATTTGGATTCCCAAATTTCAACTATTAGCCAATTGGCAAATATTAGCCACTAAAAAAATCACTACTTGGATATAATGATACAATGCCCTCCTACTAAAACCTTGGGTTTCCTCTTTTAGCCCTCTCACTGAGTCTATTAATTAGTTGTTTGTTTGGATTTGCCTCTTGAATCTTCCTATCAATTTTTAGTGCATTTGCTGCTACATTTGAATTGGTAACTCTTTGGGACATTTTATTATGGAGGAACAAGCCACTACTATGTTTTCTCACACCACCTATGCATGTATTCTTGTGGAGTTAGATTTTTCTATGCCTAGATCCTAGTGGAGGTTGTTTTGAAAGTAGTTGATTTCTCTTGGAGCTAGACTTTAGATTATGAAGAAACCCACTTTTGGTGTAGGTAGCACTTTTCTAATAGTAATCTGGCATTGATTTCCCATTGCTTGAAGCTCCATTCTCTTCCTCCAAGTGGAAGAATTTTCTACATGAACACATCACATTGGAGATACCTGAGGATGTTTCTGATTCATAGGCATCTACACATCCTACTATTGTTGAGGTCATGGTTCTTGATCCTCCTATCTCACCTATAGTTTCTCATCCCCCTTCATTCCCATCCTATGTTCCTATGGGTAATGTTGGCATGCATCCTCTAATTTACATGGTAGATTCTCAATGATCTACTTCCCCAATTAGGAATCTCTCTCATGTGTTTTCACATATTGGAGCCTTGAAGAGGGTTTCTCCTCCCCCTTCCCTTGCTTTTGTGGATGACAATAATGAATTCTCTTAGAATTTTATAAAACAAAGGAATAAAGGTCTTCCTAAACATGTTTCATTATCTCATGTCTAGGTTAAGGGTGTGTGCTTTACCAATTTTGGTTATGAAATTATCTAGTTGCTTTTAGTTGTTTATTTTTTGTAGCTTTGTTATAATTGTGCTATTTTTGGGTTATTCATCTACTACTTTTTGTAAGGGTTAGGGCCCTTTAAAAAACCCTTTTATTAATCAAAAGAATTTATAATGACATAATAGATATAATATTAATTTTGTGGGATCTACTCATCTAACAGAAAGGAAGAAGGTGATTATGTAAAATTTAAAATACAAAAAAATGTTTATATAAGCTTGTGCGTAAAAATCAACATAGAAATCATCCATGGACTCTCTACCAACATGTCTATGATCCATAGCAAGAGGATCTTGATGATGTACATTGATATTCTTATAATGAATAGGAAATGGATTGGCTATATGCCTTTACATTTTTATTATGAGGAGAAACCAGATGATTGACCTCATCAATGACACTGTCTACATGTATTGTATTATTAGATTAAAATGTTCCACCATATGTTTCAAAACCATACAACCTTGAGTATGATGTTCATTAATCCATAAAATTATAAAATTAATTATCCTTATAGTTGCTAGGTTTCCCTTTTCTGGATCTAATATACAAATAGGTGGTAGAATAATCAAATTATGGAGTGACAAAATTTTAAGTATAGTGTACAAAGGCTATTGTAGCTTAGTAAACTTTCTAAAATTATAAGGCTTAAAGTATGAAATGTTGAGAATATTAGCTATATGATGCACATTTTCTTTTTTGTCTTTAGAATCATTACCCTTTGAAAAATTATTAGAATTTTGGAATTTGGAAGTGTAAGAAGATGTATAAAAACCATGAGAGGATGAACCATACTTAAGCACATTAGACAAAAACAATTTCATTTAAATATTCTTCACATAAGCACAAATATCCACAAAAGAAGTAAAGTATTGAAATATGCATTGTCTCAAAGAGGTGGAAAGAATCCCTCAATAAAAAATGGTGTGCATTTCATCATCTTGAATTGATGGTGCAAATTAGAATACAAGGACTAAATTATAATATCGTATTAATGTTTTTGCTCATTAGGTCCTTGGGAACACTCAAATAAATCAACAATTTAGTAGTCTTTAAATCCATATTAACTTTTAATTTTTGAAAGAATGCTTTAGCTAATTTCAAAAAATATGAATAAATCTGTGAGGTAAAGAGAAGAACCACTCAATAGCCTAACCTTTTAAAGTGTGTTTGAATAACTTCTAAGCTAAAACCTTATCCCAATTAACATAATCTAAAAATGCAGTAGTGAAAGATTTGAAATGTGTATTAGTGTCACCTTTTCTATTATAAATTTCAAATCAAGGTGGCAAAAAATGACTAGGTAAAAGATAAGTAACAATCTCAAGTACAAGGGGTATTATTTGTGCTTCCAAATAGTCACCTTTATCTTGCATATAAAATGTACACTCCACTCTATCTAGATTTTGAATAAGTGTATCCAAGGTAGATTTAGGAATGGTTTAAAACACAAAAGTTTGGATATACATAGGTTAGTTAGAAAAAGAATGATAAGGCACAAACATGACCATAGTAGGAAGAATGCAGTGCGGTATAAAATAAGGAATGGAATAAGGCAAGGAATGGGGTATGTGAATAGAAATGGAGAAACAAATAGTATGGAAAATGACAATAGTAGAGGTAGGAATGCCATTTAAAACAATATGAGAGGAACACAAAATATTAATGATGGAATTGGAAATGATAAAGAAACACAAGGACCATTTGTAGTCATGGCACTAGTAGGGATAGCATGAAAGGCAGGTGAAAAGGTAGTGGGATGGAAGGAAGTAGGGCTGGATGTGGAAATCTAAAGATGTGAAGTAGGCAAAAGAAGGGTCTTCGTCACAGTATAAGGATAGGTGAAACCAAGAGGCATAACCTATTTGGGAATACAATTAGGTACAAAGAGGATGTGCCATTCAAAGAACCAAAAGGAATAACTTTAGCACTAATACCTTAAAGCATTTTCCACCTAAATAGCTTAATAAGTAATAAACGATCAAAAGCTTGAACCAATTTTTAGGACTATTTGCTTTAGCTAAACTAAAAATCTCATGGGTAAATTGGTGTTGTTCCAAACATGCTTCATGATCATAATCTTTAACTTCATACTCATTAGTAGTGTATATGGGAGCATTATTAGGAACTCCATCCTTGTTAGATTAGGCCTTTTGAAGACTCAAATGAGGGTTTTTTCTTAATAAAATTTGAGGATTTGGATGAGATTTTAAAATATAATCAAGTCATGAACTCCTAAATGACAAATGATGTAAAATATATGCAAAGTCTAATAAATAACTAAAATAAAATCAACAAGTGACTATATCTAATATTAAATCAACACTTGAAACTATAGAGGTGAAATATAAGGATGGTAGGGTTGAGTGAAGCAAAATCACATGATTAAGCACGTAATACTTAAGGAATATATATCTATGAAGTAGAGAAAAAGGAAATTGAAATCCTAACGAGATCTAAACATATAATACAATAAAAAAAATTATATGGAAACACTCTAATAAAATAAGGAAAAACCCTAAACTAGGTCATGTAAGAAAGTTGGGTTCACCAAAAATGTAAGGAAAAAAAAACCACTTACATAACCATCTAAGATAATAAATAATTAAAGCAATTACACAAACAATTAGCCTATGTAAATTAGCGAGGATATGAAATAATAATAGTTGAATTAAAACTATGTAAATTAAATGACTTTAAATGTGATACATAGTTGTAATCTAAAGATGGGAAATTGATACTAAATATGTTATTGGACATTTAGGACTTGATTAGATAAGTGTCTCAAAGTATTCAAACCAACTATGTACCACTTTGGCTTAGGTCCACTCCTAACAACCTCATCTTCATGCTTGCAAAAGCGAACTAGCACATAGACTTGAATGTATACTCATGGGAAGGAATCATGATTAATAAGATTGTTTCAATTTTTCCACCTAGATCTTCTAATGTATAAATATTAGTAATGATTGACAATGTCTAGAAACATTTTTTATGCAAACTATTGAATTATGAGGGTCATGTTTTCCTAAGTCAAACCCCTAAGATGATTGATTTAATAGCTTTGGAATAATGAGTGAGGACAAGTGAGCATACAATAGACCTAGGATGACACATGTTGATGTAAAGCTATGATAATACTATTATGAATGTATCATGAATGTTCTACAAGAGTGCTCTTGAATGATTCATCAATCATTTCAAACAAATGGGTGAATATATTAAAATACAACAAGACATCACATAACTCAACACATACATGCACTCGTTAGCTCACAATTACTAATGTGAGGGAAATGGTACAATTTAATTTGAATTTGATATTTAAAAGTTTAAGGTCTAGAGGTGCAATTATGTAAATGAGATAGGTAAAGTTCACACTTGCAAATCAATTTAGGATTTCAAAGGAGGGACCTAAAGGTCAAGCTCAATATTTGGGGATGATTGAAGATGGTATTTGGATAAGATGATGCCATGATCCAAATTCACACAAGAATATATCATTTGTAGACTAAAGACACTAATCTAAACAAACCCAAAACAAATAATGATATACAATTAATCTAAAATGATATATATGCTAATCTAATGCTCTAAACTCTAAATGTTCTTTAATTACTCCTTTTAATTATTTTTATGCTATTAACGCGCTGGAAACCTGGTTAGGATTCGGCACAACTTTCGATTACATGACAGTTATGCAGCTCGATTCATCAAACAGATAAAAAAAAATACCTAGTTAGGTGTTGAACTTTCTAATCGAATTCATTTGAACCTTGGTGAGATTTCACAAAATTATAAGAAAGAAAAGGGAGCCCCCCAAAAAACATGAAAACCAGATTGAAATGGAAATAAATTTTTATTTTTTTTCTGGAACTGAAAATATTCTTTACAGTACAAAACAAAATACGATTCCTCCTCTTTGCTCATGAGACTCCATTTCCTCACTGTGGTTTGGCAGGTATCAGCAATTTTAGAGTTGAACACAAAACAATCCCTTCGTTTCCATAAGTGGACCTGCATAACAAATTGATGGGCTTCTTGCCCATGATCCAGAAGAAAGCCTTCCAGCAACTTATACTTTTTTCTCGTCTCCCCCCAAAATAAATCAATACATTAGTTTACAATTAAATCCGTTGCAAAGTTGGAGGCATCGAAACCCTATTTCTCAACATCACGTGGAAAGCTTTCATGACCCTGCTCCTGCTCATTTCTCAGCTTAATAAAGCAAATAATTAATTGGGACCCCAACAGCTGAGATACATGACTTGTCGCAGTGCCTCCTCGGACTGTCTTCTTTGGCAATGGAGATCGACGGCTTCTTCAGACTGAGCTTTGCGTGAGGAGAAGAATCCAAGCGCTACAGCAGAAGATGGAGTGGCAAATGGTAAAGATGAGAGCTTCAGCTTTAAACCCTCTTCCCTCAAAACCCTCATAAAATCCTTTGAACTCATTTTTCCCTTCTTCCTTTCTTAGATGAAAAGCTTTAATGGCGAGTTTGAAAAGAGATGAATTTGTGTTTGGATAGCAAAAATTAGGATGTGAGGAAGATTTAAAGGAATGATTGGATGCGACAAAACCAGTGGCTACCCTCAGTTACGCTTGGATTCCTTTACGAACGGTGTTCTATACCAGAAACTGAATTCCAGTAGTTTTCCAGCATGACTGGAAGCTAGCGGAATTGTAACGTAAGCGGTTTTCCGTACTGCAAAGCATACTGTTTTTAAAGGTATTCTTTATGAACAACTCATCTAAAGTATTTAGTTTGGGTAGTTATATATTTGTACGGTATATAACTCTCTTACATTTGTTTTTGATCAACTTGTTGATCAATGTAAGTGTCTATTTTGCTTTTTTTTTAATTTTTTAAATGAATATAAGATTTCTCAAAGTTTTTTTATCTTTAATTCACTTTCCAACACATATTCTTATTTATTTTTGGGTCTACTTAATTTCTAGATTGAGACATGTTTTATTGATATACATCTATTTGTCAAACCCACTAAAACATGCACTCCTTTCTCTTAAATTGAAACATGTCTCATTTCTAATTATCCACCCATTAAAAGCACTAGCACATGCACTCCTTTCCCCTAGATTGAGACATGTCTTATTTCTAATCATTTGTCTTTCAAAGAAACTAGCACATGCACTCATTTCCCTTAGATTGAGACATGTTTTATTTCTAATCATCAACTCGTCAAAGACACTAGCACATGCACTCCTTTCCCCTAAATAGGAGTGCATATGGTAGTGTCCCTCATGTTCAAATTTTATTTTTCTTGTCTAAATGCTTACTCTTTCACTCAATAGTAACCCTAAATTTCCCAACAACTAGAAATGTCTTACATGTTTTATACAAGAATATTTTAAGGAAAATTAAGTATATTTTAGCACATAAGAAGGAACACTTGCACAACTTGCCTCACACTCTAGTAAGCTCTCACAAATATTTAGGTATCGCAATAACTCTATTAAAGTTCCACTAGATGTTACACACATCACTTTTCCACACTTGTATGCATTATCTTACATGTGTACCAAGCTTCTACAACTAATTGTTAAAACAACTAAGGTAATATCTTATTTAGACAAATTCTAAAATCAATCCTAATGCATCAATTTCCAAGTAAAGTAGGTTGTGGGTTTGATGCAACATCTTGTAGAGGACATGGTCATCTAACTGCAAGATATTAGTGCATTCAAGAGATAGGACCACACTCCTCAAGACAAGATCATGAAGCCAAGAATATAAGCGACACATGCTAGCATGTTATTATGAACATTTAAGACCAACAACAACTCTATTAAAGTTTCATCCTTTGCTGCACATCACTTTTCCACCCTTGCAATTTTTCTCTTGCACACTATAGTCTTTTACAATCAAATTGCTAAATCCAACATGAGATTTTTTTGAGGTAGATCTAAGAAACAATCCCATGACACCAATTTCCCACTAAATTAGGTAAGAGATTTGATGCAATATCTTGTAGAGGACATGGTCATCTCAGTGTTGTACATTAGTGTGTCTAGGGGATAAGACCACACCTCTCAAGACAAGGGAATGTGTTTCTAACAATCTAGGACCTCCTAAGTTAACTCTCAGCCTTCTTCAACCTCCAAAACTGCTAAATTAGAAATTCTTCTCTAGCCCACTTTATTTTGCTAGTGCTAGTCTAATATCTACTTCCACATTTAATTTTTACTTAGTTAGATATAATTTTTTTTTATTATTGTTTAACTATATTCAAATCAAAATTTAAGTGAATGTTCATATCACTCTCGTAATGAAAAAAAATATCATAATTTTATTTAATTTTATTTATGTTTTGGCGAACCTAACATTCAAACACTTATAGCCTTCTTCAAAAAAATTAGATTGTTTCTTTGGTAAAAAATGAGTAAAATGACATTCTTTGGCCAACTCCCCTCTCAAGCCCATTTCATGTAATATAATGTTCAAATTGTTCCTCTTTGGTTCCTTCTTCTTAATGTAAAAAAGAACAAAACATACAGAGCTTTTATTGCTCTATGAGTAACATAGGGGTTCCACTTGAATGCTTATATTTTAATATTTTATATGATTTAAACTTTAACCCACAACAACAAGCCATTCCTACTCAATGATCTCTTCTTACTTTTCCTCTTATTAGGAATTCATCTTAGGTGTTTCTTTTCAAGTTCCAACCATTTCATCCAACCTACCTATTATGGCACCCCTAAATGATTTCTAGCTACTAAGATTAGGTTAAGGTTTCCTACATTTCACATTATTATTAGTGGGACACCTTATTATTTCTACCCTGACACCTCATATTCCCTCTTTCTTTCAACCATGACTTCTTCTACACCACTTACTTCCCTTCATGAGGAAATTAATTATGCCACTTTCTATCTTCACACCTTTGTAGAACACCTTTCTACCCTACACTCATTATTTTAATACTCACCTTCATGCTTTGGACACTCTCATATATTTTGTTTCCACTTCTACTCTACGCCATTCTATTTTCTCTCTCTCAAACTCCCCCCTCACATGTTCATTGCCTATTATGAAATAACTTGCACAATAGAAGATATAATAGGAAATATGTTACTAATGCTTTATAATAATATGCCACTTTGAGGGGACAACCTCCTAATCCACTTTGAGGTGGATACCTCCAATAGTCTTCAATAAGAACACAATATCCCAAATGGTGATAATAACCTACATATACCTCCTATATATACCATACTTATGCCTAGGATATCACCCAAACCTACCTAGATAGCCCTATATAAGCCTTAGGCCAACCTAAATAACTCAATAACAATATAATACTAATAATATGACTTAATTAAGAGTTAATATAACCATAACCAACTACTCATAACACTATACACACTATAGGGGTAGGGGTATAACCTTGCCCTCGTCTTTACAAAAGCATTATCCTCACTGCTAATTTTTTTCTTTTTCTTCTTCTTCATCTCCTTTTTACTTCCACTTCTTTTATTGCTTCTTCATTTTCTTGATCTTGTTCTTGTTCTTTTTCTTGTTCTTGTTCTTGTTCTCTCTTTCTCTTTCTCTTTCTCTTTCTCTTTCTCTTGCTTTTGTTCTTTTTCTTGTTCTACTTCTTGTTCTTTTTTTTTCTTCTTTTTTTGTGGCCACTTTTTGTTGTGAAGAAGTTCTAGAAAGATAATTTTACAATAAATAACACAAATTAAAGTCAAAATACTGATTTTGTTTTTGTAACTTACAAAGGCCTAGGTTGCACTTTACCAAAAAATCTTCCAAAAATGAGGTGTTTAATAACCTTGAAAAAGAATTTGTTGGAAACCCTAATTATGCAATAAATCACTTAATTATTCTCCAATTACTCTAAATATTTTACTCTAGGATCCTTTCTTCTTTCAAAACCCACTAAAAATAATTACTCTAAATATTTTACTCTAGGATCCTTTCTTCTTTCAAAACCCACTAAAAATAAAGAACAAAAGCAATAGGATTTGGAAGATATGTGTTTTCCAAATCAATTTGGTAGAAACCCTAATTCTGCAATAAATCACTCAATTTTACTCCAATTCCTCTAAAATATAAACTGTATCTACTCCAATACATTCTTCAAAAACTCTTTAAAAATTAGACAAAAAATCACCAAAATCTGGGAGATATGTGTTTCAAAAAATGACCTCTAATATTGAAAAAATGCCTTGTCATAACAGTGCCAAGATCATGCTCTAATACTACTTGTTATAAAACAACTTGCACAATAGAAGAATATGATATGAAATATGATGCAAATACTTGATAATAATATGTCACTTCAAGGGGGAAACCTCCTAATCCACTTCGAGGGGGAGACCTCCAATATTCTTCAATAAGAACTCAATATTCCACATGATAATAACCTACCTATACTTCCTATATATACCATACTTATACCTAGGATATAACCCAAACCAACCTAGATAACCCTATATAAGCCTTAGGCTGACCTAAATAACTCAATAACAATATAATAATGATAATATGACTTAATTAAGATTTTAGATAGTCACAAGCCTACTCATAACACTATACATACTTTAGGAGTAGGAGCATAACATTTCCCTCCCTCTTCTATTACTTCATGTACCTTCAGAGTTCATCAAAATGCCTTATTTGATAATGATGACATGCTTGCTTCTTTTCCGACATGCTATTTTAAGTATTATAAATTCTAAGCATTTTATTTCATAGGAAATCTTAATGTTCATGTACAACATTTTATGTCTTCTATGTCCATTTTTTCTATAATGAGAATTCTCTTTTTTAGAGCCTTTCCCCTCACATTACATGATGATGCACTTAAATAGTTTAATCTATATGTCATACATTACATTTTTTAGATTTGATGAATGAATTTATAGACTATTTTACACCAACACTTCATAATTCTACTTCTTAGACAATAACACACAAAGAAAACAACTCTCATGTCTTGTTTCTTCTATTCACATGAAAGAAATGCTTGGTCCTTAACAATGATGAAAATATTAAATCCAACTTTACTTGTATCAAATTTTCTTGCAAACAACAGATTTATTAAGAGATTGTAACGCCTCTTCACCTTTTCTTACCACCATTATAGTTCCTCTTCCTAGAGTTTTCAATATTTCCTCTTTCAAAAGATGTATAATTTATATTTGTACTTTCTCTTTTGATTCCTTTAGTGGATCCTCCCTAAGTGATGTGACTCATACATGACTTGTACCCTTCTCATAAACCTCTTTCTTCATTTGATGTGTTGGGCTATATAAAAGCGTTGATCAGTATAACATCATCAAGCATTTGTTGAATATAACATTGGATATGCTTCCTATTGCCTTAGGCATTTCCAACTATTCTAATTTGAAACTCTCTTGATCATTCCTTCTGTAGAAACTTAAAACTGTCATAATCAATATTACACATTTGATTTCATTTACTAACACCATTTCTTCCCTGATTTGATCATTCTTGTCTATTTAATTAAATAATGCTAATTGTTCAATTAAATTCATCGTTTTCTTCTATTAATTAGATAAATAATATTGTTTTATCAATTCACCCCTTTCATGTTGATTTTCATCCTATTTGATTAAATAATGCAAATTGTTTAATTAAATTCCTTAATACCTCTCATTTGATTAAATAATCTTAATTGTTTAATGAAATGTCCTAAATCCCACTTTTTAATGAAATGATCTTAATTGTTTAGTTAAATTCCTAAATTATCTCCACTTGCACAATTAAATAATTTCTTAATTATTTAATTGACTAATATCTTCCAATTCATCCAATCATTGAGACAATATTCTCAAGGAACATTCCTCCAATTTGAATTCAAACATTTCACTCCAAATGAAAATATCTTCTCCATCTCCCTAAAATTGTGGAATTGTAATTGTCTCGAGAAATTTGAGCCCTTGATTATAATCATTGATCCATGTCAATATTCAATCTCATCCACGGATTTGATCCATGATCCATGCCACCTTCTATATTTCACTTATATCCCTTGATTATCTAATTCAATCCTAGCCATTGATTCAACCACAAAAGCCTATAAATAGTCCTCATTTCTATTAGAATATCATCCATAAAGCATTTGAGTAATTAGAATATAACCAATTTTGTATAAACTTTTGAGAGAATTTGTGGGTGATAAATGCTCCACCAAAATTGGATACACAACAACAAAACACACAACCACCAAACAATCAACAAACTATCAATAATACAAACCCCCCAAGAGGACTGCCACCTAGGAAAAATAATTACCTACAACGACGTAAATAGTGTCCTTGGGGGAGCCTATCAAAATGGTGTTACAAAAGTTGATTCAATCAAATCTCATAACGCTCCCGGATTTCAAAAACTATCAAGAACCTCAAGTCAAACATCCATGGTACATAGATGATGATCATTGTGACTTTCATAAAACTAAGGGACATAAGAAATCAAATTGCATGAGACTAAAGAATGTGATACAAGACCTTATTGATAACAAAGAGGTAAGTATAAACCAATAACCTGGGAATCAATACCTTGGGATATACAAGACCCCGATGCCATATCATAACAAAGGAAATGATAATAGAAAGGGAAAAGGTTACCATCAAGTCAGTCATGTGTACAACAATGTTGTAGGAGCATGTGATCACCACATATTCATGATCACGATAAAATGACTTTTTGTTGAGTGTGGCGTCACCACTCGAAGAGGGAAGGTAAATATCCAAGGAGCCTCGTCGCAACCTAGAACCCCATTAATGACAAATGTTAGGATATGGTGTTGTACACCATTGCATAATTTGATATATTATAATGTTGTAATTAAATAATTATTTAGTTGTGATGCACCTAGGTGGTGTGGTTAATCACACTAGGTAATTATTTGGGGACCACTTGTATGTTGTATTATAACATTGTATTATTAATTAATGTGTGGGAGACATGTGATTATAATTTAATATTGGGGAAATATTTAAAAAGTGAAAACTTAGTACCCAATATTAAATAGGGGATTAGTGGTTTTGTATTCACATGGTTTTGTGGTACATGGTTTTATCTTACCACTTGGTTGTATTTGTGTGAGCTTGAATCTATAAAAGCATGCACATGTTTAGTGGTTAAGGTTGGATGGGTGAGTGGGATTTCATTATTGAGTCTTTCTAAGGAGTGCATATGTGAAGCATGGCATGGGATATGTGGATTCATGCTTGGATACATGAGGATGCATTGAGAGGCTCGATGCTTCAGAGGTATTCATTATAAATATTGTATTGTTTTATTGTTGAATAATAAGATGGAGTATGGATGCTTTTGGAGGTTGGATTTTTCCCTCTTGAGGGTTTTTTTAGGGTATATCTTGTGTTATCTGGTGGCTTGTCTATTTGATTTATGCATTATGGTTAATTGTATGCATGTGTTTATCTTTCATGGGGTTATGTAGGAAATGGATTAAGAATGTGGGTTGAATGCATTATTTCCTAACAAGTGATATCAATGCTTTCATGGTTGATGGGTTTTTGGTTATAACCCTAGTTTGAGAGATTTTGACAAAGTTGAATCCATGGACATGCATGATAGATTTGAGGCATGGCAAGATATGAGGGTTTTGCAGGTTGTTTATTGTAGATTTGAGGGTTTTGGGTTTGTTGTTATGATGGATTGTTTGCAGATTTGGGGTTTGAAAAATGTTGGGTCAAAAAGGGTTTTTTGGATTGTGCTTCAACATGAGGGTTTTGTAGAGGAAGTTTTGTAGATGACCTCTTGAGACAAAACGAACCTCACCATTGGATCTAGAAGGCCCGAGACATGAAAAATGGCATTAAATTTGACATTTTAGAAAAGTTAAAAAAAAAAAAAAAATTAGCCAATGGATGCCCAGCCATATAGTTATAGAGGCGTCAAAATAAAATCCATAGAAACAAAAAATATCCCCCGTCGGTGAAAAATTCTCCCTGCAAAATAAATTATAAATTAAAAAAAAAATTGTATCGGTCCTCAAAAATTTAAAAGTCTAAATTTTTTAAAATATATATGTATAAGAAAAAAAAGGGGGGACGAGTGGGAGTTCGCAGACCCCACCCTATACCCATTTTCAAAGAGGTACCCCATGGTACCTACTAACATTGGTACCGTGTGGGTAGCACCGGGTACCGCAGGGTACCACTATCGTCAGACGGGTCCCCTACTCGAACCAACATAAAACTGTTGGAAAACAAAAAGTTAAATCGCCATGTATAAATTTTAAAATCCGTCGAAACTTGTGAGTTTGGAAATTTTATAAACTGCATTTAATTATTTTTCAGGTCTAGATTTCAAAAAAATTAAATGAAAAAATTAAGCCAGATTTAAATAAATTTTGGATTACGCCACTAGTACTGAGCAGTGTGCCACTAGGGCACCGCCCGGGTGCCATCGGCCAACAAGTCATTGGTGGGCTGCCCGAGCGCTAGCAACAGGCCACCTATAGGTCAAATTAGACTTTTTATAGCATTTTTTTTTAAACATACATAACATTTGCCCATGATGTCGATTTTTTGACTTCTTATACTTGTTGGAAAGGAGGTTTCAAGCACTACATAGTGGTATAGGTTTGGTTCCATGATTTTGTTGTTTTTCTTAGTTTTTGGGGCCTGAAAGTCAGATGTTCTTGGTTGCACAATTTTGAGCATAAATTTTGTATACAAAATCGGATTTTTGATTTTGAATAGGCGTTGGAGAGCATGGACAATGTACTACATAATGGATCAGTTATATTTTTAGTTTATAATGTAAGATGAGTTTGGTACTTGTTTGATCACTTGTAGGTGCTTGAGATTCAGGGTGTGATTATATGAGCATCCAAACAAGTCAGGAGGCAAAACCTTGAGGGATTACATGTTTTTATATGATATTTATGATGCCATAATTGATTATTAGTTTGGTGCTTCTTGGTATAGGTTTATAGGTGTTTTTCAAAGTTGGACTTTGATGGTGATAGATACACAAGTTGACTTCAATTTTAAGGACATGGGTTGACACGAGTGGAGACTTTGAGTCTCATATGGGTGATAGTTGAGTGCAGATACAACATTGGCTATGGTTATGATGGGATATGTAGGTATATTTGGTGCATTGGAACAACATGATCATGTATGTGGTTGTTTGGTGGTGTTTTGGTTTGGTGTTAGGAGGTTTTTCTTATCTCTTTGATGCTTGTATGGTTCCTTGACTATGGTTATTCATTTTTGGACATGTTTGGAAAATCATATATGTGGTTGATTTGGTGTTTGAGTCTTGATGTCTACAAGATTATTTTCTTTGATAGCTCGATTTGCAATTTACTAATGTGATGATGAGTTTGCATGTTTCAGTGGTTGGATTTATGAGTTATATAGCTTGTAGGTGTGTACAACCTATTGGGTTGCAGTGGGATGACTCAAATGTGGACTTTCTATATCCACCAGGTTTGATTCATTATTGTTGCAGACTTTGTTAGTTGACCTTGTTTGTGGTCATTTGTGCATTGGTATGTTGCTTTGGGATGAGAGGATGGATGGTTAGAGTACCTAATTAGCTATTTGATGGGACTTGTACCATGTAGTTTGATCAGAATGTCATGATAACTTGGTACATTCATTGGTTATACACTTTTAGTGAGAGATTTTGATAGTGATGTCTTGGCGGTGTTGGATTAGTTTGTGATGATTTGATGGTAGTTGTATCTATCTTCTTGTCTTGGAGATCTTGGTTTCACTTGATGTTACTGAAATTTTAGTTGTTTGTGTAAACTTGGATGATCTTCATGGAGGATATGGTTGTCACAATGTTGTGTGTAGCTCGGTATCACGGTTCAATGAGAGTTGTTGGAAGTGACATGGATGCATCACTGGTGATGGTTACTTCATGTGATTGGAGATGTGGTTTCTTGGTTTAGAGTGTGATTGATATTATTTCATGGTTTACTCTTGATGTTAGCTTAGAGTTTTGGCATGATATACCAAGATGTATGCATTGTTGCATGTGATCTCCTAGGAGGAGATGGTTAGATCATGATGTCATGATAAGTTCTTGATTCTATGGTTAGAGCTTTGAAATTGATCTTGGCAGTTCTCTTTCTATTGAGTACATAATCATTTTGTTGATTACTTCATGATACCAGTGCTATGTTGCATTTAGAGTTTGGCATATATTGATTAGTTACAAGTGCTCATGGATACTTGGAGACGTGGGTGAGGTTGGAGTTCTCTTGTGATTAGAGACATTTAATTGAGATGGTTACTGTTTGGAGGTTTCAGAAGAAGACCAAGGAGCCTTCACCTGGATATGGACGTGAGTTCATGATAGATCAATAGAGGAGATTGTTCTCGGAGTGAGTCATGATGACTTGGTTATCCTGGAGGAGAATTATCATTCCCCACTCTTGGTCTACTCGGCAGTTTAGCATTTGAGAGGTATTTTCCCATTATTTATGTCAGATGTGTTATGTTTTGTTCTTTTGATTTCTCATGGAATGAGTTGATTCATGGTGATTGATTTTGGAGACTCATTTGAGGATTGTTTAGCATGAGTTTATATTGATTTATCTTTCATAGATATGGATCTTGAGCTATGGATAGTTAGTTCTGGAGGATTCATTTGAGGGATGTTTAGTATGGTTATATCCTTGTGCATTTGAGTTTATATTATCATTCATTGATGAGGAATTCAGGTGATGGTTTATGGGCTAATTTTCAGATTTGGGAATGGTTATTTTGAGTTTGATCTTCTTGGTTAGAGATCAGGTTACATTCATGTTGGCATTTTACATGATTCATATGTTGTACTTGGTCTATGAGATTGAGTGTTATGGGTGTTGTTGAGGCTTCTTATTTGGGGTTGTTAGGAGATCATACTTGACACAACGTTGCACTTGAGGTGTTGGTAGAAAGAAATTATGGTTTATAGGTTTTCTCTCTTCATGGTTCCCTCCTGGAGGTTCATGTTCATATGATTTGGAAGGATGGTGGCAACATGTTGTGAGAGATTATGTAGCTATTGGTGTTGCATGTGTGGATCATTGTTATTGTTCTTGGTAGTTCATTGTTGATTGTTTATCACACCATGATATAATGTTGATTGGTATACTTGATATGCTTTGACATTACCTATGCAGTGGGAGTTCTTGTATATGTATGTTCTTCATTGATAGGTTTGATACAAGGAGCTTGTGATTGTGGTTTATGGGTTGCATATGTTGTTGGCATGAGTTTAGTGATGCTATTGATACCTAAGAGGTATGGATGGTTGGTTGTATTAGCATGTGTTTTGGATGATATTTCCGATCATGTGGGTTTTTTACAATTGACAACAGCTTGGTTAAAGCCTTTGTTATTACTTGGATTTGATGCTTGTGGTCTTGGATTGGTGCATCTTCACCTTGGCATGTTCTTTTTCTTCCATAGTGGCACGCTGGAGGATGAGAGGATTTCTTGCTTGAGATGGTGGTCACTTTGTTCTTATTCTAGGTATCTTAATGGAGCACAAGATCATGTTACAGATTCATGTGGTTACATGTGTGGCTATGAGATGTATTTCATTGATTGATCCCTTATGCAATGTATACAACAAGTGGGAGAATGTTGGGATATGGTTTTGTACACTATTGTATAATTTGATATTTTATAATGTAATTAAATAATTATTTAGTTGTGATGCACCTAGGTGGTGTTGTTAATCACACTAGGTAATTATTTGGGGACCACTTGTATGTTGTATTGTAACATTGTATTATTATTTAATGTGTGGGAGACATGTGATAATAATTTAATATTGGGGAAATATTTAAAAAGTGAAAACTTAGTACCTAATATTAAATAAGGGATTAGTGATTGTGTATTCACATGGTTTATCTTACCACTTGGTTGTATTTTTGTGAGCTTGAATCTGTAAAAGTAAACACATGTTTAGTGGTTAAGGTTGGTTGGGTGAG
This sequence comes from Sequoia sempervirens, assembly GCA_007258455.2. NCBI lineage: Eukaryota > Viridiplantae > Streptophyta > Pinopsida > Cupressales > Cupressaceae > Sequoia > Sequoia sempervirens. The sequence goes on along the minus strand of VDFB02271358.1, from coordinate 349,480,336 downwards.
TGGTTTGTCATTATTGATTCTCTCTGAGGAGTACATATGTGAAGCATGGAATGGGATGTGTGGATTCATGCTTGGACACATGAGGATGCATTGAGAGGCTTGATGCTTTAGAGGTATTCATTGTAACTCTTGTATTGTTATATTGTTGAATAATAAGATGGAGTATGGATGCTATTGGAGGCTAGGTTTTTCCCAAGGTATATCTTGTGTTATCTTGCAGCTTGTCTATTTGATTTATGCATTATGGTTACTTGTATGCATGTTTATCTCTCATGGGGTTATGTAGGAAATGGATTAAGAATGTGGGTTGAATGCATTATTTCCTAACAAAAAATCCCATAGATTATAGTCTCTTGGATCAATTGAAGAAAACTCCTGCTTAGATTTCCATTTTGAAACTCTTAAAAATCTCCCCAACATACAAGGATATCTTCAAAAAATACCTTTCTTCATCATACATATTGGATGACATTGATACTTATCAATTCCAAGCTATAGTTGGACACATCGCATCCACCCATCAACTTACATTTTCTAAGAGTGACCTTCGACTACAACCATCTCATAACTGTGCTTTACATCTTGAGGTCTACATCCATAAGAACAAAGTTAAAAGAGTCTTGGTAGAAGGAGGTGTTGGCCTAAAAATTTACACCCTTCAATTGATAAAAAAATATAGGTTATTTTGAAGATGTAATTGATAAAGAAAAAGGGGTCACTATCAGAGCTTATGATGATAATGAACAGAGTTTAGAAGGAACTATCAAGATACCCATCCAAGTAGGACCAACTATTGCAGAAACAACTTGCCAAGTCCTTGATCTTGATCCACCTTACAATATACTTCTTGGCCGACCATGGATTCATGCCATGCAAGCTGTAGCCTCGACCTATCACCAGTTCACCAAATTTTTGTATGAGAATAGAGAGATAACCATTCATGGTGATCCTAAGCCTTTTTTCTATTGCAAAAACATGGAGGAGAAGTATTATAAGATGCAACACATTCTTAAGAATGATGCAGTTCAGATACCTCCATCCTATGTAGACACATCTACCCTACCATCCACATCTGATTCTAAGGCATCAACATTGAATGATATCCCATAGATCAAGGCAATCATCAAGGACAGTGGTTGTGGAGATTATAACCTAAAAGATTCTTTTTTTTGTGGGAGAGCTTCCTCTTTCTCCTAAATCCTATGGAAAACCTCAACATAGTGACAAAGTGACAAAGATAATCAGAATAACATCTACCATTTTCACAAAGTGGGGAGACCTAATTGAGGAATTCATTGGTGAGGATACTACATTAGAGTGGTTATATCAAGATGAGAAATAAGTACCTCCAATTCTGATGGATGATAACAATAGAGGGCTTCAACTGATGAAAGGTATGGGATATAACAAGAATGAAAAGCTTGGTCTAAACCATGATGGTTTGCGAGAACCCCTTACTACCGAGAAATGTCCTAAATATATTGGTCTTCAATTCACCACAAGTAAAGTGACCCTTCTTGGCAAGGGTGATTCTATTAAGGAGGTTGAATCTTCCTCTTGGTTAAACACATCGCATAATGATAACATCAATGAATTATATTTTGACATTACATACCTTTTTGAGGATACTTGCATTTGTATGATTACCACCACATCCTTTGAGTCTACTAGCCAAATTATTGAATTGAGACTTGTTTACAATCAACTCATAAACTGGGACCAACGAGGACCACCTATTCTTAATTCCTTAAAAAATGATGAGGCTATTTCTAAATTTATGGGGCTCTGAGACAACATACCATTTAGAGATCATAAAGTAGAATTTGGCATTTTGCTAGATACCCAAGCATACTATGGTGAAACGATTGAATCCCTTAGTTGCAAAATTCTAGATATGAAAATCATAACTCAATCCCTAAGTGAAAACCACTCTGTGGCACTTTCTAATCAAAAAATAGTCAAAATAAAGGACGTATTCGAGGGTGAAAACCATTATAAGGTTCCCAAGGATGAGGGATTCAATCTACTAAGTATTGCAATAGAATAAGAAAACTCAATAGTATTGGTAGATACATCTAATCCAGTCAATGTAGGAATGGAGGAAGCACCATAGGTCACATTCTATGCTTCTTCCCTAGATGATGAAGGACGTAAAAACTTGGAAAAATTCCTGAGAGAACGCAAGATCAAATTTTCTTGGTCCTATGTAGACATGTCAGGGCTCGACACCTCATTGGTAGTTCATCATCTCATGGTTCACCCCCAAGCAAAGTTGGTAAAGAAAAAGTTGAGAAAAATGCATCCTTAGATAACATTATTAGTAAAGGTAGAGTTGCAAAAGCTTCTTGAGATAGGGTTCATCAGACCCATAGACTATCTTGAGTGGGTTTCCAACCTGGTTCCAGTTGCCAAACCCCCTAGGAGCATTAGGATATGCACAAAATTTAGAGATTGGAATAAGGCATGTCTCGAGGATGACTTTCCTCTACCAAACATAGATATCATTGTAGCCCTGACAACTAGACAAGAAATGATTTCACTCATGGATAGATTCTTAGGATATAATCAGATAATGATAGCTAAGGAAGATCAGCATAAAACAACATTCACGTGCCCATGGGGGACATATTGTTGGAACATAATTATTTTTGGTCTTAAGAATGTTGCAGTAACATATCAGAGGGACATGACCTTGATTTTTCATGACATGCTCCATAAGACCCTAGAGGACTATGTGGATGACATTTTGGCTAAATCTATAACAAGGAAAGAATGTCTGGATGTGCTAGCACCAATATTTGATAGACTTGAGAAGTATCAAGTATGGTTGAACCCTAAGAAGTGTGTCTTTGGTGTCACTACATAAAATTTTTTTGGATACATTGTATCATGAAGGGAAATTGAAGTGGACCCATTCAAGGTCAAGGAAAGCATGAACATGCAACCACCACAAACACTAAAGCAACTTCAAATCCTACAAGGTAAACTTCAATCTATCAGGAGGTTCATAACGCAACTAGAAAGAAAATGTCACCATTTTACCCATCTTCTTCATAAGGGTGTGGCCTACAAGCAGGGTCAAAATTGTGAGTAGGTATTTCAACAACTCAAGGATTATCTAGTGACACCACCCATTTTGATACCATCGATAACAGGAAAGCCTTTGATACTCTACATCTTAGCTACCTCAGTATCCTTAGAGGCTCTTTTAGCTCAACATGATGAAACGGGGAAGGAGAGAGCTATATATCACATCAGTAGAACCTTGGTAGGATATGAGATAAATTATTTTTCCATTGAAAAATCTTGGTTAGTAGTGGTGTTTTCTTCAAAAAATCTAAGGCACAGATGCTCTCTCATCAAGTTAAACTAATCTCCAAGGTAGATCCACTCAAGTACTTATTGTCGAAAGCTACTCTCACAAGTTGTACAACAAAATGGATAATGATCCTCATAGAATTTGACATAGAATATGTTGATCCAAAATCCATCAAGGGACAAGTCATCGCTAATCAACTAGTAGAATCACCCATCTATGCAGAGAATCCTTTGGTGTCAGAGTTTATCGATGAATCAATTTTTGTCCTTAGCATGGTAGATCGATGCAAGTTATATTTTGATGGTTCTTACACACAACATGGGTCCAAAGCAGGAATTTTATTTATCACCCCACAAGGTGATTGCATTCCCAAATCATACAGGTTAGCTTTTCCATGTAAGAATAAGTTGAGTATGAGGTCCTCATCACAGGGTTAAGAATTACGGTATAATGAAATATCCAAGAGCTAAAAGTCTATTGGATATTCTTAGCTAATCGTGAACCAAGTCAATGATGACTATCAAACCAAGGATGACAAATTGATGCCCTACAAGAAGATGGTGGACAGTTTCAAGGATTATTTCATTAACATAAAATTTGAGAAAATATTTAGAATCAAAAATAGATCAACAAATGCGATGGTACCATTGGATCCTTGCTAGACATGCCTCATAATAGTTTGAAATGTGAGTTCCTCATTGATCATCTTCTCATACCAACTTTTGAGGTATTGTAGTCAGAATTTGTGTTTGAAATCATTGGTCCTAGTTCCCCATGGTATCATGACATATTCACTTACCTTCATAATGGTATCCTTCCATTCGACCTTACCTCTAACCTAAAAAAGACCTTTATTAGAAGAGCATCTTGATTTGTCATTTTAGGAAATACCCTTTACTAGCAAAGTCTTGAAGGTAAATTATTGAGATGTCCTAACCAAGAGGAAGCTTTGATTTCTTTAAATGAAGTGCATAGAGGCATTTGTGAGTCACATTCAAGTGGTGCAACCTTGGCCAAGAAATTGAGGACATGATACTATTGGCCCACTATGGAACAAGAAACAAATCAATTTGTCAAGAAATGTCTGCAGTGTCAACAACGTGGAGATCTCATTCACGCACCGGATCAAGAGTTCAGGCCTATCACTACACCTTGGCCTTTTCACAATGGGGACTCGACCTCATAGGAAAAATCACCCCCACCTCTTCCGATGGTCATAAGTTTATCATCAAAGCCACTGAGTACTTTACGAAGTGGATCAAAGCAATACCAATGACCTACATAATGGGAAAGAAAATATCCAAGTTTATCCTAAATTACCTCATCTGTCGTTATGGTGCTCCTCAAGCCCTTATAAAAAATAATGGAACACCTTTTAAGAACTAGGATGTTCGTGACCTATGTTAACGATTCAATATCCAACTTCTCTTTTCCACCCCTTACTACCCCCAAGGAAATAGTCAAGCTGAGGCTTCTAACAATACCATTATTAAGATAATAAAGAAAACATTTAATGAAGCTAGTCGTGATTGACACTTACAACTGAACCCTACCTTGTGGGCTTACCAAACCAGTATCTGCACACCCACAAGTGCAACACTTTATTCCTTGGTCTATAGAACTGAAGCCATCTTACCTATTGAGGTTGAGCTCCCATCCTTGAGAGTGCCACTGCAACATCTCATCACTGATGAATAATACATAGTATCTAGGCTAAATGAGATAGAACTATTGGATGAATGTTGTCTTGAAGCATGAATCACCTACATGCCTATCAAAACAAACTCAGAAGGAGCTATAACAAAAAGATCAAAGGCTGATGCTTCCAAGTGGGAGAACTTGTCCAAAAATAGAATAAAAAAACATGTCAGGTCAAGGTAGCAAGGGTAAATTTGAGCCGAACTGGTTAGGACCTTTCATTATCACAGTAAGCTATGGCTCAAGAGCTTATCAACTAGCTACCCCTAAAGGAGAACCCTTGTAGGAGCCTATTAAGTGCACACATCTCAAAATGTTTATGCCTAGCCCATGAGAGGTGTAAAATTCAAAAATTCAAAAAAATCACAAAAGCAATAAAATCCAAAAAAGAAAAGAAAAAGGATCAAAATAGTAAAGAGAAAAATCATCCTTTAGCGAAAGTCACTCTAGTGGCACTTTGGGTAAGTACCTTGGTGAAAACCTGGCAAATAGAAGCCTTGCATAAATAAGCACCATCTCCCATCTACCATTGGCTCTTTAGCTTATATTGCATCCTCCATCCATCACATCCATTACATCCATCGTCCATCCTATTTATTCCTTCATCCATCCATGTTCATACCATAGCTTGGTATTAAGCAAGTATTCATTCCCCTTTAGTACTACTTGGCATACTCCTAATGTCAGTCTGTCCTGCCTCTATTGAGGTAGTCTATCACATCACACTAGGGGCATATACACATACTTACATCAGATCAGGTTCTTGTACACTGCCTTAAGGTTATTCTTGAAAATCTCAAAAACATCAAAAGATTTGTAAAGCTCAAAAATATCAAAAACATCAAAACATTTGTAAAGCTCAAAATTCTTAAGAACATCAAAACGTTTGTAAAGCTCAAAAATACCAAAAAATCTAAATCATCTTGAAAATCCAAAAAAATCCAAATCATCATGAAAATTTAAAAACATTGAAATCAAATCAAAACTCCTAAAAATGTCAAAATATAAAAAAAAATCAAAAGCACTTGTCAAACTAAATTGCCTCTACACGTGTACATAGGCAAGGCCTCATTGATGTTCCCCCAAGGCTTAGGTTAGTACTTAAGTGGTCTATCATAATAAACTGATAATCCATCAATGTTCATATATCAACAATAAACGGTTATTGGTAAAGGGCCAGTCAAACTATGTTGTCTCTACGTTTATTTAGGCAAGGCCATCATTGATGAGCCCTTGAGGCATTAGGTCAGTCCGACTTAGGTATTTTTCTTGGTCTAACCTTGGAAAATACAAAAAAAAATTGAACACCCTAAAAATAAAAACATTTAAAAGACATTCAAAAAGTTTCAAAAAATTCAAATATCTTTTATAAAACTAAAACTGCCTCAAATAACTTGAAAAATTAAACATTCAAATACACTCAATAGTTCAAAAATAGCCTCAAAACATTTCAAAACCTCAAGAACATTGAAATATCATGAAAAAAAAAATCACCCATCCCATTTCGCTTTCACCCATAATAAACTTTCATCCCTAATAAATGGATCGTCACCTTCACCCTTTGGTAACACAAATGGAAATAGGTACAACAATCAGTAAAGCATAAAATTTAAAATGTAAAAGTCTTAAGTCTTGATCATGAATAAACACGTTAGTTAAAATTTGTATCAACGACCTATCAAATAGTTAGAATTACTTAAACATCTGATAACATGTTCTACAGATACATCTTTCCTACAATGGGCATCATCATTGGAAATCACCTTAATCAAATCACTTTGGCAAGAGATATGAATAACATTGACTGTTTGTTCAGTTTGATCTTTTCTTATTATTTATCTTATTGGTCCATTTTGATGATCTCTCGATGATTTGTACTAAAAATATTTAGAGAAGAAGGAATGGGGAGTTAATCATTGCTTTTGTTTGTTGTGCTTGTTGGATATATTCTTGTAATTCAAACTTGGTGAATATTTTCCTTGCGTGTGTAGGGATAGTCTCAAGTAAAACAATGGCTAGGACATATCAATTTTATCATACCTTTTGTGTGTTAGTCTCCTTACTTTGATGGATTATTCTCTTACATGATCAAACTAGGTTTCCATATGTTAGGTATGAGTAAGGATACTCCTATCTGTTTGCAAATTCAAAGTCCATCACATTAGATATAACATCATCCTGGTTGTCAATACCTTGATGCATCGTGTCTATTTTCTATATAAAAAATAAGGAATTCTATGATGAAGTTATCCTAATCCGAGAAGCAAAGTAGTATCATCTATCCTATCTCATCTCATATCTAATAAGGTCTAGAATAATCATAGATCTTTTGGACTTTTGAATCAATCACAAAAATAAAGCCTAATCAATGTCCATTTCATTCTTCTTCTATCTTCCATCCACACAAACATTTCCAACCTAGTATCATGATAGTAATACAAAAATAACATAAATGCATCCATCCTACATCCATAAATCATTAGCATGTACATCTCATAGCATGCATCCTGCATAGTCATCACATATCATATGAGAAAAGAGATAAAAAGAAATCATCCATTGCATTTGCATCCATATCACATCACATACACATACATCCACATAATCATCATAAGCATAACAATACATGTAATAAGCATAATAAAGAGAATCATCATCATACATCATCTCATAAACATCTACTTCCATATATCATATCCATACATGCATCCATACATATATCACATAAGCATAAATATGAAATGAGATGTATAATAAGTATAAACGTCGTATCTGATCATCTCATATGTATCAAAAAATGATTTTCATAATACATATCAATATGTTTGATATATCATCAAAATATACTTGAGGCTATAAAAAATGAGCCAATGAATGGATATACATCAATAATCAGGCCGCATCAAAAAGTTTCTATTTATTAGAGCTATCCTTTGCTCCCCCTATCCTCTTGTGGTGGTGACTGATGTCCACCTGATGGTTTTCCTATACAAAGGGCCCACATGATGGTGTGCTCAATGCCAAGGCACTCTTGTGTGAAAAATAAGGCTAACATTGATGCCGAGGAACTTCGCAATGGTACAAATTACTATACTAGGAGGCCTCTACTATGGCCTATTGGTGTAGTGTGGTTGTGACCATATTGCCCTATCCTTGAGCCTGGGCTTGTGTTGTGATCTCTAACTACTATCTCTGAGCAGTCTCCTAGGCTAGCTACAAATTTGTTTATTGTTGTTGTTGTCTCTCTTGAGCTAACTCGACATGGGCTTGATCTTGCTCCTACCTGTATCTATCTCACATAGCTTAGGCTTGGTATTTCTCCTAAATGGTGGTATCTCACTCTATTTTCCGCTGCTGTAGCAAACTCTAAGGATCTAGACCCCCTAGTACCTGAGCTACCTATTGTACCTGCTAAAGATGTGGTGGAGGACCTTGGGGTGGATGTTACAAAATATGTCCCACCTAACCTAGAACCTGTCCATCATGCTAAGGAACTTGTCCTCTACCCCTACCTCTACCTCTACCTCGACCTACACCATCAACCCCTTTTGGGTCTATCAATCGGATGGGGTGGTGCTAAGAAAACCATGCATCATAGGCTGGAGTCTACCAAGATCATCTGCCCCCCCTACGTAAACCCATGGAAGAGGAGCAAGCTATCTAAAGTCATCAATGGAAACCTAAGGGACTATCTGAGGTCTCCAAACAGTGATCTCTATAAAAGTTTACATTTCCCTATAATATGGTCCTAGGACATCCTACTGGTCCCAAAACTGCCTCACAACACGGTCAGGGAAGTACCTCTCAATAATGTGGATCTGGTGGTTACTAAGCCACCATGTCTGTCATGTATAAAATAGCTAGTCCTAGTCGTCATCCCATGGTTGGGCCTGAATCCAGGGTCTCCACATAAATACTATCATATCATGTATGACCCTCCTCCAATAGGAAATATCCATTGCCCTTGTATGGTGGAGTGTTGTTGTGGTTGCATATACGTAAACCACTGGCTCCTCGTCATCAATGTCCCTCAATGCAATAATAGGTCTAAGCACCACAATGTGCTCCCAAGCCCATATGTGAAGCAATGTTACTCCAACAGATAAGCTACATCCTCACATAGACCACCTAATGCATATTGTGGTACAATGTGGCCAAGATGCATGGTCCCTAGGGCATAAGTGCAAACATCCTCTAGCATACCCTCTAGCGCAACTCCCCACCAATGCTTACATGTTTACTTTAGTTGGTGGTGCAATAAATTGGATAAGTAAGTGATAGGTTGTGGTTATTTTGTCCACTATTGAAGCTAAGTATATGGTAGCTATGCATGTTTGTAATGAATCCATTTAGTTTAAGAGACTATGTTCAAACATCAGAATAAAAGAAGGTATGGTAAAATTTTATTATGATAATCAAAGTGTGAATTTTCTAGCTAAGAACTTAACATTTCATGTCAGGACCAAACACTTTGATGTATACTATCATTTTGTTAGAGATATGATTGAGGATGGTAGGTGGAAGCTAATTAAGGTCTATCATTTTTATGAATGTTGTAGATTGTTTAACTAAGTTTTTGAACACAAAGATGTTCAGATGGTGTTCAAATTCTATGGCCCTCTTGGTCCCTTGCATCCAAATCATAGCATCTCTTTTCTCTTGCAAGGTGTTTGAAAAGTGCGAGAGTGTTAAGAAAAAGTTGTCTCAATCTTGCAACTATAAAAGGTTACTATTTAAAGTAAGTTCACATTTGAGCACATTGTTGCAAGGTGTGTGCCCTTGGTCTCCTTGTGTTGTGCAACGTAGTGTTCGGGTTCGTGACATAGCTTAACTACCTCTTGTGAATTCATTAACTCTGGTGATTGTATTGGGCATTAACAGGTCGATCTTTTGGTGCAACGACAACTGTCTTTGCAACAATTGGTATTAGAGCCTAGGTCACGGGTTTGAACCCATCACTTGCATTGATGGGTATTTTTGCAAGGTGTGTGCCCTTGGTCTCCTTGTGTTGTACAATGTATCGCTCAGGTTCGTGACATGGCTTAACTACCCCCTATGAATTCATTAAATATGGTGGTTGTATCATGCATTAACATGTTAATCTTTTGGTGCAATGACAACTATCTTTGTAACACACATATGGCTTCAAAAATTTCCCCAAAGCTATAAAATGGCCAAATATACATACTAGTAAAGCTTCAACCCAAAATCATGTATGAATTTCAAGATATTAAAATTTTTATTTTTGAAAGTTTTAAAGTCAATTTTGGGGCACTTAGAGGTCCATTTTGGGCCCAAAAGTGGTCGTAACCAACAAATTATTCACAAGGTTTCCAATCTTTCAAACGGTTTGTCAATCAAATTCCTAGATCAAAATTTATGGCCTTTGGAAGTTGGGTCTCCTATATTAAAAATGTGAAAATGTGTTGGACACAAAAGAAATGTCGTAAAGGGGAGTTACATGTGTTGGTGTGTGTTTTGACACATCATAGGGAATCTTTGATTGGAGATAATTTGGGCATCACTTTTTGGGTGGTTTTGCTCATGATTTTATAAATATCGTTTAACAATTTCATGTATCATATTTCCTATATATTAGGTGCTTGAGATGGAGGTTGTGTTTGAGAGTATTCTAGGTGTTGAGTTTCCTTTGGACCTCTAGTTGGTGATAGTTTTGTGAACACTTCATCTATAAGTATATTATAATCTTGTTGATTTTTAAATAATATATTGGGTGGATTTTAGAGTGTGGGGTTTTTCTCCCAATAGGGTTTTCCCCACGTAAATCACTATGTCGTGGTATGAATGGTATTTATGTTTAGTTTTTGTAATTGTTGTGAAGATCTAAAAACATTTTGCATAACCCTCCTCTCAAGATTAGTGTAGGAAGTTGTTCTACTACCTTAACTTCCTTACATTGTTGATTAAGAGGATGTATGAAAATATAAACAAATTAAAAAAATTAAGTATGTCATAGGAAATATAAGTAGAAATTGATGACATTTAGAAAATGTGATTTTATGGTTATATGTTAATCATTTGACCATAGGGAGGAAAAGACTAGGAGACATGTGTAAGATTGAGAAATGAGGAAAAATAAAAAGAACTATGTTGTTTAGATTAGTTATTAAATTTATCATTAACAAAACCTATCATATAAACAAGAACAACATTGAAGACCCATGCCATGCACACCAAGAAAGAAGATGAGATGGAGAACATGAGAAGGGTTAAGTATAAAGTATAAGACAAAGAAATGATCCCCAAGCATGAAAGAGGTACAAGCATTGATGAGGAAAAGCATGAATGCAATTAAATAATATAGGAAGGAGGTATAAAGTGTTGAAGAATATATGAACACAACAAGTTTACCTATATATTGGCTTCTGAATATGTAAACATATAAGAAAATAATAAGAAGAAAACATTTCATTCAATAATGCTCCTACTTGTTCCCTCTAGTGTGATAGAAAGTGGTATATAGTATGTGATATATTTAATAAAAAAACACCTTAGGTATGGAATAAAAGGCAAGAAAATTAATAGGTGATTAATTATGAATATTAAGTTAGATAATTCCAAGCAAAGGTAACATTAGAGACATGGTGTAGATTATTTATAAGTTAAAAATAAGGTCACAAAAGGTAAGGAAAATATGGGATAATATATATTAAGAGGTGAGAGAAAGAGTAAATATATAAGAAACATACAAATGGTAGCAAACTAATAGAAATTAAGAACAATAGAGAGAGGGAAGACCATAGTGAGAATCTAATGTTGGTTTCAAATTAGAGTGTTATAATATAGATACGAGTTTGCAAGAATGTTAGAAGTAGGAATAAATTAAGGTGTTGAGGAATGCAAATGTGTCAAAATAGGGAAAGAATATAAATTAAGTTCCTTGAAAGAGAGGGGATGAAGTTCTAACAAGTTGTGTTTAACTTAGATGGTAGAGTGCAAAATGTCAAAGAAAGGATTAGATGGTTGAAGCATGAACTTATCTTGGATATATGGCAAAATATTTTCTAGAAATTTATTTTGGAGATGGTTATTAGGAAGTGCAAAATATATTTTGACAACTAATGAAAGAATGTGACAGTGTCTGATACATTCATTAGAAGTTTGCTTGCATTATACCAACTATTTAAGATGAACTAAAGGTGCATTTTGAATTTAAAATAATAGATGAATTCATGCATTATGTTAGAAAAGGAATGTAGGTACAAGAATAAACAAATAATAATGATTAAAGTGCAAGGAAATTTAACTTGGTTGAGATCAGATCATCACATTTATAAGTTAAACATTATGTAAAGTTTTCGTACATGATGGAATAGATTTACCCTACCAATATAATTTTCAAAATAGAGGGCCACATGTCCAATATAATAATTGTAGAGATCTCAAAAGATAAGGGATATTATAGTAATTGGGGAATATTGGATGGTCTAAGAGTATGGTCCAAATGCATTTCTATCTCATTGATTTTGTTATGCACATGATTCAATAAAATAACCAATGAATGTAAAGTAATATGTGGGGCGAAAGTTGTAATAATAAGAGGGGATGAGTGAGAAGCACTCGATTGAAGATGAGGTGTATAAGAGGAAATGGATAAAGATAGGTTGAGAAGAAGAGTTTAAGTTGAGTGGGAGAATGGAGTGAAACCATGATCATATTAAGTGCCTTTGGTATGAGTGAAGGTGTTAACATGAAATATAATCAGATTAACTATGCTAAGAATCAACTAAGAAACTAAGAAATTAACCTAATTAGATCATATTCCCAATGAAATTCTTGCAAATGCTAACTAGGAAGCCATAAACATGAAATAACATTCAATTGATATAGAAAACCTAATTTAACACAAGCAAACCTCACCCCATTAGGGAATTAGTGCTAAATTGATGTGGAATGCTCAACCCTTTCCGAATCCCATATTGAAGCTAAGCTTTGATGACCTCTAATGGTGAAATTGATGGAAATGGACAATTTTTCTCAAAAGTGGATACAAAATTGGTTATAATTTGATTACTCAAATGCTTTGTGGATGATATTCTCATAGAAATGAGGACTATTTATAGGATTTTTTGGTTGAATCAATGGCTAGGATTGAATTAGCTAATCAAGGGATAGAATTGAAAGATAAAAGGTGACATGGATCAAGGATCAGATCCATGGATGAGATTGAATATTGACATGGATCAATGATTCTAATCAAGGGCTCAAATTTTTTGAGACAATTGAAATCCCACGACTTTAGGGAGATGGAGAAGATGTTTCCATTTGGAGGGAAATGTTTGAATTCAAATTGGAGGAATATTCCTTGAGATTATTCTCTCAATGATTAGAGGAACTGGAAGATATTAGTTAATTAAATAATTAAGAAATTATTTAATTGTGCAAGTGGAGAGAACTTAGGAATTTAACTAAATAATTAAGATCATTTAATTAAAAATTTGGACTTAGGATATTCAATTAAGCAATTAAGATTATTTAATCAAATGAGAGGAATTAAGGAATTTAATTAAACAATTTGCATTACTTAATCAAATAGGATGAAAATTAGCATGAAAGGGGTGAATTAATCAAACAATATTAATTATATGATTAGTAGAAGAAAATAAAGAATTTAATTTTAAAAAATAGCATTATTTAATTAAATATATGAGAATGATCGAATCAAGGTAGAAATGGTGTTAGTAAATGAAATCAAATGTGTGATATTGATCAGGACAATTTTAAGTGTCTATATTTTGTCCCTCTTTGAAGTGTGGTACTTGCTACATTGCTTCAAAGTTCAACTAATACTACTTGGAATAATGATGTTGCTTAGATCAAAAAATTAAAAATTATTTTATTTTTTATTTTTTTTTATGCCCCACTATGCCCCAATGGAAGGAATGAGTGCTGGTTTGCTGCCCTCTTGAGAGATTGAGTGAACATTCCAATTTTTAGGTCGAGATCATTAAAAAGATACAAGATTGGTTTAGACGTGAAGAGGATGAAAAACAAGCCTCAAGACATTGATAAACTAACCCATGACAGGCCATTAGGCGTGAAAACATAGATTCAAGGAAAAACCCCTAGGTTTAGCAATGCATCCAGGGTAAGAAACCCTAATTTTACCATGCATATATATGAGTTTAGGTCACTTTCAAGCTTATTTTTATGAAGGAATTATTTTTTCTCCCCAAAATATGCTAGTGTGTAGGTTGATGTCAAAACCTTATTTATAGTCTCCTAGTGGGATGCCATCTCAAAGCCTAAAGAATTCTATGATAGATTCATCATTTTGAAATAAATATATTAGAATGTGACCTTTTGGTCCTAGTAAATAAGTTCAAAGTATTAGAGGTCAAGGGTAATGGTGAGGACAAGAGTGTCATTGGAGAGATTCGTGGTGGTAAGATATTTACATAAAATATGAGAGGAACCTATCTTCATGTCAAAAACAACTTCCTTAGAGATCATGAAATTGTAACGAACATTTTCATATTGATCACCAAGGGGTATGTATTCAATGCCATAAAATCATTGATTTACAAAAAATATGTATATGTTTAAATTGTATTCCTTGTTCATGAAGGCCTAGTCCTTTTCTTTTTGTAGTTCATAACTTGATACATCTTATTTTCTATAGGATGCTCATTACTTTGAAAAATAGTTGCTAAACCATCATCATATAGCCAAAGATTCATTATGGATTTCATTTTTCATTAGCAAGATAACATTGTTTGTGTCATGTACCAAAAATAACTCAACCCAAATCAAACACAACTATCATTTTTTTTATTTACTATTGTTATTCAAGTTCTATAGTTAATTGAAAGTTGATGACATCAAGTTTACGAAGTCATCACATCGCTTAAACTATCCTAGATCACATATTTCCCCAAGTGTTCCAAATTTGAGATGTCCAAAATTATAAGGAATAACTAAGGACCACTCCTTTAAATGGTTGAACTACTATCAATTACCAATTTCTTCCTTTCCAACCATATTTGTTTCTCTAGTTAATCTATAGAGAGAAATATGATTGCATAAGAGATTAGAAAAGAAAGATCTACGTATGAAAACAATTCATAACTTCACTTTGTGCATCAATATAATAAATTCATCTCTTATCAAACTAAACAACTTAATTTGCAACACCTACATCAAATGTTAATGATTGACACGTATATGTTTTGTTCAAGTTCAATTATAAATTCTCTTGATTCATCAATCAACAAATTTTGTCTTTAATAGAACACAAGTTTCCTACCATGAGTGTATGATGACATGCATGTGAAACCTAATTTAATTCATAATGGTAGTTCATTTACACAACAATAGTTTTATCTATTTCTACATACTAAATTGCTTAATTTAACAAGGCGATATTATTCACATGCTTATATTCTTATAATTCAAGAGTTGATAACTAAAATTGGTCTATTGTATCCTAGTTTATTTTATTCTTATTCAAGTTTTTTTTAATAGAAATTTCTTCGTGAATAATAAATTATTTCTATCGCGTGGGTGGTTGGGCGAGCGCCCATCCATGTTGGCGGAGGGTTTTTGAAGGGGCATCACTCATCTTTTACATGGATTATTTAATGGTTTGGCCACCGCTGGTTTGATTGGAAGAGATGATTTTGAAAAGTGGTGATGGTCTAAGGGTATGTCAATCACAAAGAGTACATGCACAGTTGTTAGCTGGCATGCGATCATCATTTCAAGGAATGCTCAATGTTTAAGGCCGAAGTTGGAGGATGGATTTTCATTCAAGGACAGATTTCCTTGCATCGTCATAATTCCTCACTCATGTGATGTTAGCTAGGCCTGGTGGCCATGGGTATTATTAATGGAAGTTGGTGTCAACGACTTGTTAGTGTGTGGTGTGAAGATTTTATGAGGTGTTTTAGGTGGCAGTGTTCTGGTCGACGATGTTCGACTTCTGGTGGATTCGAAGATGGAAAAATTGAGCCACTCCAAGTTCATTATTTCTGTGTCTATGGAGGGGCTGGAGTCGTTTGGTGTGGACACCCATTTCTTTGCTGGTGATAGAGAGACAAGCCTCCTTTAGAGAAATTACCGACCAGAGGCTTAAGCGTATTCTACTTGATAGTGATCCTTTGGTCTTAGTAGCTATAAAAATGGTGTTAGGGAAAGTCATTATCACCTCCTCTACACTAGATTCACTATTTCACAAAATAAACCAAGTAGAAAAGAGTGTCGATGTAAATCTAAATGCAGATGATAATGATGAATTTAAGGATAGTTGGTATAAGTTTTCCATGGTCCATAATTTTGTGCAAGCTTTTGGTTTAATTGTGTATGTTTTTTTAGCAATATTTCGGATCACACTTAGTGATCCATCATCAAGAAGAGGAAAGAATGAGAAAAATGATAGTAGATTACGCTAAATAAAGGTTGGGGAAGAAAATAGGAGAGAGAGGAATCAAAAATTAATAAAATAAAGAAGGAGAAGAAGGTGAGAATAAATAATTAAAAGGAGAAAATAATAACTTGCCAACAGAATGAAAACACAAAAAAGGATGGAATAAAGCAATGGGTATATGGATGTAATTTTATCATCACATTGCTTTATTCCATCCTTTTTTTGTGTTTTCATTCTCTTGGTAAGTTATTATTTTCTCCTTTTAATTATTTATTCTCAGCTTCTTCTTCTTTATTTTATTAATTTTTACTCTCTCTCTCTCCTCCAACCCGCACTGTTTATATAACGCCATTATTTCCTCTGATGATGATCGCGAGTGTAATATTTGATGATCAAAAATGTACGTTAAACCAAGCTGCATAAATAAGAATGTAGGAATACACATCTTAAGCCATATGCAATTAGATGTGTCAATTTTCCTAATTAAATATATTTCCACACACTTTAAAATATTATGATATTTAGTGGTTCTTCTCACTTCCTCAAGGTTCAATGCATTCAATTGATAATCTCACTAAAGTGTTATTAAATATTTTTAATGTTAATATGAAACTTAGAGTAACAATTGAAAATATATTTGAATAACAAACACACTAACAGTTGTATAGTGTACAATATCAATATCCATTCTCTAAGTTGATCATTTCCTTACATGACATGGAATTGTAAAACATCTTCCCTAAGTTGTTCCATAACTAGTTTCTCATGATTTCAGTATCTTGGAAAGAGGTGATGCAATACATTTTAAATCCTCCTCCCAAGGAAATTAATACATTTATGTTTTTCTATTGGAATGAACTACTTTGCATTTGGCATACTCTAGAGAAAGGATCTTAGTGGCTAACTTGAAGAGGTTTTTAGCCGCTTAATATTCTTGCAAACCACTTCCTTCTCCAAGGCCCTTCCTAATGACTTAGTTGTAATAAGAAAGAGAAAAGGGGATAGTGGATCTCCTTGTACGATTCCCCTTTTGGTAGTGAATACATCCATGTTTGTCTCATTAATGAGGATGAAATAAGATGTCAAGGAGATACAACTCAAAACCCATTTGCACCAATCCTTAAAAAACTTGAATTTATTTATAGCATGGGTTAAGAATACCCATGAAAATGTTATATGCCACATCCATATCAAGTTTAAGAAACATCACGTTTTTCAAGTCCTAGTATGTTTGATAGAATTCAAATTATTTCATAGAAAATTATAATTTCATCAAAGGTATGTCTTCCTTCTAGGAAACCACTCAATTTCTTAGATATGATTCTAACTAAACACGTCAAAGTATTCTAGATTTACAAATTTACATATGTGTTCCAAAAATGTGAAATTACATCTAGATTAATAATAGATTTTTTAAGCTTGTGGCACTCCTCGATAACTTTCTAGACACCAAATCCAAAAAATGTCCTAGAAATTCTAATAAAAATAGCTTGGAAACCACTTGGACCTAAGGCCTTCGTGAACCCAAGTGTGAAGGTAGCCACCTTGATTGAACCTCCATGGTGAAGGTTTTGATTAGCTCATCATTTTGATTCTACATGAATAGTTATGGGATATTACAAATAAAGAGGTTTTGGGAATATTATTTTTTCTATAGTATTTTCTCAAAAAAAAATGAACATATTGATATCTTTCAATCCACATGGTTGCTATGTCAATAACCCCACTTCTAAAGGGGTGAACTGTTCCCTCAATTTTATTGACTTGCTTTCAATATTTGTGGAGAGGTGAAAGTATTTGGTTTTTGGATCACCCTCCAACTATTTCACCAAAAAGAAAACTTTCCACCAAGACCCGACTACTATATTGCAGACCCTGGACCCCTCCACACCCAAGAATAAGAGGGTGAAGCCCGAGGGGTTCTATGGCACACCCATGTTACATATAGAATCAATAAAACTATAGTTAGATATTAAGTTGAAAAGGTCTTTGTGGGGCTTAACAATCAATATTATTTGATTTTAAGGAAAGGTAAGGTCATTATGTTGCAATTAATCTACCTTCGCCATTAATAAACCTACTAGAATAAGAAATATTAATAACCTCTTATATATCTCTTTTATAGTAAGAATATATGTCTTCTATACACTATCACTCTCCTTTATCAATATAATTTTATCTTTCACCCCAAGAAAGGTGAATCTAGGAGTTTGTGTTTGCTAATAATTATTATCCACAATTGCATGAGCCTTTTTGTAACTTTGACACAATTAGTTGAAAAGATACATAGATGAAATACAAATATATCCATGTCTAATGGGATGAGGTACAAATGGTATACAATTTAGGCTCTCATAATGGAAAATCATGTTCAAATCCCCAAGAGATGTTGAGCTTGTTATATAAATGTATAAATTTTGAAGTGTAAACGATCACTCTGAGTGTGGCGTACCAAACATATGAGATAATTCCTATGTGAATTTGAGGGAAAAGATACTTGTCAATCATAACATCTAAGCTAAAGATCATCCATCAAGGAAATGTATTAAACCTATTAGTAATGTACTTAGTAGATTATATCTCTTCCAAGAAATTATCTTCACCCTTAGCTTACATTTTGTTACGATTACCATTATAGATTCAATGTTGAAATACATTCAAGAAATTTTTACTTTTGATGTATAAAAAAATGCATCACTTTATCCTTAATGTAATCAATCTAAATTTTAATATAAGGGTTGTTTATTTAAGAAAATCACATCTTGGTGATATTGTAAATACATATTTTAATTTTAAATGTACATGCACTTCTCAAAATAATGAAAAATAAAGTTTTACATAGTTTTAAAAAATGTCGATACATAATTTCACTCACATATCATCTACACAAATTGAGGACTAATATAATATTCTTATCCAATCTATTCATCAAGCCTATGTAGAATAGATACTTCATGTCACATGTTATAGAGAGATTATGGATAGAACCTATAATCAACTCCCCATAAAAGAATTGTCATTAATCTTTGTTGGCATATAATATTCTCATCCAATTTGTCCACTAGACCTCAATAGAATGAATTTAGTTCATGTCACTTGTAGAGAGACCATGATTCAAACCTAGGAAGCAACCGACCAATAAAATCATTCTCATTCATACTTATTGGTGCATAACTTTCTTATCCTATTTGTCACTCAGGTCTCAACAAAATGGTTAGTGTGTCATTTATAGATCATTGAGAGTTTATTTTTATCGACTTGTTTTTTAATCTAAACCTTCACTTATCTCAATTTAATTTCATTCTTAACCTCTCATGCATCGAAATAATGAACAATCTTGAAATTGTTTAAATAACTTATGTTCAATTATAACCTCTTACACTTGCATATTCAATTACACAGTTATTACTTTTGACAACCATCTTTTATAAAATTATTTTTTACACTTAAAACTAAACATTACATTTTAAAATTATTCTATTAGTCCTCTTTTTAGAAAAAGAAAATACACAAGAATTCAACTTGTAAATGAAAATCCAAAAAAAAGATTAAAACATATATTAACCAACATTAATATTGATTCATTTACTCAAATATAATTCACAAATAAAATTGAACATAAAAGAATGGATATTAAAAACAAAATGAACAATTTAAATGTTTGATAGTGTTTTTTATCCATGATCAAATGAGCTTCTTTATAACCATAAAAGAAATCAAAGAAAAGATAAACAAAAATACAATAATAATGATTACAAAACTTGATTATTTTAATCATTCTTTTGAATAATCCTTGAAAGATAATAAATACTTATTTATTCAATTTTTTCACTATTCCTCTTCCCCACATCTAAAATATCCTTGTCTTTTTTGCAAGGACACCAAGTTTAGAAAAAATAGAAAGAACCCATTTGAACATTGCTTCATTTTTAAAAATTGGGACATCAAACACTAGGGACATTCAAAGCAAGATGGTGGCATTGATAAGATCTTCTAGAATTTTCCGTTGGTAATGCACCAGCTCCTTGGAAAACACAAACACATCTCCCTTCTCCAATGTTTTGGAGAAAAAATTGTTGTTGCTACCAACAAACCTCACAAGAAGCTCGCCTTCGACAAGAATTTTAGTGGCTCTTGGGTGAGTGCAGTGAGGAGGATTTATTCCATCAACTGCAAAGTTGATGTAGGCCAGCAATATTCCCAACATATGCAGGCCTCAGATCTGTTGAACATTCACCGCCATTACATTGGAGACTACTACATTGATGGTGTTCCCCGGTCTGCTGAAACTGCCTTTGGGTCTTTGCACACGAATCCATTCACTGAAACTGATTAATCAATTTATTAGCAAGTCACATAAATAGAGGGAAACATGGGTGTAACAGTGAAAGCTGCTATTATTATATCAACTCACCATTTCTTTGATTAATATCAACTGTGTGGTCTTTGCTGGCCGGGCTTAACCGGCACACTCTAAGGGTACACGCTTAGGTGTCTGGGTTCTGTGGGGCCCACTTAAACTGACATTTTTTGTTTCCGTTTTCTCATATGCTGTGTCCTTCCTGTTCCCGTTTGCGTCCACCATGTGGAAGAATTTAATTTTTCGTTTCCACCGTTAGAAGCCATAAAATCTGCAAAATGGACAAAATTTCAGCGGCGACAATGTAAGGTGGTCAGATCTCATCATTTCTCTATCTGCAAAACTTGATGCCATGCTCAACGTTGATGTGCTGTCCGAAAGAGTATTTGTTTTGATGCATAGTATTTTTAATCCCACATGTCTGCGGTGAGTTAAAAAAGGGTAGAAAGGGCTCATAAATAGAGGCTTAGAAACAGGTGAAGGCACATTTTTAACTGCTAAGATTCACAAACAGGTGGTATCTCCGACTTCAAATTTTGGCTGTGTAATAAATGTGAACTATGGACTCTTCCAATTTCTATAGCGAAATGAAGATTTTCTTTTAGGAATTGTTATTAATGGGACTGGATGGAAGATAGATAATCTGTTAAAAACAATATCAATGTACTTTAAACAAAATATATATATTTATATTTGTATTAATTATTTGATAATTATTTTTTCTTAAATATAATGTTTAAAATATAAAATATAATATTTAATTTGAGTGTAAAATATAAAAATATTGTTTATATTTAATTACATAATATGTTATAATATAATAATAAATATTATAAATAATATATTTATAATAAATGTTATAAATTATGTTTTTTCTAATGTATGTTAAATAAAATTCATATATTACGTGAAATATAATATAAATTGAGAAATTTTAAATAGTTTTAAATTTATGAAATTAAGATTTAATTAATTATTTTTTTAAATAATTTATATCTATTTTTTTGTATGTGAGTAGAACTTTAAAGTCAATATAATTTTTTGCGAGCATTTGATTTAATTATTTTTTAAAAATATAGATCTCTATAAATAAATAAAATATTCAAAGTCTATTTATTTTTTAAATATAAAATTATTTAAAATTTAAAATATTTTTTAAATAAACAAAAAATTACTAAAATAGCAAAAACAAGTGTAGTGAAAATAAAATGAAATATTCTTAAATAAATAAATTAGCCTTATAGATTAGAGAGCATAACAAACCATTTTTTTGTCACTAGAATCTTAACTCTATCTTACAACTCGCATAGCTAATATTTTTTGCCACCAAGTTTTTTTCCTATGTTTGCACTATAGACAAGCTCCTATTGTTTGTAAGCTAGCTTGGAAATTTAACCTATACACTAGATTTGAACTGCAAACTACTTGAATTTTGAACTACATCTAGACTCTAAAGTCTAATCTATTAGTGGACTTTGAAGGTGGAATTTCATCAATATTCCTAAGTCCAAACTACTAAAAAGAATCTAAAATTTGGACTACTATGGACTTCTAAACTCTAACAAACCTACAACTAAATGCTTTTACACTTCATTGTTTATCTGTGGTAGCCATGTACTATGGAATCTCATACTACAAGAAGTTTTTAGAGCCTTTTATTTTAGACTTCATGAATCTAAAGAGAGCGCATTTAGCTCTGTAAAATTTCATACCATATTTCAACTTTACAATTATGTTGTAATTAACTATTTTTTCTATCCTCCAAGTGACTTGCATAATTTTTTGCATATAATTTTACAAAATTGATCAAGCTTGAACTTCTAAAAACTTTTAAAAGTATCTGTGTAATATAAATGGTTGATTTAAGCTTTCAAAGTTGTCAAAATTGTAACCAGACAAGTATTCAATTTTTTGGTGGGCCAAATTTTACAACACTAATCAAAGTTGCAGGGTTTTAGTATGGATCCTACTATTGATATCTTAACTCCACACAAATATCACACCTAGAATATTAAATTTAAAGAACTTCAAGCTAAAGGTCTATAGAAAATTTTAAGTGAAAAATAAATGCATTTTAGGGTCTATAGAAAATTTTAAGTGAAAAATAAATGCATTTTAGAATATTTTCCATGCTAGGGATGGGAAGATAGTTGAGCTCTCCCCACATGAAGTAGTTATTCAAGAATTACAACATCTTAAGAAAATTATTTCTTTAGGAAATGTTGATCATGGGTCTAGATTGTATATGTTTCATGGTTTTGATTCTTCCTATGGATCATCACACATCACCCATGTAGCACTATAAGAAAAATTTGACACACAAGGTTTAGACACTTCAATTAAAAGTATCTTTATCAATTGAGTACATAGGATATACCTTTTCTTCATAAGGTTTCAGACACAGAGGGAGTTTATCAAGTTTATGTCCTTATCAAACATAATAAAGAATAATTTCCTAAGGTTAAGGAACCATGCTATAACCTTACACAAGAGCTAGTTCAAAGTGACCTCATGTCATTTCTAACTCCTTTTTTAGGAGCCAAGTATGTGCTCACCTTCATTGATGATTACTCTCATCACACATGGGTGTGTTATCTTAAAACAAAGAGTGATATCTTCACCATTTTTAGGGCATTCAAGATGTTCATGGGGAAGCAATCATGTTCTATTTAGAGGATACATATATAATGGGAGAATATTCCAACCAATAGTTTTAGGATTATTGCACTAATAATGTTGTACATCATTAGTATTTTTTCCCTACATGTTTCAATATAATGGTGTCACTATTTAAAGGAAATAACAAATCACTAAGGGATATATCAAATAATATGCTTCAATTATGGTTTATGGCTTAATTATTTTGGTTGAAGTAGCCAATTATATAAATTCACAACTACACTCCACATAAGATAGTTTATAATATCACTTTAAGGGAGGCTTGGTCCAATATCAAGCTTTATGTTTCCTTATCTGGTATATTTGATACCGAGTCTTGGGGGTTCATACTAGATGGTTGCCATAAGAAAATGAAGAAGAAGAGTTAATTATAATTTATTTTTACTGGCTAAATTGTGAGGATGTGAAGGCTTATCAATTTTTAAATCCAGCAACTAGATATCTCTACTTTCATAGAGATATCCAATTTGACAATTCTTTCACATAGACGGATCCTCCACCTACTTTTTCTTCCCCACTAGTTACCTACTTTTCCTTCTTCATCACATGAAGATTCCTTTTCACTTGAGAATACTTTAGATGATAGTCCTATTCTTCCACCACCAAAATGACCTTCTCCTACTCACATTTTCCTCCATGGGCTCATAGTGCTATTGAGAAGGATATATTTTTTTAGTTGGAAATCATTTAAAAGATCTTGGCATGCCCATTCACAAAATTATAATACTAGTCTTTTCAAATCACCCTACATCTATTGATCCATAAAGATTCTTAAAGGCTTATTTTATTTTAGAGTGGTAGAGAAGTATTCTTGCTTGATGAAGAATCACATATGGGATTTAGTTTCTCTCCCGAAGGGAAGAAAGATAATTTGGTGTAAGTGGGGTGTACTGCACCAAGTTTGTAGTTGATGGTTTTAAGGCACATATTGTATCTAAGGGTTTTTCATAGGTTGGGGGTATAAATTACTCTGAGATATTTTCCCTTATATAGAAGATGGGTTATATACACCTTATACTATTTGTTACTGCATCTCAAAGATGGTCAATTTTCCAAAATGCCATCCTTAACAAAAAGTATAACATTTTCATCTTCCTCTTTAATGATATTGCTTCCCTATTCAATCACCCATGTCTTTTCTTCAAGATAATTTTTACTATTAGTGAAATAATAGGTCAATTGGTGGAATCATAGGAATCTCCTTTCTAATCCATTTTTCTTATTTATTTGGTAGTGTTTATATATGATGTTTTTGCACTTGGTGAACCATCATGCTTTGATTCATAATCCATGTAGTGATTTTCTTGGCATTAAAAACTAGTTTTTTTGTAATATTGGCTTATTTTCCTAGTATAGTAGAACAAATGACAAGGTATCCTTAGGTTAATCATTTACCAATTTTATTTTATTTGTTTCTTTTGGCTTCATATTATCTTTGATACATATCATGAAAATATTTTTTACAACTTGGGAGTGGTAATATAAGTACATTCAAAGTAAAATGGATCAATTTCATAAGAAGCTCATATGAATCTTGTGTAATTTTTACAACTCTACCTTCATAGAAAAATAGTCCAACTAAGGTCTACCAATTAGTATTGAAAATATATTAGTATGAGGAAAACATATATCATAATATCTATACTTCCTTAGATCCAACCTAAACAGTTATGGTCACTCTAGTCTAAGGTTAATTTATTTACTCAAGAGTTGTTTTCTTTTATTTTTACTACACTTGTTTTTACTATTTTGGTAATTCTTTTTATGTTGTTCTATTTTGAAAAGTGTTGTAATATTAACACATATTTTACAATTTATAATTTCATTTGTAGCCATTAATATTTATATTTTTAATTTTTAATAATTTTATATTTAAAAAATAAATGTAGACTTTGAATAATTTATTTTATTTATAAATCTATGTTTTGAAAAATTAATTAAATCAAATGCTTACAAAAGCTTGTATTGACTTTAAAGTTCAACACATAAATAAAATATTTGTAAATTATATTGAAATTAATTAATTAAATATTAATATCATAATTTTAAAAAATATTTAAAATTTAATAATTATACATATTATAAATATGCAACTTTTAAAAAATAATTAAAAACATTGAATATTTATTATTATATTATAATATATTATGTAATTTAATATAAACAATATTTAGTCCATAGGCTACATATGGTGTCAGATTTGAGACTGAAACAAGTCTCATGCCTTCAAACACTGTTGAGCAAGTTTCAACTGATAAACCAGCTAGTGTTTAATGGTAAAAGCCTCCACAATTTGATTTGAAAAACAACGGAATTGAAACATTCTATTTCCATTTGCAATAACCCTTGAACCTCCTTTAGATACAAGTACTAGTTTTATATTTTACACTCAATTTATATATTATATTTAACATAATATATAAATTTTATTTAATATACATTAAAAAAACAATTTATAACATTTATTATAAATATATTATTTATAATATTTATTATTATATTATAATGTAATTAAATATAAACAACATTTTTATATTTTACACTCAATTTAAATATTAGATTTTTATTTTACTTTAAATATTATATTTTTATATTTAGGTACGTATCCTACTATGAACTGCGCTAGACTATTTTTTAAAATCGATGGCTAAAGCCATCCTGGAGACGAATGAATGTTTGCTAATCGTTGGATATTCCGTCCACCTTTCACGGCACCACGATCACCGGTTCTCACGTCATCCGTTTTTCACGGCATCCGCTTTGCACGCAGTCCGCTTTACTTTCTCGCCAGTCGCCGGTATAATTTTCGCCGAATAAAGCAAGTTGGCAGAACACCTGCATTTATGCCGCATTCTATTCACCGCCTCCATGATGCATTCAATCCACTTGCAATTGTCCGCCCGCCGGCGCTGGGTAAAGGTCATAACTCTCCTTTACTTCCTGGTGCCATGGAAAGAACAACTATTCATTTGAAATGGATCAACCGACGCATCAAGTGCGTAGAGTCACAGGGGAAAAAATCCACGCTTACCTTTACATTTGGACTGCTCTTCACCCACACTTTGTATACTGTGTTGTCTCGGCTCACGTTGGTCACCATCCTCCTCTTCACCTGAGCACGTTGTTTTTGTGTATTAAGAAACTTTGTTTTTAGGGCAAGTTAGGTGGCTTGGTTTAGGGGAAAAAAAAGGAGAAGCGCTAGAGGGGTTGGGAAGAAGAGGGTGGCGCTCTGGTTCTGAGGAGGAGCAGAAAACAAAAAGGAGAGGATACCTGAGTTGGGGTGGGAGATTTAGGAAGGCGTGAGTGCAGCATGAGGAGTTTTGGTGCACGGGCGAACTCTGGGGAAAAGGCGCTTTAGTTTTCTATGCTTGTGCAGGTTGGGGAGGTAATCCCCTGTTCTTATATTAATCTTTGTGTCTCCAAAGAAAACCTTTCTCCTTGTTGTCTGTTTTGTTTTTATTCTCTTGCGGAGGCAAGAAAGCAAGCTCTGTAAGATCTTTCAGATTGGTGTTATTTTCGGCCTGTACATGCAAACCACTACCCTGATTAAATAGTTGTTAGATTTAATTTCACCTGGGAATGGCATTCATGCCTGGTGCCAAGAATACTGATGCAAACGGGAGTAGGAGCTAGATGTTTTTGGTTTTAGTTTTGTGTATTGGTATGAATATAAATGAGCGCAACAACAGTTTTCAAAGTGGTGAGAAATCCAGTCAGAAGCAAAATAATATCATAACTTAATACTTTAGGTTCTCATAACTGTCAATATTAAGGGGGCTTTTCCTATGTATGTGAGCTATTCCCTTTTATTTGTTTGTCCTGCTTTTGGATGTCCTATGTTGGGCTGGAGAAATGTATTGGGGATTTGAAGGGACATCTGTCCCACAGCAAGGTGTTGGCAGTTGGTGTGCATTGTATGGGAGGTGATGGGAAGACCACTCTCATATTGGCTCAATGCAATGATCCAAATTAAAGGTGATACCCTGGAAATTCTGTTCAACATTTTCTCAATGTTTTAAGCTTTTATTTGAAAATCCATTCTATTTCAATTTTTTTGGGTTTTCCTCTCATGCCAAGATTTTAGGTATGTAGATAAAAATTAAAAAGAGATAAGCTAGCACATACAAACTATGTTTTGATGGTATTGTGTTGTTGATTGGAAGTGCTATTTTTAGTGCTTGTTCTTTTACAAAATCAGTATTAATTAGTATGAGAACAGGATGGGAGGTCTCTTCCTATTAAGCTAATATAATTGACGTATGTTATTTTGCCTCAAGAGACATCAGTTCAGTTTTTGTTTGATATTTCTGGATTTACCTTCAATAAGCAATGCCACTTCTTGCCTGTCATCAACTCCCTTAGACCCAACTGGGGTTAGTTTCCTTGTATCTCGATTCCATGAAAATTCTTAGCTATCAAGAACTGTTCTTCAGCGCCAAACAGTTTAAAATTCAAAAGTGAAATTTTGCCAATAGAAATATGACAGTATTATGACGAGGAATCAAATTGACCATTGAACTCTTTGATGTTTAAGTAGACCAACCTTAACTGCACTGTCTTCCGTAATGATTCGTAGTTTCCCTAATCAGCTAAAATATCTAAATGTAGAAGACACCTCTTGAAAACACACCCAAGAAGACTTTGGTTTCAAGCATCTCTGATATATATGCATTAGATTTTCTTCTTGGATGATGTTTGGTCTCAAAAACGTTTTGAAAAATTATTATTAGAAGGTTCGGAACTAAAGACTGTTGTAACTATCAGAGACAATTCCACGAACCCACGAACCCCTCTATAAAGCTCTATCAATTACCATTGTTGGACCCAAAAGCTGCTCTGTCAGTTCTCTGCTTCTGAGCTTTTGCACAAACGTAATTCCAAGTGGTACAGATGCAAACCTAATAAAAGAGGTATGGATTTTTATAAATAATTGTTGTTTTGTGAGTCTAATAAACAATTATTTCTTTATTTACTTATTACACTAGCTTGTCCTACAAGTTTTGCTTATAAAATTTCTTTAAGTTTTATTAATTGCAAGTGCAAGCAGAATGTGATGCTCTGCTACTTACTTGCTTTGATGATGACTGGAAGCTCTTTGCATGAAGAACCCCACAAGGTTAGGAAGAGAGCTAAGAACAAGGTTTTTAAAGGAAAACATATATGAGATTATCACAAAAAAGGGTTAGTTAGATTGTTGCAGACCAGTATTGAGCACATTTTTTTGAGCTTGCAACATTTCGGTTATAAATAAACAGGTAGATAGATTTTTAGTCCAATGTTTTACAGTGGGTTGATTTTTTTAACATGCTTTTCAACACTGAACTGACATGATTGCTACGAACAGGGGAAGTACAACGATCCCATATGGAAATGCTTTGGCTATTGGACATTTGGGTTTATGTTCAAAAGCTACAAAGGCATGATGCTTTGTACAAAGGGTTTCACTTTTGTATAATCAACAGGTCTTCAAGTTTCAAGGGTTTCATCTTTGTAGAACTCGAGGCTTTTCATTTTTTTATTTTTTAACGTTACACATAAAACCCTTGAGACTGTAACCGAGATGTTTTTAATCCACATTGCAATGCTTTGGAAATCATATATTTTCATAAAATCTATTTGTTCAAGGGAAAAAAATATTAAGGATAGAATATTTTGTGGGACTTAAAAGTGCTTTGATTATAAGAAATGGTTTACTCAAACCTTTCAAACATACACACATTCTATAAATTTGGTTATAATATCATCATGTTATGTCATATTACAATGTAATTTTTGTCATTTATCATGATTTAAATTCAAAACAATGGGTTACATCTAATTACATTCATTTTGGAAATTGTAATTATCAAATATTTCCAAAGACATAAAGTGATTAATATGTATAGAGATACCAAAAAAAACATATATAGAAAAGTGAATAATTGTAGGCATCTGGCTTTCTATATTTCTAGGTTCAAATATGTTGGTCTTGCACACACATGAGATGTTACTACCATCCTACGCAACCAAGGAGTGAACAATTGTAGTTTAGCTACTTTTTTTAAAGGATTAGAATTTAATATTGATATTTGGATGCCTTTTAGCTCGCTTCTTAACTCTAGTGTTCTGAATAAGTTTCCCTAATGTGGCACTGAGAAAATAAATTAAAATGAAAATGGAAAGAGATTTATAAACTGAAATTGTTAGTTACTCCTTTAAATTATGTACTTATGGAAAGAGATTTATAAATTGAAAATTGTTAGTTACTTCTTCTTATAATTATGTACTTATGTTTTCATTTGTATTCTTCATGACTACAAATTTTCATTGATAGTAACACTTAGTCTCAACACAAATTTTGGTTAAGATATTTCTCTTACAAAAGTGTTAAACAAATATCCAAACCATTTGAGATTTTTGCTTATAACCTTCGATGTAGGAGCAAGTGGAGATTGGCAAAGCAAAAATTGGATAGATTGTTGATACACAATTTTGTATCCAAAATTTAAAAAATACAAATTAAAAAAAGTTGCATTTCAAAATAATAATGCAACAAGAGCTCAAGGTTTGCAATGACCACTTGTCGCATATAGCAATTAATTATCAAATTATATTTTCCAAATTTACTAAGATTGATCCATTTCAAACAATATAACTATTCCAACCAAAAATTCGGCGTACCCAATTGCACACAAAAAGTGCAATAGCTTAGTTTACACTAAATTTAAATATTAGATTTAACTAGTATATAAATTTTACTCAATAAAAATAAACGTAATTTAATTTCGCTTTAGAAATTCGAACATTTCCCATATAATTTAGATTTATCCCTCGACCAAAATTTGAAATAGAGATGTCTTAATTAAAAGAGATTCTAAGCCTCTAAATTATAAGCCTTTTCTCCCTTACTTTTTCTCACCGAATGCATGTGGGATTAAAACTACTTTGCATCAAAACAAATATTCTCTTTCTGGCAGCTTGAGGGTGGAAACAGAAAATTAAATCCTTCCAAACGTGGAAGTTAACGTGAACAGAAACAGAAAATGTGAAACGGCGGTAACTAGATAGTTTCTAAGAGGGGCTTACATCCGCTCCATTCTAAGTCATCAGCTAAATGCTAATGTAATTCAGTTTCTTTGCCTCTCATTCCCCACCAACAAAGAATTTACAAGGAGCCGTGGTTTGTCACTGGTTTGAACGTGACAAATTTGACTATGATGTTAAGGACTACAAAATGTAACTTTGATCAATTTGACAAAATTGATCAATGACAGATGAGATTTGTAGGCCTTCATTTTTCATATGCTTGAATCCATTGAAGTAATGATCTAATGCACAAAAAATGCACTTGGCTACAAGAATGAGATGACAACCTTGATTTAAAGTACAAAATTAACTTGGTCAATTGACAAAATGTATGCATAGAGATCTGTAGGCCTTCACTTTTCATATGTTTGAATCCATTAAAGTAAGATCTAATGCACAAAAAATGAACTCGATTACAAGAATGAACTAACAACCTTTATTTAAAGTACAAAATTAACTTGGTCAATTGAAAAACTGTATACATAGAGATTTGTTGGCCCTCACTCTTCATATGTTTGAATCCATTAAAGTAATTATCGAATGCACAAAAAATGAACTTGACTACAAGAATGAACTGACAACCTTGATTTAAAGTGCCAAATTAATTTGGTCAATTGACAAAATGTGTGCATAAAGACCTACAGGCCTTCACTTTTCATATGTTTGAATCCATTAAAGTAATAATCTCATGCACAAAAAATGAACTTGACTACAAGAATGAACTGACAACCTTGATTTAAAGTACAAAATTAACTTGGTCAATTGACAAAATGTATGCATAGATCTACAGGCCTTCACTTTTCATATGTTTGAATCCATTAAAGTAATGTTACAAATATTTTAGGGGAGGTTGTCAAATTGTTGATTCAATTTTTTAACAGATGAGCTTTATAATTTTGAACAAAAAAATGTAGATATCATTCACAAATGTATAGATGATTCCTATGATTTCATTGCAATGTTTTATTTTTCAACTCTAAATGTTTTCTTAGAACAATTACTCTTTGTTCTTTCCTTATACATTCGCATATGAATTAACTATAACAAATGAATATGTTTAAATATCAAGACATAATAATAAGTGAAACAATGTATCTATGTGAGCACACAATGTTTAACGAAAACATGTAGAAATATTAGATTTTAAAATTCAAATGTTTACATAAAATTTTTACTTGCACCATGAAAATATGAACAAGATACAAAAAGACAAGTTGAAACATAGATCAAATATATAAAAATGACTGCAATTATAAATACAATAAATAAGGAATATGTTAATACATAAATAAGAAAAAATATAGATTAATACGATTGAAACTTAAAAATATATACCACTTATAAATATATAATCTACTATAAAATTCTACAAAATAAATAAAAAACTATATAAAAAATTATGAATATATAATTTTATCAAATCTATTCAACAAACAAGTAAAACACATTTGTCATCATTTAGATAATAGTCAAAATCCAACATTTCTCGAAACATAATAACAACACAAGTGATATAGCAAATAAAATGACATACTTATTCTATAAAACTTAAAAAGTAAATAGCAAACGAAATGTCCATTCAAATGGTAACATCTTTAAGCAATGAAATTGCCCATCAATTTTTCTTATATTGGGCATCTCTGATCTAACAAATGCTTCCTCAAAACATTTAGAAAGCTTGTTGGTATCTAAAATCTAACATTTCTCAAAAGATATTAACAACACTTGGTATAGTGAATAAAATGACATACTTATTCTATAAAACTTAAAAGTAAATAGCAACGGATTGTTCCATCAAATGTTATTATCTTTAAGCAATGCAATTGTCCATCGATTTTTCTTATATTGACCATCTCTGATTTCCACAAATGCTTCTTCATAACATTTAGAAAACTTGTTGGTATCTAAAATCTAACATTTCTCAAAAGATAATAACAACACTTAGTAACACTTAGTATAGTGAATAAAATGACATACTTACTCTATAAAACTTAAAGTAAATAGCAAACGAACTATCCGATCTTTAAGCAATGCAATCGCCCATCAATTATTCTTATATTGACCATCTCTCATCTCCACAAATGCTTCCTCAAAACATTTAGAAAGCTTGTTGGCGTCCACGTAACCCTTCGTTGTGATCACTTGCATTCTAATACTGTCTGCGTAACTGATACACGTCACAAGAACAGTCTGGAGAAACAGAACACACCTCTGTATTAATACCTTCGTTCGAAAATTAGAGAAGTCCATAACTTACAGCAAGCTTAGTTGTATAACAATCACTTAACCTGAGGAACGCCTGACACCGAAAAAAACCCACTTCTAACTCCGTATCCCGCCAACATCATCTTCTCTGCTGGGCCATTCATATTCGATACGGAAAGCGTAGTATTGGCCAGCGTATTGTACAGAGCATTGGCTGTAACCTGCAAAAAAAACAAATAAAAAAGTACGATCATATTACTTTTTCGATCAGGGTGGATACGTATCTATGGGGTCCAGTAGCTACCTTGGGGCCTTTAAATCGTGTAATATATCTTATCACTTTGTTAGTTATAATGACTGCCAGCGACATTTTCTTCTTATCAACCATTCGCTTTGCCCTTAGGACATACTCCAAAGGGTTCTTGAACCCTTTCATGGGTACCGCCAGCTGCAAAAACCCCCACCGATTTCCCCAGGGAGTTTTTGTTCTGGATTTTGTCATCTCCTCCAGCCTCTGCACCATTTTTTTGTAATCAAACAAACTTAAACTCAGTTATCAATAGCCATAGAGTAACAGCCAGCACTTTCTGTGCTAACCTGGTAAAATTTGAACCCTGAAACTTGACCTCACAACCTGAATGGGACGGCATTTTTAAACAGAGAGGAATAATTGCACTGTGATTTGTAAGTCGGCAGCTTTTTATTTAAGAGTACTCATTTGATGATAGACTGCGTAGCACGATCTCTCAAAGTCATTTGGCGCAATCCTAAAATACTCAGCAGTCCTAGCTATTACAGATTCAGTAATTGATGAATAATGGCTGACTAATTTGAGAATGGCAATTATCTTGGCAATTGACACTGAGATTTCAGAATCAAATTCTAATATAGTGATATAGAGTTAAATCTAAAAGTAATTCTTAAGAATTAATTCTTATGGACCTTGCACCATGTCTCACAACAAAGCTCAGCCCTCAGACAGATATAAATGACCGCTACGCCGTTCGAAACACGGCCGCAGACTTGACTTCCCAAATTTACTCCAGAAATGCAACTGACCTAAGTGTGAAACAAAAACAAATTTGACACAAAAAACCGGTTCTTAAGTCCCCACTATTGATTCTTCCAAATTTTTAAAATCTAAATAAACACTATCGATAATAAACAAAACTACTATAAAACCTCTAGATTTGAAAAGGGTGGATCAATAATTAATATGATTGATAAAGAATGAATGGAACTACAGTTGGATCCTGATAAATCGTCACAGAACCTGCAGTTGTATTTAAACCAGGGTGAAGAACAATGCCACCAATTATCTTATACAAATAGTTGAGCAGCTGACACAGAACATTGGCAGTTTAAGCTCAACCCAATCTACATATAAACAACACTTCTCTTTCATTAAAAACTAATGTCTTCCAGGACTATCATAAAAAGCCATCATCTAAACCAAAGCAATGCACGAACAGATAAAATTAAAAACAGCTATATGAAAATGTTTTAAAAGCTCAATGCAATGCCAATTGTGAAAAAAAACATGTCTACAAAACCTGTAAGCCATGCTGCGATCTTGAGTTCATCAGAGCGAGAGCTGTTACTCTTAAATTCCCCATTTGCCTTGGGTCTGCATTCAATGAAGCAGCGATTTTGAATGAGAGATTAAATTTCTAATCTTAATACCAATCGAGACAGTTAGTTATTTGGTAACGAGCCGAACCTGGGAGAACCATCTGGCAGTACCGTTGAAATCCACAGAATACGACACCCATTACCACATCATTCACGCTCTGTTAATAAAACCAAAATCACAATCAATTTCACAAAGTGTAGCTGAAATTACTATGCAAGAAGAAACAAGGCTGGTAAGAGCAAGAGCTTACCCCTCCGACATAATTCTTTATTTTTCTAACATCTTGTAGCGGAAAGGTGGCAGACGCCATAACTTTAGGCAACATCTCTACACCAGGAGGCCCTCGAACAGGGAACCTGCTATCCTTCATCCATGTCAAACGTATGAAACTAGCAATAAGGTCGTCCAAAGTGCAATACATTACAACCACAAGTGTGAACAGCAGATGCCATATTCTGTAAATAAACTTCAACCCAAGCCAACCAGTATATGAACTTTCACGAAGTTTTGCAGAAGGCTGTGTGTGTTGGGAAGAGTTTGTAAAGCTCGGTGGAAGGGTGGGATCATCAGCCTTGGTAGAGCAGGCTATCCCTAAAGCCACAATAGAAATACCATCTCCCAGCATATGATGTAAATTTAGAACGATTGTAGCTTCTCCTTTAGTGGTTTTGTAGTTAAGGATATGGAACTCCCAAAGAGGGCGAGAGAGAGGAAGCTTTCTTAAATGCATATCAGAAATATAATCGTCCACAAACTTATCATATACCGTGTGACCATCAGGAAACTCTGGAACAAATACATGGTCATCAATATTCACTTCCGTTTTCTGCCACTGCAGCACCCCCTTCTCATTCTTAGTCTGCAATCACTCATCAAAACAGAGATTTCAATTTGTTTTTTTCACGAAGATGGGCTCTACGAAAATTTATCATCCAGCAATTTATCATGAGTAATTTTTGGCCAACAATTTATTGTCCTGACATATTCATCACGCATACAATTTACTTCCAACAATTTATCAGTGTGGTATATTCATCTCGTATATATTTTTCAATATTTAAGTGGTCTAGAACACCCAAAAAAGAAAAAATATAGAGATTTTGTTGAATGCACAAAAATGTATACATAATGAATATACCGCAACAATGAATTATTAATAGTGAATTGTATACACTATGAATATTTCACCACGATAAATTGCTGGTGAATTGCTGATGATAGAAATTACCTAACCCTAAAAATGGTTTGTTAAAAAAGGAGTAAGAGCTTTACCACGATAGACGAAAACCGCGGGCCTCTCGAGAGAAGGATTTCGCGGATAGCTTTCTTTGCATGAGTGATGTCGACTGTTTCGTCGAGCTCCAAAACGACATGAATGCACAGGCCAAATGAATCAGTGTGGAAAATCTCTCCTGTTGGACTCACATGTTCATTCTCATCTTTCATGGTGGTCAGCCTAACTGCCATCGAATGATACGGAGTGTTTCAGACTACGTATCAGAGCTGGTGAGCAACAATGCGGATTGAAGTAGTTCTCAACCCCACGGATTTACATTTGTAACTTTGGTAAATGAAATCTTTAAAGTGTGTGCAACAATATCGTACAAGTTTTAGAATTTGGCGATACCGTATTTATGGAATCCGTCTTAGTGAGTAACGTGAATTTAATTCTCTCCGTCGTTGATATACGCTTAGTAGCCATAAAACACTAAGATTATAGATGTCCAGTGCTATTAGCCATCTATTTAACTTTCGTACACGTCAAAGTTCTTTATATTAAATTTTTACCGAATCTATTAGATAGCTTCATGTTGAACTGTTACCCATGAAATATGGGTCAATCTTAATGGTTTTAAAACTATTTAATTGAATCTTGAATAGCAGTAAGGGAGTGGTGGGTGGGGTTCAATTGGCATATAATCAATGTTAACCTTTTTTTGAACATTTTTGGACAAACTCAATCAAGTTATGTCTTCATTGAGTTGTCCAAAAATGTTCCAAAAAAAGTTAGGGGAGAGAACCTAATAAGGGAGAGGTGGGTGGGGTTCAATTGTCATATAATCAATGTTAACCTTTTTTTGAACATTTTTGGACAAACTCAATCAAGCTATGTCTTCATTGAGTAGTCCAAAAATGTTCCAAAAAAAGTTAGGGGAGAGGACCTAGTACTTAGCATGTTCCAATAGTTGGTATATAACATTTATTGATTTAATGCCTAAGATTTTTAATAATATTGGACCAATAGTTGTGAATTTAAAGTTGTTAGAGTTGAAAATGACTACCCCTAATTGAATGAAATGTATTCCTTAGATTTAAAAAGCAACAAATCATGTGATGCCACATCAGCGCACCAATAAAACATGATTTAGTGCACAAATATCGATCTCACTTTTTTTTGGGCCTTTTTAGACACCTCGACAAAAAACATGTTGATGTGGCATCATATTTGATGATGTGGCCTTGAAACCTTAATTATAAGTGTAGACACCTAAATGTGACATTAACCTAACCACACTTGACTTTACCTATCATAAAATTTAATTAAATAAATATTTATTATTTATTTAATTAATTTATTCTTATCTTTATCTCTCGCCTTTAATTAAATAAATTTACATTTTTATTTATTTAATTAAATCTAACCTTAGTCCCCAAACATTCCAACTAAATAAATTAATTAATACTTACATAATTAATTTATTTAGCTTACATAATTAATTTATTTAGGCTAATTAACCTTCATTACCATTTTATTATTATTTAATTCCACCTCACCATCAATCCTTGTCCATTCAATCCTAGCCCTTGAATTTATCT